>CM002476.1:14448667-14502311 GCA_000325765.3 Leersia perrieri | reverse complement strand
TTAAGGCAAGGGGATCCGCTATCCCCTTATCTTTTTTTTGCTGGTTGTGGAGGGTCTGTCATGTATGTTGCAAGGGGCTGAAAATAGAGGAGATCTAGTGGGAATTAGAGTGTGTCGTGAAGCACCAATGATTACTCACCTCTTATTTGCGGATGATTCTCTGATCTGCAAGCAGATAAGGAAAATGCTGATCAGCTGAGAACCATTCTTGATATTTACTATCAAAATTCTGGACAGAAAATTAGTGAAGCAAAGTCAAGTATTTTTTTCAGTGGAAACACATCAGTCGAAGATAAAGCTGATGTTTGTGAGGCTCTAGAAATTATGACTGAAGCTCTAAATGACAAATATCTTGGACTCCCAGCGATGATAGGTGTTGATAAGAGCGATTGTTTTCGACATCTAATTGATAGAGTGAACAATCAAATAAATGGATGGAAGGAGAAGATGTTGAGTACAGGTGGTAAGGAAGTGCTTATTAAATCAATTGCCCAAGCAATACCAGTTTTTGCGTTGTCTGTTTTCAGAATACCAAAAAAAATCTGTGACAATATCTCTGATGCAATTTCGCGATTCTGGTGTGGTGATGATGAAAACCATAGAAGAATAAATTGGAAGGCCTGGTGGAGGATGTGCATTCCTAAACAAAGAGGAGGTTTAGGTTTTAGGGATTTACACTGCTTTAATCAAGCTATGCTTGCGAAACAGATATGGAGATTTCTGTGTGATCCTGACTCATTGTGTGCAAGGGTACTGCGAAGTAAATACTATCCGGATGGTAATATTTTGAGGGTAAAACAAAAAAAAGGTAGCTTTTATAGTTGGCAAAGTATTTTATCTGGCCTGGATTGCTTTAAAGAAGGTTCCATATGGAGAATTGGAGATGGGTCACAAGTTAACATTTGGGATGATAGATGGATACCTTCAAGTAACAATGCGTTGATTTTAACTCCTAGAGGAAGGAATATTATCACAAAAGTGGCAGAGTTGATTGATCCAGTGAGTGGTGGATGGGATGAAGACTTGGTACATGCTCTGTTCTGGCCTATTGATGCTAACAGAATCCTACAAATCCCTATTTCAGCCGGGAGAGAAGATTTTGTGGCATGGCATCATACTCGGTCAGGAACTTTCTCAGTCCGATCAGCCTACCATTGTCAGTGGATTGCTAAATTTGGTAGTAAGGAAAATTCTGCTGAAGGTGCAAGCAGTTCGAATATTCGGGTGTGGGAAAAATTATGGAGATTGGAGTCTCCACCGAAGATTAAAATCTTTGCTTGAAGAATATTGCATGGTGTCATACCCTATAAAGCTATCTTAGCTAATAAACACATTGGGGGCCAAGCAGGATGTCCAGTATGCTCCTAGGATGTGAAGATATTAAACACATGGTGTTTACCTGTAAAAGAGCAAAGTTAATTTGGAAGCAACTAGGAGTATGGCATACGATAGAACCAATGTTGAATTTTGATCGATCCGGATCAGTCCTGGTTGAAGAGGTGATAAGGAAGGGGGGAGACGTTTCACACCTAAACAATATCGGTTTGGCAGAGTTGATCATAACATGTGCTTGGTATATTTGGTGGGAGAGGAGGCAATTAGTCCATGGTGAGCGAATACAGGATGCAGTGCGCTCGGCAATGTCTATTGCTACTTTAACCACAAACTATAGGCTGTCCAAGAGGAAAGGCCAAACAAAGATCAATGAAGGTTGGAAGAAACCTCCTGAAGGAATGCTGAAGATTAACGTTGATGCTTCTTTCGATATTGATGCTGGAAGTGGAGGTACTGGTGTGGTGGTGAGAGATCACACGAGAGTTTGTGTCGCAGCATCGCAAGCGTTTCTACCACACGCCCTGGACGCTCATACGGCAGAAGCTTTGACGATGAGAGATGGTTTGGGTCTAGTGCAAAGAATTGGAGCTAACAATGTTATAATTCAAACTGATTGTATGCAGGTGGTGTCAACAATGAAGGAGGGAGGTTTTTCTGCTACTGCTGCAATGTCGGTTTTTGAAGATTGTAAGCTGACGAGGGATGGTTTTGATAGAATTTCTATTGAACACTGTAATAGAAGTTCCAATCAGGTGGCTCATGAACTGGCCAGGATAGCGTTTAGGACAAAGAAATCTTGTATCTGGGTCGATGAACCCCCTGGCTGTGTTCTGAATCATCTGATAAACGATGTAACAATTTTATCTGATCAATAAAGCTAGCCGAATGGCATTCCCCAAAAAAGGTATTCATTGGGGATTGAGCTGAGCCAAGTACTCCTAACAAACAATAAGACCCATAGCATGTGCACCAGGATGGTCTTTCTATACTCTATTCTCACCGGACTAGACCTCTCATACCCAATAAATATATGCCTATAATCTTCAAGCTTTTGAAACAAATACCTTAAAAAGTTATTTATAATCAAAATTTTAGAAATTTGGCTTAAACCTTATAAAAACGCCAAGAATTATGAAAGTACTTGGTACACTCTGAACTACAGTCAACTTCAACAGTCTAGCTACACACACCATGGGCACACATGCACACGAGTTAGCATAAGAGAGACAAAGGAAAATTCTCTTTTTTTTTTATCTACTAGTATTAATCACATACCAAAATAAGTCAGAAATATTTGAATTTTGGGTTAATAGTAAATAAAATAATATTACATGTAAAACATGATATCATATTAATGCAATTCCAGAGTTAAAAATTTTGACTTCAATTGGAATACCAAAAAACTAAATATCTCAATTTCAGAAGAAAAAAAAACTAATGTTATAGCAAACTATGTAAAGAATTATTGACACCACAGGGTTCAAATTCTGGTACCCCACAATCATATATACGTTTCTGCACTTTCACTAAACAAATTCAGGGATATAGCATTTGCATCTTGAGTGTATGTTAAAACTTACAAGGAGCCCGATTTCATGTCAATGAGCGCGTCTAGGACTTCACCATATTGCAAAAAAAAAAAAGATTCCATAAATCTTATAGTCTATGAATATCCAAATTTGGAATTTTTAATATTTAAGTAAAGAGCCATGTAGAGGACATTCAAGAATAGCTTATATTTTGATGTTAAAAAACAAAGAATGATATACTTGACTCCAATGCACATTCCACAATAAAAATCCACAAATAGCTAAATTTGAAATACACATATAGAAACACATCGAATAAAGAGTCCATTAATTGTTAAACATGAATAGCTAGATGATACAAATCTAAATTAAAACCAATCCTTTTTAGAGGAAAACTTATGTTCCCATAGGGGTGAATAACCAATATAAAATTGGCACACATTTAAAGGGATGGCAATATTGTGGTACCAGTTGGAGTCTTTGACAATGATAATGAAGGTGAATCATGCAATGCTGAAACACATGAGAAGTCTAAGATGCTCTGTAATAAATAAGTTTTGGCTCAGGGCAGCATGATATCTTTAATTAGTAAGAGGAAAACAACACTAGATGTGTTGAGAGGTCGTCGTACCTAATATACAAATATAGTTAAAGCATCCACTTAGCCAAACTCTAAGAAAGGCATCAGCAAGAATGAGATACATTTAGCAATCAACTCGAAAGAATGTAATGTAATGTAATTTCCATGCCATATAAGGGCATAACATCTCCTGAGCATACAACAAGACAAAGAGCTTGAACCACAAAGACGAAGAGACGATATAAAAACAAAAACAAGTTCATAAAATTAGGGTGACAAGGAATCTCAAGCAAGTAATAACATTGATATACATGCTTTCATGTTTGATGTTAGAATACCAAGATAGTCCCTCCGTCTCCAAATATAAGATATTTTGCCTACTGCATAGACAAATTCTTTTATATTTGAGGACAGAGAGAGTAAATATTTGCAAGAGCCACATTGATAAGGGCAAAAATTAAGTGAAACTAAGTAAACATGTATCTCATTTGAGTTTTAAGAAGAAAATAAAATGGGTGATATATAAACATAATATTCGTTGTTTTTTATAGACTTCAAAGTTAATCTAGTTGTACAGATTTACAAATTGCATGCTTTCTAGTTAGATAATGATGAAATAACATATGCTAGTCATCTATCATAAATTAATGTTGTATTTGGAGGATATATAGATGTATGTGGAATCACTTCTCAAAAAGGACTTTTTTAACACCCACATTAATCTGGATTACTTATCTGTCATGGAAAATAGACCGACGCACACATAGCACCTCACTTACACTTTCATCATCACTTTGTGTAAAATATTTCACATAAAAGTTTAAAAGTACAAGGTGGTACTAAAATCTTACATAAACTTCCAAAATGCATGCAGTACACTTCTATAGTAGGCTGCTAATGGTTTGGGGGTGTTACACTTGTACTTGATAGAAAAAAGATATTCTTGTGCATCTAAAACCCCTTGATATGGGTTGCATAACGGTTTGTTAGCCTATAGGTCAACTAGGCACACAAACATGACACTTGTAGATGTCATAAGCCGTTGTGATCAAAATATATAATGTTAGATTTATTAATATAACACACATGTGTACTTAACATCTCCAACTGTGAGTTGAGGTGGAGGGGAAGGGTAGGGAGAGAAAGCCCAACTAGATTTCAGATTTGATTGGATTATAACCAAACATTGTATCATCTTATCACACCACATGGTACAAGTTTAACCAGTCTAGCTATTTGGATCATAGCCAAATTTAGAAAAAAAAAAGTCCATTTTACTCCCTCGAACTATTTCATTGGTTCACTTAACCCCCTAAACTATTTTTTGACTCATTTTACACCCCAAACTATTAAAAATGACACAACGTACACCTTTAACAACATTTATTTTTTTGTTTCTCTCCGTACAAGTCGTATTTTTGAGTGAAATTTTGTAGGATGGATAGATACATCACGACTTACAATCAAATTTTTTATATAAATTTTATAACTATTTGCGCTGATTTGAAGCATCTAAAACAAATTTAAAGATCAGAATTTTAAAATTCAAGCAAAATAGTCATGAAAATATTTTGAAACATTGTTAATGGTGTAATCTATGGTTCCACAAATTTTCATCTCAAAATATGGCTTGTATGAATAGAAACAAAAAAAGGTATTTTTAAGGTGTAAAGTGAACTCTTTTTAATAGTTTGGAGTGTAAAATATGCCAAAAAATAATTTAGGGGTCAAGTGATCCAATAAAATAGTCCAGGGGAGTAAATTGGTATTTTTCCCTAAATTTATAGCAAAATTTCAACTATTTCATCTTGACTCCATGTGTCATGTGTGGCACAATCTTTTTCCTAAGTGTGGCTATTTTAGCTAGCCACCAAACCTTAGACAAGTGTGATCAATCGAGATATGTTTATACCGGCTTATTGCATGTATTGAAATTGCAATGTCATATTTGTCAAAACCAACTCTAGAATGAAAATTCTTTTTTCTAAACTAACAACTTTGTGACAGTACTTGTGAAATGGGCACAAATCAACTAGTTAGGCTCCTAGTGTTGGTACCTGCCTACCCAGATTGAAGTTTTTTCGAGGAAGGCGGCAGGAGTTCTGCCATTTCATATTAGAGGAAAGCAAAGCATATTACAACCACCCAACGTTTCAGATTTGCTGGAACGCCGAGTTCAAAACATCGTTCAGGAGAAAAAGAAAAACAGAGCAAAAAGAAAGATTTGCTGAAACCTAGATTGAAGTCTTAGACTCGATAAGGATGTTACATTTATGGTTAACATTCTTTCAACGGTAGGGGACGTACATGCCAATAGCAATACATTTGTAGTGACTTTGCTAATCTAAAGTTTTATTAGTCCAGTTTTTGGTGGTGCTCGTAGGGATAGGATGTGTGTGCATGCGTTCATAAGGGTAAGTGTGCTTTCGTTACAAGTGTTTGTGTCTGTGATATGTGTTTTTTTATAACTCTTGTGCTAGCTGGCTGCAGGTATTATCCACGCTGACATGAAGAATGGCTGGCTCCCCCTGTTTGCAGGGCGTGAGTGCATCATTACCACCACATGCAAACGCACGCTCCATGTTCTAATTATATTAACGCGAGAGATCGCTGCATCATCTGCATATGTAGATTACGCGGTTGAAAACAGCATCCATGCATGCACATAATTTAATCCAATCTTCATAATGCCCACGCCACACTGTTTCCTTTGCTCTTAATCCACACAAAGCTTCATGACAGTACTGGACGGGAGCAGCATCAGCATAAAAATAAAGAAAACAAAAGACAGCACAAATAAAGAAGAACCAGTGCTCACAGCATTCTGGACAGCGAGATACACCCGGTCCCACGTCAGCCGCTCGTATGTCTTTGTAGAGCAGCCACACAATGTCACTACACACGGCATGATTACCAGTAACTAATTAAGCAGCCACATCCCAGAGTAACAAAAGCATTGGGCATTTGGATTATCTTTTATTTTTTTGTTAAGAAAAGGGCACTCAGATCCTGACTAGTTAGTGGTAAAGCTGAGGGCAGTAGCAAACTTTGATACGCTGCAGAGATCTGACAGTCTGAAAACTGAAATGGGAATGAAATATGAGAGCGGCATGCGTGTATGTATTTAGCTGAATTTAGTACAGCAAGTCAGCAGCTGCTGTTCCTGTTCTTGACTCTGTACAAGGTAGGTTCAGAGCACTGTACAAGATCTACTGGAATTTACAGCTATCAGTGTACATGATCACAAGCTTCAGTGGAGAGATTTCTTTGGAACTCTACTTCAGAACAGGCAGCAGATGCAGAAGTGCCAAAACTTGTTCAAAACTAATAGCATCAATTACAAAAAGAGTCACAAACTGCTTGGGCCCTGTGGTGTTGGCCACAGTTTCAGAGCCAGGAAAGGTGCGGTTCTACTCAGGGCACATTCTATATATGAATATGAATAGTCCAAAAACACATTCCAAATATCAACTGATATTCAAGAGGTTCGGCCGCGGCAATGTACAACCTGTACTTTAAATTTATTAATGCATTAGTTCAAGTACCCGGGGCTGTGCTAAAGTTGGTTACTATTCATTTCAGAAAGAAAAGAAAAGAAGCATTTGTCATAAGAAGGCATAAAAAGTGACATGTTGGCAAGGATGGTGAATTTAATTTTTTTGGCCTGCAAACAAATCCCATAGAAGCCT
Source organism: Leersia perrieri (assembly GCA_000325765.3). Taxonomy (NCBI): domain Eukaryota; kingdom Viridiplantae; phylum Streptophyta; class Magnoliopsida; order Poales; family Poaceae; genus Leersia; species Leersia perrieri. The sequence continues at coordinate 14,495,178 of CM002476.1, read as the reverse complement.
TTTTGGCATGTAAAAACAAGTTTAGGAAGCACTAGCATTGCATTGTTGAGGTCCTAGGAAGCAGTGAAAGCATGAACATGGAGGACCACAAATCCATCAGAATATCAGAGTCTACTGACTGACCTAGCAGGACCAAACAGCAGCAGAATAAGAAGCAGCAAGAACTGTGGAGTTGAGTTTGAGTAGCTGCTATTAGGAGGAACAAGCAAGCATGCTTCTGCAAAACCCAATGAACTGAAGAATGAGGGAAAGAGATAAAGGAGAGTGGAAATGAAAAGAAGTGAAGGATGAGAAAAGGGGGCCCAAACCCAACCCAAAGCAACTTGCTGGCCCCCTTGATAGCATTTGCTTTTGGTTTGCACCATCACCATTCCCTCTGCTCCAATGAGAACACCCACAGGTGAAGATTGACCGGATTTAAAATTAATCTTCAGGAAGAGGAGATTAATTAACCTGGGATTGCTGGTTGTTGGTAAACTTACAGTTAAGTACAAATGCTTAATGCATCGAGAAAGAATGGATCTTTGGTTAGTATAGTTGTGTTACTATTTGTTCTGCATTTATTCTCCCCCCTTTGGTCACAGTAATGTGAGTTCTAGAAATCTATTATCTGAACATTTAGAATAGTGTCGGAATATTTCTGATTTGTATTCACCTTGGCCTGATGGAACGGCGCAGGTTTGAAATGGACATGCAGATCGACATGCTTGCATTGCACAAGAGACAAGTCTACTACCAACCTCTCCCTGTTCATCATCATCATCGCCGATACCGTTGATGTCAATCTAGCAGCGTGCATGCACCAGTCAAAGAAGAACACATCACTAGCGTACGCAGACGCAGAAAATACTCGAGAGGTGGTGTATGGACCTTTGCCATACACGAACACTCATACTGTATGATGTTGTATACAATATACACACCCTGCTTTACAGTAAAGTTATATTGTACATGGCATGTCTTTCTTTGCAAAAATTCTCTTGTACACAAGAAGTACTCATTGCAAAGGGCAAGCAGCACAAGAGTACTCCATTGCCATGGCCGGCCAGTTGGGTTGGGCAGGGTGCCCCCTTTCCCAAAAGCCACCCATTTTGCTCTCCTCTCAACTGAGTTAAGTAGGAGTATAATAATTAAAATTCATCTCTCACTCAATTGCCTCATGCTGCAAAGCCTCATGCTTTGTCGGGCCGGCCCCCTAAGTTAACCCATCACTCATCATCTCATCCCATCCCATCTCTCTCCTGATTACTCCAGTAGATTAGCCATGAGGATTGGGGACAGAGAATGATCACCAGCTAGCTACTAGTGCCAGTGGTATATAGCTGCCAGCCATTGCACTCGCTCGCGCCGCAGAGCATTCGCCTTGGTCGCAGACACCTTTGCTTCGACGGCGGTTTATCTTGCTTGCTTGCAGCTTGCTGCGTCTGCGTCGTCGTCTTGCTCATTGTGCAAAGGAGACATTGCTACAAGAGGAGCTCAATTGAGGTGGCCGAGTGAGTGTGTCAGTGTCAGTGTCAGTGAGTGGCCGGCCGATGTATTCTTGGCGCGGGAGAGGCAGCGAGAGGAAGAAGCGGTGGCGATAATGGCGTCGTCGGTTCTTGCAGTGCTGCTGCTGCTTGCTGCGGCGGCGGCGGCGGCGAACGAGACGAGGCTGCTGCGGCCGGGAGAAGAGGTGAGAAAGTACAGGAGGGTGAAGGCGCTTCTGCGGCGGGTGAACAAGGCGGCGGTGAAGACGATCGAGAGCCCGGACGGCGACGTCATCGACTGCGTGGCGGCGCACCTGCAGCCGGCCTTCGACCACCCCAGGCTCCGCGGCCAGCGCCCGCTCCCCCCGCCGCCGCTCAGGCCGAGAGGACACAACAACAACGAGACGGCGGCGGGGGACAGCGCCGGCGCCGCGCAGCTGTGGGCGGCGTCGACGGGGGAGTCGTGCCCGGACGGGTCGGTGCCCGTGAGGCGCACCACCGAGGCCGACGTGCTCCGCGCCAGCTCCGTCAGGCGCTTCGGCCGCGTGCCCACCGCCAGAGTCCGCCGTGACTCCGTCTCCGGCGGCCACGAGGTCAGTAGAAAAAAAAAAAAACTCCAATCCTAATAATCCACCTCCCTTGCATTGCAGTATTACAGACTGATTTTTGTAATTGGTCCTCTGTTCTTGGATCAAAATTTGTTGAATTTCAAATACAGTCAATCAGAATGGGGGCGATATTTGGGTGTAATTAGTGTTTGCTTGAAAGTGGTTTCGATTTGTACCGGGGTTTTGTTTTGTTTTTTTTCTTTTCTTCTGTGTTTGAGCAGCTGACGAGTTTACTGACTTGCTGAAAGTGTCACGTCACACGCCGGAAGAAATGTCGAATCTCTACTGCCGGTGACAACCGCTGCAAGGACATTCTCTCAGTGACCAGTTTTTAACCACGCACGGATTTGACTCCATTCACTTGACTGCTTTTATTTTGTCGCCATTCTTGCTGATCGACCTACCGTCAGCAGGGAGCATTGGTCCCGATTTCATTTCTCCCAGCTGCCTGCTTGACTGTATTAAATAGAGATGGTTTACGTGCATTTATTAATCACACACAGTTAATACAATTAATTGGGTATGCTAGCTAATGATGGTGGTGAATGCAGCACGCGGTGGGGTATGTGGCCGGCGAGGAGTATTACGGTGCGAAGGCGAGCATAAACGTGTGGGCGCCCAAGGTGAGCACGCCCTCCGAATTCAGCCTCTCCCAGATCTGGGTCATCGCCGGCTCCTTCGGCAACGACCTCAACACCATCGAGGCCGGCTGGCAGGTAATGCATCTTCATCTCCATTTCCATCAAACTCCATCCATCATGACACCAACAAAATGTGTTGCAATTAGCTGACAGTTACTGTTTGTCTCTAACAGGTGAGCCCCCAGCTTTATGGAGACAATTCTCCCAGGTTTTTCACCTACTGGACGGTAACCACATTTCCCCTTACACTTTCCTTTCCTTTTGCGTCTGTAATATAATTCTCAGCTCTGATACGATGTTAAATTTTATAAAGACGGATGCGTACCAGACGACGGGGTGTTACAACCTGCTATGCTCGGGGTTCGTCCAGACGAACAGTAGGATCGCAATGGGGGCGGCCATCTCGCCGACGTCAGGCTATAAGGGCGGCCAATTCGACATCAGCCTGCTCGTCTGGAAGGTAATTTAAAATTAATAATGCATTGCACCAGTAATTACATGCAAAGTAATCTCGTTAGCTTTGATCTCTGCACTCCTCATATTTCCGTGTCTTAAGTCTCTGAGCTGTGCTTGGTGTTCATCCACCAACCTGAATAACTGCCGGCGCAGGGTAGATAGCTAGGACGACGACGACGCTATTTTGGCTTGACCGTCCGAGCCACTGCAGGCATCTGTGCGGCTGCTGCTACATCCAGGACAGCAGCACACACTGCTCATCATTGCACTGTCAGTCTGTCCGTACATGGACACTTTAAAGAGAGCAGCGTTGCTTTTCTCTCTTCTCACACTTGAGCTGTAGTAACAGTGGCATTTTGTAGTGGTATACTGCTATGAACCTTAGAAGAAGGAAAGAAGATGAATGCTAGAGTTTTTTTTTTGGAACTAAGCAGATGGGCATTTATTAGAGTAACAAAAAATTTGGTAACCTACTAGGTGGACATATATATGCTCTTGGATAGACATAAAGATGGTAGTACCGTTGACTGGGCCTGAAAACATGAGATGCACAAGGACCACCCATTTGCAGGGAGCTTGGGATCATCAGCATGGTTAAAGTCCGTTGCAGCCCTTACCATATTTCTCACATTTCACAAGTGCTAAATGTGAACGAGTAGAAACTTGAAAAAGGTTGATTGAATCAGGCATGCACAAAGTACAATCTTTCATGCCAACCTCACTGAACTAATTCAGTACATACAACTTAAACTTACTTTTATTAAACCCATAAAAAATATTACTAACTATTTTTTTAAAATTGGTAGACAAATACCATTCGACTTCTGATAAATTGGTCGATACATGTAACTTAATGCAGGATCCGAACCATGGGAATTGGTGGCTAGAGTTCGGATCAGGAGAACTAGTAGGGTACTGGCCATCATTCCTATTCAGCCACCTAGCATCACACGCCAGCATGGTGCAATTCGGCGGGGAGGTGGTGAACACGCGAGCCGACGGTGGCACCCACACGGCGACACAGATGGGGAGCGGGCACTTCGCCGGCGAGGGGTTCGGGAAGGCATCCTACTTCCGAAATCTAGAGGTGGTGGATTGGGACAACAGCCTCGTCCCACTCTCCGGCTTCCATGTCACGGCAGACCACCCGGATTGCTATGACATCCAGGGTGGTGTCAACACTGTTTGGGGGAACTACTTCTACTATGGAGGCCCTGGGAAGAATGTCAGGTGCACCTAGCCACCTTAGCTGGAGGAGATGATGGCATGATACTTTTTTTCTTCTTCTTCTTTTATTTATGGATCTGGTGGGTTTTTTTTTTCCTGAAAGGTTAATTTCTCAAAATGGAGAATCATGGTCTTTTCTTTTCTTTTTGTTTTTGATCTGAAGTGTTGAGGTGCTCAGTGCCAATTAAGGCCAAAATGTAAGACTAGCCATGTTCATATGCTAGTTGTAAGTTGTAAAGTGTAATCCTCAACAATGTAGTCAAATTGGTAGTATATACAAGCATTTAGTTTATTTAGCATCTTTTTCCCTGCCCCTTGCCTCACTCCTTGCACATCCACACGTATACACCACACTCACATGTGTGTGGAAGAAAACGGTCAGAAGCGGTATCGTATTTTAATAATATTTACACGAAAATGACATTGGTATGTTCAGAAATTTACAATATTTATGAATTTCATTATCTGGTGTCAACTAAAGTATGACGCAGAATAAAACTAAAAATATTAAATTTTAGAAACGTTAATGATTTGTGAGATATTGTTTTTATATTATTATCTTCGGAAACGACATCAGTTTTCTGTACCATTTTCATCCTTACTCGTGGGTACACCCACCTTCTAAATCCATGGCTTCAAAAAATTTCCGTACCATTTTTTATCCCTACTCGTGGGTACACACATCTTCTAAATCCATGGCTTCACTAAATTTATAGTTAAGGTCCATCCAAGTGTATGTAAACATGAATATTACGATTTAAATTTAGTGGGTGAATGTATAAACCTACAGCATCATCACCACCAAACTAGGTATGATGGTTCCCAAACTCACTCATATTCATGTTCTTCCTTGAATCCTGACTCAGATGTTGAGAGAACCAAAGAAGAAAACCATCATTCGCGTTCTTCCTTGGATCCGACTCAAATGTTCAGAGAAACAGGAAAGACATCATTGTAGGAAACAGTGCAAAAAACCAAATGTAGTAGAAAAATGCATGTACCGCGCTTAAACGCTAAGCAATATCACCTCGAGTAATCAGCACGCAGCTAAGCTTTACGTAGCACTACAATTTAGAAGCATAAGAAGCAATCAAATACTACCTCGAATCCTCGATCTGGGCACTATTCTTAGATGGATGAAATGAAAGTGAGATGGATGAAATAGGGAGGGAATATTAGTGCATCAAAGGATGGAACTAGTATGAATACTATGCTGCCCCTAGAACTGTAGGTGTGTATAATTTTTTTTTCCTTTTTTTCCTTTTTCTCCCCAAGGCATTTGTCCCTTCCTTCACGACCACGTTTCCATCCATGTTGCATTGCAGTAAAGCAGAAGCATCTAATCCCAAACCCATCCGACTCTATTCATCTATTCATCCAATCCGTTTGCCTGGACCACTCGCCCATCAACTCTATTATGAAGTTACCAACCAGTAGGGTGGGTCTACAAATACCACAACCACGATTACAGCCTGATTACCAACAAAAACTGGTCAAATTCACAATTTTTGCTGAATTTTTACATTTTCGTTTGATTTTTTATTAGGAAAACTTGGTAATTTACCAATCAGTATCAGTTATAAGTCTGTTTTTTTTTAAAAAAAATGAACCGCACAAGAAAGTGCGGATTTCATATATTAAGATAGAAGAATAGTTATAAGTCTGATAACCAAGCAGTTAGTATCATACCTATCAACCATGGTTACGAAAGCAGAAAAAGAAAATAAACGGAGGTAGATTGCGTGCAGTTGCTGCAGTAGGAGCCAGCCCACGGCGTAGACGAGCTTGCAAATAAATCACACCCCAATGAGTGAGAGAGCCACAAAAACGTTTCAAACCTGTGTTTCAGTGCTAAGCTTCTGGAATTCTGGACACGATCTCAGGGTTGCAGGCTTGCAGCATGATGCCACGACCGTTTGTCCCTTGCTGGTTGGAGCATCTGGTATGAGAGTGGCACTCTCGGTAGAGACCACGCTTCCGCCTGTAAAAGGAGAGGATCCACATGTTAAGATTGTAAGGTATGTGATGCACAGGACGCACAGTAAATTTCTGAAATTTCATTACCAGTGTCGTATAATGTTAGCATATTAGGTACAGGATACCTGGTAAATTTCCTTCTAGATTTGCAGCTTTCGTGTAATGTGCAGGTGATAAACTGTTAGCAAAGTGCCTATCGAAGGAGAAATGCGAATCTGGTACTATTGACTGTAAATAAAGCCTGCATACTCCTTTGAATTACATACAACAACAGTTATGTTAAAAGTTAAAACACAGTTTTTGTTGGATTTACTGATGGACACGGACAATGAAAGCCCGAAAGATATTTTAGACAACAGTTTGTTTTTTCTTGGGTGTTTGGAGGCTACTTGCAGCAACAATATTATTACAGGCAACTTTCAAGCTGCTAAACGTAGGACAACAAAATTTAATTATATAACCAATTGCCCAAGTAAACCTTAGGTTTCGCGCAACATTTTTTTTTTCTACAAGGATGCAGTACTTGGTATGCAGATAAAACTACAAACCTGTAACATCGAAAACCGAGTAGCCTTCCTCAGTTCAAGGTTGCTGGCATGAAGAGAGCATGAGAAGGCGAGATACCTCCACTTCTCCTAGTGATTCTTGTTCATCTGCTTCCACTATGTTAGGAAAAAGAAGATAGTATGCATGATAGACTTCTGACATGGTTAACAATCTAGTCGACAAAGGCATAATGTGGCACTGGAAAGCCGAACAAGATGGCAGTGCAAACAGGAGACACAAAAAAACAGCCAACAGATGCAGTGCATACAAAAACAATGTAAACTTGCTGTTGCTGCTGCTCCTCCTTTGGTCGTTTGCTGCTGCTGTTGCTGCTACTTAGTGCCCAGATGGATCTGACAAACAATAATTTGCCATGCACCAACGCAATCAGCGGTCCAGGCCTCCAGTTCTACCACACAACTACACGAGACCAATGTTCTTTCAGGTACAGATCATGCCATGCCAACAGCAACAATCCAATCCAATATGAAACGGTTTGATTCACTGTACGTACTGATGTATGTGTATCACAAAGGAACAGATCTAATAGTATGGCCCAATTTTAAAGATAATTTACTAATGACACCAACCTATTGTTTTCTGGGATTCATATCCAGATATCCTCAAAACCTGTGTAACAGTGCACGTACATATAAAAATCAGTGTGTGTCTATGCAATGGGAAATGATCGATTTTCCCAATAGAAAAAGAGTAACAATTATCAGCTAGACATTATGATGGATAACATTTGATTGTAGTAGAGAATTTTAGGACAAAAGTACAGCAAAATAAACCAGAATCTGAAAAACAATGATATTTTTAGTGGATTGCAGATATAAGATTTGCTGTTCACATTGGAGTTTTCTTAGGAGTTAAGAAATATAAATTTCGTATAGATAAATCATTATATGACAAATATGATAAAGAGAAATCATTGTATTATTGTCAATAAGTGGCATCTTTATCAGTTTTTTTACCCCATACATATATTTGCTTACAACCCAATGTAAACTAACAAGTGATAATATTTATTGGTATAAAAAACACTCTTCAATTTTTATGCTACATCATCAAGATTTTTATTTGTTTGCTGGGAGCACAACAAAAGATAAACAAAAGAGCTGAATAATCCATGGAAGAAGAAAAACAAATTCCATTCTTCGGTACATGTCGGTTAGGATGTCGACACGGTCTCCAATACACATACTAGTGTATTCTCAATCTTCTATAGTGAAACAAGTTATTTTCTGAATGTATAAAAGCAGGGTCAGTGTGTCACCTTTGGTGTTTTGCTTTGAAATACATTTCCAAGACAGTTAGTGATTGACTAACAATTCCCCTTCTATAGTGAAACAAGTTATTTCCGAATGTATAAGCAGGGTCAGTGTGTCACCTTTGGTGATTTGCTTTGAAATACATATCCAAGACAGTTAGTGACTGACAAACAATTAGTCCCTTACTTTCCAACTCGTTCTTCATGACAAATTTCCACAATATAATTACTGTCATCTGTCTTTGTTGCACAGTGTGAAATGATCTTTAAGGATGAAGGGCGGCAGCAGCATATTTGAGAATAGCAAAGATGGTAATCGAAATGGGAATGTCATGCCTGGCTATCCTTCCATGATCCAGAGTGCATAGGTTGTGACTTGTGAGCATTCAACAGTGGTCAGGTATCCAGGATTCCTAAAGAACTAGAGAACTAGGTATGCAACGGTGCAAGCAAAAGTTTACAGTGCCAGGTAAATTTATAATCCATCAGAGAGAGCATTATCAATTAACATCACTAAATCCACAGGTCCATGAATCACACGTACAAAAGAAGTAATATGACCAACAACATTACAGTCGGATTTCAAGCAGGTCATTGACAAACAACCCTTCTGATTAGAGTCCTTCATTTTGACACAGTTTCGTTGTCCTCTGCCTATGAAATCATATGCCTTTGACAACGCCACCAATAACCTTCTAAAACTCTCCTCTTCCAATATTTTTATGATATCAGAGAAAGCACTCTGGTTTTGTTCTGAGATGGTACACATATTCTCAGGATCGAAAGCCTCTGTAGATATCATTTTTGATGCAACATTATGGACTGACGTGAGATTGTAGACAAAATGGTTAGAAGTTTCTGCTGAACTGAGAGCAGTCTCTTTTGGCTTTTGAATATGGTAAAGCTCAATTATATTGGCTAAAGCAAACCGTGTTATGAACACGAAGAAGTCATAGAAGTTCATGCCTGAAAAGATAACCCAACATTATGATATCAGATAATATGGCATTTGCTTATTTCTTTGTATGATTACTAGAACATTACCTGTATTTGCTGCTAAGTTGCGTTGGCATAGCCCCTCAAAATCGTCACATATGTTCCGAATGTCTTCAATATATTCTTTTGCAACCTTGTAGTCTTCATGAAGCAAGTTCCACTATAGCGTGTACAATGTTAGGGAAAAATATGTCATAGCTATTAAAATTAAGTTCATAAAACTATGCACTCACCACCCAGTGAAGGTTGTAGCCATTAAACCAATTGTGGTTTATTGATATAGTATCCTCCTGTTGTAAATGGAAAAAGAGAAAACTCAGAAGTCAAGCAGAGGTGTGTGTGTTGACAAATAGGGGATGACTGGGGGCATCAATAGAAAGTACATGTTAAGATGCAAAAATAGAGTATCCTAAATGCGTGCCTCACTGCCATTTGAAAGGCAGATAAAGTTTAGGTCAGCGACATCAGAAATTTGTTTGGGAGCAAAAAGTTGCTCTGGCTGGTCACCAAGTGGTCATAGGGATCAGATTCACATGATTCAATCACCATAAATTGGTATATGCCAATCAATCCCCACTTTAAAGATGCACACAGTTTCAACTATACAATATTTCAGTTAAATAATGGTTGAAGTTGGACTGATCATTCAATGACAAGAAGGCAAACCCACATCCACTCCTGGATACATCAACTCAACCTCAAGTTTAAAGTCAAAATCCAATATTTAGAATTTTAGATAAGGGTAGGTTGCTTATGCTATTGTGAAGTAGAAGACTGCAAGGGTGTGAAAGTGAATCCATAAAAATTATTGGTATATTTGAGACAGCTCACTGGTTTTTTAAATCTTTATCACACAGATCTGACTCGAAGGTCAGGTACTCAGGTTTGCTACTTCTCATTCTGTTCGTAGGGTGGCTATCGATTGCAACCTATATCTAGTCCATCATTGAAATTAGAATATATATATATCCACTTGTGTGACAAACAGCAAATGCATAAATATTGAAGATGAAGGCATTTACCAGGTTATGGACTTGGTGATACCATCCACTAGGCACAAAAATGATTTCATTCTGCTCCTGAATGCACTCTAGCCATTCAGTCTACAAAAGGAACATTTAAAATATTAAACCACGTGAAAGATTGAGAGATATTGAACTATACAAAGTGAACTTTCCAAAATATTGCTGAGAGAATATACATTATTGAATTCAGGAAACTGCTTTTCAGAGACATCATCATTTATGTTATAGACTGAAGATCGTAGGTTCCTGCATCAAGTGAACATCATAGATAACAGCCACCAATTAGATAGCAATAGACAATACTATTTCAGCAAGTGAACAAGGAAAAAACACAGGCAGCACAGAGCGAAAGAATTAAATCAATATCACACTACATGATGGTAACCTCATTTACCAAATGGAAATTAATTACCTACGGATGCTACTAATGATTGCAGAAACTACACAACAAATTGTTCCATCGTGGTCTGCTCATCAGTTAGGGTACAGAAAATGTATTAACTAAGCTACAGCCTCACAGGATCACTTTCACAGTTGCTACCATAAACAAAGGTTGGACCAAAGCTCAAATTTCACATAAACATTTTCAGGTAGCACTCTTGTAAATTTCAAAAATAACCAAATAAATGGTTCTGAGAATATTTAGTGCACAATAAACCTTATTCGTACATATATCAGTTGCTAAAGATAGGTTACAGACTTACAGGACAAATGTGACATTAGCCTGCCTGTTAAACTATGCAAGTTCTTAAAAATCCAGGTCATACTTTAAGACTTATCCACCATTCAGAACTACCAAGCTGAGGTTGCTTCGGAAAGAAGATATTACTTAAAAGTGAGTAGAAACATCTCACATCATTTGCGAAATAAACAGACTATCTTTAGCCTTGATTTAAGCATACTAGTTGCATGATAAATAAAACTAACTTATAATTCAGTAATTCACTCTTATAGATGCAATGAGCCAAATAATTCTATATATGTATTCCTATAAGGTCAATTGAACTTCTCAAGTAAAACATGAGTTGCCATTCTTAGATTATGTTACACCAAAGAAAACAGAAAACAGTTGGAGCTCAGAGGTATCACCAATTTCCTTCTAATGAATAACCAAGACAGGAATAAGGTTCAAAATTTTATTATTAGTGATAGCTGATTTAATAGATAAACATACTGTAAGAATGCAATACAATGCTAAGAACTATCCAAACCAATAAATACCTATCAAATATAAAATGACTCTGTGATGGTGGCAGGAAGAGCCATTGTTTCCTGCCGCATACATTTGCCGACCAGCTGTATGACCTAAAAACATCAGCGTGAAGAGGAGTCCAGGTTCCTACATAGAAAATGAAGTGACAAATATAAATAAAAGAAAGATAATAAATTACATGTGTAACATCTAATGTGTGAGCATCTGCAAATCCACAAAACGAAGAACACCCCATACATGTCAACCACAGAACTTACCTTTTGCTCCCATGTAAACAAACCGATAGTCAGAACAGTTTATTTCATTTTTATGGTTCGCGATGTCAGAATCTCTATGTATAGGATGACTATCAAGATACATGTTGAGCCAATCATCGGCGAAAAATGTTGGTGTAGTGTAGGCAACATAAGAAGGGTACTCCTGGAAGGTCAAGATGTAATGAAAACCACAATTAGCAGGGATGAATTATCAACTGGGAAAAGAATAAAGTATTGCATTGGATGTACTCTATTGTTTTTTTTTTTTTGAAAGGAAGGCAAAAGCTTTGCCTTGAATATATGATGTACTCTATTGTCAAAGTTATCAAAGAGAAGAGTTCAACCTTATATATACCCACAAATGGAATTAGTACGTACTCCTTCCGTCCCAGAAGTTTATTCTTTTTGGAGGGAGAGGGAGTACGTCACAGTAATCTAGTTTTTAAAAAAATACAAAATTGGAATATACTTCAGTCTTGAAACTATGTAATATCATCTGCTTTAAATTTCTGTTGTGTCGGTTGCAATAATTTCAGTTGCTAAAGGAAATGTTGTGGCACGACGATAATCCTCACATGCTATACATGATTGTACCTCGCATATCTGTCTAACTCAAACTAATAGCAAATACATTTTTGTTTCTAGATTGCAGCAATGAGCTCTTTATGCCATAGCTTATGAGAATGCAAGATGGTGATATCCACAGATAATTTACTGTGGGATGATAAAAAAAACTAGCTAATGTTAGGATACCATAAATCAGCCAAAAAAGACAAGAAATCAAGAACAAGACATCCTCTGGAATGTAGAACAGACCTTCACAAAATGCCAGTCTTTGAGGTAGAGCAGGGAACCATCCGAACTCGCACTGCTGGAATTCCCAACCCATTGGTCCACAAACTCCCGCATTGACATCTCGAGCCGCTTCTGGTCCGAGAACTCCCTCGACGAACAGTCAGCAACCTGCAGGAATAAAAACCCGACATAATCATTAGTCTCAGCTGGTAAAATAACTAAATGAGCCAACAAGGAGGACACTGGACCGTGGTGGCTAACCTGGAGGAGTGGGGAAGGGAAGGTCCGGGCGAGGAAGTCGAGGTCGGGGACGCGGCGGTGGCCGTCGGCGGCGGCGCGCATCCAGTCGCGGCAGGAGCGCCAGGAGGAGGTGAGGCCCGTGAGGACGACGGGGAGGTTGGGCCTCATGAAGCGGTCGACGAACTCCGCGTAGGTCAGGCTCCCCCCGTCCACCCGCTCCACCTGCCCCACCACCTTCACGCGGCTGCAGCCGCCGCCGCCGCCGCCGTCAGCGGCCATCGGGAGACGGGAACGGGGAGGCGCGGGGAACGGACACGGACGCCGAGGTGGAGGTGTTGCCGCAGCTTTGGAGTTTGGACTTGGGAAAGCCGCGATTTGCGCCGGCCGGTTGCGCCGCCGGCCGCCGGTGGTTTTCTGGAAGGGACGGTTTGGTTAGTGGGCTCTAGCTGGGGTTGTTGGGTTCGTTTCGAAGCAGGCATGGGCTTGGGCCGACCCAATGCCATTCCATGACGTAGTCGTTTGGGGGGAGTCCATGGCGATCTTCTTTGGAAGAACGGTCCTTCGGCTCTCACTTTCTTCACCGATGACCCACGATAATGCCATTGATAAATACCACATAAAATTTGATGAAATGTCATCAAATAAATCAACTTCGATAAAGAGCCATTTTAATTGAGTAGGCTTCTTATAGACAAAATTGCCATGTGGTTGACAACAGGAGTCGGCGACGTTATTGAAACACTGTTGCAAATTAGACTAGATCCGACCGGAGTGAATTGGTGATAGATACCGAACCGGTGGCAACGTGCCAAATTTATATAGAAGAGGCCCCACATTACAACGGCAGATACCAAATTTTGATACTGCGCATTTTCTTTCCTCGGAGGCGCGTCAACTCCACCGACGCCATCGACGACCTTACCCGTCTCCCTTCCTTCCTTCCGCCGCGCGCATCTTCTCTTGTCCGCCGAGTCCAGTTTTAGCTCCCAGATCTGACTCCCGAGTGCTGACCCAATCCATAGACTGATAGGGGCGACGCGAGGTGGACGCGTTCCGCACCGCATGGGCGCCTCCTGCTCCACTCCCTTCTCCCTTCCTCCCCCTTCAGCCAATTCCCCCCCTTTCCCCGCCATGGATGGCATGCCGCCGCCGCCGCACCACCACCATCCCGCAGCATCAGGACCGGCCATGCCGTACGCCGACGCGGACCGCACCCTGCGCGCGCTGGCCGGCGCCGCGGAGGGCTTCGGCCGCGGCACGATCGGCGGGCTCCACGGCCCGATCTACCGCGTCACGTCCCTCGACGACGACGGCCACGGCACCCTCCGCCACGCCTGCCGCGCGCACGGCCCGCTCTGGATCGTCTTCGACGTCTCCGGCACAATCCACCTCGCCACCTACCTCCGCGTCGCCTCCCACAAGACCATCGACGGCAGGGGGCAGCGCGTCCGCCTCGTCGGGAAGGGGATCCAGCTCAAGGACTGCCACCACGTGATCGTCTGCAACCTCGAGATCGAGGGCGGGCGCGGGCACGACGTGGACGCCGTGCAGATCAAGCCCAACTCCACCAACATCTGGATCGACCGGTGCAGCCTCGCGGACTGCGACGACGGGCTGATCGACATCACGAGGAGCAGCACCGACATCACCGTCTCGCGCTGCAGGTTCTCGCGGCACGACAAGACGATGCTGGTGGGGGCCGACCCGTGCCACGTCGGCGACCGCTGCATCCGCGTCACGATCCACCACTGCTTCTTCGACGGCACGAGGCAGCGGCACCCGCGGCTCAGGTTCGGGAGGGCGCACCTGTACAACAACTACACGAGGGGGTGGGGGATCTACGCCGTGTGCGCGGGCGTCGAGGCGCAGGTGGCGTCGCAGTGCAACGTGTACGAGGCCGGCCCGGAGAAGAAGACGGTGTTCAGGTACATGCCGGAGAAGGCGGCGGATCGCGGCGAGGCGGCGGCCGGGTGGATCAGGTCGGAGGGGGACGCCTTCCTCAACGGCGCGAGGCCGTGCCTTGTGGATGGAGGGGAGGCGGTGTTCAGGCCGGAGGAGTACTACGAGAGGTGGACCATGGAGGCCGTGTCGCCGGCGCTCAAGGAGGTTGTCATGCTCTGCGCCGGTTGGCAGCCTGTGCCCAGACCACCCGGCGAGTGATCCTCTTCCATTGTTGATTGATGTGTAGGAAAAGAATTATCCATCTGTATCAATTTATGTCATAAACTAGTGATAACACAATGATGTACGTGTAATCATCAGAAATTATTTTCAAACAATAATAATCAATTTAACTGACAACCACATGTTTCATAGCTCTAGTTATAATAAAATGTTATTATAGTATTCAGAGATTTCCGAGACAACATGCAGCACTTTTCACCTTTTCAGAACAAACGAATTAAAAGGATTATTCATAAACATCCCTAGCATGCAACCACTAAAAAAATATTTCGATGTATGTAAGGCATATTTCTCTCTTTCCCCCGCAAAAAAAAAAAAAATCTCTTCCCATTGGTTGAAATACCCAAGATACTCAGGTGATTAAAGCTACAGAGCAAGTGAGCATGAGAGCAAAGGACTCTGAAAAATTGCAAGTCAGATAAAATGTGACTATAAATAGGTGCATGACAACAAGGACTCTACAAAACTGCAAGCCAGATAACATGTGACTATAAATTTGAGCATGAGAACAAAGAGTCTATAAAACTGCAAGCCAGATAACATGTGACTATAAAATTAGTCGGTCAGAATGATCTTTCAATATTTTTCCTGAGAGAATCCTTAACTAGCAGATGGAGATCAGTGTTAACAAGCATAAAACTGGATTGCAAAAGAAAAAGAAAGCATAAAACTGCTTATTTTTCCATCCCGTGGACAACTTTCCTTCAATATCTCTTCTGGGTCTTGTATCACCCTCTGGCTGTTTACATTCTACACACAGGGGTCTTCTACTCTTCTTGCTCGAGGAAGATTCAAGAACAGACTATCACTGGACTTGGCTAATCATCTTCATTGGAGCTTAAGGGGATGCCTGGGGATTTGGCTTTCATTGTGCTCAGCAGTGATCACGCTCTTCACCTCAGCCTGAAAATGAACCACAGCTGTCAGTTTGCAAATGCGTGTTAAATAAGATTGAAAATGGTAGACTGACTGTCTAGCTTTAGAAACTCAGTTAACCAAGGGTGACCTTCCAGAGCTCAGAACATCAAGAAAAAAGGTGGTGAAACATAATGCGGAATTGTACATCACAAACTCAAAGTATAAACGTTGAGTGATAAATTGAGCCCACCTGAGTTTTGGAGTCACCGAATGATGGTAGGAGCAATATGATGGACATCTGATGCTGATTTTGGCTTTTGGTTCATCACCTTGTGTGCATTGCATCAGCAGAAGTAAATCATCAGTCTTCCATTTTGGAACTATATGTGTTATCCAAATCCCCTTCAGCACAAATTTAACGAACATACAAGGTTATGTGCTAGTCCCAACCTATATAAAAAAAACTCTATGCACGGTAATCTCACCACATTACACAACAAGGGCCTTCACAGGGTCATGATATTGAATTCATCCTCTGGGTTGAGGCCTTAGTAGTGTATCACCTTTTTTTTTTCTTTTCCGAAATGAGATATCACATATGTAGTATACATCCAAAACCAAGTACCTTATGTATACTATCCGGGCACCCATATGCACATACTGCCGTGCAATGCAGATATCACCAATCGGAGGCTCATACTATGCATAACTCATTGTATGGGCACTTCCAATCAAGGGAAACCTTCCCAATTATACAATCTGTTGCATGCTTTTAGCATGGAGCTTTACGCCTTGTTTAGCATTGTGATCGCAAAGAATATACATGGTCATCAAGCAGCATGTCTTATGCTATTGGCAGCTAGGACATCAGCAGAAATTCGATTAAAGCTCAACATTTCGTTTGCCAGATAAACCGCCACCTAAAATTTATGGAACCAATGAATCTGCTGTACCTTCACTGACGAGTGGAACATGCTGCCTAGAATTTGCATGGATCCACTCAGCATTTCCACCATTATCCTTGCTACTCTTGCAAGGAAAAACATCATCACTGGAAACTAGATCAATACTTTTTGAAAGGCCAAGTATAAGGGATCTGCATGTCTCACTGCTTGGGACAAAACCCAATCCCAACATCCTGTCCTGCAATGCTAATGACTCTTTGCTGCTCCTTGTTTCGCAGTAAGCTCTCATGAGAGCATTGTAGCTTTCATTGCAATGGACATGGAAATCAAGAACAAAAGACTTCAGAACTAATTCCGCCCTATTAAGGGCTCCTTCCTTGCAGAATCCACAAACCAACGAGGCACAGACAGCTTCATTTGGCTGGAAGCCTGATTCAACCATCTCCACCATAACTGATTCACCATCTACGCTCCTTCCCAACCTGCAAAAGCAGGTTACTAGTGCTCGGTAAGTATTAAAGTCTGGTCTCACTTCTCTTGAGATCATTTCAACCTTGACATCTAAAGCATCTTCCACGATGTCACATTGGCAGAAGCACTCTATAATCATATTATACATCTCCAGGCTAGGGCTGTGCCCATCCTCTATCATCCAATGCACCAAACCCCTGGCAGCATTAGGGTGCATATCCTCGCACAGTGCACCAATCAAGCAACTGTAACTCTGCAATGGGATGACAACACCATACTTTCTTATAGGTGCCACCATGTTCAAGCAGGTGAGCAGCTTACCAGCTTTTACATGACTTTCGATCACGACTTTGAGAGCAAATCCTTCTGATGAGAGCTCACTCCCAATCATTTCCATCAGCAGCAATCTTGCCTCTTTTAACCTCCATTCATTACAATAACCTGTGATAAGAACATTATAAGCAACAGCATCAGGGCTCAACCCACTCTGGACCATCCTGTCAAACATCCGCCGGGCATCTCTCACCCTCCTGGCTTTGCATAGCGCATCCATTACAACGGTATGAGAGACCAAGTCTGGCTGCACACGCCTGTATGGCATTACGTCGAACAGGTGCAGCGCGTCCTGCAACCTTCCCCTGCGGCAGTAGCCCGAGAGAAGGGTGTTGTAGGTGATCACGTCGGGCTCGAAGCCCTGCTCCTCGAGCTCCTCGAGGAATCCCTCCGCGCGCTCGGCGTCCTCCCCGCGGCACAGGGCGGCGACGAGGATGTTGAACGTGTGCGCGTTGGGCCGCACCCCGGCGCGCGCCATGACGGCGTGCGCGGCCCAGAGGTCATCGAACCGCTCGGCGCGGGAGAGCGCGGAGGGCGGCGTGGAGCGCGTCGCGGAGGCGGGCGTGGCGGAGGAGGGCCTTGACGAGGAGGCCCGGGAGGGAGGGGTGCGGCGTGGTGGCGGGGATGGAGGAACGGAGGAGCTCGCGGAGGGCGTCGTGGCCCGGGTGGAGGCGGAGGAGGGTGGAGATCGCGTCGAGCGCGTGGGAGAATTGGCGGGAGGAGGCGAGGGAGCCCGCGAGGAAGGCGAGGTGGGGAGGCGAGGGCCGTGCCGCCGGTGGGGGGAGCGCAAGGAGGAATCGGAGGGTCGGGAGCGGGTGGGAGTGGCCGGCGCGGAGTACGACGGCGGTGAGCTCGTCGTCGCCGAGGTAGGGGAGAAGACAGGTGAGCTCCGCCTCGATGGGCCTCGCCTCGTCGGCGTCGGCGTCGGCGTCGGATGCCGTGAGGTGGGTCGCGACGAGGTCGACGACGGCGACGCGCGGGTCGAGGGCGCGCGGCAGGAGCGACGTCAGGGTGTTCGGCGAAATGCGCGACACTGCCTTGGACATGGCGAGACGCACCGTCGCGTCGTGCGGGTTGGGCTACAGGTCAAAGCAAAAAAGGCATCTCCAATTTCCACTCCTGACATCTGGGCCCCACTAGTCAGCCTCCGCGGATAAACCCCATTTACACCTGCGGTTTCTCCTCCTAACCCTTGCTGCTGCTGCGCCGCCACGAGAGTTCGAGAGGGAGGAAGCGAAGGAAGGAGAGACGAGAGAGATGATGAGGTTGCAGATTCCGGCGAGATCCGGCGTTCTCCGCCGTCTCCTCCACCTCGGTGGCGCGGGTGGGGTGGTGAGGCCCTACTCCACCGGCGACCGCCGCCGCCGGGTGATCCGCGAGGCGCAGCAGGAGGAGGAGGACGAGGCCTTCCTCCGCACCCTCAACTTCAACGCCGATCCGGAGAACAATCCCCCGCCTCCGCCGAGACAATCCGGAGGCGACGCCCCCGACTCATCCTCCCCTGACGCCGCGTTCCCCACCGACATCCTCCGACGCGCCGCCGGGAAGCAGCAGGAGCAGCGGGAGGAACGGCCCGAAGGGATTTCTCAGAAGGCCATCGGTGAGTCGCTGATGGAGAAGCTCAAGCTGGGCGATGCGGGAAACGCCGCCTCCGCCACCGGGGGAAACGGCGGCGACGAGCGGTCGCAGCCTGAGCGCGAGCCGACGAATCTGCCGCCGCCGCCGGAGCAGGAGCCGGCGCAGCCGCAGGACATGGACGAGATATTCAGGAAGATGAAGGAGACGGGGCTGATACCTAACGCCGTCGCCATGCTTGATGGGCTGTGCAAGAACGGGCTGGTGCAGGACGCCATGAAGCTGTTCGGCCTTATGCGTGAGAAGGGTTCCATCCCTGAGGTTGTCGTTTACACTGCTGTTGTCGAGGCTTTCTGCAAGGGGGGCAAGCTTGATGACGCCGTGAGGATCTTCAGGAAGATGCAGGGGAATGGGGTTATTCCGAATGCATTCAGCTACTGGTTGCTGATACAGGGGCTGTGCAAGGGTGGCAGGCTGGATGATGCGGTTGACTTGTGTGTGGAGATGTTTGAGGCTGGGCATTCGCCGAATGCCATGACCTTTGTGGGCTTGGTTGATGCGGTATGCAAGGCTAAGGGGTCTGAGGCGGGTGAGAAGCTTGTGAGGAGCTTTCAGGACAGGAACTTCGCCATTGATGAGAAGTCCATCAGGGAGCACTTAAACAAGAAAGGTCCATTCTCACCAGTCATTTGGGAGGTGATATTTGGAAAGAAGAAATCAGGCCGGCCATTTTGAGCTCTGGCAAAAGTAGTATGTCCATGATTTTTTTGGAGAGTTAGAATGCTTCTCTGGTTATGTAAGACTGTGTCTTGTCCTATGTAGCGTCCACTATGGAATCTCCAAGTCCGCCCTTTTGTTACATGACCACCATTTACTTGAACTACTACATAAATGCTCACTTACTTCTATGCGTCAACTGCTTTGCTATTGTTTGGCTTATACAAGCCAGTCAGTTGTTATTTGAGGATTAAAGCAAGGAATGGCCATCGACAATTTTCCTTCATGACAGCCCGCCCCATGGATACATACTTGCTTCTGAGGTACAATTGTTTCGTCATCCTCATATCAATCTAGGCCATTGATTTGCTTTCTGAGTCACATTTTGGTGAATGGGAAATGTTTATGCATGATGGATAAACATGAAAAAAAGGCTGTAGGAACATGGATGTTCCAAAATTCTGGCTAAATTCCTGACTACTCCCTCCGTCCCCAAAAAAAAAAAACACATTCTTGGCTTTGTATCTGGACATAGCCTATGTCCAGATTCAAAGCCAGTAATGTGTTTTTTTGGGACGGAGGGAGTATGAAGGTTATGGAGGTAGCTTCTTTGACATCCCGGTCCTCCATTCCTCCCGAATATACCACTCAGTATATTAGAAATTTTATGCCACTATGCTTCGGAATGGAGAATATATGTACAAACATGTCGTCTAGATATGTAGGCTATTATGCTAGTAAGTCTATAAGTAAAATACAATGCTCTCTTTCCTTAATTATCATACCAACCTCAGAAGTAACAACACTAACCTTGGTTGAAGTCGTGAAATCATAAAGGACTAAAGTTGAATCAGCAAGCCCCTGTGCCTCACCTGTAACTTATCGATCACTATTCTGTACATATCATATGAGGCCCTTGCATAAATTAGTTAGTGATAACTGAAAATCAGAAGTTTTCTTTGTGACCCAGAACCTTTAGTTACTTTCTGATTTTTGATTTATAAAGTAATATGATGGCTCTTTCTCAAGAAAGAAATCTAAAAGTGTGGTTAGAATTAGACAATTCCTACACTTCCTTCTCTCCCTTCCCACGTAACTGGAATACAACATTATACTTTCCATATTTTTTAATCAAAAGTTAAGATGAAATCTTTAAAATTTATAGTAGGGATCTAAAAAAAAAGGTGACTAGGGAATGAAGATGGGCTATAATTTATAGGAACCACTTCTTTGCTTCAAGGTTATCAGGGTGATAAGAGAAGCTGAGTTGCCCTGGTTCTGTCACGTTGTCTAATCGACCAGGGCATGCATTAAGGTGATGCCATACTCAGTTACTGGATTCGTATCCTCTAAACATTAGCACACTAATGTCACCGTGACATTCCTTTCATCTGAGCCATCCATTCCTAAATCAACGGCTATGAATTAGTGCTAGTTACAGGATTATTTAAGTAATAGTTTTGATTAATTACAATTTAGTTAATTCATGGCGGTTGATTTAGGAATGGATGGCGTGGATGAAAGGAATGTCATGGTGACATTAGTGTGCTAATTTTAGAGGATACGAATCCTCAGTTACTCTCATGCGGTGTTGCGGATCATGCATATTAAATTTTATGTATAAGTTTCAGTTTCCCCTTGGCTAACTAATTACCACAAAGGCAAACTGGTAGTCACCTAGGTAGGAAAATTTTGCTTCATGGCCTAGGCTGGGTCTGGTGCTGAGCTAGATGGGCACCAAATGGAATTAAGTTTAACTCTTTTAACAAGAAGTCTGCACTAATCTTGTTTTCTGAACAACTTCTTACATCCATCATTAAGATAACACCAATACAATTTTGAGCATGTATGTATAAGATGTGCAGGCATATGACCATAGGGCTAATAGTCCACGCCTCTTTGGCCTTATTGGTATTTGGCTAGTAACTCTTTTGATGGTTAAATGGCTAGTAACTAGTAATAAACAATCAGATTAGTTGTCTTAACTTTTTCCCCCCATGTGTCTGACTGAGTTACGCATTAGCACAACATTCTTTTTTTAGTTAATAGCAGATGTACTGAGTTATTCGGAGAAATCATTTTTTTACATCTTGTATTCTTGTTCATTGTAATTTAAGTGCTGAACTGTACTACCTCTGTACTATAATATAACAACCTAGGAGGAGATTTGACCCTCCTAAGAAATGTATCTGGACATGTATAACAACCTAGGAGGGTATTTGACCCCTCCTAGGTTGCTATATTTTGGGACGGAGGGCGTAGTTGATTGTACTGTTGACTAACCACGTTGCTTCATAAAATGTGGTTCATTTTTTTAAAGCATGAAAGGTTTACTCACTTGATTTTTAGTGCTTTTAAATGGCAAAAAGATAAAGGTTATCCTGTAATCATTTCTCCTATAGTCACTTTGCTTTTTGTCCATGTGTACTAGCCTATTCTTTTTCCACATTTAGTGTACTGAATAATTCTCCACTACTGATCCTTCCACTCCGCTCAAAGCTGTACTGTCACCACTAAAACATGTCTTTCATAGGGATGAACCGTTCTTTTAGAAAAGAATACATATTCGACATCACTAATTAAGTACCCACCTTACTGTTAGAAGTTGTAATTATGAAATAACCTTTTCCTAATAAAAGTAAAAACACTTTATGCTTACCTAACAGGAACTTTGAAAAAAAGAGTCTTGTTGACTCCTTTGTAAATACACTTTATGCTTGCCTCCGCCATTCTATTTCAGAGAGTCACACAGCCACAATTCTCCTTGAAAGAGCCTTACTGTTAACTTGCCTTGTCCAACTGCACATGCCGTTTTCTCCATCTCTCTCTGATGTGACAATGAGAGATGACCACAGTGCCCAGAGGCACGCATTGACTGACTGCAAGTGAGCAGGAGGATGTGAAAGCATGTCATGAAAGGATTAAGCAAGCACTGCTGTCAGGGGTGTCAGGTGCACAATGAGAAGGTGAAAGCTGATGTTGATTGCGAGTCAGTGGCAAGCAGGGCAATGGCCTGCTTGAGCATGCAGGTACACCAGCCGTGACTGAGGTTGTACGATATCTCCACTTAAAACTTAAGTTCCATGGATCTTTTGTGAAACTTCCAAACTCAAGCTTCAGACCTACTGCTCAAGCATTGCTAATGAGAACAAATTTTAGTTGAAGCTTGAGATTATTATTTTTTGAAGTCATTAAGTTCCAAGTTTGGAACTTGATGATTCTGTTTTGGTAACTTAATTTGAACTTGAAATTCACTTCGAAAAAACCCATTGAAGCCCTTGTGAAACTTCAGGAAACACTGAGGCTAATTGAGATCAGAGATCTTGTTGATCAGTATACCATGTTATATGCCCTGTCTTTTAACTAAACACTATGATAGGATCAGAAGTTACTCAAAATTGATAAGGGTTACAGAGCAAATTTACTTTTATCTATGATACCATATCTTCAAAGGCAAAGGAAAGTTGAAGTTTGATGATTTTGTATTGTTAAGTATGTGTGAGAAATTGAGAATCATTATTTCTGCATGGGGTCTTGTTCTACCAATTTGAATTCGCTAGTGCACATGACTTTGCATTGAGCAATATTCAGGTGTGGGTTAATAGATGCTTCAGTAGGGTTGCTCTTTTTGAAAGAAGTTGCCTCATACAATTAGTTGTATATTCCGGCACTTTATGCTGAGGTATCTAGTTGTTGCAACAATGTGTCTTAAAGCTGTGTAACTTCTACTTTTAGTTATTTTGTTTTAATTTTTTATTAACTGTGATATAATCAGCGGCTTGTGTTTCTCCTATATAGTATAATATAGGTTTGTTTAAGTGGACACCTAAAAGTCGTGAACAAATTCTATGAAGATACAACTTTTAACAAAACAAAATCTCTATGAAGATATGATTGTCCAGTCTACTGTTTCCCTGATGGTAGTATTTAAGCACTTACCTTCAACAGTCTTAACAAAACTAGAATGATGGGTAACACTACACCTCATGTTGTTGCATTTCTCATAAGGTTTATTTATGGAGTGATGCAGATACTGACCAAGGTTGCTTTTAGCCAAGGCACAAGTACATCTGTTCTTGTTTTCTACAGACATATAGTTGCTATAGTAGTCTTACTGCCTGTTGCTTTGGCAGTGGAAAGGTATGCATATTTGGTTGCATTTGTTGCTAGATATCATCTTGGAAGCATGTATTGAGCCATTGATGTCTATTTTTGCAGGAAAACTGCCCCACCGCTCTCAACCAAAGTCTGTCTGAAGCTATTTGTGCATGCACTGTATGGGTAAGTCAAAGTACAATCGCTCTTCTATAGTGGATGGAAACCCCTCATGTTGCTATGGGCAATATGCATAGCAAAATGCCAAACACGAGGGCCAATTGCTTTATGCTTAGGTGTCTACAGTTTGTGTTTTTGTTCAGCTTGCACCTTAACCATCCACAGGATAGAAATAATCAAATGATGTGGCTTCGCTAAAGAGAGATTATAATCTTACCTCTGCATCTTAGATCAACAATTCACAAGAAAAAAATAATTGTGATGATATGAGAGAAGAGAGAATCAACAACACATATATAATTATATACTGAGGCTAAGTGTGTAGTTACTGTTTTGCGTGGTTCTTATTTTTCATTCGTCATGGAAATGATTACTTATAATTGTTACCGTCTGTTTTATAGATCAAATCAAGGTTAGACAAAACATATTATTGAATTTTCATGTCTCTTCTATATTTTAGAAATGCAATAGTTGTATTATCATTCACAACATGTATTAAAACCAAAGCAGTTTGCCGAACACCGAACGTCTAAAAGCAGTTACCACATGAGATTACCATAGCCCACTCCATCAGAGCTTGAGTGTGGATAAATTGTCTTAGCCTTCTCTATCAGACAGCTTGTTAGATGAAGCATTCTTTTGCAGTGCTGTAGAACAGATTTCATTTCATATTTTGGTGGAATTCTTACTGTGGAATATCGGACATGGAATTGTTGGTACTATATTGTATAATTTATATATTCGAGCAAGAAAATGGATGTGTTAACATGCAACTAATTGAGCACGCAATACACAGTTTTATTTTCCCTTTTTGAATCTTCTCTAGTTTTTGTTTCATTTTGAGAAAAGTATAAACAGTTTCTTCATCACCATGTTCTTGTCCTAACTACTGAAATAACTGATGATGTCAGATTAAACTCCAGTACTATAAATGTTGTAATTGATATGGCTTAGAAGATAAGTTATTTATGAGGTCAACTTATTTATTTCTGTAAAAATATTGGGGGAACTAATTACTAGATAAACTATCTGTGGTGTACAACTGGTGTCATGCATTTTGGTTATAAGTGATAACTGACCTTAGTAATGTGCCTACCTGTGCATTACTGTCCATTATTCTTGAGAAAAATGCCATGCTTACCTCTTTTATGCGTGCTTGCTTTCAGCTCTTCTGCAATGTGCACCGTTACTTTTCATTCCATCATTGGAATTATGGTGTTCCATGCTGGATAGTTTTTAGTCATAATATGTATTGTATCTTAAATCTATTGATTCATTTTCTTTGGAAAAGTTACCCAAGCCAATACTTCTATAAGTTGATTATTGTGCAATTTTGTACTGAATATAACTTCTGGTGTTTTCTCTGCCAAGGATGTCTGCTTCTATGAACATATCATGCATTGGCCTCAATTATGCGTCAGCAACATCTGCTTCTGCAATACAAAATCTTGTGCCAGTATTAACTTTCTTTTTGGCTGTTCTGCTGGGGTGAGTGTTTTTGTATGACTGATAGTTGCATCTCACCATAGAAAATTTTGGTCAAGTAATTTTTTTTCTCTTGTTTAATTAGTCTGCAAAGAGTTGATGCTTAATCAAACTTTGGTGAAGTGATGATGATTTTTTTTACACATATGGTAGGATGGAGTCCTTAAAATTAAAGATGTGCCATGGAGTCATAAAAGTATCTGGTGTAGTGTTTTGTGCTGTTGGAGTTACTGTACTAGCATTATACCAAGGACCTGATCTGAAGTCTTTCATCAATCACCGTCTTTTTCCACACGCAAATAGCGCTGGTACTCATTCCCCAAGGAACTGGATACTGGGAATTTTATTGCAGTCTTTGGCAACTTTAATGTGGGCTCTTTGGGTAGTACTTCAGGTAAACACTTGCAAAGTCCACGGAGCTGTGTACATGTGCAAGTGCTAATTAATTCATCCTAAAGTTTAGCTTACATGGTACTTCCCAGGGCCCTTTGTTAGAGGAATACCCATCTAAGCTACTCAACACAACTCTCCAGATAGTCTTCTCAGCTGTCCAATCCTTTTTTATGGCTCTAATGATTGAGAGGGATTTTTCAAGATGGAAGCTGGGTTTTGATATAGGTCTTATTGCCATCATCTATTGTGTAAGCAAAAGATCCCTTATACTACGTTGATTAATATTTGGTCATATTGATGCATTAATAGTGTCAAGCTTTTTTTCTATTTATTTCTCTTTGACCGTCTGATATTAGTCAAATGTAGGATAAGCTTGATTGCATACTTGCATGCATGGTGGTTGGGCCAAGCCCTTGGGTGCATTGCCTGGCCAGCTTTGCTCAAGACTTCCCCTGAGCCAGGCCTGCTTACTACACTTGAAATTGTGAATCTGTTACAAATATGGATTATGGAACCAGGCGTTACTAATGACATAATTAGTAAGTGATTAGTTTATATAATTGTTACTAGTATATTAATGAAGGTAAAATAATATTGCGTTCTATAGTTATGCTAACTCCTTTTGTACTAGTAATAATCTTTTTGCATCTACACATGCAAGCTGCAACCAGAACATCCCCATCCAACTGATCGAACAAGTGAACATCATCTCCAACCATCCAATGACAACCACTCACCTCTTGCATTTTAGGGTTCAAGCTCGGCTTAGTTTTGGCTTAATCTCATGCTGGCAACTATTCAGAGCAACAATGGCTGAAATGATAGAAGTTGCATATTTGAGGTCTAAGATCTATGGAGAATACAACAAACGCTTTCTATTTATTGCTATTATTAAAGTAGATCTCTATCAACAATCTAATGTATATTAGTCATACAAAAAAAGGTGATATCTGAATTTGCTGAAAAAAAAATGCAGGGCATTGTTGTTTCTGCGATTTCATTTTACATGCAAATTTGGGTAATTGACAAGAGGGGTCCAGTATTCTTGTGCATGACAGTACCCCTAACTCTGGTTGTGACTATCATTCTTTCATTTCTCATTGGAGAAGCAGTCTCCCTTGGAAGGTGTATTTCGTATTGCCATTTCATTACTCAAATAAGCTTTGCCTTTTTAAAAAGAAGAATAACAGCAAATTTTTCTTGAAATTATCGTCTCTGATAAACAGCATAATAAGTGGAGCACTGATGGTTGCCGGCCTGTATACTGTTCTCTGGGGGAAGAGAATAGAACAGGCTGGTATTAGCAGTCAAGGAGGTGTTGGAGAAGAAACGGCACGCTGTGATTTGGAGGAACAAGAAACTGCAGCTCCAGTTCCAGCATCTCAAGATGTGAAAGAGAAGATCAACGCGATGAGCTGATCAAAACTGCGTGCAGCATGTTCTTCTAAAAATTGTAAAACTGAAACATCTGCAACACACTTTTTTAAGACACTAGCAATTCTATTGCATGTAAATGCATTCTTCTATTTGAACTCTGATGAGAGATTTTGTGATAGTTTTTTGGTGATCAATGACATGTTACACGATGTGAAACTTGTGTGAATTGTTGCTGAAAATCAAGCTAGGAACATGGACTTAAATCAGTCGTGACATGATTAAGTAATCTGCATTTTATGTTGGTACGAGTTTGATGGCATTTGCCCGTTTGCAGTTGCAGCATATGGGATGTAATCTTTGATGCCAGAAATTTTCCCTACTACAGAAACTGATTTGCACCGCCCGGTTGGCCACCACCTGACAACTACCCAACCTACCTGGACTCCCTGCTAGCACTCAGCAGCCGACGATCCCAGTGGCGGTTGCTGGCTGGAGCACCGGAGCTGAAGCTGAATTTCAGCTACTGTCACTGCTAATGATGCTTCTCCCGCAGCGACCATCCCCACCATGGTTACAGGTGAGGTGAGGTGGGGATTGACGATCACTACTGCCATTTTTTTTCTTTTCTTTCACTTGTTTGAGGATTCGCTGCTATCCAATCTGTTAACAGGGGGAATAATCTTTTCTGCATAGATTAGATTTAACTGTTCGAGCCAGTACCAATATCATTTGGATTGTAGATTTTGTAAGATCTTTCTCCAAGTTGCTCACTTCAAACGCAAGACCTTTCTCCAAGTTGCTCTCTTCAAACGTTCATGATCATCCATTATTTTTAACAAAGAGAGGATCCAAATATTGAATGACACAAGGAGTTATTATATTACAGATATCTTCATCTTTTTTGTTTAGGGAAACCAAAAAGGCCTCGTGAATTATTGTACCAATACGGGAAATTTGACGATTACAGAAATGCAGTTTGCAAATTGCAACACTGAATAAAGAACGCCAATCAAACAAGGATGAATGAATGATGGCATTGTTGGTGGGAGGGAATCAAGGCATGCCCAAATGAAGTGCCAGGTGATGTGTAGAGCATTATACCTACTTCTCATCTATTCTTTGAGAGCAGTACTATGGATAGGTCAGACTAGAAAGATAATCAGGTATTTTTCATCCGTTCTTTCTGTGCTGCCCAACGTTTTCTTGTCCATTCTTTTCTCTGATGCTGATCCATGAAGCACAAACAGCATCCGGTATTTTATTGAGAAAGAAATGTCCCGTGGTGTAGGCATTACACATTGACCACTCAACTGCACCAGAAACAACCTAGAGTGTCAAAATAAAATTGTAAGAAATTATCCTTTCTTTTCTAACCTTTCCTACAGAAGGTAACGGCAATACCATGTGAGTACTTACTACTGGAACACAAATTTCATGCATGCAAATAGTTAAATCTTTTGTAGACGGAAGTTACTTTTTCGTTACCTGGCTTAACAAAGCTTGAAAGGCTGAAAGTAGTCAATATGCAGACATAAAACCAGAAATCAAACCTGCAGCTGGGGCTGACAAGCTTACTATCAGGTTCCTGCAGGCACACAGGAAAGGTACCACCCATGCATGTTCCTGGGTCAAGAGGTAGCCAATTAACAGAACACCATGCGGGGAACAGAAGGAATTGGGATCAATGGACATTTCAGCATCTTCAGGGAGATTTGAGGCATCATTTGACATTTTGTGCCTGCTTCATCATGGCTTTGGAGTTCGGAACTATGGATAGGTTGATACTTGTCGTTTTCATGGGTTCCCTGTTCATGGAAGATTCTATGCTGTTGCATGAAAACAACATCATGTGAATCAGGACAGCTGGATCTTTGTGTGTTTTTTTATTCTCTTAAAAAACATGTTGAAAAGGAAATTAAAACTACATTTGTGATTATGCAATAGCAATAAATGAAAAGCGTTTGTTGTAAAAGTGTGTTCTCTTGATCACTCGCGTTATTTGTGGACCATCACCGTTTATCTACTACTACTATGTATGACTTGGTCTTCTACATGTTCACCTTTAGGAGTGATTTTTAATGTATGCTCTAAATTGAAATTCATTTTTTAAAAGTTGATGCTCATAATTTTCCATTGTAAAATTTCGCACCTCTTCAAGTCTGCGAATATTTTGTGATGTTCCAACAGTCTGTTTTAGCTAGCATCTGTTCAACTTGCAACCACTTGGAAGTAACAATGCTCTGTAAAAGTAAGATATAATTTCCAAAGTGGGTCACCAGGGTCCTATTAGCTAGTGGCTACTACTTTTCTAAGCAAACCAATCCTAGCTTGATAGTTGAGTCCTGGAGCATGTTGACGTTGATGTAAATACAGACTAGCTGGCTCCAACATAATCATCCTCCTATTTAAACACACATTTCACATATGTACAAGTTCAATAGACTACCAATGGGCAGTAGTACAGTTTTTGTTGTTGCATTCCTCATAAGGGCCTTATATGGAGGCATGCAGATTGTTACAAAAAATGCATTCAATGAAGGCATGAGCACATATGTTTTTGTTTTCTACAGGCATGTCATTGCTATCCTGTTCTTAGTTCCTGTTGCGTTTGTGCTAGAAAGGTATGTCAGTTCTACTTATTTCCTGAGTTATTATTATGGAAGATGCATTTAATTTTTTTCTTGCTTTTACAGGAAAACTGCTCCACCACTGTCATTCAAAGTGTCTCTGAAACTGTTTGTACATGCATTATATGGGTAGGTCAAAGTGTGATTGTATTCTGCAGTGTTTTATTATTGGACTGAACCACCACGCCTATCAACCAGAAACGTTGGTTGCAACTAGTTTTCATCTTCGAAGTTCTTGTATACATTTTATAAGTTAGTTTGCATGCAGACTTTTGCATACCATTGCAGTTCCGCACACAGTTCCTTAATTTTCCTGTTCAGTTATTTGACCATCTCTCTCTCTCTCTCTCTCAAGTTCATTTAGGAATAGCGATACATCTGTGCAGAAGTTACTGAAAAGATTATTTTCGCGATTGATTTGTTCTGTTTCCAAATGTTAATAATTTTCAGTTGATTACGTTTCTCAGTCTCATCATTCTGCTTACAGCAGTCACTAACCATATTATGTGTTCCTCACTTTCTTCTTAGGATTTCTGGGGCGATAAACATATATAGCCTTGGTCTCAGTTATGCCTCAGCAACATCGTCATCTGCGATATTTAACCTTCTACCGGTGGTGGCTTTCATTTTTGCTCTTCTGTTGAAGTAGGTTTTTCACTTTTACACCACTACTATGCTTTAATAAAACTGTAGTTTTTTATATGTTCGTATGTTCTTGTTTTGCTACAAGGCTAACTTTTGGACTGAACCGGACACAGGGTAAAAGCTGATTCCTCTAAAAGCAATCGAATAAGCTTGTTACCAAATACATTCCTCTTATATAATGTCCTATAAGATATTATTATGGTTACATGACTGAATTTTGATCGATCATGAAAAACATGATAAAATGAGTCTTTACACTGTTAGCCTGTAGAGCATGCCAATCTGCAACTAATTCAAGTTCCATGTTGCCACATGCTATGATTCTGAAGGGGTTCAACTTACCTGCCACACTAGCTTGTTCAGGATTTTTATCCTTCAGCTAACAACATATGTGTCTCAAAACTAAACATGACATGTTCTTTGTAGGGGATCAAATGTAGCTAGTATGCTACTCCAGTCATAAATATTTGTCGCCGTTGACTTTGGCTATAAACTTTGATCATTTGCCGTATTCCAAAAATTAGTGCAAATATGCAATGGTTCAAGTCACACTTAAAGTATATTTGATAATAAAAAAACACAATATAATCAATAATATTTACATTAAAAAATTTAAAGGTGTCAAATATTTATGATTGGAGGGAGTAGTGGAGTACATTTTAATGCCTGACAACTCTATGTGTGTTATTGAAGCATGAGAATGAATTATAGCGATGAGATGATTTTAAACTTGTAGTGTATAATAACCAAGAGCCTCAACACAATTATATCTAGAAACAATATTTCTGAACCTGTAAGTAAGTAAATGATTGATATAATGATATTACATTATGCAGTCTTTTTGCAACCAGGGTAGGCTGTCATGATTGAAAATTGTTATTTCTCTTTGTATACCTGATAGGATGGAATCGCTGAACTTGAAGAGGATCCATGGAATTGCAAAAGTTTCTGGTGTAGTATTCTGCATTGTTGGTGTTATCGTACTTGCATTCTACCAAGGACCAGAGTTAAAATCTTTCAACCATCACCATCTTCTTGATCGCAAGAACAATGTCTATGCTGGGGTTACTTCCCATCCTACAAAGACATGGATTTTAGGAATTTTTCTGACAATTTTATCTACAACATCTTGGGCACTTTGGACAGTGCTTCAGGTATGAATACTTACTCTAGGGTTGTCCATGATATTTGCTTTTATCTAAATAGTTTACTGCTTCTCAGGGGCCTATGTTGGAGGAATACCCCTCTACGCTCCTCAACACAACTATTCAGATAGTCTTTGCAACTATACAGTGTTTCTTCATCGCTCTAGCAGTTGAGAGAGATTTTTCACGATGGATGCTGCGACTGGATGTAGGTCTTATTGCTGTGATCTACTCTGTAAGTGCAAAATGCCGAGCTATTGCCTGTTTTCATCGAACAATGATTGCTTTAGAGGTTTTATTTTTTAATGCATAATATTAAATTTTGATGTAATGTGATACTTACATTCTTATAGAGTTTCATGAGTTTTTCCGGCCACTCGTTACATTCCTACATTATATTCATGCTCTTACATTCGGTGTTTCACATCATATAGTTTCATTTGCATTTATATGATTTCCAGTGTCCATTATGTTCTTTGTTTCCTACATCATGAAGTGGGCCTAGGTAGCCAGACTACTTTAACACAAAAAGTAAAAAAAAAAACAATGCTGAATTTCTGCTATATCACTAAATACAATTTGCAGGGAGTACTTGTCTCAGGAGTTGCATATTACATGCAAGTATGGGTGATTGACAAGAGCGGACCGGTATTTTTGGCCATGACAATGCCCATTACGCTGCTTGTCACAATAATGCTGTCCTCATTTGTTTTAGGAGAAGCAGTTAACCTGGGAAGGTATTGCCTCTTTTTATAGTTTCTGCTGATCATTTCATTGTCTTCTGTGTTCATTAAATTGTATGCAAATAAATTCATAGCTTTCATGATGAATTTGTTTTCTACCTGCAGCATAATAAGTGGAGTGGTAATGGTTGGTGGTCTTTATTGTGTTCTTTGGGCAAAGAAAAGTGAACAAGCTGCTATCAGTAAGCAACAGATGGCAGTTCCAGGACAGGCAACACGAATTTAGGCTAGTCTCAATGGTCAATATAGTAGGTCCCAGTGTATGAAATAATTAGTTTGTGTAGAGATTTTCATGTACTGTTCATTGCATCATAGGTGAATTCGAATTAGCTATTTTGTTCCATAGTGCTTGGCAAACAAAAATATGGGTAAGGCAATTGTGCACAACCAAATCCAAGTATTGTGTTGAAGGGGACACATGATGTGTGAGGATGACGTACGTGTCTATGCCATTGCCTTTTTTTTTTTTAAGATAATGATGCCCTTGCCTTTTGGGACTGAAGACTACTACAGTTTGTTTTGGATTGTTGTTTTATTAAGGGTTAATTAGTTCATTCCATTGTAACTTCGGCGAATCAGAAAAGTATTATTATTAGTATTCGCAATATCGGGTGGATGTCATCGCTATTCGATCGAAATTAGAACCATGCCACTGTGGGGCTCTGAATCGGTATCTAGTGGGTTTGATGTGAGCAGGATTTTCGTATTGGCCATTTTGCCCCTACTTGGACGACATAACACGTGTGCAAATGGTCCAGCTCGAACATCTCGATGACTCGGTCATCTTCTTCCCTAATCCTGTGAAAACCCTAGCCCCTTTAATCCCCAATCTCGGTGACGAGGAAATTGCTTGTCGCGGCAGCACGGTAATGGCGGAGGCGGCACATAGCTCTGGTAGCTCGAGCAGATGCAACTTCTAGCCCCGTGGTCGAGACATGTGACAATTTGAACCTGCTGCTAGGAGGACAAAATGACCGTATATATCATCTATCGACACCTTGATGCAAAAGAGATGTAGCTATAGCTCAGTCGAAGGCAAAATGTGTTCAGTTGAAGAAGGATTTTAGCAGACTTGTTTACATGATTTTAGCTTCACTTGTATTTGTTGTTGTATTGCTATAGGAATGAAATAGTTTAGTGGCATGTGAAAGTGTGAAATAATCATGTATCCTTCAATGCAGATTGTGCTAAATGTGTAGTAGAAGGGAATGGCCTATGTTATACTGAAATTTGCAATGTTGCGGCTGAAATGTTCACTGGAATATTTTGACTGAAATTGGGTAGTAAGAGGTTGAACATCAAAGGCAACCCATCAGCACATATGTTGCACAAGAAAATGATGAATATATATTTCACTAGATAATGATAACACAGGAAGATCATTTTGTCACAATCTAGTTCAAGTTCAACCAACAGTAACATGTTCATCACCAGGCCATTCAAGACAATATGTTTAACACAAAATACATATAGATAGCATGGCCAATATATTACACATCAAATGGCCAACTAGAGGTACCAAAATACATGTAGATAGAAACTAGATGGCAAGCCATCAGTGGTATCTAAGTAGAACTAAACCAGTCTGCTAGCTTCCTAATTGCTCTAGCAGGTGAAGCACTTGAGGTAGCAAGTTCCTTTCTCTAGCGCCGTCGCTGGGCCTTCGCCTCCGCCAGCGGTTCAAGGCGCCGCAGCCGATGCAGGGCGCCGGTCGCGCCCGCCTCCGCCGCAGCCGGCGCAGGGCGCCGCCCACGCCCGCCTGCGCCTGCGCTCCCGCCGCCGGCCACCTGCTTTGCTGAAGAGAGGAAGAAGGACGACGGCAGAAAAGAGGAAGGGGAAAGAAAACCGAGAGAGAGGAGAGAGAGAGAGCAAGAAGTTATGTTCTATGATTTTTTTTCTTGAATATTTTTCTTGCTATGAAATGTCCTGCACGTTTTTCTTTAACTATTTTGCTATATGAATTTTCTTGATAGATGAATCAATGGAGAGCTTCAACAAACAGTTTTAAGAATAAATCAACCATTTAGTAGTTGATAGATATTATTAAAATATATGAGGATGTAATATGGATGATGTGGTATAGATGATCTATTGAAGTATGAAAGAATATGGAAGAGAAATCTTTTTTAGATCGTCATTCAAATAGCTATTTGAAGGATCAAATATAGATGATCTTCTGGTTTGCTCTAAATACCTTAGCTTTTGCCTGTTTCGTTTTTATTTTTATTTTTAACCGTTCTCTAGATAGTATAAATATTAAATAGGTTTGTTTAAGTGGAAACCTAAAGAAGTGGTGTAAACAAATTATGTGAGGATACGACCTTTAAAAAAATCTCTATGGAGGTATGATTGAACAGTTTCCTGTTGCACTGATGGTAGTATTTAAGCACTAATCTTCGACAGTGTTAACAAAACAAGAATAATGGGCAAGTACCTCATGTTATTGCATTTCTCATAAGGTTTATTTATGGAGGGATGCAGATACCGACCAAGGTTGCTTTTAGCTAACGCACAAGTTCGTCTGTTCTTGTTTTCTACAGGCATGTAGTAGCTATAGTAGTCTTACTGCCTGTGGTGTTGGCAGTGGAAAGGCATGCTATTTGGCTGCATTTCTATTGTGCCATCGATGTCTATTTTTGCAGGAAAACTGCCCCACCTTTCTCATAATCTCATTCAAAATATGTCTGAAACTATTTGTGCATGCACTGTATGGGTAAGTCAAAGTACAATCGTTCTTCATCTATGATGGAAATCCCTCGTGTTGCTAACCATCCAGTGACAACCAAACACTGCACCCCTTGCATCCCAGTGTTCAAGGTCGGCTTACTTTGCCTCAATCTCATGCAAGCAACTGTCCAGACAAATAATGACTGAAATGGTAGTGTCAGTTTGGTAAACTGCATATTTGAGTTCTAAGATCTATCGACAATACAAAAAACTGTAAAAAATGTCTTCTCAAAGTAACTACTAAAAAATGTCTATCGACAATACAGTAACTACTAAAAACTGTAAAAAACACTATTTTAATAATATTAATAAATGAAATATGTCTTTTGTATTGTAAATATGGATCAATGACCTAGATAGATCACAAGCACAGTAGGTCTTCTCAAAGTTTGGTACTTCTCGGTATTAGTAGATAGTACAAAATTTGTATAAAAAATTTTGGTACCTCTCAAGGACCGTAAAATTTCTCTACTAGGGCCTATTCGGTTAACCCCTGAAGGGAGGGATTGGAGGGGATTGAGGGGGAATAATTTTACACCTCAATAAAAATTGAATAAATCTCCTCCAAATTCTTTCAATTTCACTGAGGGAGGTATTAACCGGACAAGGCCTTAATGTAGACCTCTCTCAACAACATCAAGTATTTAGTGAGAGAAAAAAAAAGATGATCTCTGATTTTACTGAAAAGATGCGCAATTCCATTTTACATGCAAATTTGGGTAATTGATAAGGGGTTCAGATCCCTAGAGTTCTGGCCAACTCTACCTAGGGGAGTTGGCCAAATTTAAGGCCGCGTCTAGTTTTAAACTTTTTTTTTCCAAAGATGTCACATTAATGTTTGAACACATATTTAAAATATTAAACGTAGATTAATAACAAAATAAATTATATATTCTGATTGTATACCGCGGAACGAATCTTTTGAGCCTAATTACGCCATGATTAGGCATAAGTGCTACAGTAACCAAGATGTGCTAATGATGGATTTGTTTTGTTATTAGTCTATGTTTAATACTTCAAATATGTGTCCTATTTTTGGCCAAAAAATTTAGGGCAACGCAGCCTAAACCATCATTTTGCTTCTACGGTTGAGATCATGTGTCCCATCAAATCCAACTCTCCCTCCATCTTTCCTGGAAGGAAAGAAGTGACCTACGTTTTGAATAAGGTAGCAGACTAGCAAGTTACCAACACGAGGTCTGTTCACGCGAGCACGCCAGCGACGGCATATCGGGCATCGGCCATGAGTCAACAGATGTTTTTCAATATCATCATAAACTTGCGACCAACATGCGACGGCTGTCTCCTTTATGGTATCGTTCGGACTCGCTCCTAGGTATGCATGCGTCCGTCTGAGAAAAAAAACAACAGTTGCCAAATTTATGCTAATCCATGGCGATTTTCTTCAGATGGTGCTTGTGGGGTCAAAGCTTTGTCCGCATATGTGATCATCCTATGCTTGGCTGTTGGTTAAATCTGATCACTAGTAGGATCTAGAGGTATTGTTTGGGCGAAGAAGAGGATGAATATGTGCCCATTGTGATTGGGTTGTGTTGGCAGAAGTATAATCACGGTATGGAGGCACGGCTGCAAAGAAAAGTATTTTCCTCTAAATTTACCGGATTAAGTGAGCTAATTAGGTGTGAGTTAATTAGGCGAGGGTGAGGTGTGATGATCTTGTCCGTAGGAACAGAGGGAGGGTTCAGATTTGGCCAATTCCACCCGGTAGAGTTGACTCTAAGACTAGGGGATCTGAACCCAGTATGCTCTAAGGCGCTAGCTATGATGATGTTATTAAGAAATTGAGCGTGAAATTGCAGCGACGTATAGCTATGATGAGTTTTTAAGAGATTTTAAAAAAGAAAAGGCGAAGAGTTTAAAAAACAGAAGGACGGGGGGAGGGGCACAACTCTCTTTGGCCTCGATGATCCTCCACCACTGAGCGAACAGATCATATGGACAATAGGCTTTGTAAATTATTTCTCCAAGCTGCTACTATGTTTGCTTTCGGTAAAAAGAAGGGCCACCTGGCCTCTATTCTAAAAAGTATCCCCTCGGCTGCTCCGGTAGTTTCTACTGCTAGTAGAAAATAATCTAAATTGTAGATCTATTTTAATCCAAAGAATTGAATTGATTTCTACTACCACCCCAACTAAGATAATAGAAATATAGAAGAATATTCTCATATGAACGGTTTAGATTGATTTCTACTGGTAGTATAATACTGACAGCAAATACCACCGGAGCGGGGCTCTTTAAAAAAGATTTTCTCCAGGGCTCCGGATAAAAAGAAGGCCACCAGCTGGCCTCTCTTCAAACGCGTTGATGATTATCATTTTTTTTTGTAACAAAGAGAATCTTTCTCTTTCTCCATGGTGTTATTATATTACAGCTATCTTCTTTTTTGTTTAGGAAATACGCAAAAAGCCTTGAGAATCCTCGTACTAAAATGGGAACGTGCCAGGTGATGTGTCGAGCATAATCCCTCCTTTTCATCCATTCTTTCTGAGAGTACTATACTCTGGATAGGTCAGACTAGAAATAAAGCCAGGTGTTTTCCATCCGTTCTTTCTGTGCTGCACTGCTGCCCAACGTTTTCTCATCCATTCTTTTCTCTGTTGCTGATCCATGAAGCACAAACAGCATGTGGTATTTCTTTGAAAAAAGACATGTCCTGTGGTGTAGGCATTACACACTGACCACTCGACTGCACCAGAAACCATGGTTCAAAATTTCTGAAGTCTATCGATCGCCCGATTAAAAAAAAATCAAATTTTAGAAATTTCAGTCAAAATTGGTTAAAATAAACGAAATCTCTAAAGCTAATGAGTAAGAGACCATGGGTTGCATTGTTATGTTGTTAGGCCCAACAAGCTATTAGGGTTTTCTCCCATGAAAGCAAGGCTAAATTCATTTAATTTATGATTGAATTTTTTTTACAATAATAAGATTTATGATTGAAACTTAAAATTTGTTTGAATATTTAGTTCAAAATTTCAGAAACTTCGGAGACCCCTGAAAATTTTCCCCTCTCTGAAATAGCGAACCCTACCAGAAACAACCTAGAGTTTCAAAACAGAATTGTAAAACAAAATCTCCTTTTCCCCTTCTTCTACAGAATGTAATTGCAATACCATCTTAGTATTTACAGGAACACAAAATTTTCATGCATGCAAAACAATAAAATCTTTTGTAGACGGAATGTACTTTTTGTTACCTGGCTTTAGGGCTTTCACAGTCAACTTTTGGGCTGAAGGAACACACAAGACACAGGACGTACATGGCTTAAAGGGGTCAAAAACCAGTCCACATGCAAATTTACTCTCACACCGTGCTTCTCTGACAAGAAACTGCGTTCCCTCCGTAGGATACGATCACCTTCACAGGCATCGGTTCACAACGCGTGACATACTTTCGCTGATGTGGTGGGCTAGGGGTATGAGCCACCTCGTACTGACTGTGAGAGGCCTTACAAAGTCTGGCTAGACATCAACCTACAGCCAGCTGGGGTTGCCCCTATAGGCTTAGGTAGCCAATTAAGGTCATGACCAACACAGGCCACACCAACCTGTGGCCGTAGGGTTTGAGGCGAACTGAGGCCACAAGGCCCCCAACGGAGACCACAGGAGAGGATCCAAAAAGTAGGTTTGAGGCCATAAATTGAAGCCACAAGTACAACCCACAACGCTTAAAAGCCGTTGCTCTAGTTCTCCCCGCGCCCGGGCTACTATGGCGTGCAGAGGAGACTGTTTTCTCACCCGAGCGCTGGTCCCTGCCGCCAACTCAGCTCGCCTTCGACGTGGAGCTTGAGACCACTGCTCCACATCGAAGGGTTGTACGTGGCCTAACAGAACATCGTTATACGGGGAGCAGAAGGGAATGAGATATATAGACATTTCAGCTTCTTCATCATCGCTTTGGATAGGTTGATACTCATCTTTTTTTTAGGGCTCCTTGTTCATCACGCCACTGTTGCATGAAAATAACGTAATGTAGACGGTTAGTTCTTTGAGTATCTTTTATTTTTCTAGAAAACATGCTGAAACACAAATTAAACAATGTTCCTGATCATGTAAAAATCAATTATCAGGCCATAATTATAAACCCGTTTGTTCATTAAAATTTTTATTTTCTCCGTGCTCATCTGATATGTGCAAATGAATTTCACAAGCAGGGGGTGATGTAAAATGTGTTCTCATGCCCACTTATATTGTGTTTGAACCTTGGATTACCATTTGGTTTACTGTGTACCATTATTTCCATGTTCATTTTCAGCAGTGATTGTCAATGGATGCTCCAAACTGAAAGTCACTTTTTAAAAGTTGATTTTCAAAATTTCCATTGTAAAATTTGACATCTCTGCAGATATTTGGTGATGTGCCTTGAACAGTCTTGTCTTAGGACCTATTTGGGGACCTTTAGAATATGAGAAGTATCTGCTTGTCAAAATCAATAAAAGCTCGAAAATCTAGCTTCCCCACCTTATGGCTTTTAGTTCATTTTACAAAATATG
Organism: Leersia perrieri; assembly: GCA_000325765.3. Classification (NCBI taxonomy): domain Eukaryota; kingdom Viridiplantae; phylum Streptophyta; class Magnoliopsida; order Poales; family Poaceae; genus Leersia; species Leersia perrieri. The sequence goes on along the minus strand of CM002476.1, from coordinate 14,455,485 downwards.
TATTTATAAATTGTTAGAAGCTAGGTCAGAATCTAGACTATTTGTTGGAGCTTCTGATATAAGCTGCAGCTACTCGAAGCCCACCAAACAACTAGCATCTATTCAACTTACAACCACTTGAAAGTACAATGCTCCATACATGGTAAAATATGAATTTCCCAAGTAGTCACCTTAGAGGGCCCTACCAGTGGCTACTACTCCTTCCATCAAAAAAAAAAAACCGCATTACTGGTTTGAATGTACATAGCCGACGGAGGAAGCATGCTGATGTAAATACAGACCAGCTAGCTCCGATATAATCATCTTCCTATTTAAGCAGACATATCACGTATGTACAAGTTTTGATAGACTCTACCAATGGGCAATAGAGCAGCTTTTGCTGTTGCATTTCTCATAAGGGCCCTATATGGAGTCATGCAGATTGTAGTAAAAAAATGAATTCAACAAAGGCATGAGCACATCTGTTTTTGTTTTCTACAGGCATGTAATTGCTATCGTGTTCTTAGCTCCTGTTGCCTTTGTGCTAGAAAGGTATGAGTGTTCTACTAATTTTCTGAGTTGTTATTATGGAGGATGCATTTAATGTTTTTATTCTTTTACAGGAAAACTGCTCACCACTATCATTCAAAGTGTTCAGAGTGAGATAAATTATATTATGCACTTATGTTATTATTAGCCTGAACATCACGCTTGGGATGTGCCTATTTGTGATGAAACGTTATTATCATAGTAGATGTCTTTGTCACATGGAATATACTATGACGAACTGGTGACAAAACTGAATTCGCCAAAAGCGAAGCATCACGTTATTTTATTAATGATGAATATGTCAATTTCGTCATAAAAATGGTTCCATCGGTGACAAAGCTCAATTTAGTCATAGAACATTCCGAATTTTATGCCAAACCATAATGTCACAGAAAACCTAATATCAGGTCATAGATAAGCCTCAATATCGTCATATAAATAATTAACAGTGTCATCCACGTAACATTATTGGAACACAATAATAACAGGCTGACCCAAGGCCCAATACAGACAACATACATCATACAATAGATTATTGTCGGGAAGAGACAGAGAGAGAGGAAGAGAGAGAGGATGAGGTCATGTTAGGCAGGATTGAAAATAGCGGTAAGAGCGAATGGACGCATCAACCGGTAGTGATAATTGAAGGTACTAGATACCAACATATAAATAATATAAATTTTATTCGGGGTGAAAATATGTGCACAATATTCTTTGTAGGGTAATAACCAATAAGTTTCACATGATGGCCGCTTTCATTGTCTATGTTGCTATTAAGATTTGTTGCGTTGAACACTTTAATTTGGCTGGTATATGTGAACTTGTGTGCCCCACATAATGGGATGAAAAGCACTTATGTGTCTCACATAATTTGGATTGTTGTTGGGGTCATTTCATTAGTTGACATAGAGAGAAAAAAACACTAGTATGACTAACGGGGAGACTGTTGAGATTACCCCTGCCATGGCCTCGTGTAAACTCGGACGAAGCAGGCAACAATGATCATGGAAATGGGCTCAGCGAGATGCCAGGATGACACGAGCGTGGAGGCTCGGCATCACAACCAAGTTTAGCTTGACATGTGTGTATATGGCATGACAAGCAATTTCTGCACCGAGACGTGTGAGAAGCACACCGAGATAAGTCGTGTGAAGAGAATGATATATCACCTCGTGAGGGTTGTCTAGACGTTCCTAGAGTACAAAATGGAAAATAGAAAGGGGAAATTGGTGAAATACCAAAGTGTTTATGAGTTGCCTAAAAACACATCTTACATAGGAATTGCCTAAATTCTACTTACAAATAACTACCCATGTCTAAATAAGGAACTAAGTAAAAAAACTTGTGTGCCTCAAATAATGGGATGAAAAACACTTATGTGTCTCACATAATTAGGAGTATTGTTTGGGTCATTTCATTAGATGACATAGTGAGAAAAAACAATAGTATGACTGACGGGGAGCCAGTAGAGAATACCCCTGCCATGGCCTCGTGTAAACTCCGATGAAGATGACAGCAATGATCACGGAAACGGACCCGGCGAGATGACAGGATGACGCGAGCACGGAGGCCGAGCATCACAACCAAGTTTAGATAGACATGTGCGTGTGTGTGGCATGAAATGCAAGGTGTGCAGCACCGAGATGCGCATGAACCACACCGAGATAAGTCGTGTGACGAGAATGATCAGCGCATAATCGTGTTCATTGGAGTTTAAGACCGGTTGTGTCCATAAATATTTAGTCATGTATTGGAGTCATAGATAGAGCTACTTTACATTGTGTAATCGAAGCACGCAAAAATTTTAAATTTCTCTCTTTTCATCTTCTTGTTATCATCTCATAGGTGCGTGTCGGACGTCTACAGTACGTCCACAAGGTGTTTTATCGTGGTCCTATCAGCATGGAGCTCACCTAGGGAGCGCCCCATGATGTCACGTTGCCAAGATCCTCTGGTATGCCACCAGTCATGGCCCCGTAGGCGCCGGTGTTCACAAATCGATGAGGAAAAGGCACTGATGCAGTCTCCTCAAACATCATCCAAGATCGGGGTAGGTAACGAGGCTCTAGACCTTCGACGATGCATGGGTCCTAGGTCAGTTGCCTCCAGGAGTTGCACATGGCATGGAAGCCAATATATTACGTGACGTCATTGTCCGCCAGACGTTCAACGATCAAATCCACCAAAACCGCCGTGAGGACTTCCCCGTTGTTCCTAGAGTACAAAATGGAAAATGATTAGGAGAAATTGGTGAAATACAAAAGTATTTTGCAGTTTTCTCAGCACACATCTTACAAAGGAATTATCTAAATTCTTCTAACAAGGAATTTCCCCTGTCTAAATAAGGAACTACGTCAAGAAAATAATCTAACAAAGGAATCACCAAATAATATATCTAAAAATGAATCGTCTAAGAGTCCATCTAAGAGATTTCGACGTAAAATTCATAATCGTCAAAAAGAATACATGTAAAATGTAAAAGTATATAAATTGACAAAACTTACACCTTTTTTTTTTGCGTCAATAGTCTCCTTACGGCTGTCCGGTAGGGTTACAAGTAGGATATGACTCGGACTTAGGGTCGAGAAGAGAGAGAGAGAGGATGAGGTCACGTTAGCGGTAAGAGCGAATGGACGGTTTGTATCATCAGCCGATAGTGATAATCGAAGGTACTAGATACCAACATACATATAATATAAATTTTATTCAGGATGAAAATGTGTGCACAATCTTCTTTGTAGGGCAATAACCAAGAGGTTTCACACGATGGCCACTTTCATTGTCTATGTTGCTATTTAGTTTTGTTGTGTTGAACACTTTAATTTGGCTGGTATGCGAACTTGTGTGCCTCACATAATGGGATGAAAAGCACTTATGTGTCTCACATAATTAGGATTGTTGTTGGGGTCATTTCATTAGTTGACAGAGTGAGAAAAGATAATAGTATGACTAACGGGGAGACTATTGAGATTACCCCTACCATGGCCTCGTGTACGGACGAAGTGAGCAGCAAAGATTGTGGAAACGGGCTCAAAGAGATGCCAAGATGACGCAAGCACAGAGGCCAGACATCACAAGCAAGTTTAGCTAGACATGTGTGTGTGCGTGGCATGACATGCAAGGTGTGCTGCACCGAGATGCGCAAGAACCACACCAAGATAAGTCGTGTGAAGAGATTGCAGTGCATTATCATCTCCCATTAGATTTTTAGATCGGTTGTGTCCATAAATATTTAGTCATGTATTTGAGTCATAATAGATCTAGTTTACATTGCATAATTGAAGCGCACAAAAATTTCAAAAATTCTCTCTCTCTTTTCATCTTCTTCTTATCGTCTCATTGGTGTGTGCCAGACGGCTACAATACGCCCACAAGGTGTTTTATTGTGGTTCCGTCAGAATGGAGCTCACCTAGGGTGGGCCCCTTGATGTCACGTGTGCCAAGATCCTCTGGTATGCCACCGGTCATGGCCCCGTTGGTGCCTGTGCTATGAAATCGATGACAAAAAAGCACTGGAGCGGTCTCCTCAAACATCATCCATGACCGGGGTAGGTAAGAGGCTATAGACCTTCGTTGATGCATGGGTCCTAGGTCAGTTGCCTCCAGGAGTTGCACATGGCATGGAAGCGGATGTACTCTGTGACATCATTGTCCGCTAGGCGTTCAACAATCAACTCCACCAATACCCCCATGAGGACTATCCCGTCATTCCTAGAGTACAAAATGCAAAATGCTTAGGAGAAGTTGGTGAAATACAAAAGTATTTTGCAGTTTTCTTAGAACACATCTTACAGAGGAATTGTCTAAATTCTTCTAACAAGGAATTCCCCCTGTCTAAATAAGGAACGACGTCAAGAAAATAATCTAACCAAGGAATCACCAAAAAATATATCTAAAAATGAATCGTCTAAGAGTCCATCTAAGAGATTTCAATGTAAAATTCAAAATCCTCAAAAAGGAATACATTAAAAATGGAAAAGTATTTAAATTGACAAAACTTACCCATCTGTTTTGCGTCAAGAGTCTCCTTACAACTGTCCGGTAGGCTGACAAGTAGGATATGACTCGGACTTAGGGTCCAGAAGAGAGAGAGAGAGAGGGGATAAGGTCATGTTAGAGAGGATAGGAAATAGCGTTAAGAGCGAATGGACAATATGACTTATTGTCAGGAAGAGAGAGAGAGGATGAAGTCATGTTAGGGAGGATAGGAAATAGCGGTAGAGGATGAAGTCATGTTAGGGAGGACAGAAAATGGCGGTAAGAGCGAATGGACGGTTTGTATCATCAACCGGTAGTGATAATCGAAGGTACTAGATACCAACATATAAATAATATAAATTTTATTCGGGATGAAAAGTGTGCACAATCTTCTTTGTAGGGTAATAACCAATAAGTTTCACACGATTGCCACTTTTGTTGTCTACATTGTTATTTAGTTTTGTTGCGTTGAACACTTTAATTTGGCTGGTGTGTGAACTTGTGTGCCCACATAATGGGATGAAAAGCACTTATGTGTCTCACGTAATTTGGATTGTTGTTGGGGCTATTTCACTAGTTGACACAGTGAGAAAAAAACACTAGTATGACTAACGGCGAGACTGTTGAGGTTACCCCTGCCATGGCCTCGTGTAAACTCAGACGAAGCGGGCAGCAATGATCGTGGAAATGGGCTCAGCGAGATGCCAGGATGATGTTAGTGTGTTGGCCTGGCATCAGAACCAAGTTTAGCTAGACATGTCTGTATAATGCATGACATGCAATTTCTGCAGCACCGAGATGTGCGAGAAGCAAACCGAGATAAGTTGTGTGATGAGGGTAAGGTGCATTATCATGTCCATTGGATTTTAAGATTGGTTGTGTCCATAAATATTTAGTCATGTACTTGAATCATAATAGAGCTCCTTTACATTGTGTAATCGAAGCACATAAAAGTTCCCACAATTCTTCTTTTCATCTCCTTCTTATCATCTTCGTTGGTGTGTGCTAGACGGCTATAGGACGCCCACAAGGTGTTTCATCGTGGTCCTGTTAGCATGGAGTTCACCTAGGGTTTGCCCCATGATGTCACATGTGTCAAGATCCTATGGTATGTCACTGGTCATGACCCTGTCGGTGCCGATGTTGAAGAACCGATAATGAAAAGGCGTCAGAGCGCTCTCCTCAAGCATTACCCATGACCGGGGAAGGTAACGAGTCTCTAGACCTTCGTTGATGCATTGGCTAGATGGCTACATTATGCCCACAAGGTTTCCGATCATGATCCTTCTAACAAGGATCCCACCTATGGAGGGCCCCATGATATCCAATTCATCGAGATCATCTGATGTCCAAAGACATGATCACGCCAGAACCAGTGATAGGATCATCGTTAGTTCATATATCCTTGGTTTATTGCCTTCAGGAGTTGCACACGACATGGAAGCCAATATATTCCGTGACATCGTTCGCCACCAAGCATTCAACGATTAGCATCACCAGTACCCCCGTGAGGGTTGTCAAGTCGTTACTAGAGTACAAAATGGAAAATAGAAAGGGGGAATTGGTGAAATACCAAAGTGTTTACGAGTTGCCTAAAAACACATCTTACATAGGAATTGCTTAAATTCTTCTTACAAATAACTACCCCTGTCTAAATAAGGAACTAAGTAAAAAAACTTGTGTGACTCACATAATAGGATGAAAAGCACTTATGTGTCTCACATAATTAGGAGTGTTGTTTGGCTCATTTCATTAGTTGACATAGTGAGAAAAAACAATAGTAAGACTGACGGGGAAACAGTTGAGAATACCCCTGCCATGGCCTTGTGTAAACTCCGACGAAGATGACAGCAATGGACACGGAAACGGACTCGGCGAGATGCCAGGATGACGTGAGCACGGAGGTCGAGCATCACAACCAAGTTTAGATAGACATGTGTGTGTCCGTGGCATGAAATGCAAGGTGTGCTGCACCGAGATGCACAAGAAGCCAAGAACCACACCGACATAAGTCGTGTGACGAGAATGCAACGACCAGTTGTGTCCATAAATATTTAGTCATGTATTTGAGTCATAGATAGAGCTACTTTACATTGCATAATCGAAGCACGCAAAAATTTTAAAATTCTCTATTATCATCTCATAGGTGCGTGTCCGACGTCTACAGTACGCCCACTGATGTAGACTAGGGTTACCGATCTTCCGAAAGGTTCTGATAACCAACGATTTGGGCGGAGTCGCAACACACGTCGATCCGGCTTCTTGAGCCCCGCAATCGCAGCACCACGTCTTCTCTGGTTACCACCCGTGCC
>CM002476.1:14436031-14448567 GCA_000325765.3 Leersia perrieri | reverse complement strand
AATCATAATACAATCATTAGGTAGCAATCTATTCTCCAAATCATACAAATAAGAACATAGGAATGAATTCACCTCTAAATTTAATTGTCGTGCGCGAGCTCTAGTGATTGGACCTTGAACATCCAACGGAGGTGTATTGTGTGCATCGGAAAGAGTGATGTCCTCATCACCCACAAGGTGTTTTATCGTGGTCCTATCAGCATGGAGCTCACCTAGGGGGTGCCCCATGATGTCACGTGTGCCAAGATCCTCTAGTATGCCACCGGTCATGGCCCCGTAGGTGCCGGTGTTGAGAAATCGATGAGGAAAAGGCACTGGTGCAGTCTCCTCAAACATCATCCAAGATAGGGGTTGGTAAGGAGGTTCTAGACCTTCGTTGATGCATGGGTCCGAGGTCAATTGCCTCCAGGAGTTGCACATGACATGGAAGCCAATGTATTACGTGACGTCATTGTCCGCCAGGCGTTCAACGATCAAATCCACCAATACCCCAATGAGGACTGTCCCATTGTTCCTAGAGTACAAAATGGAAAATGATTAGGAGAAATTGGTGAAATACAAAAATATTTTACAGTTTTCCTAGAGCACATCTTACAAAGTAATTGTCTAAATTCTTCTAACAAGGAATTTCCCTATCTAAATAAGGAACTACGTCAAGAAAATAATCTAACAAAGGAACCACCAAAAATATATCTAAAAATGAATCTTCTAAGAGTCCATCTTAGAGATGTTGACGTAAAATTCAAAATGCTCAAAAAAGAATACAATAAGTATTTAAATTGACAAAACTTACCCATCTATTTTGCATCAAGAGTCTCCTTACGGCTGGCCGGTAGGTTGTAAAGTAGGATATGACTTGGACTTAGGGTCGAGAAGAGAGAGAGAGGATGAGGTCGCATTAGAGAGGAAAGGAAATAACGGTAAGAGCAAATGGATAGTTTGTATCATCAACCGGTAGTGATAATCGAAGGTACTAGATACCAACATATAAATAATATAAATTTTATTGTGGATGAAAATGTGTGCACAATCTTCTTTGTAGGGTAATAACCAATAAGTTTCACATGATGGCCACTTTCATTGTCTACGTTGCTATTTACTTTTGTTGCGTTGAACACTTTAATTTGGCTGGTAGGTGAACTTGTGTGCCTCACATAATAGGATGAAAAGCACTTATGTGTCTCACATAATTAGGATTGTTGTTGGGGTCAATTCATTCGTTGACATAGTGAGAAAAAACAATAGTATGACTAATAGGGAGACTGTTGAGATTACCCCTGCCATGAACTTGTGTACGGACGAAGCGGGTAGCAACAATCATGAAAACGGGCTCAACGAGATACCAGGATGACGCAAGCGCGGAGGCCAGGCATAACAAACAAGTTTAGCTAGACATGTGTGTGCTCGTTGCATGACTTGCAATGTGTGCTGCACCGAGATGCGCAAGAACCACACCGAGATAAGTCGTGTGACAAGAATGCAGTGTATTATCATGTCCATTGGATTTTAAGACCGGTTGTATCCATAAATTCCAAAAAATCTCTTTCTTTTCATCTTCTTCTTATCGTCTTATTGGTGTGTGCCAAATGGCTACAGTACGCCCACAAGGTGTTTTATCGTGGTTCCGTGAGAATGGAGCTCACCTAGGAAGTGCCCCATGATGTTGTGTGTGTCAAGATCCTCTGGTATGTCACTAGTCATGGCCCCGTCGGTGCCGGTATTCAGAAATCGATGACAAATAGGCGTCGGAGCGGTCTCCTAAAACATCATCCATGACCAGGGTAGGTAGCAAGGCTATAGACCATGCATGTTCCTAGGTCAGTTGCCTCCAGGAGTTGAACACGACATGGAAGCGGATGTACTCCATGATGTCATTGTCCACTAGGCGTTGAACGATCAAATCCACCAATACCCCCATGAGGACTATCCCGTCGTTCCTAGAGTACAAAACGGAAAATGCTTAGGAGAAGTTGGTGAAATACAAAATTATTTTGCAGTTTCCTTATAACACATCTTACAAATGAATTGTCTAAATTCTTCTAACAAGGAATTTCCACTGTCTAAATAAGGAACAACGTCAAGAAAATAATCTGACCAAGGAATCACCAAACGATATATCTAAAAATGAATCATCTAAGAGTCCATCTAAGAGATTTCAATGTAAAATTCAAAATCTTCAAAAAAAAGAATATATTAAAAATGGAAAAGTATTTAAATCGACAAACTTACCCCATCTGTTTTGCGTCAAGAGTTTCCTTACGGCTATCAGGTAGGCTGACAAGTACGCCTCGGCCCAGTATGTCTAGGGCGCTAGCCCACAATGCCGGACAACCCCCTGCCGCCATGCTGGATAGCCCACCATCGCACCCCGTCACCGCCACCATGCCGCACGCCGTCGCCGCCGCACGCAGTCGCTAGCAGATCCGCAAGGGAGAGGGCCGGAGGCAGCAGATCCGGCCCTCCCTACGCTGCTGCCACATGCCATCGTTACCGCACACCGTCGTCCAAGGGAGAGGGACGAAGGTGGCTGATCTGTCCCTTCCCGCACCGCTGCCGCACGCTATCGTCGTGAGGGAGAGGGCCGGAGGCAGCGGATCCAGCCCTCCCCGGGGGCGGTGCCGCCAGATCTGCCGCACGCTGCCGGTGCATCGCACGGCGAGTGGGGAGGAGGAGGTCGATGCCGCCGGATCCACTGCACATTGCCGGTGCGCCGCAGGGCGAGTGAGGAGGAGGCTGACACCGCCGCCCACTAGCGCTTGGAGAGGGGGAGGAGGGGGCCGGCGCTGGGAGAGTGAGAGTGAGAGGAGAAGAGAGGGAGAGGGAGAGGGAGAGGGAGGGGAGAGGGTGCCGGCGGCTGGGGGAGGAGGAGAGGGAAGAAGAGGAGGAAGAGGGTGACGGCGGCTAGGGGATTATGGTTTATAAGGTATTTTATATCATTTTGGTACGATCAGAGCTATTGGATTTGGATGGACGGCTAGAAATTGCTTGTTCAATTTGGCTAATACGGGCCTTGTCTTATTCCATCTTTGATGAACACTTTTTCTTTTTCATTTTATTGGACCACAATAAAGTGATACGCAAAAATACTTATCTTTTATATACCAATACATTTTTTGCATGTAATATACCACGTATAATTTGTCTAGTACAAGTTTCGAGAATTTTCGAACTGTTTTACTATTTTGTATATGTTAAATGAATTTCTACATGATTATCCAAGTTAACTCAAAATTGAATTAAGTGTGCATCTTATAAGATAAAAGGTTTAAAAAATTATATATAGGCTCATGTGTTCCATTCTAGCCTATGTCTTGGCAATAGATGTAAAAATAAATTATCTTATAGGGATAATCCAAACTTTTGTCTCTAAATTACCATATAATAATTATAGTAAAATTTATATTTGATGGATAAATTCTATAAAGTGACATGGCACTATATTTTTGGGCCATAAGTTTGCTATAAAAACATACATGGTTTTAATATAGTGGGAATATGCATTGTTCATGAATGGATACATTTATCTTGAGTTATACAAAACTATATGAGAGATGTATCCATTTGTGTACAATGTATTGTCCCACTTTAATAAAACAACTTAAGTTTTTTATGGAAAGCTTATGGACAAAAATATATTGTCATGTCAGTTTGTAGAATTTATGTATTACTATAATTATTATGTGATAATTTGGGGATAGAAAATTGAATTGTCCCTAGAAGATAATTTAATTTTTTATCTTTATCTGGGACATGGGCTATAATGGAGCATATGAGCCTAAATATTATTTTTCTAAAATTTTTGGCATCTTACTCGATGCACACGTAGTTCAATTTTGAATTAGTTTCGATAACCACGTAGAAATTCAATTAACATATAGAAAATAGTAAAAGCTCCAAAATTCTTGAAACTTCTATAGCCATTATATATGAGAAATATATTGATGTATATAAGATAATTATTTTTGTGTATTACTTCACAATGGTACAATAAAATAAAAAAGAAAACAAGATACATGATAAAGATCATATGTTTAAACTTGTATGCACTTCAAATTTAGACACAATCTTTATGTTTAAGATAAAATAGTGAATAAGAACTGAAATTAACAATTATTATTTATTATGCAACAACATGTATATTTCTATTCTCTACTTAGGTGGAAGAAAAAACAAGCTATATGATAAAGATCCAACGAATATCAATTAACATAAAATAATGCAATCAAATGAAAGATCATGATTTTAGAACAAATCAGAAAAAAGAACCATCAAACTTGGAGTTATTGTGAGGGAGAAATACCAATTACAAATTTTAATTTCAGATTAAAAAGAGAAAATTGAACTATTCTTCGTCTCAATCCACACTTCAAACCAACAGTAACATGCTTTGTCGGTGACGGATTTTCTCATGTTGTATGACGCTGTTTAAAACTTTCGTCATAGGTGATGGTAGAATCACCCTCACAAGCGATCCATGAAGAAATAGATAATTTCTTTATATATTACTTATTCAATGATAAAAATATGCATCGTCACAAGGAAAACGTCATAGATGGGCCATTTTCTACTAGTGAATTATCAACCAGAGACGTTGGTTGCAACTAGTTTTCAAACAGTTCACATCAAGTTGGATAGGTTTCAGATTTTTCATATTTGAAATTCTTGTATATTGAGACATTCTATATATTACTTTTCATGATTTCAGCCTTTGGATGCCATTGCAGTTCTGCGCAGAGTTCCTTAATTTTTCTGTTCAGTTGTTTGACCATCTCTCTCTCTCTTACAAACACACACAAGTAGTCAAGTTCATATAAGATTAATTAGTCCTGATTCATTTGTTTTGTTTGTAAATGTTAATAATTTTCAGTTCAACTAGCCTTGGTCTAGTGTTAATAAGTGTTCCTCACTTACTTCTTAGGATTTCTGGATCGATAAACATATATAGCCTTGGTCTCAATTATGCCTCAGCAACATCGTCATCTGCGATATTTAATCTTCTACAAGTGGTGGCTTTCATTTTGACTCTTCCGTTGAATTAGGTTGTTCAGTTTTACACCATTGCGATTCTTTAATAAAAATATAGATTTTGCTACAAGCGTTAATGATAACTTTTGGACTGAGCTAGATACAGGGTACAGCTGATCCTTCTAAGGAGCAGTCGTCTTATAGCTGAACAATCCTCTTATATAATGTCATATAAAATATTCTTATAGTTACATGACTGAAGTCTGATCCCTCACTATCATGAAAAACATGAAAAAAATGAGTCTTAAAGCTGTTGACATGGAGAGCATGTCAATCTGCAACTGCTTCAAGTTTGAAGTTGCCATATGCTATGATTCTGAAAGGACTTCAACTTAATTGCCTGCTACACTAGCTTCCTTAGGACTTATATCCTTCAGCAAACAAGATATATATCTCAAAATTAAACATAACATGTTATATGTAGGGGATTAAATGTTGCTACTAGCTAGTGTATACATTTAAATATTTGATGACTTTATCCATGTTACTGTAACATGAAAATGCATTATAATGATAAGATGATTTTATAAATTGTAATGTATTATAACCAAGTGATCACTAAAAATTGCAGCAACAGCCTCAACACTAGTACACTACCATATCTAGAGCCAATATTTACTAAATATGTAACTAAGTACTAAATGATCGACAAAATGAGATTACATTATGCAGTCTTTTCATATTTGAAAAGACGACTGGGCTTATTGGGCCTTTTACAAAGCAACAAATTTCTGCTATTTGCACACTTCTAGAATTGTTTTTTTAAATAGTGAATAACACAAATATAAAAGTGTTGCTCGTGATTCTATTTCTTCATATTCAGTGAAATTCCGTTGCAACGCACGGACATTTAGCTAGTCAAGATAAAAATCAGTATCCTTGCTTTGTATACCTGGTAGGATGGAGTCGCTGAACTTGAAGAGGATCCATGGAATTGCAAAAGTTTCTGGTGTAGTATTCTGCATTATTGGTGTTATCGTACTTGCGTTCTACCAAGGGCCTGAATTAAAATCTTTCAACCATCACCATCTTTTTCATCGCACAAATACTGTCCATGCTGGAGTTATTACTTCTTATCCTACGAAGACATGTATATTGGAGATATTTCTGACGATTTTGTCCACATCATCTTGGGCACTTTGGACAGTGCTTCAGGTATGACACTTAAATACTTTAGTCTTGCATGTCCATGATATTTTCTTTTACCTATGTTGGAGGCATACCCCTCTAAGCTCCTCAACACAACTATTCAGATGGTCTTTGCAGTTATTTAGTGTTTTTCCATCGCTCTAGCAGTTGAGAGAGATTTTTCACGATGGAAATGCAACTGGATGTAGGTCTTATTGCGGTGATCTACTCAGTAAGTGCAATATCCACACTTCCAAAGCTTTTTCCTAATATCATCCAGCAATGCTTGCTTTTGTGGTTTAGGTTTGCATATTGCCATTAGAGTACTAGTAAAAAAAAAGGGGCTTCACTATGATGAATTTGTTAGAATTCTTTGCAAGTCCACGAATAAACAGCAGTGGAATAAAAATGCGACTACAGAAAGTACTATTGTACTACATGCTGGATGCACACGATGGTAATGGGTCAGTTGTTTCCTTAATGAACCACTAGTAGAACAAATGTCCATTGTGCCAATTTGAGTTCAAGAAATGGTTTCAGTTTACCTCGGCTTGGTTCTGTACTTGTATATCCTTCAAATCTTGATAGGGCTTCCTATGGTATATCTTCTCCTGTATGGCATAATCTTACATTCGTACTGTGTTTTCCTGCGTGGATTTTTGTTAACAATGTTTTCCTTCATTGTGCAGGGCACACGATGGTAATGGGTCAGTTGTTAACAATGTTTTCCTTCATTTTCTGTGTTTCAAATCAGAGAGTTCATTTGCATTGGCATGTTTCCCGCTATATATGTTCCCTGTTTCCTACATTATGAAGGTAGCGGTGAGCCTAGGTAGTTAGGATAATTTCAATGAAAAATATACGAAAATAATGCTGAAATTTCTGGAAATCACCGATTATACAATGTGCAGGGCGTACTTGCCTCTGGAGTTGCATATTACATGTAAGTATGGGTGATTTTTTTTTGCGGGGATGCAAGTATGGGTGATTGACAAGAGCGGACCAGTATTTTTGGTCATGACAATGCCCATAACTCTACTTGTCACAATAATGTTGTCCTCATTTGTCTTAGGAGAAGCAGTCAACCTGGCAAGATATTATCTCTATCTCTAGTTTCTGCTGATCATCTGATTGTCGTCATGTGTTCATTAAATTATATGCAAATAACTTCACGTCTTTCATGCTGAATTTGGTTTTCTACCAGCAGCATAAAAGTAGAGTGGTAATGGTTGGTGGTCTCTATTGCGTTCTTTGGGCTATGAAAAGTGAACATGCCGGTATCAGTAAGCAACAGATGGCAGTTCAAGCACAGGCAACACGAATTTAGGCCTGTCTCAATGGTCAATATAGTTGCTCTCTGAGTGTTATGAAATAATTAGTTTGCGTAGAGATTTTCCTGTACTGTTCAGAGGATCATAGGTTGAATTCGAATTAGCTATTTAGTTTCCTATTATTTGTGTTAGAGTATATGGTAGTTAGAGATGTATTATGATATGATTGATTTGTATGGAGTCCTTCCTTATCTCTATTCATGTATCTCCTATATATACCGTCTCTGAGGCTCAATACAATAAACCTAATATTTCACAATCCCTCTCCTTATTATTCTACATGATACCAGAGTGGGTAGAGTCGCCGCTCACGCTTCCGCCGCCGCTGCCCCCGGGAGTGTAGATCGCTCCTCCGGGGGCGGCCACCGTTTATTTTTTTCTCCGTCGTCTTCAGTCGCGCCTGGAGAAATCCATCTCCAGGGGCCGGCTCCGTTCGTCGTCGAGTTCGTCTTCGCGTCGTCGTTTTGCTTCGTTCGGGATCAATCTTGATCTCCTGGACGGGCTTTGTCATCGATTTGCGTCAAGTAGCAGCAAGTATCTACCTCCACCGTCGTTGAGAGGACGATTCCTTCTCATCGCTGGCCACTGTGTCCCCTTCTCCGTGCCACTCCTGCGGGATGCCACCATCAGCACCGATCGGACCCGACACCGGTTCCTCCACATCATCCGCCAGCCGCGACTCCCTCCGCGGACCAATCTCTGCACGAGGCTGCCAACGCCCCACCATCGGGGACCTCCACCGTGTTCGGGATCTGGACCACAGGCCACGATGCTCTCGTTGGCTCCCTCCAGCATGTCGCCGCCCGAAGCCCCCTCCTCGCCGAGGCGCGTCACTGGCTGGTCTGCTGGCCCCCGTTGGTTCCCTCGTCTCGATCTACTCGTCGCTGGTTCGATCTGCTCATGGCTCTCTGACTCCCTTGGCTCTGTCTCTCTGATCTCTGATGAAAAGATAGGAAAGAGGTGGGCCCGCGAAGTCAACGCAGCAAGTTGATTCATGCTTTCGTGAAGATCTAGACAAACCAAACGATGCTGAGCTGCTGCTATACGTGAATTATTTCTTTCTCCCGTTCAGTCCTGAACGGATTTGCGTCTCCTACCGTCTTGTCGATATCTTCGTGTGCTTCTACACCGATATCGGCATCAACTTCTCACCGTCGCCGTCTTGTCCCGTGTATGGTCGGATTGATCACCCGACGAATTGCACGACTACGATACGCTTCTGTATGATGTTCGTCTTCAAACAAGTCTACTATGCCATCGAGATTTGGGTCGCCATTTTATCGTCCCATTGGGCTACAGTGTCGCTGCCTGTGGTCTGTCTCTACTGACTTTTGCAATGCTGAGAGGCGCCCTCCTCAGCGTCGCACCACTGTCGGTGGACTTCTCGCCACTGTATCGACATGGAGCATCGTTATGTCGCCCCCTTGGGTCACAAAGTCAGTGCTCTCGTCGTTTTCACTGTCGTCCGTGGATCGACACCCTCGTCGTCCGCACTGCTTGTCATCAGCCGTCAAGATCTTCGTCGTCTACTTGGAGCACCGCCGCCGCATCTTCTTCGAGCTGTCTCTGTCACCATTCTAGGCCGGTGGTCCAGCTACCTCTACATTGGCTACCGACGTCGCCTTCGCGCCGTTGGTCCAGCTGCTTCATCTTCGTCTTCGGCCGCTACAGCTCATAGCCTGCGTCGGCTCTTCCTCGACTATACTTCGCTCCTCTCCAGCAACTGCGTGCTGCAACGGCATCTCTTCCTCTACGCCTCTCGCGCCACGACCGTCTCGGAGGCCTTCTCTGCTAGTCCCCTCCAACATGGCGCAAGGTTTAAGCTGATCGACTACCTCGCCCATGCGGTATTGGCAACACCGTTGTGCACATTCGTCCTAAGTCTTCCATGGGTTTGTCACACCCGGCGTGATTGCTCATCCTCCATGGTTCGACTGCATCAACTCTTTGGTGTCTTCTTCCTCAACGACTGCTGCGATCGTATCACCGTCTTCGTCTATTGCGCGTCCTCACGCACTGGTCCTCGGCGTCCTCTTGGGCGCCCACAACCATTCCATGACGTCCCCTTGTGCGCCTCACGGCTTGGCTGGTTAGCTCATCATCGGCATTCGACTTCGACTACATCGACCACGGCTACTCTAAGCGCTACTACCACGACCATGACTTCCTCGCGCTCCTCGCTTTGGCTACATCGACTATGGCACAAAGGGCTATCATCTGTTTTAGCTCTCTCGGCGGTTTCTTCTCCAGTCTAAGTATTTGTGTTGCTCACGCTTGGATTGCGGGGGGATGTTAGAGCATATGGTATTAGGATATGATTGATTTGTATGGACTTCTTACTTATCTGTAATCCTTCCTTATCTCTACTCATGTATCTCCTATATATACCGCCCCCGACGCTTAATACAATAAGTCTAATATTCCGCAATCTCTCTCCCTATTATTCTACAATTTGTTTAACAAATTAGTCCCATATTGTTTGGCAAACAAAAATATGGATAAGGCAGTTGTGCACCACTAAATCCGAGTTGTCACAGTCACGGCTACAGGTGTGTGTGAGGGTGGCGTGTGTGTCTGTAATTTTGTACTACGTACCAAAATTTTGGCATTGCCTTTCTACATCCATTTCCGATTGCTGAATTTTATAGTTTCCTGCCCATGCATCCTTTTGACTGCTCCCGCATCACCTTTCTCGGGCTGCACGGGGGAAATCCTATCCATCCCCATGCCGCCACGCTAAGCATTCCCTCTCCCTGCCATCGCCACTGCTAGAGCACAAAGCCGGTAGGTCGCAAATTCGCAATGAAGGTGGAGGCGGGGGTTCTTTTTTTCTCCTGTCCTTAGTGGCAGCATGATCCATTGCTCTCCCCATCCCTGGGTCATCAACCGGAATAAAAAGGTGAAGAAACTGGAAACACCATGGTGGTGGGAATCCTTCCTCTCTCCATCCCCGTCCATGGCTTAGCAATTCAATCCTTTTCTTTGGTGGCTTAGCAACACGAGAGAGACGTGGCTTTCATCATCCATGGCTTAGCAGCCCATTCCTTTCCTCCTTCCATTGTTCAACAACATGAGGAATACAAGGTTTTGTGGTCTACATGGGGCAGGAGCGGCTAGATCCAACGATCGCGCAATGGCATACCAAGTTGGCAAGATCCCCTCCTTTTTATCTTTTACTGTAAAATGTACTTGGGCGTTGCAATGGGTAAAACTACTCGGTTGGAATCATAATATATTTCATGGGTAGCATGTTAGCGTTTTATGAAAAAATGTCAAGCCGTGTCATATGTACTTAGTTAGATATTTTAATTTTCCAATCTCTATTCCCACAAAATCTTATTGCAAATGTACTCGCCACCTTTTTTTAGTGATACAGATATTCAAAAAGAAAATGCAAGTAATAAACCATAAGTCCATATAAACATTTGGATAGGCCAAAAATGTCGGTGAGCAAAAGGACTGGTATTTTTTTGGATATGCCAAAATAATGTCGGTGTGAGCATATGATTTTTTTTCCTTTATCTTTGGAAAAAAAACTACGTAATATGAAGCAATATGAGATCTGTTCTTATGGTCGATTGCTTAAATATATCCATCTAAACACGTATGGACAACTGCAATGCATGTTCATTTGAATTGTGACAGCCTATCTAATCGTGTGAGTGCCCGAAGAGATCGGCGGAAATCAGAGAAGCGGTGGAGATCATCAGAGTTGCGCAAGGCCCGTGCACGCGCGGCCCACCAAACACGCGTGACGAGTGCGAAGGTGTTGAAAACTCGCTGTGTTCGTTGCGAATCGGAGGAAGAGCAGAACACGGTGCTAATTTCGCTACGTAAAACAAAGATGGACGGACGAAAATAGACGCGTGACAGAAGCATCGTTAATTTTTATATGCTATATATAGGCGTCGGCTGTGGGAGCAAAGTTTCTTCTTATCCTGTGTTTCTTTTTAATTTTGATTCTCTACTAGCAAAAGTGCCCGTGTTTCGCTACGGGCAAATAAAATTGGATAGCTAAATAATAAAATCGCAATTACAGATGTATATTCTTACATAGAATTCTTAGGTTTTTTTCTCACTTTCGTTAAGCGTTCATCCCATTTTCAGAAAAAAAAAACATGATATTAATAGCCGTTAGTTTAGTTTGATTATACCCTAAGTTTTTTTAATTACCCTAAAGGTTTCTACATTCACTTATAACAGTCTCTTTGTCTTTTTTTTTAAGTCACGGATTCCATAATACTTTAATTTCCACTTTATTTATTAATAATTAATTTTCAACCATATGTAGAAGATCTTAATTATCATTTTAGTAAAAAAATATAGTGTCAACAAACTTAAAAAGGACGAACGGTGACCAAAACCTGAATCTGTACATTTTCGGTTCAGGGTGTGTTTAGTTCCCTTGGTTTTTGGAAGTTTGTTTGTAAATTGGAATAATGTGATTGAAAGTTTGTATGTGTATGATAGGTTGATGTGATAGAAAAGTTGGAAGTTTGAAAAAAAAATTAGAAACTAAACAGGCCTCGGCTAAAGTTGCAGTGTCTTGTCTAAAAAAAAGAAGTTGCAGTGTCGACTGCAACTTTGGCAATCCAAGTTCTACCGTTGGATCTGATTTGATGGCTCAGATCGACCTTAAACTGTAGCAGATGTACTGTAGAGCATAATACTGTTCCCGGTACTGTAGTATAAGCACTGTAGCAGAAAATCCTAACCGTTTATCAGAAAAATGAATGGCTACAAATGCATGCAGTTGTACATTTTCTTTTGTCTAGAAGCACATGGACCGCAATGCCACCAGCTTATCTGGCTTGGCTAAAGAAAGTCACGGGTGAACTTCCAGCCGCAGCCTTATCCTTTCCTTTCTCTCCCCTATCCTCTCCTCTTCCGAGTGCTGCAGGAGCAGCGGTGGCCACGAGCCGGGATGGCTCGCGGCCGGCGGCGGAGGCCACGCCCAGCTGCAGCCCGGAGCAGCGGCGGGCGCATCCAGGAGCGGCGGCGGCGACCGTCCTCCTGCAGCCGTTCGCGCCGTCGGCGACCCCTGCCCCGGGT
>CM002476.1:14393317-14430825 GCA_000325765.3 Leersia perrieri | reverse complement strand
TCTTAAAAAAAAAAAAAAAGTATTTTACATGAATGAACATAAGCACTAGTTATGCTATCATTTTGCTGTTGTCTTATGGCAAGCATTGATCATTTCACGTATGTTTTGCTTTTTGTGTAGAATTTCTGGGTCAGTGAACATATATGGCCTTGGTCTTAGTTATTCGTCAGCAACATCATCATCTGCGATATCTAACCTTCTACCAGTGGTGGCCTTCTTCTTGGCAGTTCTCATGGGGTAGGGTTTTCATTTTCACACATCTTGCATGACTTCTTAAAAAAGATAGGTTCTTCATTTATGTATAAGTTTATACTAAAACACACATAGTTAAACTGGCCCTTATTCTAGCTAACTGTCAATTATTTTCCTTGTGCGTAACAACATAGAGAATTATATTACAGGTTGACTCATTCTAAATCATGAAACATGAAAATTTTCATTTTAAAGCGGCCATTCTTCAGGACATGTCAATCAGCCGGTAAATTCAACTTGCTCATCCTGTCACAAGCTCACACAGGAGATTTTGACAGTTTATATAATATATACAATGACATAAAAATGCATCATGAGTTTTACCCAACACAGTAATATAAAGGACATAGTTCAAAGAACAAATAATGGCTACATAATTTGTAAACATGGTCAGTTGAAATTATATGAAGCCATGTTAATTCGTACACAAACTTGAGAAGTTTGTTCAGATTTTGGTATTTCTCATTCTACACCTTTGTAGGATGGAGTCCTTAAACTTGAAGAGGATCCATGGGATTGCAAAAGTTTCTGGTGTACTGTTCTCCATTGTTGGTGTTGTGGTACTCGCATTTTACCAGGGACCTGAATTGAAGTCTTTGAACCTTCAGCATCTTTCTAATCAAAATGTTGCCCATAATGGGAATACTGCCTATCCTACAAGGACATGGACAACAGGGATATTTTTAACAGTTTTATCCACAACATCTTGGGCTCTTTGGACAGTTCTTCAGGTATGTATTTTTGTAGAGCCACTTTGAAATGTTAACAATAGACAAAGTAGTACTCTGGGTTTTTTCATGCTATTCACCTAGTTAGTACTTCCTCAGGGCCTTATGTTGGAGGTGTATCCCTCTAAGCTGCTCAACACAACTATCCAGATGATCTTTGCAACTATTCAGTGTTTCTTCATTGCTCTAGCAGTTGAAAAAGATTTTTCTCGATGGAAGCTGGGACTAGATGCAGGTCTTATCGCCGTGATCTACTCAGTAAGTGCCAATATCCTTATGATGCAGGGTTTTTTCCCCATCCCATAGCTTCACTTGTATTGTCATGTTTTCTCCAATGTTTCTCTTTACCTAACATTTTGAAGAGGCCATGTCTTTGGTATTTTTATTTTGCATGGGCAGGCCTAGTCCAAACACTGCCAATGTAAAAAACAAACTGAAATTCGGTGGTAACACTATATGCAGGGCGTACTTGTCTCTGGACTTGCATACTACATGCAAGTGTGGGTAATTGACAAGAGTGGACCGGTTTTCTTGGCCATGACAATGCCCATAACTCTGCTTGTCACAATAATGCTGTCCTCATTTGTTTTGGGAGAAGCAGTGACCCTTGGAAGGTATCTCTCTTTCTGCTGAGAACCTCACTGCCTTTTATGTCCTCTTTAAAAAAGAAAATTCTTCATAGAATCAATATGAATTGTGATTTCTATCTGCAGCATAATAAGTGGAGTTGTAATGGTGGGTGGTCTCTACTGCGTTCTTTGGGCTAAGAAAGCTGAACAAGCAATTGCCAGCAAGGAAGAAGCTACTCTCCCAGTTCAGGCTACACAAGTTTAGATAAAAAATTAGTCCTTTGGGGCCTGTCCTATTAGTCAATAATAGATCCTGTCTACTGTGTTTTTCTAATGCTCAATCAATTGGAGAAAGAACTGCCTGTAGCTAACCGTTGTGCATTATCTAAAGAAAACTAACCTATGTGTTTATGAATTGAAATATGACACGTCATCTATGTTGTCAAATGTTTTTTTTTAAGAATTCGATAACTACATGGGTACTACAGAATCTGCTTGGAAAGGCAGTGCCCCATATTACATCAACAGTTAGCGATGAGCCCTGTATACAAATTCCCAAAATGCATAACAACAAATAGCTCTCCTTCAAATTAATAACAACAAGGAGTGCATTCTCCTGTGTACCAAACCATGTTGCTTCATCATCTACCATTGGAAACGCCACTGAAGACTTCGCCGTCGCCACCGAGTGATGCTTCCCACTCAACGGACGACAAATGAATTTGAGCCAAAATTGGCATGATCTCTCTCATTTCAGGCCGGTCCAGTGGATCCTCACTTAGGCACCACATCGAAATGTTTGCCAACTGAAATTGAGAAAAACAACTTATCAAATTAACTGAGATGTTTCAGTGAGTCAATGCAAACTTTTAGCGTGTCTAACCTTGCAAACTTCTTCTATTGGGTAATTGTCCTTCAGACAGGGATCTACAATTGTCTCCAGTGAACTCTCCAGATCTTCTGGTTTGAATGCTTTCCTCATCTGTTAAAAATGGTTAGTTTGACCATTTGATTTCATTAAATATATAACTGAGCACACTTGGGAGAAGATCAGTGTGCCAATTGGAGAAACAACGATTCTGCCAAATAATCAAAACTGTCTGCAAAGGCTCTTACAATTGAGATTAGAGATTTTGTCTTATTGGCTTCCTTGTTGTCCCGCACAAGCGCACGGAGACCAGTAATAAGTTCTGCAAGAACTACTCCAAATGCATATACATCGGATTTGGTAGTCATGTGAAGCTCAAGAACTGATCTGCAGCATTAATGATACTAGTGTTAGTGTGTTACTACATGTGAAACACCAACTTCTCAAGCAGATGTAATTAAAATTTAAACCAAAACTAACTCTGGTGGAAGGTAGCCTGGCGTTCCAACCAAACGAGTTGCCATACATTCATCCTCATCACTACGCTGAACAAGCTTCACCAGGCCAAAATCTGCAACCTGTTAAACATGATATAATCAAACATATGGAATGATCTGACATCTGAGCAGATAAACATGAAAATTGGTGGGTTTGAATGACTCACTTTAGCCCGTAGACCATTATCAAGAAGAATATTGCTGGTTTTGATGTCACGGTGTACATAGCAGGTCTTTGTATGATCATGGATGTACTCAATACCACGCGCAGAATCCATTGCAATCTGCGTTCGTGCAGTCCATGAGAGAGGTTGGTGGCCTAAAAATATTTCATAAAAGAGAACTGATGTAAGTCTTAAAGGACACAGAAGAACAAGAAATAAACACTTTACTGATAATTTTTTATTAGTTTCTTTTTGAGGATAATAATTCTATTAGTTTCACCCCCAACATATATAATTTGCTTTTGTAAGATTGATATAGCAATTGTTAATGTCAAAAGAAAATGCATGGGTTGCACTTTAATACATACCCTTCAGTAAAGGATCATGAAGATGCTCACTAAGCGATCCATTCTGAACATACTCATAAACGAGGTACAGGTGATCATCCCCAGCAGAATAACCAATCAATTCGACCTATTTGAATTTAAAATGTGAACAAAACTTTCTTCCAGTCCATCAATCATTGCCCAGGGTATCTATATCCTGGTAACTAACTACGTACCACATTTATGTGATGTACTTTGCACAGCACTTTCAACTCAGCAAAGAACTCCTTCGACTTGCTTGCTTTCATCTTCTTGACTGCGATCTCCTGAAATGAAGGTCACAGATTCGAACAGGGATCATCTAATACTGCCTTCTGATTATAGTAACCTCTGTAAGATAATTTAGAAACTTCTTACGTATGTTCCTATGAAACCAAGGTAGACACTACCATATCCTCCCTCACCAATCTTCCTCTTCTCATCAAAATTCGATGTAGCATCTTCTACCGCTCTCAAGCTGAAAATCACAGGCCTCTCTGTTTGGAATGGATCAATTTCTGCAACCAATCAACTCAATAATATTAATAAGGATATGTTTCACTAAAAACACGAATATAATAATTAAGGTAACAGAAGAAGACCATTGATTCTCATGGATGGATAGAAACGACTCTCCAGGGCAGCAATGCTTGTGTTACTAGGAATTTTCTCCATTTTATGCAATGGTGCTTCAACATTGGGAAGAGTAGACCTCCTTTTCAGGCGAAGTATGATGGTTAACACACAAAGGAGCAGCATGGCCACTGATATAGATGCTGCTATTATGATCGGTAAACTGCGAACATCTAAAATTAAATAAAGAAAGGAGAGGGAAAGATTCAGCGTCCAGTTAGAAAAGGGAGAAAAGTAGCACATATAAATTTCATAGTTGAACCCATATATTGATGAAAATAAAATTAGCTTCACTTCCCAAACTTGAATCACAATCGACAGCAATCGTGATACCATCCGCTTATCATGTTTCACTAAATTTAGTATCATGCTGAAAGTAACAGTAGTCCAATATACTTGTTCTCGTTAGGTTTTCAGTACTTTGAAAACAAATAAACAAAAGCATCCGCTAAAAAGTAACAGTGACTCACTCTTGTTGGAGGAACCGGAAACTCCCATCGGGATAAACAAGGTCCACCCTGGATTTAAAAAATTAGGATCTTTGAGACTAGGGTTCAAGTCCAAGATATCTTTTGAACTTGATCCGAACAAACTTGCAATGTTGCCTAATGTATCTCCAAACTGAACTGCATAAGACAACACTCCTTCTGGCGCTGTTGAGGAACACCCACAAGGAAGGTGAATAACAATAGTATGATTTATTTGCAGGTCATGACCATCGCCGACATTCATCGCAAGCCCACTGAAATTCCTGCTGTTGACAATGTCAGGTGTATCATGTTGCCTCACTGTATATTGAGTTTTATGGAAGAGACCAGTCATGGTGCTATTGATCGCCTCACACACACACGGCACATTCACCAGCAAATCCTCCGAGCCAGAGAGCCGCCTGATGCGCTGGAACAGAGATGCATTCCCACTGAAATCAGAGGCTACTTCAGACAAGTTGCGCCCTTCCGGAGTGACATAGAGGTACGAGCTGCATAAAGGGGTGGCAGATGTAAAGTTGCATGGCA
This sequence comes from Leersia perrieri, assembly GCA_000325765.3. Lineage (NCBI taxonomy): Eukaryota > Viridiplantae > Streptophyta > Magnoliopsida > Poales > Poaceae > Leersia > Leersia perrieri. Next base: position 14,425,733 of record CM002476.1, on the reverse strand, counting down.
TGGGTTGCCATCCTAGTGAATCAAGCAAAGAGATGATGGTGTGAAGGTGTTGCAGAAAGAAGAGGAGGAAGAACAGAAAACCATGCTTGGCCATGGTGAGCAACAGGGGAACAGAGGAGGCAAATGGGATTTGGTTGCAGAGGTAGTTTATCTGTTACTCCAATTATGGCTTCTAATGCTTGTTTGGTACTTCCTGAGATGTCAATTGCCTGGCAATGCCGGCTGTGATGTAACAAGATGCCATGGTTTCTTGTATAATCCGCTCCCCTGAAGCTCCATATGTATTGGCATATAGGAAGATGAGATAATAAACTATTAAAGATTCAGGTTAGGGTGCTTTCTACAATGTCCAACAACTCTGATCCAGTACTAAAAAATCTGGTCAGCTAGCTGCAGACCTCACAGACTAGGAAAGAATCAAGCTTTATTTGGCTTCCAACATTTGGCCTGTTTTGCAAGGTTTGAGGTTGGATTGCACTTAGAAACATAAAAAATATACAGCACTGAAAAGGACAGCATGACATAAAATGCTTTTGTAGAGACATTGAGGCAGCACTGGCTGCTGCCTGTTGATATATTTAATTCAAGGCAGATGGACAAATGGTATGTCAGTATTTGTTCTTGCAGCTCCAGAGAGTAAAACTATTAAGTTATACTGTAAAAAAGAACATATAGGTCGGCTAAGAGTATTCCCTGAGAAGACTAAAGGGGAAAAAAAACACTAAAGTTGTGAAATTTTCCAACAATTTATTGATTCAGCAATAAGTTATGACTTCTGATACAGAAAATTACATGTTTGTCCCCACTCCCCACTATTTTAGTATACAGTAATCAATATAAGCATCCCTGTTGGCTGCTACATTATAATTGATTTTGTGACAGCTATTTGAACCACTACAGAAGTTTGAATTTTGTTTCATATGAAAACCTTAACCAATTAATAAAAAGTATCTATACTTTTTATTCAGTTTCTATAAAAATGCAATAATCTAACCCACAGCTTCACTATAGTTGACTAAGCTTCAACTCCATCATCTGAGTTTAAAGAGCTGTTAGGCTGTGTACTTGTGCAAGTGTCCGAAACTCTGAATGCATGGTTTTGAGGCCCATTAGGCTCTCATCAACTCATATGTAGATATTTCTTGCCAAGAGAAAAGCAATGAAAGAAGAGTGGATTATGACTGCCGTGTGAATGCTCAATCCACAGAAACATAACATAACAACATTTTCCCTTAATTATCACAATGATATGGTATCATAGTTCGTCCTTACTATCTAGATATGATTTAGGAATACCAATATATACATAAAATAAAGTAAATAATGTGAATGTTCAGACTAACAGAAATGGCTTGATTGATCCTAAGCTCCAATAATAAACAAAGGCTGATAAGTCATCCATGGGGCTTTCTAGAAGAAAACAAATGAATGTCATATAAGTTTAAGCATACCTGTAACAAAAATATTGGTAAAGTACAGATCTAAATATAAGTTTGACACAGTACAGAAACAGAAGAAATGAGAAATAATTTACTTACAGGGAATTACTTAAACTAAACGGAGGCACAAGACAGCCATCTGAAGCAAGAAAGAACAGAGCAGAAGTGAAATCAAAAGGGATAGGACTTCAGGGTATGACAGGATGTTAACATGTCAGGCATGATTTAGAAACAGAAAGTTCCATGGATGCGTATTAAAACTGCATGCTTATACACAGGAACAGCATGTTTTTCTTCTCGAACACGCAGGAGATCTACACATCTTTATATTAAGGAGAAGAAAAGAGGAGAAAAAGAAAACCCCAATACAAAGACCAACATATGCACAGTCGCGCGCACAAAGATTTAGGGAATACGTGTGCCAACCCAATGGCAAAAACACACACTTAAGCAAGGCTAGAGCTAATGCAATAATAGAAGAACAAAAAAGGATTTTATGTTAGGGAAATATAACAAATTCAAAATATTACATTTCTATTTGACCACAATACATAGTTTAGATGTATTTGATGTTTGTCATGTTTCTTAACGATAGATATCCAATCATCATTTCCTTGCATCGCCAACCCAACTGATACCTGTGTTTTTGTGCATATCTTCATTTGTCAACTCAGACCTCACCTCCTCAGCATCCCACCACATCTCCTGTGATGCATAAAGGTTTGAAAGCATGACCCTGTAAGAAGCCTTGTCTGGATACAACTCAAATAGCTTCTCAGCAACAATCCTACCAAGGCTGGAATCACGATGGACACAACAGCCCCAAAGCAATGCACCCCACACACCACAATCTGGTGGTACTGGCATCGTTTGTATAAGATCATAAGCCTCCTTGAGCTGACCAAATGTTGCAAGAAGCCTCACAATATAAACATAGTGCTCTACATTAACAACAATGTTGAACTCATCCCTCATTCTCCAAAACAACTTCCACCCTTCATCTATGAGACCCGCATGACAACATGCAGCAAGTAATGCTGAGAAGGTAGCACTGTCAGGCCTGAGCTTGTCACTTACCATCTCATCAAGGACTTCAATGGCCTTCATTGCAAAACCATGAGAACCAAGGTTTGAAATGACTGTATTGTACATAATTAAATTCTTATCAGGCATTTGGAAGAACACTCCATATGCAAGATCAGCGAAACCACATTTTGCATAAGCATCCATTAAAGAAGATGAGACTCTGATATCCGTATGAGCTCCAAGGCTTACTGCATAACAATGTATCTCCTTGCAGTAGTTAATATTTACCGTAGAAGCACACGCTGAGAGAAGACTAGCAATCAATATGTTGTCAGGCCTCCTACCTGAGTAGCACATTTGCCGAAACAAAACAAATGATTCTTCATACTTGCCGATGGGCAATAGCCCTGTAATTAGTGAAGACCATGTAACCAAATCTGCATCCAGCAAGTTACCAAACAAAGAGTGGCCCGATTCCATGCACCCACACCTGAAGTACATACTAACAAGCGCGCTTCTCACATGGTGTCCTGAATCATAACCTCCTTTGACACACACTCCATGAATCGCTTGACCGAAAGCTAGCGCCTCATGATTCCAGAAGGAAGAGACCAAGCTGACCATCGAGTACCCATCCGGCTGCTCCCCAGCTCTCCTCATCGCCGAGAAGAGATCAAGCCCATCTAGCCACATTCCCCGGTACCCATAACCAGACATCATAGAGTTCCAGATAACCAAGTCCGACTCGCGCAATCCATCGAACACCTGGCGCGCATCACCAACGAGCCCAAGCTTCGCATAAGCGCTGACGAGCGCGCTTCCGACGACAGCATGCGAAGACATGCCTGAACACACAACGATTCCATGCGTAACCTTCGCGGCGTCCGGGCGCGAGCAGTCGGCGCAGGCGCGGAGGACGCAGGCGAAGGTGTGGGCGTCGGGCGCGGGGGAGGAGAGGCGGCGCATGCGGGCGAAGAGCGCGAGCGCGGCGGGGAGGTGGAGGCGGCGGGCGTGGGCGCGGATGAGGGCGTTGTGGAGGAGGGGCGATGCCGGGCGGGGCGCACCGTCGAGCAGGTGGCGGGCGGCGGCGAGGTCGCCCCACGCGGCGTAGGAGCGGAGGAGGAGGAGGCGGAGGCGGACGTCGTCGTCGGGCGAGGAGACGAGCAGGCGGGCGTGGAGCTGCTTCGTGTGGGAGAGTGGGAGGAGGATGGCGGCGCCATTTGCGGAGGCGGCGGCGAGGGGCGGCGGGAGATTCCCGCGCATACCATGGACGGACTCTCACACCCAAGACTTTATGATTGAGTTTTTTTTTCTTTTTCTTTTTAATGTCATGATGCTAGGAGATGTGTATTTATATCTCATTTGATCACGGGTTATTAAATGAAAAGATTAAAAAAATAAGAATTAATCAAATAATTGATTAATGGAGTGGTAACCTCCTCGATTACGACTAATTAATGATTGGTTAGGGGTGAATTTGTGTTGATGGCTGGTTAGTATGTTCCGTTTTATCTTCCACGAGACCATTCATCAAAGAGCAGACACATATTACTACCCAATTCTAAGAAACGAACAGGCCACCAGAACTAACATTAGTGATGGACTAGGAGGCAATTGAGACAACCATATGATGGATCAAAGTGGTCGGCTACTTACTTTGCATCTGGGAATGAATTTATCATCGTAATTTTGATGAACACCGTAGGCATTGTCTTTTTCATTTCGATGATGCTTATGTTTATTGCTACAAAAGATCATTTTCTATTTTTTAAATCATGATATTGTTAAATTTCTTGATAATTTTTTTGATTAAATTAGATAAAAATTGTCTAGATTTTCAACACAGGTGATCATTCCCAACAATATAACCAATCAATTCGACCTATTAGTGTGAGAGGAAGGGGTGGACTAGGAAGTGTCCAATGTTTTTGCTTTTGGCAGCCAATCGTCTAGAAGTCTAGAAGCCTTTTTCAATATTTTAATATGGTATAGAAATATATGGACATTTAAGATACTGGTTTCTCCCTCCACTCAACAATATAGATATTTTTAAATAGTTTTTGGAATAATTTAAAGTCAAACATTTATAATTTTAACTATTAATAGCAAAAAAAAAAGATATTATCTAACATTATCATAATGTGCAGCTTATCTATTTCTTTATCTTTACCTCTTTACCTACATTCGTAAGGATTCCATCGTCCACCGTACCCTCGTAGCGCGTCGCGCAGGTCGCAAACTCCCAATCAGATTGGATCGTGGCAACGAATCGCGTGATTCTGTTTTGACTCCACGTCCGAATTGCTCCGTTATTGCTCCCGGTTCGCACTGCTCTTCACTAAAACATGCTCCGAATGTGGGTCAGGGCTCAGGAGCCCAGTGGCCGCCTCTTCCCGTTCGCTAGGGGCCCACCCACACAACCTGTTGTTGGATAGACCACATGAGACACTGCAAGGATTAATTATGCCATCAGTTGGTCTTAAGTAGTGGCAATGTTGATTTCTTAGATCTGAGACTGTCATGGTTCTTAATAAGCGTAATAGCTTACTTAGGGACTGTCAAACGTTACACCATAACTGGGTAGTTATAAAGATAGTCTTCGGATGTGCTATGAAACATGTAGCGAGATATGATCGATCAAGATGAGATTTGTCCCTCCTTATTTATGGGAGAGATATCTCATGGGCCTCTCGATGTAATGGATTAGGAAAGTGCATGGCCATGTCTACTGATTGAGGAGTCAATCACATGATGAGTAATCTATTATAGGATCGAGTGAATGATTGAGCTATTGAAAGGATGCCACATACCTCGCCTTGTGCTTAATCAATATCGTGAGACAAAGGGACTCAAACATAGATATGCTATAGGTTCAGCCAATATGATCTTTGTGTATACTCGAGACATCAATATGTCTTGCAAGAGTCCGCTATTGACATGTGGACCAAAAAGGTATTTTCGGATTACAACCGAGTATATATGAACCTTCCGGGTAGCACAATGGGTTGGAACGGAGAGTTGGATGGGGATCCGACAAATGCTCAGTTTGGATAGGGATCTGAGTATAGTTCTAATGGACCTACAAGGCCCAGTCAGAAACTCTATGTATTCAGGGGCGAGGGGTTAAGAGAGTCGTGTGGATACTATGGAACCTGGGTGTTAGATGACGTGCCTCCATATCCTCACTAGGGGGTGGGCCGCTAGCCCATTCCGAGATAATGAGAGTAGTCGGATCCTCAGAGATTGTTTATTGCTTAGGAGCCAAGAAAAGAGAGTTAAAGATAGGAATGTTATCTTTAATTCCCTATTCTAATTCTTGTTGTAATCGGTAGGATATCTAGGGTTTGAAACATACTCGGATATCTTGCCTCTGACCTCCTCGACTATATAAAAGGAGGAAAGACCTCCTTTGACAGGGGAGACGATTGACAGATTTTCCAATCAATCAATATACAACCGGGCATAGAGACTCGATCTTGCTTGCGAGGATTAAGGTTATTACTCTACGGAGGCCTGAACCTATATAATTTCTATGCCACCATCGACTTCCTTGATCTAGATTGCCCCATTACGTAAAAACAAATCTATTGCCGAAATCCTGTTTCGACAAGACATAACATACGAAACACCCAAAACCCTAGCCGCCTCTCAACACGAGCAAAACCCTAGCTGTGCACGGGCACTAGCACAATCGCGCATGGTGTTCCACACCTGGACGTGTGGATACCAGTAGAGGCACTGCTGTGTTGCAGCACTAATCGGTGTGGGATCACGATGTAGAGTTCGCGCGAGGAGGAGACGTTCGCGCATGGAGGAGATGATCGGATTGACTACTTCCTCTACATCGACATGCACTTTATCGGGTTCGGCTACCCTGACTCTGCTTCTACTGCTCTGTGCATCCAGTGGTAACGATTTATGATGTCTATACTCTCAAGATATCTTGGTTGATACGGTAGAATTTTTGATTTTTATAGCTATCATAGCCTACATGTATCCCTTCAGATCTCACATTATGATCTTTGTATCCCTTTAGCCAATATGATGGAGTTCAAGGTTATATGTGTCCTCTTTATGAAAAACTAAATGCGTCTTCACATTATTTATGTAATTTTAGTACTTGTAAAATATAAAGGAATGCTTTTAAATTGTCAATTGATGCATTGTGAAAAAATATATTTGTTTTACCTATGATGCATGCTTTCCAAAAACAATTGCAATAACATGTGAATTCAACATATATAATTACTTTTGCTTCACCTACAAAGTGTACTATATAACAAATTTACATTGTATTATATATATATATATATATACACCTAGGGCTCCTTTACTATACTCAATACTAGTGTATACTAGTCAATTACACTATTTGATGAATGATCGAGATTAAATGTATACTATGGTTACTAGTTAGTACATGGTAGTATACAACTGTATTATGCAATAGTATATGGGCTATGGAAAAACGGTCCTAACTGCGTGATACCTCATTATGCAAGAAACTAAATGAATTCAGAATGGCATACTAGTTAAAGTTGTTGGCGTGGTGAATAATTTCTTAAGTTAATAGATCAATTATTATAATACACATACCACCTCTGGTTTTAAATGATTGACGTTGAGAAAAAAATTGGACGAGTACATTTTAATGGATGTATTCTATCAGTACTACTCCCCACCTATAACTAGTACTGGGTATTATAAGGGAACTCCTATATATACCTATACTAATAAGACACTTTCCAGGAGCTTTCACGTTAATCAAAAAGATTCATCCATTTGTAGTCTTGTTAAGCAAAGTGAGGAGGACAAATATATTTACAACTATAGATTGACCTTTTCGGTAAGATACTTGAGGTTTATTCTTCTCAAGGGGTGGCATATGTCATGGGCATGATGAGAGTGTTTTCTCTAGTAACAAAGGTAATTTTCTTGAGGCATTGGTATGGCTAGCTGAAAATAATCAGTATGTTGCTAAGTTTGTCTTAAAGAATGCTCCAACTAACTGCAAGGTGACTTCTCCTAAAATACAAAAGAACATTATCAATTGTTGTGCTAAGGAGACTACTAGATGCATGACTGAGGAAATTGGTAGTAATTATATGCCATCTTAGCAGATGAATCTAATGATGTCTCTTAAAAGGAACAATATAATTAGTTTTTTCATTAAGATATGTGGATAATGTAAGAAGTGTTGTGAGCATTCTCTCGGAGTTATTCATGTAGTTGATACCACATGTTTGTCACTTAAAAATGCAATTGAAAAGTTGCTTGTTGATCATAAGTTGAGCCTTTGTAAAATCCGAGGACAAGAATACAATGGAGCAAGCAACATGAAAGGTGAGATTAGAAGGCTGAAAACATTAATTATGAAAGAGTCCCCTTTAGCATACTCCAACTTGTCTTGTTGCTGTTGCTAAGGGTAATTCTGATTGTGTTTGGTTTTTTGAGAAAATTTTATATCTACTAAGTGCTATTGGAGTCTCTTGCAAGCTCCATGACATGTTTCGAAGTACAAGAGCTCAAGAGATTCTAAAGGCACTTGATTTGGGAGAGATTGAAAGTGGAAAAGGACTAAATCAAGCGATGGGGTTGGCTAGGCCTGGTGATACTCGTTTGGTTCCCATCTGCTTCGAGAACCCATTGGGTCCGTAGCCGAATTCTGGGTCATAGTAGTGCAGACCAATGCCGGTCTTGTCGGGGTTGTATTCGAGGAAATTATCACCCATGCACTCGATCATGATTTGAACAGTTGGCGGTCTTGTCCTTTGAGCAGAATGTCTTGGTTTCTCATCGGAGGAAGGTGTAGATGACCTCATAGGGGCAAAGACAGAGAGAAATCCCACTTTAAAGGTGCAGGGCACTAGTCGAGTTATATATCCCAATCCATGCTCATCATAGAATCCATCGTCTGAATAGCCTTTGATTTGCATCATCTTGGTTTAGTCTAAGGAAATCAGAATCCCCTACCTGACGCGCTAATTGTCGTAGACTGACAAGTCGAATACGTGATTCATTATATCCAGGGGATTCGCTGATACCAAGACTAGCAAGACTAAGCAACAAATAGATAAGAGAGAAGATTTTTACACTGGTTCGGGCCCGGTAGGGTAATAGCCTTACTCCCGTCTAAACACTTACAACTAGTATATGAGGGTATATGGCTAAATATGTGTATATGTGGGGCTAGTCGAGCAGGTGAGATTGTCGATGAGGTGCTTCCGAGGTTTTCGATGTGCTCCGATGGATTGCAAGTCCCAGGGCTCAATTGAATGTGATCAGCCCTCCAGAGTCTTATAGATTTATACCCTCTGTGAAAGTAGTCGTGGCTTACTCGGACTCAAGGATCCGAGTAGGAAGTATTGAAGAGTCCTATTTTATGCTATCTGGATTGTATCATTGATCATAGTCTTTCCTAATTATGTAGTACATGTTGGTCCTTCTCTATATATGCAACGGTCTCTGGAATACATTGTTAATACATATACAGTAGTACGGGATACCGCTTACTAAGTATTATGACAAATGGACTTATAGATAGGAATAAGAAAATTTGGAAATTAAAGTTACCGCTTAACAGTAAGATATTCATGTGGTATCTTTGTAAGTTGATAGTTCTAACGAAGTGTAGTTTAGCAAAAGTAAATTGGGTTGGTTAGTTTTGTTCAAATGAAGGAACTATTCAACATCTATTCTTCGATTGTCATTTTGTGAAATTCCTGTGGAGAGTTGTTCATGTATCTTTTGGGTTAAAGACACCGAGGAGTTTTATCATTTGGGAGAGGTTGGTTGAATGAAATTCAACAGACTTCAACGATAATTCTATTGGGGACATATACATTGTGTTGGGCTCTATGGTTGAGTAGGAATGATGATCAAAATCTTCATCTAAATCATATGTGCAGGTATTATTTAGGAAAACATATTAGTTCCTGTTATGGGCACAACTACAAAAGTGTGATGGGGTCAACGACTTTATTTTTTGATGCATGCTGAAATCTAGAAACAACGTTCATGTAGATTTTTGGAAACTTCAACTGGAGATTTAGCAATAGGATTGCTTTTTGAATAAATTTATGAGAAAATTTCACAGAACTCCACATTTGGGGGCACCTGTAACACAAAACCACAGATTTTACAATTTGTTTCATGAAACCCCAGGTTTTAAGGCAAATGTGTCAAGAAACCCTAGGTATAAGCGCGCTCATATCACCCACTTGGCTAATAATTTAGATCTATATATAAGGATGAAAAATGTATGAGATATTTTTTTAATACATATATATGCCACCTACTTTTTAACTAGTGTATATCCTTGATTATTTGAGTGTTTGTCTATATAGTTAACATATTGTCATATAAACAGTTGGATTATATTCAATTTTAATAGTGCATTGCAAAATTGGCGGAAAAAGATAAGCAGACAAGAGGAATGTGTATTTTGAATAAACTAATTTGAATTTATGTAAAAATAATCATGTATAGTAGTGAAATATTAGTATTTTATAGAAATATGGGTTTCTTATAACATTTTATCCTAAAACATGAGATTCTTCGAAACAAATTACAAAACATGTAGTTTTGTATTATAGGTGCCCCAAAACCTAGGGTTTTGTGAAATTTGCTCTAAATTTATATTCTAGTCATTTGTCTTTCAAGTCCTTACGTCTTAATGTCATGTTTAAGCTATGGCCCGATGTTTGGTCCAATTTTTATTTGTTGCTATTATGCGTGGACTTTGGGTTTAATAATTAGTTGTAGCTCTGTTTGAAGTCAAAGCCCAGGTTAGCTTAAAAAAACAAAACCAGCTGATACGATCCCAATTCAAAATATGCCTATAAGAAAAGGTAGAAAAAAAAAGCCAAAACATTGTCATCCTCAAAGTGCACCAAGGCCTAGATTCCGACAAACTCAAATACAGAACAACCCACTATCGAAAAGCGAAAAGGCCCAAAACTATAACAGCCCAACAACTAAACGGGTTTCCCTTTGACTGTTTTAGACCGAAGATCAGTTTTATCCCGCCCTTTTATTTTGTTGCCGTCAGGGTGCTTCCATCCGGCAGATAGATCTCGATTGACCATTGATTCGTTTTTAAGATCGTACGGTCACGGAATCGACTGATGCTGTGGCGCCCTTTTTAATTTGGGGATACATGAGGCGGCCGGGCAAAGTACTTGGATCGGTCACTGGTTAGCGAGTCCATCGCACAGGTCAACGTCGTCGCACAAAGCACTCTCCTTATATATACATTACTCGAAGTTATTAATTAAAGCCACTTAATCATGCATGCTTTCGATCGATCGTCATACGTATACGTACTATAACCTAATTGTTTCAACGAACGAACGTACCAGGGCCACCGGTACTAGAACAGTGCAACCACCTCACCCTTTATCCACATATGACCACTGCTATGCATTGGCAGCATTTGCATGATTACTGTGCGTACCTACGTACATTTCTCCATGTAGTGGTACTGTTGCAGTGATCAAATGATGGATTTATCATTCCATCCACAAAATTAAGTCTTTAAACACATAAATTGATGAAACTACTTTCTTCTACGAGCTGCTAGCATTCATTAAATTAATTCTTCACCAAGGTTCAGGAAGTACATCGATCGATCCGATTAAAGTACTGATCATTTTTGTTGAGATAGGTGGGTGAATGCATGTGTGATAGATCAGTTGATGATGGTGGAGGATTGAGGGAGGAGGACAGCTTAGTTGGGGTATTACAGTGTTTTGGACACGAATCATGGAGCAACCCAAACGGTTATAGGAAGTACCAGTACGGATATATAACAGAGAAAAGAAGTTTCAATCAGGCAACTGGTAAGTTAATACACAATTTAGCACCGATGAAAATTAAATTAGTCTCATTGCAAAATATAAGTCACAGTCACCTTAAATAAAAGGCCAATAAATATTTAATCATACATTTAATTAGTACAAACCAGCTGGCCAATGTATTCTATCTATTTTTCTTTTTCTTTAGTTTATTGTTTTACCAATGCATGTAGCAATACAATTAATATGCATCTTATATTTTATAATATAGCAAAAAATTGGTTGCGTCTTATATGTAGTGAAGGTATCATTCGTAAGCTTATGGTTTATAACGTGGATCATGAACAATTGAACGTATGGACTTACGTTAATTTAGCATTTTAAAGTTTTTTCTATTTTTAATTGTTACCCACTAGAAATTATATATATCAGCAGTGATGTTTCATTACTAAGGCTCGTGAGCCAGCTGACAAGTCGAGCCGAGTCAAGCTTAAGTTTTAGCTTGTTTCACCAACCAAACTAAGTATGTCTTCGTGTAAGCTTTTACAAACCAAGCTCGGCTCATTTCCACCCCTAACTAGACTCTAATCGACCATTTACTGACAAACAATAAACAACGCATGCACCAACCACTTGCTAGCCTGAACCGTTAAGAAAAAGGAGAGATGACAAGAAAAAGGTACCCTATATATATGGCAACAATAATGAAAAAGGGCTAATTAATTATTAACTAAGTGCCTTTTAACAGTACCAGATGACGACGATGATGATGGCGACGACGAATGCATGAGACGTTTCCCCCACATGCAGCTATATGGCTGCTGAGTTAGTTGTCGATGGATCGATCAGAGATTATTGTACTTGATCGCCTCTTCCCTGCACCTCAAGCTACCTTCTTTCCCTTAAATTATGACCCTTTTTTTCTTCCCTTGCTTCAACCCCACACTTTATCATCAACTGTCTGATCATGTCGACCATCCTCGTCTACATCTCCTATCTCTCTCTCACACACAAACACTAGGTTATAGTTAGTTTCTCTCTCTCTCCTAGCTGCACAGTGCCTTTAATTTAATATGCCTTTTTTTCTTTCTTTCTTTGGTTAAGCTGGCCACTTTAATCCGCTATTATGTGTGGCTTAAGGCACAAGCATCAAACTGCCTCCTGTCGCGTCTTGCCTGATTGATCAGACTTAAGAGTCTGAGAGAGATAACCACCGCTTTTATATCAGCTGCTGCTGCCGGCCGTGTCGATTTGTCTCGATCGTCGTCATTCTTGCCGGCAAGAGGCCATCAGCAAAAGCAGCATATACACGCGACGGACGGACGGAGTAGCCGGTGATTCGCCGACGGCCGGCGGCGGGATCGGGATGGGGCGAGAGGCGGCGGCGAGCTCGACGAAGGCGAAGCTGAGAAGGGGGCTGTGGTCGCCGGAGGAGGACGAGAAGCTGTACAACCACATCATCCGCTACGGCGTCGGATGCTGGAGCTCCGTCCCTAAGCTCGCCGGTAAGTGCCTATGCGTAATGCTTATAGCTAGAATGTGAATGTTTAGTTAGTTAATCAGTTAATAATTTTCTGTGCTTCGTAATGCAAGTGCAAGTGCAACACTAGATTTGGGTTTATGTCATAACATGTCGTGATTTAATTTGCTGTTTAGTTGATCTTTGTTTATATCTCTCACAGTCTCATTAGTCACTCTCTGACAATGTGTAATGTGTGTTGCTGTGTAAGGCAGGGTTGGAGAGGTGTGGAAAGAGTTGCAGGCTGAGATGGATCAACTACCTGAGGCCCGACCTCAAGAGAGGCAGCTTCTCCCAGCAGGAGGAGGACCTCATCATTAGCCTCCATAAAATCCTTGGCAACAGGTAGGTGTGATCGATCACTGATCAGGTTCACAATTCACCAATGCTCTAAGTAGCATCCCTAGGTTCTGAGTTCAAATCTCCATAGGAGCAAATTTCAGATTGGGTTATTTAAGGGCTATGTTACCGTTCTCTAAAAAAAAAAAGGTTCACAATTCCGCTTTGGAATTTCTCAAAAAACTTTTGGTCCGGCAATGGGTTTATAGCTAAAACGTTGAATATGTTCCAATTTAGCTGAAACCTACTACTAAAAATATATACGTTCAAATAAAAAAACATGCATGGATAGTTTCAGTTTAGTCAATGAAAACAATAGCCGTCTTAACGAAAAACCGCTAGATTTAACTGTAGTATCACTAATTAACTCAGGCACTCAGCAGCTATAGATTTCTTATCGTCTAGTCCTGCTCTAATATCATGGTGAGTCTTAATCATCCGTACACACATGTCTGTAACGACGTTGACACTTGACGAGCCGAGTTTGCACCTTTCACCCCTAAAAAAAAAATTGTTACACTAGTCGACACGCTTCCAATGTTCTCCCTCACATGGATCGATGATCAATTAATCAGGTGGTCCCAGATCGCGTCGCAGCTGCCGGGGCGGACGGACAACGAGATCAAGAACTTCTGGAACTCGTGCCTCAAGAAGAAGCTCCGCCAGCGTGGCATCGACCCCGCCACCCACAAGCCTCTCAACCACCTCGCCGACGCCGACATCACCGCCGGACCAGAGCAGCAGCAACAACAGCATGACGACGACTGCTTCGCCGCCCTCGCCGCGCCGCACTCGCCGGCCGTCAGCTTCGACCCTCTCTCCGTCACCAACGTGCAGCAGCCGTCGTCGCCCTACGGCGCCGTCGTCGACGTCATCTCCGACGCCGGAATGTACAGCGGCGGCGGCGGCGACAGCTCGAGCAACAGCAACAGCACGGCGTGGACGTGCGGCAGCGTCGTCGGCATCGGCGGCGGCGAGGCGGCGATGCTGGCGTCGCACATGGACATGTTCGGCCGGGACGCCGACGCGCCGCCGCCGTACACGTTCGACCCGTGGCAACACCACCACCACCACGAGGCGACACCGCCGTCGTCGCACAGGCTGGACGGCACGGCGAGCTTCCCGATCAGGTCGCTGTCGCGTGACATGCCGGAGTCATGCTTTGACCTCGGCCGCGGCGGGCTCGACGACCCGTTCGGCGTCGACTTCCTCTGACTTTTCCCCAAATCGCAGCGCAACGTGTCACTTGTCATCTGCCACAGAAGATCGCCGGTCGGAGGACACAACACGTACGTGTCAGGAATCGGCCGCTTCGATCTCGCAACGTTGATTACGCACTTACAATCATCGATCCCCTCATGATCTATTCGCACGTTTTTATTGGACAAATTTGTTCAATTTAACTCTTTCTTGTCGATATAGCTGCGTGTGTATAATAAGGGTACGTACACATATATATGCTTCAATGATGTTGGATTTCACTACTAGAATAGTAATATAAACATTCATGCAAATTATTAGTATTCAACCTATAATGGAAGATTCAAATTAATAGCCAAAGTTTCTTGTCGGCTCTTCATTGTAATTAATGGAACTTTCGTTCAAATAATTAACTATGAGATCAGTAGAAGAAATACTTTGGCTAGTAAACTTATCTTCTTTGACCAATGGGCGTAGCAAACAACTAAACGCGCGCGTCACCAAAGTACAAAAGGGCCAGAGAATAGCACGTGCGTGCCTAGAATATTTACGGCAACATGCAGGAGAACTACTGACAGAAAAGGACGTTAAGTGGCGGAACCAGGATCTTCACACGCGTAAGGCTCAAATAAAAATTTATACATCGAAGCACACTTACGAAAATTCAGTACTGAATTAAAATCTCATTAGCACAACCAGTGTTTTGGGATACAATTGCATTATTGCAAAAATATTTGGTCTCCACGAAAATGGCCGAAATTTGGATTGTTCGGACGAATTTTTCTCAAATTTGGAACATATTTAACAAATTTGAGCAAATTTGGGCTGAAATCAGACGAAATTGGAATAAAAAACAATGCATCTCTAGAACATCTCGCTCGGCTCAATATAGCATATTATTGATCTCATGATCTGCTCCTCTTCATCTAGGAAATAAAATCAAATTTCTTATTTACTAATTGCTACCAAAATCAAACTTGGAATGCAGATCGAAGAGAAAAAAATGCTCACAAGAGAAAATAATGACCTTGGTTTAGGAATTTGAGAATGGAAAGGGAAAGCCAGAAAGAAACTGACATCACCGTCGCCGGCGTCAACGCTCGTGCCTGCTGCCGCCGGCCGCCGGCCGCCGCCTGCCGCGTCGCTCTGTCGGCCCCCGCCGGCCGCCGCCTACAGCCACGTAGCTCCTGCCGGCCGCCGCCGGACACCCGCGACCAGCGCCCGCACTGCTGTGCGGCCGCGCCCTGCCGTCCGCCACGCGCTCGCGCCCTACGCCGGCATCGCCGGCTCCTAGCTGGCCTCCGCCGCCCGTCAACCTCCGTTGACCGGCTGTGTGTGTTAGAGAGAAGCAGAGAGCTAGGGTTTTCTTTTTGCAATATTGGACTGGGCTGGCTGCTAATGGACTAATGGGCTGAGGACAAACGCCCCCGTGCGGCCTGTTTGGAGTTGGCTGCGAGGTTGGGATCCTAGTGAGAAGCTTGCGGCCCAGATAAGTAGGGATGGACCTAAAATTCTGAGAAATACATATATACTCTTTCACTATTAGCAGGCCCACGAAATAGGGCTTGGGCCCTAGCTGCCCTAGACCCAGTTCCACCCTACTTAAGTACCTTACCTGCTGTGCTGTGGCCTCCACTCATGCCATGCTCAATTGATACAAATGTACTTGCGCTGCATAGTGTTTCAGCCTGACGGTAACCGGCTTAATGTGCAATAATACATACTCCCTTCGTCGCAATTTTGATAATATGTGGTCATTCGTCCTATTTAAATAAAAACTTTAAAAGTATTATTTATCTTGTTTGTGATCTACTTTCCCGTTTCATAATGTAAAGGTTTTGACTATTTTGTTTGCAATATTTTGACCATTTGTTTTATTCAAAAATTAATACAAATATATAAAAAAAATAAGTTATGCTTAAAGTTCAAAAATAAATCATAAACAAATTAAATGATGAGACTTCTATAATTTTTTGAATAAGATGAATGGTCAAACATTACAAGCAAAAAAAAGTCAAAACCTTTACATTATGAAAAAAATGTAATACTTTATTATCAAAATTACTTTAAGCACGACTTAGTATTTTTCATATTTACATTAAAATTTAAAATAAGATAAATGGTCAAATCCGGTGTTGGCGCTGACGGTCGGGCTGTGGGGCGGTTAGGCGGTGGTGCTGGTGGCCGGGCTGGGGGGAGGCCGGGCGGCAAGCTCCCCTCCACCAAATCCGTCGCCGGGAGGAGAGGCATTGGCGGCCGCGCTGCAGGGAAGCCAGGCACCGGCGCCGGCAAGTGGGGGGTAGATTTTTTTTCTTTTTAGGATTTGAGCTGAATTTGTTTCGGACAGTTTGGGATGTATTTGATATATATTTGTGATGTAATTTTTGAGAACTTGTGAATTGTGATGTATTGATCATGATTAGGAGATGATTTTGGTTGGGGTTTTAATGATTTAAGGATAATTTTGGGATGCAGTGATTAAAAGACAATACAAGAAAAAAAAGAAAAAAAACACGAACCAGCATACCAGCATCTGCCTCACAATCTTTAGTCTGGCCGGTTGGTATTACCGACCAGAATTATAGATGGGTTTTTTTGTCTCGGTTAATTAATCGGGACTAAAGGTGCCGGTTTAAAAACCGAGACTAAAGGGCTCCCAACCTGGACGCCTGTCCCTTCTCTACCAGTGAAGTGTATATAAAAATCTGAACGGCAACAGTATAATATGTCGGATGGATAGGCACATGTGGCACACGCTTCGGCCGTCGGTTGTGCTTGGGCGCGTACCTGAACAGTAAACGCAAGCTATTGAGCACTAAATTAATGATCAATCCTCGTGCCATCGTGCAGGTGTACATCTTAATTCACTGTTTCATAATAAATGGAGCGACAAAATTTTTGCACGACGACAGTTTGTTTTCAGCAGAATTATAGAACTGAAATTAATATTCAGCAATTAACACATAGCGCGTATTTTCAGAACCCAACAAAATCATAAAACTTGCATATATCAGATGTAGTGGTACTGTAGTACTACACATCGTGTAAGTGCATACGTTTTGTTGCTGTCGTGTGACATTGACACGCAACACCAACTTGCTTAACTTTTCGGGACGACACAGAAACATACATCCATGTGCTCGCGATTGATAGAGCGATGGATCTATATATATCAATCGAGATTGATTGATTGACTTCGGTTAGAGAGATCCCATATGTAGGACATCCACGTAGTACGACATTGTGAGCAGCATTGAAGAAAAGGCATGCATGATACGTAACCACCGGTCTCGGCCATTAGCATGTCATTCTCATGGGGAGCTGTCATGCATGTGTGAAGTATTGCATGCGAATCAACTATAGCTAGAGCTTGCTGCATGCCTTGATGGCTGGTCTATGTTTATTATTATTAGTTAAAAAACACTACACAACATAATACCAACAAACGGGTGTAACGGTCCCACTTATAAACTCACACGTATAGCTATTAGCATCTCCAAATACTAAGATAGCATATATTGAAATTGACAAAGTTATTATAGACGTTTTATTCTCAACGGGTACTTCATCTAACCACTAAAAATGTCTGTTGAAACTTTTACTAATAAAAAACTATCGATTATATGTACGAATATGTGTGTTAAGTCTAATACTTAAAATCCATCCCGATCAGGTTTCACGCTAGAAACCTAACCAGTTGAGACAACTCACTTCGGTGTCTCTATTTAATTGCTTGCGGATCACTGGATGGATGATTCGCTGCGAAGCACTTGCTAGATTAATTAGCCTCTACTATCTCCATATGGTGCATGGCAGTGTTTGCTAGTGTTGACTTTGCTTCACCAACAGATCAACTGGGTCTACCTTGATTGGTCGTTCATGATCGATCAATATGTAACCACATATGCAAGATAATTCAAGGGCTAGTTAGGTATCTAGTGGATTGCACTGAAGGGATAACTGACATGTATGTCGTTAACAGTGATTACGTACGGTGGTTCAAGGTTAGTTAATGCATGCTAAACGCTATAGAAAACTCAGTTATTGTTTATTGGTCGACTGACCTTTCTCAGAGACACGTATATATACTCTCTACGTCCAAAAATAAATGCGCGCATTCAACAGACAAGAAAAAAAAATCTGAAATTGATATACGTATAACTGTGAGTGCGGTTTTCGTTTCGGACCTTTGGGTGGAATTAATATACTCACGGAAGAACGTTTTACGTACGTGTGCATATGCAGAATTGCAGATTGATGTGCACGACGTCAATGTATTAATTGATCGATGTAATCTTAGAGTGCACAACCTTATACATATATAGATCAATCTTAGAGGGAGGGAGATAATATGTATATATGAAACGGTAAATTCAGTTTTTTATTCTTTTTCTTCACCAAATTAAATTATATGTAATACTATTTAGGATCCATTTGTCACAAATACTAAGAACTTAATTATAGTGTTATCGATATAGTAGTTATTCCAAATAAGAATGATATCAGCATGCACTATCTATTTACGTCATTGACACCGCACATCTCTTGTTCTTTTCACTGCAATGTCGCATCGTGTCACGACAACCACCTATTCATTTCCATTTGAACCGTGTGTGGCCTTGTTCCCTCCTCACACTACTTAAAAAAAACAGTTTTCACGTGCGTGAGCGGACCGTCACTTACACCATCGAGTATATAAAAATCATGTTTTTTTTTAGGGCTGAGTGCTCGATCGTATAATTTTCGCATATGAAAGACACCCATATGAAAAAGAAACAAATGTTGTGCCACCTGCCGCCGACCCTGCGCTCAGCCGTTGTCATCGTCATCGCTTCGCTGATTCATTGACGCCACCTGATCCATGGCATCCGGGTCCGAATCCACTGTGCTAGCTGCCAGATCTAGGCATACCCCGCTCACTGCCGCACGCGCCTTGTCCCGCTACACGCTCGCCCATCGTCGAATTGTGAGGTGGGAGAGGGAGAGCGAGTTGAGAGACACGTGAGAAAGAGATAAATAGAGAGATGTTTGAGTATGAGAGAGACATGGGCGGTTGGAGAGGATAAGTTGCAGACATGTCTCTTAATACATCTTATTTTCACATGTGGGCATCCTAAGAGGCCCAAATGCGAAAATAATTTTCGCATACGGCGACCTCTCTATATTTTAATATGTGGCCCTCTTTTAGTTAGCCGAGCATGTGTATGGAAAAGTCTCTTTTTACAGTGTCATTTACCTGTTTTAGCAGTTCAAACTTCCACGGCTAATTATGTGCTTAGTCTAAAAATATGGTCAATTAAATTAATTGCTAATGGCAAGATACTTTCGAAAGATGTAATACAATTCCAACATGAAGGTTTCTCAAAATGTAAATTATACATATTGCACTACATAAGAGTTAAGGGACGTACACCTTGTTTGACTTCCTACAAACCATAGTCGCACACCATAAATGCCGTGCTCACACGAATCTCCTCTTATCATACTATCGTTTAGAGTTGTTGCGGATAAAATGCAACCGGTGAGAGCACTGAGCACATGTCATTCTTATTGTTCGTCAAGCAAATTGACATGATCAGCTTTTTTTTTTTTGCGGGTGATACATGATCAGCTTGTTGGTTGACTTGGTCCTCAAAATATGCTTGAACTCTAGCCTCTGTGGGAAGTATAGCTGCATACATATACAAAGAGAGGGTGTTTTCTTGGTAGAAAGCATGTCCGTATAGCCTAGAGTACAGAGGGGAAATCGTCGACTCAATTGCTATATATGCAAGACATGTGTCTACCATAGATGCGTGTCTTAATTCCCCTTAAGTACGTACCATAATGTTTGCACGCTCGACCTGTCTGTTGTTCTAGGGGTGAGGCATGGAGCCAAAATATATGTTGACCTTCAGATTGATGCATTATTCTTGGAAATCAGTGCTATGGAGTTTGGGATCCGTTGCCTGTCAGGATTCTGTGAGGTAGTCTGAATCAACCGAATATATCTTCCATGAACTTAACACAATTACTAATTATGTGATCAACTTAACTGACTCAATTCAATCTTCTTAGTGAACTCGTCGATAGCCACAAATATAAAGTTTTAAAGCACCTCTTGCTCATGGTAAATGGCTGAGAATATTGGAACCCCCGGTACGAAAACGGCCACGGAAGAGACATGGTCTGTACCACTTGAGGTGGCGACATACTAATTTGCCAATGAATCCAGAAGACTTAATGGCTGCCTATATGTGACAATTAAATTACTAGAATCGTATAACCTTGGGGATTGCGGATAAGCCCCTGAGAAGGGTAATAGGCCCTATATCTTCTTGGCCGAAGACTTCTTTCCTTAACAACAGATAAGGCTTGTCGCCGAATATAATAGGCCGAGAAGCAATCTACTCTAACATATATATGGACTAGGCAATATGGTGTGTGTGGTGGATATAACAAAACTTATGGGGTTAGTCGACGGCGGACTAGCAAATTGCTTTTATAGGGCTCCGTGTTGATTTGGTCTCTTCATACTTGTCATAACTTGTACAGAACCTTATAGGGACCTTTGTATTTATATCTCCACGCTGCATCGTGTCCAAGTCGAACTCAAAAGGTCTGAGAAGGACTGCACCGGATCGGAGAGGAATCATGACTTTACTGTCCTTGTTGAGATTAGGGATGACAATCGGGTGCGATGGGCATGGGTATTGCCTATCCATGCATGTGTGCGGGTGGGGGGGGGGAGAAATTTGCCTAGGGGCATGCTTGTGACCACATGACAGGCAATAAACAACGCCCGTGCCTGTGTGCCCGTGGGCATGCCCGTTTGTCCAATAAAAAAGTAACTAGATCACTACAATGATAGTTCAAATCACTACAAATCAGTAGGGGTAAATCAATAGGATGGACTGAAATCACTAGATTGAGAATAAAATGAAGGAAATCAAGATGAAAAGGAGGAATACCTTACTCCGGAGTTGATCTCGGGGAAGAAATTACGGAAAAGAAGGAGGAGGCCGACAGCGGTAGCCTTAGGTCAGGAGGACGATGAAGTCATCGAGGTCCTGGTCCTTCTGGATGAGGGGGGAGGACCAGACGAGGCTAGCCGCTGGCGGCATTGGGCGGTCATTGTCACAGAGTAGCGGACTCATGCACGGTCATGGAGTCACAGTCATCATTGCCCACTTGCCCATCTCGTGGACTAGGCGTCGGCTAGAAAAAGGGAAGGAAATAGTGGCATCTCATGATTTTGGGAGAGGGGTTCTAGGAGACAAGGGCATGTGATTGAATTGATATAAACTCATGATCCACATGTAAGTAGAAGGCTTGGTGGGTAAACGGATGGAGCGAGCATGGGTGACTGTGCCTATTAGGTGCTACTTTTGACTTAAGAAAAAACCCATGGGTATAAAATATGGAGCAAGCCCAACCACATTAAGGTTTTTACCCACGGGTAAATTGTGAAACGGGCCTGATTGTCATCCCTAGTCAAGAGTGGGTGGAATGAGGTGACTAGATCACCATCAAGTTGTTGCTCCCTGTCACAACCCAAATGACGCTAACAAGTGGCGGTGACCAGATCTATAGATAAAAAGGGATTGGGGGAAGCGAAGTGTGGCGGTGAGAAAAGAAAAAGGAAACATAGAGGGGGCAAGTTCGATTAGTCCCACCGGAGCCAATGGGGAGGAGATAGACAGTATTGAAGAGAGAGGGGTGGTGCCGATGCGCTATCTCAGTGGAATAATTTTCCATGATGCCAAAGGAGAAGAGAGCAGGGTTGTGCCATCTGTTTTCGTCATTTTGGGTTTCTTTGCCTTCCATATCAGCTTTTAAAAACATGCCTACTGTTTTGGGCTCGGAGGCTTCCCTTTTATTTCTGTTGTTTTATTTTGTTCGATGGTTGTACTCAGAATAAAAAACATGTGAATTGTATTACTAGGAGATTTCTGATTTTTTATGAATGTACTTAAATGATATTCTCTTTTTAGAAATTTCTGATTTAACCTATTTCCTATTCAATTTTTAAAAATTTAAAAACTGTTAGGTCTCGGCTATAAAGAATCAGGTCACAAAAATTGATCTCTTATTATTTAATGTTTGTTGTAGTTTTAACTTTTCCGTTGTAACGGATAGGCTATTTGCTAGTTTTAACCTATTTCGTTTTGTATTTCCTTTTGATTTGGTTGTTGTTTTCTTGGATCAATGGTTTCCGACAATTTGGATACCTGAACTGAGGGGCCAAATCGATAAGGTTCCTTTATGTTAATCTTGACAGTGTAGTTGTTTTATTTTTTACGGTGATGTTGCTTCATGACCGGAAAAAATGGTCTCGTTATAATGGTTGGTTATTATAGAGAGAGAAACATAGATTAGTTTTAATCAGAATTAAACAAGAATTGTATTTGATTTTTCTGATCGACTTGCTGTGGTTTGTTATCTATTACTGGTTGATGCTTTTGCTGTTCATTTTCAATATTGGGCTAAATGTTGCTAGTTTATTTATAGCAAAAAGTCCATATTTTCCTTCCTCCCCACCGATCAAATATGACAGGATGATAGTCTGACATTCTTCGTCACGCTCTTCTTTATAATGGAGAAATTTGAGAAATTTAATGGGAAATAAACTAATCCTAAAAATCTTCTAGATTTTCCGAATTCCAAAGGAACCCTTATTGGGCGGTAATTGGGAGAGGCCAAAACTATTTTTCGGTGAGAGTTTAGTCCCTCTCTTCCAAATACCCCCTCAGCGTACTTTGGCCAGAAGCCCGCCACAAAACAGGCAAACGGATTTATGCTGCAGCGTTCTTCTAGCAGCCTAATACTGGCACAACTATTTGGAAACTGAATGTGTAGAACAATTAAAAATATGAGTCATCCTGCCTACATACAGTTCAGTAAAAAGGAAACTGATTTCTTACATTACAGCTCTAATTAACACTAACTTGTTTTCTGTAAGCAATCGTAGCAAGATCACAAGGTCTAGGGATATTAAAGTCAGCCACTGAACTCCGATGAGTTAGCACTTAGCAGTCTCCGTTCAGATCTCAACAATGGATAACGTTAGCCATCCTCAGAGATCATACATAATATCGCATCAGACCCTCTTGAAGCTATCTCCGTGGATGACTACGGCACCCTCGGTCATCAGAGTGCCAAGAGCACTGCGAAGCTGTTAGGGAAAAAAAACAGAAAGAAATTAGTACCAGCCAGGGTATGTCAATGCAAGTAATGCAGCTAGGTCTCCAGCTTACATCATGCAGATGAATTTCCATAGAGCTCTGCTTCCTAAGTTCTTCCAGGAACTGCATAATCGATCAGGAAGAGTAACTTTAGTCAACAGGTTTGGCAAACAATAATGAGAACAAAGGACACTGATTAAAGGTTCTTTACCTCAATCATTCGCATTGAGGGCCCTCCAAGCTGCATTTTCTCCATCACAAGGTTGCGAGTTGCTGCTACGAGATTGTCCCGCCTCTGCCTTTCGCTTGCAGATATTCCAGTCATGATAAGATCCATATCGATTGTACCTATAGTGATCCATAAAAACGTCAGCATTTCCATGGTGGTTACAAGAAAAAGAAATAGATAGGAAAGAGTACAGCAAATTTGTCTGACCAGTTGCATGATCTGTTGCCGATTGTTGCATGGCAACTTCGAGAAGCCTGAATGCTTCTACAACATCTCGTACTTCTACCTGTAGACAGGAAGAATGGAATCATGAGTCACAACCAAACTAGCCAGAATTATACTCTGAAGCTAAGGCAGCAAGTAATTTGGAATCAGGAAAGATCATTACCACTTCTGAGAACCGCATTCGGGCCAGTGCTTCACTGAGCCGTATCAAGCTCTCAATTTGTCGAGCGGTAGCAGTTATGACCTATAGAACAAGCAGAAAATCATCAGTTAAGTGTACCACTTAATGGGTCAGAAGG
The DNA here is from genome assembly GCA_000325765.3 of Leersia perrieri. Lineage (NCBI taxonomy): Eukaryota > Viridiplantae > Streptophyta > Magnoliopsida > Poales > Poaceae > Leersia > Leersia perrieri. The sequence continues at coordinate 14,401,498 of CM002476.1, read as the reverse complement.
CTATATTAAAAATGTTGCATCACCTTCTTTCTGCTACCAGGGCTATTTCCTCTTTTCCTCATCTCAACATAGCCACGAGTCAATTCTTCTGCAGCTTCATCAGATAGCTGTGGTTGTATATGCTTCCTTGCATAGCTTATGTATGCTACAAGGGTTGGCAAGTCCAAGACCTCGACCTCCTCAATCTGTAGCAGGATGAATGCACAACCTATAAGAAATAGGCAAAATGTATACTAACAATAGTGTTCTGATTTGCAAAATTTAGCAGTATATATCAAATAAGTAAAAAGGGTATAAACTTCAGAAAGAAAAGGAGAGTTGTGGTGTTTTACATTTGGATTCTCAAAATGCAATGAAACAATATGCTTAGCCAGGCGTCTATCAGTTTGCTCATCTGCCTTGTCCAATATCAGATAAATAAGGTCAAACCTGTATTAAGAAACAATCAAGAGTTAAAACACTTCTATTACCAATCTGTTTGTCCTGAATAAATTTGCTGATACACTTTGCATTGCACTCACCTTGAAAGAAGTGTAGGAGCAAGATGGATATTGTCAATCACAGAGAGCCTTGGATTATAACGTGATTCAGTAGGATTTGCACATGCTAGAACCGATGTTCTAGCATTTAAAGATGCAATTATTCCTGCCTTGGCAATGGAGACAGTCTGTTGTTCCATCACCTGCAAATATATTGGAAAGGGCAATTTAGCATTGACAAAATAATACTATGAGATACAAATTTGGGTTGAACAATTTCAAAGACCTCATGTAACATGCTTCGAGCATTATCAGACATCTTGTCAAATTCATCAATACAACAAACACCTTTGTCACTCAAAACAAGTGCTCCACTCTCAAGAACCTGAAATGAGATGTGATGGTTGAAGACATCAAGCAAATTATATTACATACAAAACGAGTGAAAGATTAATTGTGCAAATAAAGGCTTCATAGTAGACTTACAGTTTCACCAGTTTCAGGATCTTTGGTAACGTACGCAGTAAGCCCAACAGCTGAACTTCCTCTACCACTTGTATAAATACCACGGGGAGACAATTTGTGCATGTATTGGAGAAGCTGGGATTTACTTGTTCCAGGATCACCAACAAGCAAAATATTGATGTCACCTCGGAAACTAGCTCCAGATGGAAGCCTTAAGGGATTTCCACCAAAAAGCTGGACACAGCAGTAAGACATGTCATACTTAAACTATTATTGCAGAAACATTCAAATAGATAGTTCGATATTAGATGATCTTACCTGGCAAAGGAGGCCCCTTTTAACATCATCTAACTCCCATATATTCGGAGCCAATGACCTAGTTAACCTGTCATATATATCCGGCAACTTTGACAACTCTTTTAATTTCTCAACCTGTAACACAGGAAAGAGTGTTAAACATATGTTACACATAGTACCATCGCAGAGAGTTAAGGTGATCGAGGGAGACCTTATCCCTGAGAAAGTCATCTTCAGTTGTCTTGTTAGCATTGGGGTTATCAGTATCCATGGAGTCCTCAACATGAAGTCTAGACTTGTCTGTCTTCTTTATGTGAAGGCAATCAATGTATGTCTGATTAAAGCAAGCTGTTAGTCGATGCTTGAGAAGATAATTCAAGTTTGCAGAAAAGGGATCTAAGATAACAAGTTCATCAAAATTGCATATCTTTTACCTTGAAAATCGACTTCACTGTCCTCTGAGTGGGGCCAACTCTAATACTCATGGCTCTGTATATCCCAGTTATCTATATAAATCAAAAGAAAGGAAAAAAAATCAACATTTCTGGAATGTCCAATAGCAACAATCAGAAGACAATATTTTCTTGTATCAATTACAAAACAGATATTTTATCCTTACCTCAACCCTGTCTCCAGGCTTTCCAGCATCCACAAGCTTATCGTGCATCAAGACACTAACAGTATGTGGAGTGCCACCTTCTGGTATCTCATCTGGTGTTTCCTGCAACTTTATGATCTGCTTATCTGCAAACCTAGTTATAAACAGAATGTTCCATCCAAAGATCAGGATTATATATCTGTCAAGAATTCTATAACTAAATAAAATGATTACAAGTAGGATATAGCTACCTGCATCGGTTATGCACAAGCGTCATGGAGTTTGTAGCTTTACATTGTTCCTTTAGACAGATGTGTGGCTCAGTAACCCTCCCTAAGAAAGAGTAAAATTAATTTCAGAATGAAACATACAAATTGATAGAGCATACTACTCCCACTAAACATGTTGTCATAGGATCTGCACAACCAATCTCTTGAAACTTCAACCACTACAATTTAATGCAAGTTAAGAACGTACTGCATTTTTACTTATAATTACTTCCATGATTAAGAGAACTACTTTATGATAGACAGTCATAACTTGTAGTCTAGATTGGACCAGGGGAGTATGGAGGTATGATTTGTGAACTCAAAGAGGATAACTATTAATTGTTTCCACAGCAATGTGATATGATAAATAAAATTCCTGAATGTTGCATTTTACTAAGTATCGTAGCAAAATTAAAGTTATTTAGAAAAGTAAGAAATGCATAAATCATATTAGTAATGACACAACATATGCCAGGACAAAAGTTTACACTTTTATGTCTCAGGCTAAGAATGATCTGCCAATATGTAGCTCAGTATAAACCAAATTTAAGTCTCACAATATGATTAGTTGTACACCTGAAGTTCACTAAAATAAGAGCGTCGAAAGCATCATATGAAAAAAGAGACAATTCGCAACTATTATTATACCTCTATCAACCATGATAGGCTCGGAGTAGAACCCACAAACAAGGCAGCGGAACACAGCCTCCTTGAGCTCCGGAATGACCGAGCTGCACCGAATTATCATACCCTTGATAGACACCATTTTCTCAATATCTGGAACAAACAAAATCAGAAAACAAAAAGAGATGAGATCTCCACAAGCAAAACAGCGCGTGTGTGTGTGAGAACTGAGGAAACAATCAATCAATCACCGGAAGGGTTGAGATTCCTGAGGCAGACGGAAGACTTAAGGTTGTAGATCCTGGTGACGATGTGCTTCTCGAAGAGGGGCTCGATGCGTGCGACGAGGTCCATGAGCACGATGTCGAAGATGGCGAGCACCTCGAGCGGGTACCGGACCATCTTGCCGTAGAGGTCCGGGTCGTGGTCGAACACGTCGTGCGCGTCCACGTCGAGCGAACCCCCGCCCTCCTCCAGCTCCAGGATCCGGTGCACCGCCCTCATGTATTTGCCCTCGTCCATCACGCCCCGCCTCGCCGCGTCCCGCGGGTCACGGAAGTGGCGGATGAACCGCAGCACCGCCGCGTTCACGTCCTGCACGCTGATGTTGGTGCCCCACACGTACACGGGCGTCGCGCCGGCGGCGGCGCCGGCGCTGCCGTCGCCGCTGACGCCGTCGGTCATGGGGGTGTCGTCGTCGTCGTCGTCGGGGGCGTCGGAGGAGAGTGGGACGTCGTCGGTGGACATCGGGGCGGGCGGATTGGGGCGGGGAGGAGTTCGTCGCCGGCAGAGGGCTCGACGGGCGCACATCCGGCGAGGACGCCGCTGCAAAAGAAAATCAATCGAGAAAAGGTCAGATCGATCTATCCCATCGGAAATCGATGTTGACAAGAGAAAAATTGCGATTGGATCTTACAGGGAGGAGGGGAATTTGCGCCGCCGCCGCCGTCAGACGCCATGGCTTCCGCGCGCGTGGAGAGTGTGAGAGTGAGAGCGAGAGAGAAGGGGGAAGGGAGGGTATTGACGATTGAGACGGAGATGGGGGAAAAGCGGGGAGGCGGGTAAAAATGGCGGGAGGCGGCGGCGGGAAGATGGGGAATGGCGGGAACGAGGGCAGGACTTTCCCGCCAAGCGATGTGGGGGTCGGGACTGGAGGGAACGCGTTAATAACTTATGGGCCTTGCTATCGGCCCAATTAATGTCTATATGTGTATACAAGGCCCATTATTCATTTTGGCCAAATTTTCTCCCAGCTTCCCAACTTGTTCGTCTCAAGCTTAAGTCCTGTCCTAATGGGCGGAGTCAGAGCTTATTGTCTTTTTATTATGGAATAAGTCCACTTGAGGTACCTCAACTTGTAGCCGAGTTCCGAAAACGTCCCTGAACCGCAAAACCAGATACTACGCATCCCTTAACTTCCAAAACCAGTGCAAATTTGGTAGACAGTATTGTGGGTGGTATTGACTGACGTGGCATGTGGGCCCTACATGTCAGCGGGTGAGTCAGCATATGACCCACCAGTCTGTCAAATACAGGAAAAAAGTTAAATCTCTCTCCACTCTCTCCCTCTATGCTCGTCGACGCACCAGACGCCACTCGGCTTCCTCTACTAGTGTCGCGCGGAGTGCAATGGTTGCTCCGTAATGCTAAACGGCGACCAATAACAGATTAGATATTACGTTTTGCATGTCTCACGAATCCCACAGGAGCACGCCATGCACAATCCCTAACCTGGGTCCACTACACCATAGCACCGCTCATGGCCTCCACCGAACATAGCCTTGACCTCTCGAGCTTCATGTACACTGCATGATCTACCGCAATGTTGCAAAACACTTTTCCAGTCAATTCTATCGGCGCCAATCTCACCTCCAGACATGACAGTGCGGGCTACATGATGCGGGGCACCTCCATCAAATCTCTATCCTGGATCTCCGGCTGGCTCTGAAACCACTTGTTAGAAAACCAGTCTCGATTTCACCATCGGTAGCTAAATGCGAAAGCGATCACCATAGGAGATCCAATCTTGATGACGACACCGAGACATGATATTTGTTAACGAGGTTTGGCAAACCTACTCCTGGCCTCCTGGGGCACTGATTACGCTCCTCTCTGATCCAACATAATTACAGCTTACAGCTGGTCGGCTATGCCGCCGATGGTTGCTCCCTACGTCTACCTATGCTACTACCACCGTGTGGTTACCATAGGTGTGCCTTCCTATTTAAAGAAGGGTATAGAGTCCGACTCCGCTACTATTTAAAACCTAAGTAAAACTCTAAGTCCAAAACTGTAGCTGACTTCGTACACATATTCGACACAAACTCTAACAAATATAAACATTGCGTTAATTCCCATCCTCTCTCACAGAGGGGTATGAAGTTCTTGGTACATGCAGAATAATGCGTATATGATACTAATATTACTGGAAAAGCTTAAATAAATATCACCTGACTATTTTAGGACGGAAATAAAAAATATCACGTGACTGTGTTAGGATGGAAATAAAAATACTATCACGCGCGTGATTGTGTTATGTAGAAATACAAACGAAGTGTCGGTGCACCTGAGTGTATTAACAAACACTGAGCGCTGCTTACTCATCGTGGTGCACGTACGCTAGATGACTAAACTTCTTAACCTCCTGATGCCAATCTGCAATTAATAAATATATCACCGCAAAAACACTATCGCATATATAGACTCTCGTGATACGTATGCTGATGTTTGGTTCATGGGATTAGCCTAGATAGAACTTGGCCGCCAGTTTTTCAGTGTTGTTTGGTTGCTGGGCCGGTGCGGGATATGACCACCACTTAGGAAATATTCTTTATAGATGCTGGATTCGTTGCTCGGGCAAAATCGGCTGGACGTGGCGGCCAAGAGACGGGACGACACTATCGTTACCTCCCTCCTCCCACGTCGCTCTTTTTCTCCACTCATTTTATCTTCTTTCTCAGTTCTCACCGCCCCTACCTCTTTTTCTCTCGCTCTCCCTACCGTGAACAGTCAACGGTACTATGTTTTCACGGCATAATTGTTGACTTTTTATGGTATATGATAGATTATACGAAGTACAATATTTAATCTCACTTTTAGAGTTGGATGCAACAGATGTATGCACACAGTATCTAGTAAATACGAATTTTTTATGATAATTGTGCTTCCATACTTAAGGAAAATAAATTTTCATGCCCATAAATTAAAATGATATGATATATTCCTTATTAAAATATTTATCCTCCAAGTTAAATGAAGTGACTAGAATAAACTTACATAATTCATAAAGGGTGGTATTCTCACTATCTCCTAATGAGTGTGATCACAATAACTCATCCACTTTACTTCCACCAACCAAACATAAAACTGGATCGCCATATCCACCCTTATCCTTTCAACCAAGTAAAAATTAGCATCGCCTATCCGATCACCAAACAAAAAACAGGATCACCATATCCTTCTAAATCTGGGCCACCATATCCCATCCTACCTCGACCGCCAACCAAATGCACCAGTGCCAGGATTAGCTATGCAGATTATTAATTGGATGGTCTGATTTGCATGCAAATTATTAATATACAGCAGCCATGTGCCAGGATTAGCTACCAGTTATGATCACCTTTGCTCCAAGTACTATATAAGTGACCAGTATGCAGTAGACGAGGCAAAGCAGTTCAGCTAGTATTACAAAAAGCTAGATATATATATATTCAAAATCTCAAGGGAGCCATGGCAACCATGTCCAGCTCGGAGCTTCTCCAAGCCAAGGCAGAGCTGTGGTGCCACAGTTTCGGCTACCTAAAATCCATGGCTCTGCACTGCGCCGTCAAGCTTGGCATCCCCAACGCCATCCACCGATGTGGAGGCACTGCCTCGTTGTCCGATTTGCTCGCCGTGCTCCCTGCCGGCTCAAACAAACGGGCGAACCTGGCTCGCCTCATGAGGTTTCTTACCATGTCAGGTCTCTTTGCCATGGCCACGAAAGATGTATATCGTCTCACACCGGTGTCTCGTCTGCTCGTCACCGACGACGACAACACGGGTCCGGATGGGCACGATACGAGCCTGTCACCATTGGTTCTAGCCTCGATGACACGTTTCCAAGTGAACGCGGCTCTTCACTTGGCAAATTGGTTTGGGATCGAGACGACCGGAGAAGAGGAGGAAATGCCCGAGTCGACGCCGTTCGTGTTGGCGGACGGCACGGACTTCTGGGGAATCACGAGCCGTGATCCCGAGTTCAATCGGGTTTTCAATGACGGAATGGGGTCGGATAGCAGGTTTACCATGGAACTTGCAGTCCGCGAGTGCCCCGAGGTGTTCGCGGGCATTGGCTCGCTGATTGATGTTGGAGGCGGGAATGGAACGGCAGCAAAGGCCATTGCCAGGGCCTTCCCGCACGTCAAATGCTCCGTTCTCGATCTCCCACAGGTGATTAGTGGTGTTGGAGATGATGAAATGGTTGAGTTTATTGCAGGAGATATGATGGAATACATCCCACCTGTTGATGCTGTCTTACTTAAGGTATGGATTCTTTATCTGATAAGTATAATATAATTTTAGAATTACTATTGCAAGAGGTGGGCAGGATTACAGGCTGTTTTATAGCTTGTTGGTCATAAATATTGTTGTATTTATGCTTTTATTAATCTTAATTTTACTGGTAAATGAAAAATAAACTGGAGCTTATCATTTATACAAACTTTGTTTCGTAATTTGCCACTAATTCCTATTCACAAAAGTCTAGGCATTTAGGAACAATGTGATATTTGGAAACAGAAACTAATCAATTACACTTTTTTTTAGAAAAAACACGGAGTCGACTAGAGGGAAATCTTTTCCCATCCTTATATTTGCTGAAGAGAATACAAATACTTACATCGTTTTTTTTTATTTTTTTAGGGCAAAAGCTTTGCCTCAAATATATTGATAGAGCAGGAGAAAACAGATACAATTACAAGGCTCCGCCGAAAAGGTCGGTGCCCGCAAAAAAAAAGTTCTACGCTATATCTCCCAAAGCGTTGAACTTCGAGAGGCCGTGTGCTCCCGCTTTTATCCAGGCGTATGCCTCTTCTTTGATTTTTGCTCCAAGTGCTTGCTCTGTGTACGCTATCCGTTTAAAAATTCTGTTGTTTCTCTCGCACCAAAGCTCCCAAACAACTAGGATCACAAGGGATCTGAGAGGTTTCTTCGGTATGTGTGAGAGTTGCGTTAGGCTATACCACCAGTCCTCTACTGTTGTCAGCGTGGCCCATGCTTGATTATTGGAAGGGAGGCCTAGCCAGTTGGCTATCGCCGTCCATATCGTTTGCGAGAAGGTGCAATGCACCAAAAGGTGGATGGTTGTTTCTTGGGTTGTACGGCAGAGAGGACATATACTCTGGTTAGCCCACCCTCTCGCCTGAAGTCTATCCGCTGTCCATACTCTATTTTGGATGACGAGCCATCC
>CM002476.1:14377325-14393217 GCA_000325765.3 Leersia perrieri | reverse complement strand
CGGGGCCGACATGACCGTTGTGAAATGATCAGAAATGATCGCCTCCTTGTCTTTGTGCTTGATAACCCAGGACTGCCATTTCTCAGTCTCTGGACAAAGTTTTTCCTCCTGCGACCGTTGACTTTGAGGTGGAAGAATTTTGTATTGGCATCGCCTTCTTTGAGAAATGTGATTCGGGATGCCTGTCTTTTCCTGGCACGCTCAATGGCTGCGAGCCCCATTGCCCTCGTCTTCAGTTGTTTCCGGAGCTGCAGCTCCAGGTCGGTTAGAAGTCTTGCCTCCTGCGCCAAATCGAACCTGAAGATAACCTCCAAGGCCATGCGGAGTTGGATCTTAGAGTGCGACATAAGACCTCTGCTCCAGCGCCTTAGGGCGAGCGCCATCTGGCCTAGCCGGTGATAGAGTCTATGGTAGGGGTCGTGGTGTGGTTGTGGCACGCTCCATGCCAAGGCCACTACCTCCTAAAACCCTGGTAGGCGAGTTCAGAAGTTTTCGAAGCGGAAGGTTTTGACTCTCGGTGCTTCCCCTTGATTTCTTAGCAGGAGGGGGCAGTGATCAGACAAGGAAGTTGAGAGGGCGTTCAGAAGGTGCGAGTCGAAGGCGATATCCCATGCAGCGTTACAGAAAAATCTGTCAAGCTTCACAAGAGTTGGGTTATCCTGCTCGTTGCTCCAAGTAAACCGTCTGTTTTGGAGGGTAATCTCTTTCAGCTCGCACGCGTTGATGGTGTTTCTGAAACGCGACATTAGACATAGGTCTAAATTGTTGTTATTTTTGTCCGCCGCCTTGTAGATCATATTGAAATCACCGACAACAAGCCACCGTACTCCATCAGCCGGTTTTGTGTCTCGTAGCTCTTGGAGGAAAGGTGTTCGTTCCGCATGCCGCGAGGGGCCATATACAACAGTGAGGAGGAAGGTTGTTTGGCACGCTTTTAACGTGACAGTCGCCGATATACCGAAGGTAGCATGGGCGAAGTTTGAAACGGTAATGAAATCGTCATTCCACATAAGTAGAATTCCTCCTCTGGTGCCGCTTGGGCCGCTTGCAGGTTTGTGTTCGAAAGATCTAAAAAGACCGGCCCCAAGGCCGGCTGCCACCGTAGCTTGTAAAAAAGCCATCTTTGTTTCCTGGAGGCAGGCAATGTGGGGGCGCGCCATTTTGATTGTTTCTCTAACCGTAGCCTACCTTGCCGGTCTATTCAAGCCTCACACATTCCAGTTTAGGATGTCTAGGTTAGGTTTTGACATTGGGGGGATTTTGACGCTCGCTATCCGTTTGATACCGTTGGTATTGAGTTGGCCATTCATTGGCAAAAGTGAAAATCATCGCACTCGACGTCTTCCTTGGCAGCGGGATTGCCGGATTTGCCGGGTTCTGGCCACGAGCGGTTTGGTGTACCAGCGATGGTGGGCGGCGGCTGTGCCTCAGTCGGTGTCCCGTAGTGCAGGTAACCTTGCTCGCAATGGAGAAAAATAATCGAAGAACAAACCGGCCCCCAAATCGGTCGCATGGTATTGAGGTTACGGAGCTCAAAGCAAAAAGAGGGCAGGTGAGGAGCTGGTGTAGTGCCAGTGCAGACGGGGTGCTGATTGCTGCGGAATTGCGGCAGTAACCAGACCGGAGCTAACGGTAGTACTTCGCGAAATTGCGGCGAAGATAAAAAAGTCGTTAAACGTCTTCGATTAAGCGAATCAATCAAGGATCGTTTCGTAGGCAGCGTCAGTAGAGTCGTGGCGCTTACAACATCGAAGGTCGCAAGGGGATACATAGCAGCGGTGTTGTTGCCAAGGCCTTGCCGTCGCTGCCGGTTGCACCGGCAGTGACAGCGACTGTGGCAATTAAGCCGTAGTTTCATAAGCCGGGATTACCTTTGCCGGATCAGGCTGACCCAGGATTTTGATCATCACGTCGTCCCTGATTTTGAGCTGCGGGATGTTGAGGGAGAAGAGCTGTCGAAGAGCTTCAATCGCCGACGGGGGCAGTGGGGTGTTGAACATGGCCTTGTACTCCGTCAGAACGCGGTCAGTGAGGGCGGCACCGTTCGGCAGTAACCCTAGGCCGCGGCAGAGGTTGAATTGGGCCCGTGTTTGCATTGGTACACCAGCCAGGAGCACGTTGGAGCGGCAGGAGCTGCGTCGTGGGCCGACCGGGTCAGTCGCGACGTCATTGCCACCAGGTTGGGTTGCTGGCTGCGGGTTGCGCAGCTGCTGTGGTGGCGGCATCGGCAAGATTTCTGGTGTAGCTTGCTTGAAGAGGACATGCGCCGGCTTCGCCATGGTCGGCGCATCGACGTTCTCAGCTGTCAGGACGATCCTGCCAGGAGTTGCGTTGTCGATGCCTGCAGTGCCACCGCCCGGAACGGTCGGCAGGGTGGAGGGATCGCCTCCCATGTCGGCGATGTTCTGTGGGATGTCGTCATCGCCTGTCACCTGTTCCACCTCCTCCGCCGTAGGGTAGGCAGCCAGGAGCAGAGCGTGACCAGCGTGCTCCGGTAGGTGGTCTGTTATTGGTGTGTCGGCAGCGTGTTCCTCTATTTCCCCTGTTTTTCCTGCATTGGAGAGTTGCACAGCAGAAGGCACAGCAAAGTCATTACCTTGTAGTGCGGTTTGCTCCTCCTCAGGTTCGTCATCCGTCCCGACGGCCGTCGCCAGCGCGGTCAGGCGCAGTGCTTGGAAGCGTTTGAAGACCGTACTGATGGGAATGGACCAGGCTTCAGTCCCTGCTGCCTTTTGCAGCACATCAACGGCTTGCTGCACCGTGCCGCCGGAATGGAGGTGCTCACTGGCCTCCTGCACACGCCTGATTTGGCGCTGTAGAGCTGACTTGTGGAAGTGGAGAAGGACCTGCATTTTCCCCACTTCAATTGCTTGTTGATTGACCGCATCTGCGCATGGCTTGTTGGGGCGCAGGGCGCCGTCATCGGCGTCAACCGGCGCGTGGCGCCGACCACCGTGCCTTCCGGAGAACTCCTGGTCTCGCTGCCGCGGGGAGCGCGTTCTGTTACGCGATCCGTCGTTTGCTCCTTGGTCTGCCTCACGCCCTCAACCACGATCTGCTTCATGCCCACGGCCATCGCCACGCCCGTGATCGTCGCAATCATCATCTCGATCGTCGCGTTCGCGTCGCCTCCGGTCTCGTTCACGGGGATGATCGTTGTTGTAGCGTCTGTTGTTCTTCCCACGTTCTTCGCGCCGATGGTTATCGGAGCGCCTCCTGGCGTTCTGGCAAGCGTCGCAGGCGAGGGGGCTGCGGGTGGTGCGGGAACACCGGGAAAGCGCGCGCTGGTATCGGGTCCCTGTCCATGACGCCGAGGTTCCAGGCCGGTAGGCGGCGACGTCCGGGCTTGCAGCTTGGCTTATCCGCCGTGAAGTCGACAGTGGCCGTGGAGTAATCGAGAATTTCCTCCAGGTGGACGATCACCTGGAACTTGACACCATGCTGCCACTTCTCTGGTGGCTCCTCAGTGACGAAGATTTCGTCCCTTTTGCCATCCCTTGATCGCTTGGTGAAGATCAGCTAGACGCGCCGCGGGATCGAGCTTGGGTTTGCCGTCCACGCCCAAACATCGATAGTGCGGGTCTCAGACGGGTGCAGAAGGTTCGTCGTGATGGTCTCCAGAGCACATCGTCGGCCGATGAGCCGCTCGACGATGTCCGGCATCCAGGCGTGCCGCGGAACTCCATCAAGGCACAGCTTGACTCGGAAAAGAAGCGCCGTGCCGAGCGCGCTCTTCAGGCTCCGCCACTTGATGAAGTGAACCTCGATGCCGCGGCGCCGCGTGTACCCCTATTTCAGCGCCTCGGAGCAGTGATGGCGGTGAAGGAACTTGATGAGGAAGGCCTCATGGTGGTGAAGCGTAACCTCAATGTCGCCAGCACAGAGGAGGAACTCCTCGCGAAGGACGGCTTCGACGTCCTTGGCCGTGACATCTGGCGGCACGTTCATCACCCAGGTGATGGCCACCGTCGATTCCCACTCCCTGGACTCCTGCTCCAGGGCAAAGGAGGAAGGGATGATGCATTCGTCCTCCAGGGGACGCGTCTCAGGGTCTCCGAGCTCCACCATCTTCTGTTCGGGCATGCCGACGGTGCTACGGTGTCGCACGGAGGTCGTAGGGGGCGGCCGTTGTTGTCGAAACGGAGCTAGGGACCGTCACTTGGTGGTAGCCGGTAGGGCAGTTGCCTCCCGGCGTCTGCAAGCGTGAGCCCGGTGACCGGAGCGCTAACAGGAAAGGCAGCGGACGGGGTCCCTGCAAGCTTCAGCTCTATGGTCACGGGCTAAACAAATGAAACATCTACCTCTTGTTTTATCCTAGAAGAGGCGGAGAGCCGGTGAGGAGTTACTGCTTGGTGCGGCGTTGCTGGCTCGGCGAAGTGAATGGGCGTCAAATCGTCGGGTACGATGCTGCGCGTCGCGGGGCTCGGTTCTCCACCAGCGCTTTCTTTTAACCACTGTCCATCCAAAATCTAGCACTCGGTTGAAGTCGCCGTAGTCGTTGTGAGGCTTGAATGCAGAGGCAGCAGCATGGCGACGCGACGGCCTAGCTCTTTCCCTACCGGCGTAGCCCAAGCGTGGCACAAACTGGCGAGGAGGAACTCTGCAGCTACCACCGTCCGGCACAATAAGTATTGACTTCAGTAGTTGGCGCCCAGCGGATTTGAAATTCATTGCAGGGATGAGCGCATAGCTTCAGCGTAGGACTTCTTGTTGATGGAGCGCACCAGATCCGGCGATTCCGGCACCTGGGACACCTCGTCGGCGGCGGGGATGTGGTCGGGGCATGGCGGTGGTGGTGGCGGCGTGTCCCACCAAGAGTCGGCGCATACCTAAGGGAGTTGACTCTGGGGCGAGGGCGGGCTGAGGGGCGCATCCGGGATCTGGGCAGACACAGATGGTGGATTAGGTGGGCTGGATCTATGGAGGATGCGCGGCGGCGGCGAGAAAGTCGCCCTCGCCGGGCGCGGAGGGTACGCGCTCTCCCTAACGGTCATACGCATTGCGTATTCGGACTGAAATTCTTCCATACTTACATCGTGAGGTAGCTGAACTAATCAATATGCAGGCATATACTTTGGAAAAAAAATTTAAATAGTTAGAATTATATTGGAAAAAGTCCATTAACTATTACACTAGATCACTTAACCTCCTAAACTATATTTTAACTCGTTTTACACCTCAAACTATTATAAATGTTTCACTTTACACACTAACAACTCTTCTTTTTTTTCTCTTTACACAAGCTATATTTTGAGATGAAATTTTGTGGAGTTATAGATGACACCATTACCAAAGCTCCAAAATAATTTAAATTTTTTATGACTCTTTATTTGAACTTAAATTGGTATTATAGGCTTCCAATCAGCGGAAACAGAGGTAAAATGATGTTAAAAAAAGATGTTTAAAGGTAACTCATAATGCATATGTGCGTCATACCAAATTTTAGGAAAAAAATATGACTTCTATAGATATAAACAAAAGAAGAGAAACATTGTTAGGGTGTAAAGCGAGTCATTTCTAACAGTTCAGTTCAGGTTGTAAAATGAACCCAAAAATAGTTTAAGGGTCAAGTGATCCAATAAAATAGTTTAGGCGGGTAAAGTGGACTTTTTCTGAATTATATTTGTTATGTCAGTACTAATGGATAGCCAATGCGTTAAAGATGCATAATGCCCAATGTCACATTTTCAAACTCATTAGTTTTTACTAAGCAAAAGATAAGGAAAGTTATAGAAGATTTATTCACATTTTGAGGTCTACTATTTACACTATTTTAATTCTGATCACCACAACTTTAATAATGTTCTAATCCTGAATAAATTGTCTCCTTGCATGCAGTACGTATTGCATGACTGGAGTGACAATGACTGTGTGAAGATCTTGAGAGTCTGCAGAGAGGCTATTGTTTCTGATAAAGTACTAGGGAAGGTTATAATAGTAGATACAGTGGTTGGATCTCCTTCAAACACGATTTATGAAGCACAACTCCTACTTGATATGGCGATGATGGTGTTCACAACGGGCAAGGAGCGAACAGAGAATGAGTGGCAAAAGATTTTTACTGAAGCAGGATTCAACAGCTACAAGATTTTACCGATTTTGGGAATGGTATCTATCATTGAGCTATATCCGAATCCGAAGTAATCTGATGATATGAAGAAAGCTACGCTGAAGAAAATAATCCTAAATAAGTGCATGCGGCATTCATATCTAAGCTCATTTGCCAGTCCCTGGCAATTTTACCATTTTTTTTTCTAAAAAAATCGCCAGTGTTCATGTTTATCATTTGAAGATCTCTCATAGCGCTCCTCTCTTTGTTTTATGTGTTAGACTATGAGTAGAAAATAAGAGAATATAAAAATTTCTAGTGAATGAAAGGATATAATTAACTGCATGCCACAATTTGTGTTTTACCAAAAACAGTTGAGTCGTCCCCGTGTCTTCACTGTGACTCTTGATTCTTTGTGGAGAACATTCCAAACCAATGAATGCCCAGATTGGAAGTTTGTAGTCCAGCAGCTCATATTCATCAGCGTGACTAGGGGTTGGCATGGATCCAATTGCTCATGGTGGCTGGATCTAAGTCACAAGAGTTCCCGGATCGATGGATCGAGAAACTAGAACATGGAACACAGTACACTATCTTTTAAAAGTATGGACGGTAGAGGTATACCTCTTTGGAATGTTTTTTAAAAGATGGAATATGTTCCTATATTTTTTTGGAACATTAATCCGGAATGGTGTACTTAAATTGAGGAACATATAGCTTAACATAGGTTCATAATACTAAAATATAAAGGAAGTCATTAAGATTTTGCATCAATATCTACTGAATAAATCTAGATAGCTACTAGCTGTAAGCATTATGATTTGTTTCCATCTTCATAAACCATCCTCTGCCCTTATACTCATAGTCTCATACCATACTTATTCCGTATTGTACCATGTATTTGGGATCGCGATCCAGTTGCGTTTAGGACGATGTCCCACAATGTTTCCGTTCCCGTTCCCGGGACGAATGTTCCCGGTACGAGGAACCCACCCATGTTCCATGTTCCATGTTTTATGTGACTTAGGGTTGGATTACTCTGATCCAAGCTATATTTAGGCATGAATAGTTTTAACTTTTATAAAGTTAATGCAGCCCATGCTAGATCCGTCCCTCGTAAAATTATCATTTCTGGACAACCGGACAACTATAGCTTGCATTCACACCCTAGTGGATTCAATCAAATAGTTGTTAGGGAATAGGGGAACAAGATACTCTACGGTAACTACTCTCTGCAGTTGGACTGACATGTGGGCATGACGGTAGTGGGGCCTACATAATCAGTCACTATGAATAGAAACTGGAGGGTGTGCAGTTATTGTAGAGGATTTGCTTTTGGATCTTGGAGAATGGAGAAAGATATATACGGACGGAGGGGATTCCACTGGATGAACAGATAATACCAAAAGAGTACACTGTGGAAATATATTACTATCCATAAAATTTACTGTGGGGGAGATGTACCTATATTACTACCCGTCAAACTTACTGTGGGCGAGATGTACCAGCTGAAGATTGACTACGAGTTATGAGTACCAAAACTAACGTTGCTCTGGTACTTTCTCATGCATGGGGAAATTTCTATTGGCATTAAGTTTGCAATCTGTTGGTACACACTAAATAAGTTTCTCACAGCCACGACATTAACTACAGGTACTAATGGTCAGATTACTAGCAATGTACTTCAGGCAACAGTACTTAGATGAATGTCATTTACTGGAATTGTGAGGATCAGTGGCGTATGGTTAACATCATCTGCTAAAGCATAAAAAAAGCATGGGAGGCATGGGCGTATTTTTGCAAAATGCACGGTAGGGATGATGGGGTTCATTTGACCGAACATTTCAGATCACACGGTGGAGACTGAGGTTTCTATGTTTTCAGCCAAATACAGGGTTGCACCAGATACTTCCCCTGGATGGCTCAATCTGTCATTGCAAAATAGTCAATAAATGTATACAGCCCCAAACTGAATCATCCAGACCATAAGCAAAGTCCTAAATTCATGAATAAAAAACACCAAGCTCTACAACCACAAAACTGCCATCGAAGATAAAAAAAGGCACACTTCAGATGGTCAACATATAAAACCACTAACAGTTCGTTGTGGCTTGTGTGAATAATTCTATCTCCAGTGTAAGGTGTAACAAAATTACAAGCTAAACAGGTTTTGCAGAGTGTACCGTATGAATGGCCAAAAGGAAAGCCATAAACTCATTCCTTCAGACACATATATTGTCCAGATATAGTTTATAAAATTCATTCTTGCCCTGGATATGAATTAAGGACAATTTTAACCATATATGATTGCTGATAAATGTGTTAAAAGTTAATCAGTTCTTCAAATCACACAGAAAATGACATCAGTTAATGTGCAAAGTTCAGATAATACAGAAATTGTCATTAGTTTTGTGATGTGCATCTTGTCATGAAAGTTAGTTAATAAAAGCCATTGATCCAATTAGACACGCCAGACACAGGAACACACGATATTTTTTTAACGTGGTTCGGACAAGCCTACTCCACGGGGCTCTGATTCATGGGTGCTCCTCCCCAATCAATATAGCACACCTAGCCACTGCGAGTCCACAGTCTTACCGACGTCCTCTTTCTGCCTGCTATTGCTATATTGTCGTCACCATGTTTATATTGTGGTGCCCTCCCTTTGTATATAAAGGATTACAGAGTCTGACGCCTGCTCTAACCCCATACAGCTAATACAACACCAAGTCCAATTTGTAATCTAGTAGGACCAGTATATTCGACACCTATTCTAACAAATCTGATAAACACCAACAGTCAATTAAATCATTTTGGTTTGCTTCAGTTTATAATACCATAATGTACATTGGTAATGAGAGCCTCAATATGTTATATGTAACGATCAGAGATGATATTAAACATGTACCCATAATCAGATGACTACTCCGTTGAAGATAATTGGTAAAATATAGGAATCAAATTAATTGATGGGCAAATTTGAGGATGAACTAATTTGGAAAGCTTTTTGGGTCAATAAGAGAAAAATTTAGCAAGCTGAGTTTTGTTGGCATTTACTTTTTTACTTGGAGTATCGTGAGCTCATATGGCTTACTGAGGTAAAAACTAAATTTAAATATTCTATGGAATTTTTGGTGACATTCCAAAACTCTAAAGTGATAGTTGCATTTGAATAATGGATGGTATATCATACAAACTAAATTTGCTAATACGGATTTTGTCAAATGAAAGTTGATCCACTGGTGACTGTTCATAGTTTCAGACTGAAGGGTAACTCGTTATCTAAAAAAAATGAAATGAAAACTGATGAATAAAATGTAATGCAAATAACACACTTTCTACCTTGGAGGAGAATATAAAAAGGATAACTTGCATTTTTTTTGCTTGTCCCATGTCAATTAATTGCTCCTGATTTGATCTTCAGAAATACTAACCAACTTTCCAACTGTTTATTCAGTCTCCTCTTCTTAACATGTTTCTAACATCGATCGAGATGGTGTAATTTTGGAGAATTAATTTGAAAGAAAGAGGAAAAAAATCAAGTCTCCACTTCTTAACATTGTCTCTTAGAACCCATGATCCTGACATAATTATGTTCTGATAAGAACGGCCATATCATATTTTTATTCAGTTAAGAATATGAAAGGAACCTGGCCGTGGAGGATGGCGATGGCGAGGCCCGTCGGACATGGAGGCGGCACCCCCTCGACGAGGCGGAGACGGAGGCTTGTCGGCGGTGGAGGCGGAGCCATGGGGGCGTTGACAGGGGGCGCGACAGCTCCTCGGGGAGACGCGGAGAGCCGTGCCGGGTCTTGTCGATGGCTGCTGTGGCTGCGGCGTGGGGCGTGGACGGAGCTCCTTGCCGAAGTGATTCGGAGCCCGGGGAGGAGATGGCGGCGAATGTTAAGGCCAGCAATTGGGAGGGCAGGAGGCCGGCGATTGGGATAAGAATTTGGTTTTACTACTAAGTAGGTTGGTCCAAGAATATCATTACAACACAAGGTGAGTTATGACAAGAGAATACTCGAACTCAAGAATCAGAGCTATTACAGTCTGGTGTGTAAAGCCAATTTAGACAAGTACATCACCTAGGTCCTGATAAATGCGACTCGGAAGGCTTATAAGACAAGTTTGAACTAGCAATATTGGCATGATTTGAGGCATAACTAGGGACAAAACTGTAGTCAGGCATGTCGTCCATAGTCATTGCACCTTCCAAAACCTTGGCAACTATTGACATCAAGGGTCTTCTAGTACTATCAACCTGTAAGCACCACATTGCAAGCTTCATCATTTCCATGACCTCCTCTACATGGAATTCCGTTTCATTTCTGCCATTATCCACTAAATCAAACAGTTTACCAGACCTTGCCTTTTCTTGGAGCAAGCTTATAAGGTGAATGCTATCTTCAGGTTGTGATTCATCCAAATTTTTTCGGCTACAGATTATTTCAATCATGACAATCCCAAAACTGTAGGTGTCAGCCTTCTCAGTGATTTTTGAGCCGAGCCATTCAGGTGCTAGATATCCACGGGTCCCACGCATTCGAGTCATAATTTTGCTCTGGTCCCTGCTTATCAGTTTTGAGAGTCCAAAATCAGAGAGTTTTGCATTAAATTTGTCATCAAGCAGAATGTTTTGTGGTTTGATGTCCAAATGGGCAATCTTTTCCTTGCATTCTTCATGGAGGTAGGCCAAACCTCTTGCAATGGCCATGATAATACTCCGTCTTGTTTTCCACGAAAGGGTGAAAACTGGACCTGTTTGAAAGATCCATTTATCTAATGATCCATTACTCATGTATTCATAGACAAGCAGCCTGTGTGATTTCTCAGAACAAAATCCTATTAAGTTGACGAGATTAAGGTGATGAATTCTGCCAACTGTCTTGACCTCTGCTAAAAACTCCTCCATTCCTTGCTCAACGCCCTCCAAACGTTTGACAGCAATAGTTTCCTTGCCTATTTTACCTTTAAAGACAGATCCAAAGCCACCCGCTCCAAGTTTAAGAGAAAAGTTGTGGGTAGCTACCTTCAGCTCATCATAGGAGAACCTTCTTGGTGCCCCAGATATGAAATTAAGGTTTTCTTCATCCACTTTCTTCTTCATTTCCCATATGACAGCAGAAATTAAGATTGAAATTAGAGAAAAAAATGCAGTAGCACTGCCAACTGCAGTCCTAATGGTTTTTCTCTTTGATCGATCACCTTGTATCTTCATAAATGCAGATAAACCGACTTGTGAACCTTCTATGAACAGAATTAAATTTCTTTCTGACAACAACAGGCAGGTACCATTAGCACCGTCACCATTATGCTGGAAATATGTAACTCTACAAGAGCAATCCCTTAAGCAAGACGACTTGCAGACATCTTCTGTTAGACTCGGGGTGGCTAATGATTGGAACATAGTGGTGCCTCTTGCGTAAGAAACATCAGTCAGTGGTTTCAACTGATGGTCGTGCTGATGGTTACACGAGATAGTGGAACTTATTGGTATGCACCCTTCTTCTGGATGCCGTTCATTTTTGAATCTGAAATAGGTAAAACTGGGACAAGAACATTGGCCATTACTGCAAACCCCATAATCACCACAGGCTAAGGGGTAATCGCAATAGTCCATTACTGCACTTAATACATCAAACACTAGCTGCTGTTTAATAGGAAAAGCTAGTATCTCATATAGCCTCAAATGCCCATCGGACTCTAACCGCATCAATTGAAATGACCTTGTTGGTGGCAGTGCGATGATATGATTTGGGAACCCGAGGCTGCCATTGACAAAAGTGTAACAAGTTGATGTTGAATTGTCTATAATTGTTGCTCCGAAGCTCCTTGTATATGCAGCTGGTTCAAACGAATACTGTAGGCCTCCCAAATAAGCGGAAAGATAGATTCGGGATGATTCCCATTTTTTAGCTGATGGTTTTGCTCTGAGGTTCATTCCAACACAAAGTGATTGTCCCAACATTAAAGTATCTGTCGGGTGATGAAACGACTGCCAGACAATGTTGTTTCTGTGGTCCGACAACACAAGATTTCCCAAATGATCTAGGCTCATGTTTGCCACCTGCTTGCCTTTGGTACCCGTGGACCAGACTATACTTCCATTGCTGTCAGATAGGAGTAAATCACCATCCCTGGTGAAGTTTAAAGTGGCTTCATACTGGGCAGGATTTTCAGGGTTGGCAGACCAGATTACTGTCTTCATATCAGAAAAGAAGACAGAGAGAAAAAATCCATGTTTGTCTTCGCTGTGGAAGCCAAAGTAGGTCATGTATGAGCTATCAGTGTTACTGAAGATGATGTAGTTCGGGTTCATACTAAAGTTTGCTGTTCGAAAATCGAACGTCCATTGATTTGGCGGAACTGCACTTGAGAGCTGGGGAACCGCAGTAGGAAAAATTCGGAAGCCAATCATGCAAAGGATGGCCATCAACATGTTACACTGCATCATGATCAAATTGTTTATAATATGACCTTCAATCAAGAAGAACCTATTCTGGATCCTGGTGAGAGCTGACAAAGACCACCGCGCCCTTGTTCCTTCCAATTATCTCCCGATAGCATCACAGTCGGGAATTCGGCTCGATTTCTTTTATAAGAACTGAACAGGATAATGTTAGTTGTAGACATCGTGATTAAGATAAGAGCCTTCAAATCTAATTAAGCTAGGAAAAATGGGGAAAGTCAGATGGACATACCATGAGAAAGTAATTGACACGATAATATTATTGAAGATCGACAGTATATCTTATAAGGGATAACATAGAACAGTGACATGGTTACTTGGTACCCTGAAGAATGTCCTCTTTAGAGAACAGGTTTGTAGTTGTAGCTACTTTGTTATCTAGCCGGAGTGGCGGACAGACTTCTCCATTCCATGGTCTTGTTTTGCATCGTTTTGTCAGACGTAACAAGTTTCATAATTTCCAGTTCATTGATAGAATAGACCTACCAGAAAATTCAGCAATCAAGACCACACAGAGATAGCCAAATAGAAATTTTAACACATTTCACTAAGAAAGGTCTAATATCAGAAACGTACCTCTCTTGCTTAGAATCAATGAGGAATTCAGGATTCAGGAGCACGGCAGAGATGGCCACAGAGAAAATTTAACACTTCTCACTAAGAAAAGTCTAGGTTAGACTCTTTTAGCATGTGATCAACAGCAAAATTTATTGTCCCCGTCTGCTTCTCGACGACCTGGACAGCAGCATAACAGCAAGGGTAATTGCGGGTGATCGATAAGCTAGCTATAAGTTAACGTGAAGAAGAGACAATTGAAAATAAGAAGAGTTGACTCTTATGTAATAGCTAGCTATTTTAATAAAATATTATATGAGAAAAAGAATAGAAGAAGAAAGTTTTTTTTTTAGAATAATAGAAGAAGAAAGTTAAACCTATAACTTATAACTTATAATCAATCTATTATACATGTAAATTATAATTGGGTTTAGAGCAAGTTAGGTTTCTTGCTCTAACACCTTCCCCGCTCCCCGACAAAAGACCTTGCTGACTGCGTGCACCAGCAGTCGGCGTTCGCTGCCACATGCCAAATGGTCAATGGGGCGGCCAATGGCGTGGACGTTCCCACCAATTGGCACTACGATCTGCACGCTGGCACAGGCCCACAGCTGACTGCCCGGGTACCACTGACCAGCGACGTGGGCATGAAACATTGCCACCAATGTTGCTTCAAAAAAAAAATTAAATTCTTGCAAAATCCAACATGAGCGTGCGCACTAGGTAGTCTTAACAAGTGATGACGAGTAAACTCATCCACTTTGAACAAGCGAAAAACATGAAGGCTATTCTTTACGTGTTTGAACAACTTCCAGGGCTGAAAATAAACTTTCACAAAAATGAGATTTTTTGCTTTGGGAAAGCTAATGAGATGGAGGATCAATATAGATAACTTTTTGGTTGCGATTCAGGGACCTTCCCATTCAGATATCTTGTATCCCTATTCATTATCGAAAAATCCAAAATGTTGACCGGAAAGAAGTTAAAGATAGATTTAAGAGGAAACTCGGCACTTGAAAGGGCAAAAATATGTCATATGAGGGTTGACTGGTCCTTCTAAACTCAGTACTTTCAAGCTTCTTTGAAATTCCTCGAGGGGTGATTCAAAGACTATAGATCACGCTTTTTTTTGGAGCAATAATGTCCGGAAAAAGAAATACATACTAACTACGTGGAAAAAACATATGTCGACCAAAAGACCAAGGCTGACTTAGGTGTCAAAAACCTTGATATAAAAAACAGATGCTTGTTAAGTAAATCGCTTTACCGGTTGGTTAATGGTGAAGGCATATGGCAAGATCTTTTGAGAAATAAATACTTAAAGGGTAAACCTCTTTCTGGTATGTCTAATAAACTAGGAGTATCTCAGTTTTAGACCGGTTTAATAAAAGTGAAGGACTTTTTTTTCTAGTATGAATTTTTTAGATGTGGCAATGGAACTGAGATAAGATTTTCGGAAGACACGTGGTTGGGTTCTCATGCTCAAATATCAAGCTCCTTCATTATATCATGTGGTTCAAAGAAAACATTCTATTGTGGCAGAGGTCATGGAACAATGCCATTAAATATTTCTTTTAGGCAAGCAATTCTTGGTCTAAGGCTAATCGAGTGGAATGATTTGATCATAAGACAAGCTAACATAACT
Organism: Leersia perrieri; assembly: GCA_000325765.3. Classification (NCBI taxonomy): domain Eukaryota; kingdom Viridiplantae; phylum Streptophyta; class Magnoliopsida; order Poales; family Poaceae; genus Leersia; species Leersia perrieri. Next base: position 14,378,496 of record CM002476.1, on the reverse strand, counting down.
CCATCAAATAAAAAGGATTACTTTGTGTGGTCGCTTTATAAAAATGGCGAATTTTTGGTTAAATCTATGTATATAGTGACTATGAACTCTAATGTTAGGATCCGTAGAAGATTCCTATGGGAGTTAAAGCTTCCACTAAAGATATAGGTATTTATGTGGTTTCTTCATAATAAAGTAATCCTAACAAAGAATAACCTAGCTAAGAGAAAATGTGGGGAGACAAACATTGTTGTTTCTGTTATGCTCAAGAGGCAATTCAATATCTCTTCCTCGAGTGTTATGTTGCTCATTTCATTTGGAGATGCGTGTTTGAACTTTCAATATCTCCCACCTTATAATGCCACAAATATTTTTGGTAATTGACTTAAGGTAGTGGCTAGCCCCATAATAAAGATGGTTTTAATTGGAGCTAGCGTTTTATGTTGGTCAATTTGGCGTTGCCGTAATGACAAAGTTTTTAATGGTAAATAATTGTCTAATCCTATGTAGGTTACCATCATGTATTTCAGTTGGCTCCACTTTTGGTCTATGATACTACCATAGAAGGAACATGATTCTATATATATGTAATGGAGCTACACTTGTGGAGTTGATAGCCAAGGGTCTCTTATTACATTATGGGTGGTGTAGTACTATTAGAATTGCTAGCAAGAATCTATGTCTCTATTAACGATAATCAATTAAAGGTATGTGGGGGTTTGTCCCATAACTTTATAAGTGTTTTTTTAACTTTTGCAACAAAATCATTGGTTGTGTGCCTTATCGCAGAAGCTAGAGATGTAAATCATTTCTATTATCTAAAAACACATCCACTATTAATTTTTGGTTTCAGGGATGGGGTGGAAAGGACAAGGGCTTGTGTAAAATATTGATCTATTGTATTCTTAGGTGTTTTACACTGACTACTGACTCTTATAGGGCATATATAGAGATATATAGGATAGAGTTCATTGATCCATTGCACGACGAGATAGAATTTCTGCATGGGTGGATTATTTAGCAAATGACGGAGTAAATGTTGCAAAAACCACTAAATTATCACTAATGTTAGCTGGTTCCACACACTAGGCCAGATAGGGCCATTGCAGGCGGGCGGCGGCGGTGCCCGCGAGGAATCGCCTGCGTTGACAAGCGGCATTCCAGGCGGTGCGACGGCCCGCCCGCAATAAGC
>CM002476.1:14347558-14377225 GCA_000325765.3 Leersia perrieri | reverse complement strand
CGCCACCGCGCGCCCGCCGGCCGCCACCACGCTCCCGTCTCCGCTGCTGGGACGCGCGCCGGGAGAGAGCCGAGAGAGAGGAGAGCTGAGAAGAGAGCGCTGAGGGAGAGAGCTGAGAGAGAGAAGAGATAAGATCTAACGCGCCCTGTCCCTCTTTTTCTCTCTTTTTTTTCCTTCCCTTCCTCATCTTTTCAAATTTTGTTAGATTCCAGGCCGCTCACCGGGTGAGCCGCCTGCAATGAAAATGAGTGCCGCCCGCTATGTGTCTATCTGGCCTAGTGACATGCATATTCCGTTTCTGGTGACATTGTGGCGCAGCGTAGCACACATTCCTATCAATCTCACTATGGAGAAGGACTAAGCATACAACAAAAGCGTTAGATCTGGCTGTGTACATCCTTTTGGATGTAGAGACCGGGTTTTTAATCCATTATCTAAAAAACCAAAAGCGTTAGATAGATCACTGGCGAGCATAGTATAGAGGATACACACTGACACCTGACCAATCGCCACACGTACGTTATGTATCCATCTTATTCAGGCTTCAGCAGTTTCATGGCAACTTCCTCTTGGGCACGCCATGAACAGGTGTGAGATTGTCACGCCGGATGAAGTCCACACCAAAGATACGGGGGAAATAGAGATGGCTCCAGGAAGGGAGCCGTCTGGATACAGCAGGGTCTTGCTAGCCATATCGATACGAAGCATGTGGTGCACCTTGTCGTCCTTGCAGTAATCAGGCAGCGTCACGTAGAGGATGCCGTCCTCCTGCGCGCTCAGCATCGGGTTCATCGGCACATCAAATTGGTTCGCCGGCAGACTCGCCCGTTTATACTCCTCCTGCTCCCACAGATCAACGAGTCGGAGCTCACCGTCGTTCCTCCACTCGTGAAGATTATTCGGCATCTTCACCTCGCGGTGTGCATCACACAAATCTTTGTCGAGCCGGGTCAGGTACCCATCAATCGAGACGAACTTGATGGACCCACCGAACAGGAGGTTGGCCAAGAAAAGCTTGCCGTCGAAGGAGAACTCGTCGTGACGTCGTCGCTCCGGTGGAGGTAGAGCGCGGATAGGGCCGGCGGGTCGACGGCGCGGGCGAACAGCGTCAGGCCGCCGATGATCACGTCGCCGTCAGGGCCGCATCCGTAGGCGTTTCTCTTGTCGCATCGCACCATGGACTGGTGGGGTCGACGACGATCTCGTCTCGGATGAGGACGTGCTTGTCCAGCAGTATCCACCAGGGGTGACTCCGCTCCGGAGGATCCATCCGGTTCGATCGCTGGAGGATTCAGTCGCGTGGAAGCAGATCGATGGGAGCAAGCAACAGTCAGGAAGGAAGGAAAAAGATAGCAGAGGAGAGGGCCTATACGATTCGGCTTCCAGGAATGTTTACCATAGTTGTGTCGCAAAAGAAAAGGAATGTTTTCCATAATTATGACAGTACATAGTACGTGTACGTTTTGCAGGGTCCGTATCCTCTGCCTTTGACAGACCAACGGCAACCTTTGCCGTTTGGTTCACCACCGCCCAACTTTAATCCAACGGCCAAATTTACATTTGTGCAATGTTTTGGAAACTTGGAAGTACTTAATTTGCAGAGCAAAAGCAGGCCGTGGCAAACGATCACAGGTCCAAAAAGGCAAAAACGCAACTATCTCGCTCTCCGTATGCAAACAGCATCGGGAACTTAATGGAAACGCAGGATCGTCGGAAAGCGTCGGTGCAGTTCATGCAAATTTGAGACTTGACACGGACTCTGAATATCTGATCTCATCTGAACTGACTCGGACGTCTAGTGCCCAGGCATACCGGAGAGCGCATAGACACGTACGTGAGTAACCGATCAGGAGAGGAATGTGACCTACCAAATTTTTTGACTACCGTAAAATCATCTTTCATTTTTTAATAAGAATTATCCGTGTGATGCAACGGATAAAACTATTATTCTTTTCCTTTGAGATCGTGATGTGCAAAATAAAGATCTCTACTTATTATAAAAGCAAAAGTTTATTCCATAGTCTGTGAGTTTCTTCGTCGAGTTCAGTTCGGTCATACAGACCAAAACGGACTGAGCCACACATCAACAGAACAAAACGGAGCACGGACATAATTTAACTTACCAGAACCCCTTTGTTGTTATCATCGTCCTCCTCTCCACGTTGTTGGCATCCTCTCCGAGCCAACGAACTCAGAGACTAGCGACGACTGTCGCAGTCTCTGGCGACAAGGACAAGGGTTGGAGTCGTGTTCAGAGCAGATCAGCTCGACCACGGCCTCACCAAATCCTTCGCTGCCAGCCTCACCGGATCCGACATCGCTGCCCCTCTCTAGATCTACCACCGACTAGGGCAGGGAGCACCGTGCGCCGGTTTGGGCAGCGCCGTGAGTCAGCTCGACGGCGGTGCGCTCGGCCTTGGGCAAGCGCGTGCACCGTCGCTGCGCCCCGTTCGCTCAGGCTTCGGCGAGAGAGAGGGGAGGGTTAGGGTTAGGGTTTCAAGAGAGAGAGAGGGGACGTCGACAATTGGCTGGGTAGGGGGTTTTCTCCCCCCCAATCTCGCCGCCCGGCCATCCGATCGAAACCCTAGCCAATCGGATGGCCGGGCTGCGCCGGACCGATAAGCGGCCCAGGTGCGCGGCGCTGCGGGCTGCTTTCCTGGCCCAGGCCTAGGTTGCGCCCTAGGAGCGCTGGAATGGCCGTGGACCGCACAGTTAAGGCTGGAATAAGTCTATGGTAGGTCCCTCGCCCGAAGAAATAAGTCTTTTTTTTGTTCTTTTCATTTTTAGAGATATTTCAGTATATGATTATTGAATGTATTATTTTCCAAGCAGTTTAAACCAACATGAAAATTGTTTAGAGAGTTATGTTAGTTAGATGATGAAATTTTATTTTCTTCCGTTGCAACGCACGGGCATATTTGCTAGTATAAAAAAAATGCCTCTGGTAAATCAGACACAAATCAGGTTTGCATTTCATAATTTTTTATGCAACCTATTTTTTCATATCCAGAAGTAGGTATGGCTAAAGAAGATTTTCCCGCATATAAACCAATAGAATATTTTTTAAGGGCACACCTATACTTCTGTCGACATAAAATTAGCTACAAATCTGTCAAAATTATAGCCAAAGGATTAAAGATCAACGGATGCAATAAATCACTAGCAAAATAGACGGAACTAGCACTGTCGACATAATTTTCACATGTATCACTCGATCTCTTTACTCTAATCCTCTGGCTAATTTGCTCCTACATATCAACACGTCACAATTGCAATGTAAAGAGTAATTATAGTGTACTAACACTGTAATTATAGTGTAATTACAGTGTAATTATGCTAAAACTACAATGTAATTTCTGTATGCTGAATGTAAGGCTTGTGTGAACGATTGCATTGAACAAAAAAAAAAGGCTGACAGGTGCAGTCATGCAGTGCATGCAGCGATGGATCAGGTCATGCAGGGACGAAAATGCAGTTTTAAGGGCTCATCCAGTTTTCCATCGGACGATAGCACGAATCTCACGACCAATCCAAAGGAGAAAAATTCGACGGAAATCCACCAAGAAATATGTCGCCACATTTATAGCAAATCCTTTTTTTTAATTGGTCGGTTTTAGTTAGATGATGATGTCATAAGAAAAACAAACCGGAATGACTGGTTTAACCTGGCATGCACAGTAAATAATTCCATGGATGCAGCGACGCGCGGGACCGCGGGTTGTACCTGGAGCGTGGAGGAAAGGAGATGTCCATCCCAACAGAAGGTCCAGCAGGGCCAAGTCCTAGCGCTCGCATACTCAAGGACCGACATCTGTGCAGGCAGTTTTACTTCGTGTGAGCGAAAGAGACTAGCAATACAAATGACGTACCAAACATAAAAAATAAAAAGACAGAAAAAAAATCATCTTTTTATATATTTTTATATAGTACATCTATGAAAAATAATGAGTAAAATGCACTATATAAAGAGTAAAATGCACAGTAATACCACAACTTGCAAGGCGGTTGCAATTTAGTTACACATCTTGCAAAATTGCTCCAATAAGTTATAAACGTGTTCAATATACTACTATTTACCGTATTGATATCTTAAACAAACATGGCCACATTTAACCAATTAATAAGCAAACTATCGATATTATCATTAATAAATTTAATATGATATGAACTATAAAAAAAAGTCATTGCTTTCTCTGCATGCTCCGTAGCAATAATACCATTAGGCAGTTGCAAATGAGACTGTTTCTTCTGTATCTGTCAATAGCTTCAGCTTGGAAGAATTTCACATTCTCATCCTCAATTTTTGCAAATCTGACAGTGTATCTTTCCTTCCAGAACTCACTTTTAGAATGCAACAACTTTATGATGTGATTCTTTAGTATCTGTCTAAAGTTCCATTCCTGCAGGAAAAGTGGCCTCAATTCCTCAATACCATTCAAATGACCCACCAAATCATTACTATTTTTTTTATCACAGTGTTGAGATTAAATAATCTCTTACTCTAGGTTTTCAAAATTCTTCTTATATTTTTTACCTTTGCATTTAATCTGATGGTTGGGTGGTTTGATCTAAATGGTATATTCCAGGCATTTTGCACTACCTCCATGAAAGCAGGCATTTCTGTCCTGTAGTTCTCAAACCTAAAAATGTTGGTATTTGGAACTGAGGTTTCTACTGATATAACACATGGAGCATGATTAGAAATATACTTTCCCAAAGCAGTGAAGACCTGAAGATAGTATGAGGGAAAGTGGTTAACCAATGCCCAGAGACAAAAGCCCAATCTAATTGCTGCAGAAGGGGATTTGATTGCATATTACTAGAGGTAAAAGCTCTCTTTTTTAGGGGCAACTCAATTAAGCCAACATTGCTCAGTACCTCATTGAAAATTATTTTTTTAGCCGGGTCGGCCGAAGGAGGTTGACCAAATTTTATTAAGATTTGCCTCATTGAAAATTAGAATATCATTCATATCCCGACTTGTAAATTGTTGTTTTCAATTGATCTTATGAAGTTAAAATCCCCCATAAAAATCCACTTCTGATCTACCTCAATCTGTACATCATTCAACCAGATATAAAATTCTCTTTCCTCCCCAACACAGGGTCCATAGATATTTGCCAGGGTCCATTTATCAATAATAGAGGTGATTGACTCGAAATCCACTATCAGTTTAAGGGGATGACAACAGATAACAATTCCATTTACAGTAGAGCTATTCCAAATAGTCAAGAGCCCATCAGAAGCACCCACAGAGGGTTGAAAAGCAAATTGATCAAATCTCTAGAATAGAATCAGGGAGAAAACGAAGTTTTTCCAAGGATATTTCATATCACAAGCCATTACAACATAAACAACAGGAAGAAGCATTATGATAAGCAGAGGTCTCACACACTTATGAATAAAGTAGTTTACAACAAAAGAACTGACAACCCTAGAGTAGGACAGGGCATTAAGGCTACACGGAACCATAGGAATAATTAATGATTTAAACATCATTAACAGTCATCAGCAGCTTCTCGGTGGTTACATCCTCAGAAAGTAACCAACATTTCCCCGCTGCCATCTTTTGTAACACCTCCACTGTCATTTCGACTGGTGGCTGAGGATGAGTCCCTAGGATAGTATGTCTGATGGTCATGGGATTGGCCACCACTTTTGTGTTTTTCTTTGGGACATCACAGCCCATATCAGATTTGGCCCCAACCTTTTGTAATCGTGGACTCCTTCACAGGTCCATTGTGGAGAGTAGTGCTTTACCCTTCAATTTACTCATTTTACTTGGCTCAAGTACTAGATCAAAAGATGGAGCACTGAAGGGCGGAGCCCTAGCAACCTTCTTTCCTATAGCATTTAACTTCTGCCTTTTAGCTGGGCTCTGAACATCCCCAGAACTCTACATCAATGAGCTAATGTTATGTACTTCCCAGTTGATCTTTACACCAGACCAGAAATGCCCCAAAGTGATTGAACCGTAGAGTGGTGGATAGCCAGCAAGCAGCAAAGGCAAAACAACATTTGTAGCAAAACTGACACAAGCTTCAAAAGAGAAGACAGTCATTGGCAGCAAAGGTTGTGGTAGACCAAAGGGGATCAGTTGTCCAAAATCAGACTGTTGCTGATGGACAGAATCATTAGAAGACTCAGATTCTTCTAACACATAACCTCAATAGACATTGAGTCCTTCACTTCCCCATGTATATTTTCTGCATCAATTTAAACATGCATTGCACCTGCTCTCTAGGCCGCTTGTGCTGCATTTAGCTGGTTTTGCGACTACTCAATTTGAAAATTCTGCTCCTCAATCTGATCAAGATGATTGTTAATATTCTCCCAAGTAGATGGAAGATTTTCCTCAGGTGGGAAAATATCAGTGAAGTCCCATGCAGCAGGAACTTTATACACAGTTAGGGATTTTCCATTTCCCCCCATTTCAGCACTTTCACCAATAACACTTTTTTCAGGGGTATCCCTATCTACAAAGTATCTAGCTTTCACTAAGACCCTTCCAAGATGCCTGTCATGCCTATGCCACCAGATGAGATGACCAAAGACATTCACAATCTTTTCAGCCATTTCCTCAGTTTTAAAATGAGGGAGGGACCCCCATTGTTTTTCAGCTGTTTGCCAAGAAGTCTCTTCGTTGTTTTCTAACGACATAGGGGGAAACCACTATATATCCCCTAGGGAAGGACAATCACCAACAACCAGCCAAACTACTTCTGTTCTACACAGTACAGGAGGGTATTGTCCCCAATGAATGGGGCATTTTAGCTAATATGATTTGTTATGTGGAAACAAGTTACAAATTTGAACAATTTATTTGCATACTATTCTCTCCGTTTCAGAATGTAAGGCGTTTTGACTTTTTGATTATGAAGTTTGACTATTTGTCTTATTTAAGAAATTATGAAAATATTATTTTTTTTGATTTGCTTTATTATCAAAAGTACTTTAAGCATGGCTTATTAATTTTTTATATTTGCATAAAATTTTTGAATAAGACGAACGGTCAAACGTTGAAAGAAAAAGTCAAAACCCTTTACAATCTAAAATGGAGATAGTACTCTATTATTTTGTGGTCCATAAATTTGTTGTATATGATCATTGTCCACCTGCCAATGCGCTTCATGTAGCTAGCATTTCGGATTTTTCATTTTGTTAACCAAATATTTGCTCACAATGTGTACTAAAAACTTTTCAGGACTGGACGGTTAGATAGATAAACAAAGCACTTGACTGGAATTTTCATTTTATTAACGACAGTATCTTGGCTGGAAAATCACAAGAACCAACAATACATACACTTCTTCCATCCTACAAAACACCAAATGGATTGATTTCCTCTCAAAGACTGACAATGATTGAAGTGAACAACACATGGACGATCGAATTGCAACACAATTAAACAATCACCAACAACTCCCATCCCAATGGACAAAACACACGTACGTGATCACATAATCGACAATTAACTATCTAATCAATCGACCAAAAGATGAAGAGCCAATGGACAAAACAACCAAATCAACGAACCAACCAACCAGCTGCTCTGATCAGTAGTGGTTGACCCTCCTGCAGTTGGTCCTGATCTCGCCGTTGCCACCAGTGAGCGGCGAGATGTTGCCCATCTTGACCATGGACTGCGCGAAGTGCTGGAAGAAAATGTCCTGATTGGCGGCGTAGAGCTTGACGAGCTCCGCCGTGGCCGGGCTGCCGGTGAGGAGCACCTCGTCGGAGCTGAGCAGGCCGCGGTTGGCGAGCAGGTTCTTGTAGTACTGGTTGTCGAACTTGAAGGGGGTGACCGGGTCGAGGAAGAAGAGGTTCTGATCGCCGCCGGAGCGCGGGCACCGGGGGCGAAGCGCCGCCGCGTAGGAGGCGTCCAGCGTGAAGTCCGGCAGGCCGTTCCCCGTCTGGTTGTACAGCCGCTGCCGGAAGCTCGTGCACCGGGAGTTGCCGATGCTGTGGCTACCTGTCATCAGGTTTCAACATTGTTGTTAGTATTTTTATTATTGTTGGTAGACTAAATTCTAGGGGATTCAATTTGGTAGAAGAAAATTCATATTAGATGAATGGATGGATCATATTAGATATTGGATATTACACTTATAAAGTGTTTAATACTCTGTAATCCTAGCAATATATAGCAATTTTATTGCGATTGTTGGGAAATGATTTGTGGCACCAGCTTATAGCTTTTGACCTTTTGTCTGTTTGGACAGATAAATGTTTAGGTCCTGAATGGGTCCGTGATGCTTAAATGTATGTACCTGCATTGCATGCATGGATACGACAACATTGGATTGGAGCTATGGATGGTAGCAGTACTAGTGTACATGTGCTTGGGTGGCACGCTACAGTGGTACACTAATCAGCTCACTGCTCACCTTTATGTCTAATGTCTGCATATATGGATGGACACAACATCCATCGCGTCCTCGACAGTACATCAAAAGCCGGGGATGTGTTGTGGACTTGTGGCCTACTACTAGGACTACCTAAGCCTTAGAGAGAGGACAAAAGGTCCATCGACTCTCTAAATCTAAATAAGCATGAATGCGAAATAAAAAGTACTGCTAGCAGTCACACAGCTATATATAATGATGCGAGATTTGGGGTGCCTCCCATTGACAAATCGGTTCACATAATTAACAATGTAGGATTATTATTATTACTATTATTATTGCAGAAGCAAGTGCATACCGAGGAGGACGACGAGGTCAACAATGTCAAGGCCCTGGAGCTTGAACTTGGTGATGATGGTGGGGAGGGTGTTGTTGGGGGCCGGAATGTCGTTGTTGGAGCCCTGTACGCTGGCTCCCCGCGAGTCCCTCCTCCCTAGCGGCACGATCCATCCGGGTCCTCCCGTCTGCGTGCGATGCAAGTAAAAAGAATTAATGGTATTAACCTAGTGGCTGACCAAATGCAAAACAACAGATAAACGAAGGTGCATCCTCTTTTCACCGGCCCAAAAGTTTTCTATAAGGATCTTCATTTTTTCGGAGGTATTGTTCTCACTAGAGCAAGGATTTTTCCAATCGCCTAGCAAACATTTTTGCAGACCGCTCGGTAACGACGGCGGGGGCGTCGGCCAACCCATCTGTCTGGAAAAACTATTTTTGTGTGTGGGTCACTTAGTGATCCGTCTCAAACATTTAATCTACTTTTGCGGTGGGTGAGAAGGTGCCCTGTCTGCAAAAAACAATAGTAGGGCATGTTGCCTGTCCTTATATGCATGGGATGGAAAGGCCACCGCATATCTCATCATCCTTATCCCAAAATTCCATATTTTACGTAGTGTCTTTTACGGTTATCAGAAAATTCCACATTTTAATTTACTTTTCAAAAATACCGATATAATTGACCATCACAATTAGTGTGCTACCAGGAGTTGGTACCTTATATAGCTTGAGACCTTTACGGTGTTTTCAAGTACGTAGAAGTATCAAGAGATAAATAAAAATGGAGTGTTGATCTAGAAAGGGCAAGATCGGAAATAATTTATCAAACAGATAACTAAATAACTATCCATCGTGAATCATGATAATTTTCTAGCATGTGAATTACCTTGTTTTATCGGGTTTGTGGCTCTTGTTAATTAGTAAACCCATCGTTCTTTTATTCAGTTGGTTATTCATTTACGTAGTTTATTGTTTGACAAAATTAGTACAAATCATTATATATAATGGGATCGAGAGTGGTCTAAATTGAGTGTGAGGGACTACGATTGATTCGAAAAAGAATATAGCGAGAGTGGACATTTTTTAAAAAAAATATACATATAGACAAGCTTGGATTCAGGATCCTAACTGGATGGTCAAGACCTTATGGAACAAACAATATAGATCTTAAAAAACGATGCAATTTATGGATTATATATCTAAATGAGAAGAGGTATCGAGTTATTTGGTGGAACATGCAATACAATAAAATCTTTGAAAAGAACGTAATTTATGCATTCCGAGCCTTTGCATAACAAAAGGATGTTGTTTTGGAATGAACACTGTAAATATAGAAAGAACGTGAATGTATCCATCCATATGTTTACGACACGAAATTAACATTTTACCCTTCATACTTAAGTATCCCTGTTAATACTTAGGTACAACTCTCATCACTTGTAAACACCGTAAAAGATCTTGCCATTCATTTTCAAGAACAGTAAAACTTATTCTCTTTTAAGATTCCCATCGTAATTTTTGGTAAGGACATACTAAAAGGCGAAATATTTAAGTATTTATTGAGGAACCTTCGAGGTACATTGTTATTAATACTGTATTGGCACTTGTCAGAACAATGACGCACATCACCTTGCCTGTGCTAACCAACTTTTGTCTATGTGATTATGTGAACATTCTAGTCTAAACTCTAAAATACCATGGTGATAGCTAGAGGTACTTTTCTACAGTTTTTTTTTTCCTTTCCTTTGAGAGGGACTGTAGATAACTTTTTTTAGATGAACTGTGGATAGCTTTGGCGCTCCTTTACCGAGCAATGTGCCCCCACTTTTGTGTCGACTTTGTTTTGTCAGTGTACATCACCTCATGCACAAGGATGGTGAATTGTTCTAGCTTGCTCTTGACTGGGACTTCAGCTATTGCAGTGCCCATTTTATATTGGCTCCACAAGACCGAGATACTATACTACTAGTCTACTACGGTATGCTACGCGTTCTCAGCCATCAAGAAATTAATTATGGCTGCGAGTCGGTTGTCTTTGCAAAAGCTCTTGCACTAGATATATATTGTAAAGTGTTCACCCATGAAATAAGTATGTACTCCAACTAATGCGTTTACATGACTACGCACATATAGGTACTTGTCTAACAGTGTCATAATGCGTCTATCCATTGCTTCCAATGCCTTATAAAAAATAAACAAAGAAAGAATAGTCGCTGCAGTAAATTCTATCCATTGCTTCCAACTTCTAGCAAACAACTTGGAGATATCTTATATGCGTACCATGACAGTGGAATCGCGCGCTGCGAGGGCAAGGATATCGGCACAGGAGACGGTGTGTGGGCAAGCAGCCTCCAATGCCGCCTTGATCTCGTCGATCACCTCAAACCCCCTTGCAGAGTCCCTGTTCGGGTTGGATCGTTTCTCGCTCACAATCGTCGCGCTGCTGTCTAGCAAGATCGACGCATCGCAACCCTGCAGTACGTACATGCAATTTTTTTTGTTAACGCAGCTAGCCAATACATTTGCAGCAAACTACTTTTGAAGAAAGACACATATATACAAAATACTTTTGCATGTGCATTCTCAAAGAAAAAACATTAAGCATATGTGGTTATATACGCACCTTGACAAAGCAGTCATGGAAGTGAAGACGGATAAGGGAGGCGGCCATGCGGGGCTCCTCGTAGTGCACCCTACCGATGATGGATGCCACAATCTGTTGTGCCTGTGGACAGGAATGGTCGTAGAAGTGTGGATCGAGCTGCGGTTGGCCCCATGGAGCAGCAGAAGGGAACGCAGACACGAGAGGGACGACCATTGCAATGAAGAGTGGGAAAGCAAAGGCAGCCATTGTTGCTGCACTTATGGCTAAGAATGATAGTTAGCTAATTGAGCACTTGAGACAAGCTAACTTGTTGCAGTGATGGCGATGATGGCGATGAGAAGTATAGCAGGAGGGGTGGGCATTATATAAGGGACGGCAGGGCAAGCTAGCTAAATGAGTTGCTTGGTGTCTTCAACATTCAACATGTGGGGTGTGTCATGTGTGCAATATATTCTAAGAAAATATCTTTTGTGCCTTTTTGTGGGGCAAGAAGTAAGGGGATAGCTAGCTAGCTAGGGTGCTACCTCAAGGCACCTTCTTACCCTTTTGCAGCTTTTGATCACCAATAGGCCATTGTAACTGGTTTAGCTGCCATAACACACCTAGCGTTTTATTCAATTTGGCCACAATATTGAGCAGTGTATAATATGCATGTTGCCTCTCATGGGACTAATACCCTTGTTTCCCGGTGGCCAAGTTATTCTATAGCTTGGTATCTGCTTTTTGCACAACAAATTTCTGCATGATGCAAAGGGAAAGGGCCATCAAAAAGCAAAAAGGAAAAGAAAGGCCTTGTCATAAACAAGCAGCAGTGCCGTGTCCAGTAGAAGTAGAACAAAAAATATTTCGAGGTGGCAAACATGCAACTCTCAGGGTCTATCTCTTTCTAGTGGCATTTATCTTCTTTCCTCGTGTTCTTTGAAAAATGAATGGTAATGATGTAAAACAGATATAAACCTACAATCTGCAACCCCGCAAAAAAAAAAGCTACAATCTGCTATCATTTTAAATTATATACAATTAATTATCGGTGTAACTTGATTTTTCAGGTGTAGTACTTGAGCCGGCTTGGATGGTTAAGGAAAACCATTGTACATCAAATTAGCTCTTACAAAATGCTTGTACCAGTTCATTGTTTGTATAGAGATCTTGCACGGTGACCCTACACTAACACAAATCAGAATTGTCTTGGCGGCTACAAGAATTTTCTTGGCAGCCAACTCAAAGCCATCAAGCTAATACATTACCTTGGCGGTCCAAACTAGCCGCCAATAATATACAAGTTTTATTGGCGGTCAATTCAAAACCTATTAGGCTGTTTTTCCTCAAGTAGGCAACCATCCGGAGTTCGAAAGTGGCATATTTCATATGCATGGTATGATATGAAGCAAAAAATATATAATTCTTGGTCTGATGTCCTTGAACACTAATTAAAGAGAATAAAAAAAGCATATGTCTCATCGTTGCCAATGTTCATCAAGAAAACCTTTAATTTAATCAATTTAGAGATTAATGGTGCACTATCAAATCTTATTACTATATGTACAAGATGGTTCAACACTCAACATCTTCAATATATGTACCTTTTTGGGGGCAAATTTTTCCACATATATCATGATTTTGTGGTTTTAGTTCTAAGACATTACAAAAGTTAAATTTTATACTTAACTATGGTAATGAGCTTGTGGACACCGTTCCCGTTATTTTAATGTTTTCAATGAGATGAGGGGATAGAGATGTCATATTTGCACTGGAAAGATCAATTTACCCCTCATATTTTTCACTTCATCTTGTTCACATGAGTGCAAGTGGCCAAGGAATGTGTGACATCAGCGGACATAGGGGTGGCCAGAGACCGGACGTCACCCTTGAACTTGTGGCTCCATTGAGATCCCTATCATGTGTAGCCTGGGCTCAATGCAACGATTTGTTAAGTTGCATACCGACCAGTTCAAACCAAAAGTCTAAGCTGTTGGGCAAAGACGAGCAATTCACTTTATACACTCCAACGCTCCCCCTTACGCGAGACCTCATCAATTATCAAGCATGGAATATTGGAGTGGGCTGCAATTAGGGATGACAATAGGGCCCCGTTCTCCGTATACCCACAAGGAATTTTTCCATTAGGGGTAGGGGAGGGTAGCAATTTAGTGTCCATGGGGAAAATTGGTATGGCGGGAACGGGGATGGTCACACACCCCCCGTCTCCCCAGGGACGGGGATGCGGAGGTGACCCCTGGCTTGGGAATTTCCCATTGCCATCTCTAGCTGCAATTATTTTATTTAATTACGTGCTAGCAAGGATTCAAACTCGAGACCTCTGGCTCTGATACCATGTTAAGTTGCATGCACCGACCAGTTTAACCCAAAAGCCTAAGCGCGCTGTTGGGGAAAGGTGAGCAATTCACTTTATACACTCCAACACGACTCTCCTCCTTTGCTGGTAGACTCGATATCGTGCTCGCAACATAGTGGGAGCGCATGTAGGTTGTGAGCATGACAAGGAGCTATGTTGGTGGCTTGCTTGGGGAGGGGAGCGGCAGAGCTCCACACGTACTTCTGCTGCTCTATCCAGCTCACCGCCAAGAGCTCCATTTCACACGGGGAAAATTAAGGAAGGTTGTAGGGAGAAAGAGGGTATAGAGACAAGAAGGGGAAGAATAATACACGTGGAACCAGGGGCGTAGGGAGTTTCATTCCACATTGTTTCTCTCTCCAATTCAACCAAAAATGAATATTATAATGGGTGCGGAGTTCAACAAGTAACCACACATCTAATAGCTAGTGTATTCTCGTAAAGATTGACTTTTGTGGTGTTCAAGTGTTAAAACCATAGTGTTATAAAGCAAAAGGCTCCCATCGTTTCGCTTTTGCGTATATTTTACAACCAAATTTTGAATTTTCAACCTTAATTTTGAAGTTGATTTTGAGGTTGTTTTCATCGTAATCTTTCTTTTAGTCTTGGATTTCAAATCATGAATAATATAGATGTAAAAATTTTATACACATTATTTTTTATTGCTTTGTTCATATGTCAACTGACTATTTGAAAAGGCGAAATGATCACAGCCAACTTCCCCTTGTGTTTAGTGTAACACTCTAACTCCAAAATACACACTAATACGCACTACATGTACCTTGTTTGCATGACACATGTGTTGATGTGTATATGTATGAGCTCGGGGAGGACATACGAACAACAAGGTCTCCACTAAGAGAGTCCTTGGCATATGCGATGGACAACTGCATAATGGAGTACCATCCCTTAAGGAGGTTGAATACTTGCGTGGTTTAGACCCGTGCACTTTAGAATTTGTCTAGCGGTGGTGCAGCAGTGAGTTAGATTATAAACCTTTCTACACAACCACTGTGTGTCATAGTACTCGCCATAGGGTATATTGTATTGTTGTGTATACAATAACCGTGTATTCCGAAGACCTTTACTAATATGAAGAGAGGTCCATCAAGTATCTCACGATTACGAAAGCCTAGGGAAACTTTTAAAATTGAAAGATACAATCCAGATAGCATGACTGATTCCTTCCTTTTATGTTGCCATGTTTCCTACACGGAATCCGTGAGTCCATTTAGTTCATGACTTCCCTCATAGCGGGTATAAATCCAGAGGCACTTGGAGGCTAGGGCACGTTCAATCAAGCTCGAAGACTTGCAATTCACCAGAGCGCATCGAAGATCTCAAAAGTGCCATATTGACAATCTCGTCAATTTGACTAGACCCACATATACACATATAGCCATATACCCCACGTACTAGTCTGTTAAGACTAAACTTGTACATCGGCTCAATGTACACCTGATCTGTTGATTAAGAAAAACAGGGCACACAACTGTTAGTAGTAAGGCTATTACCCCGACGGGAACCAAACCTATATAAATTTTTGCTTTCTTAGTGTTTGTTTCGCATTCTTGCTAGTCTTGGTATCGTCGAATCCCATGGGTATAACGAATCACGTATTTGACTTGTCTATCTACGACACTATAGTACTCTTACACCGAACAATCATAAAACTATAAACAAGAACGACGTGAACAAGGCCACTGAAATTGTAGAGTGGACTAATAATAAGGATTTTGGAGACATGGCACGTATGAATCAAATCCAATATTTGACAACAAATTTACTCACTTCTTATTACTAAAAATAAAACCATTAAATTTGTGATTGACTTTAGTTTCTTTTTATAATAGTAAAGATTTGATCTTTTGTATGCTTAACTAGTTAGCATTAATTGTGTAATATGTGTTCTCTGAATTTTAGTGTCATCCAAAATATACCAATTGACTAAAAATAGTTGGTTTGAATATAAAATTTTACTGTGAATTGCCCCTGGGCTATAATGAATGTAATCTCCTTCTTGGCGGATATTCTTGTGGATTAATTAAAATTAATTGCTTACTTGTATTTAACATGATATCCGTATATACATATGACAGCTTTTCTACATAAACTTGATGACTCCAGGACCAAAAAGAAAAATGCCAGAGGAGAAATTTTGAACTAAATTTAATCAACTTTTTGTAGCTTCAAACATATGCAAAATTTACGACCAACATTGTGAGCCTGCTGGTTAACTCGGTGATAATCTTTCAACCATTAGTCATACATTCTAGAAAATGATTAATCACAGAAAACTATTTCTGAAGTCACCGGTTGTGTAAGGACACATCACTAGCTACCGGAGTAAAATTTTACAGAATCAGACAAATGCATAGGAGAGAAGTTGGTAAAGGAATGTCTAGCCAGTGTTGTACATGTGTTCACATATATCCTGGAATGTGATTTAGGTGCTACGTACGATGCTTCAAGAAAGGACGTCCCAAGGTTTCTTCTGTTATGTCAAAATTTATTAATTGACTGTTTTAGGCACAGGCACGTCTTAACGGCCTGGTTAATCAATGTATTCCGTTTATTAATTAGTCCAAAGCATATATTGGATGCTTTAGTTTAGACCGTCAGTACAGATACTCTGTATATTCATCTGACAGAATCGATGCATCTTTTCTACAAATATTAAGATTTTGTTAGCTCATAGAATTAGAAGACAATTAATTATGGCATGTTTAATGTGTCTTTCAGTCAGGATAGTCAGGATAAAGTATCTTTATTATGATCAGTTACGTGGACCACCATATTATGTAGGGAACAAATTAATGCTTGTTCGATGCAACAATAAAAATAAATTATATATAAGACCATTCCCCGTTGTCTATGCAGGATCTCTATATTTATCAATTAGTTGAGAACACACCTTCTCAATTAATTAATTTAATTACCCCATGTTATTGTTTAGATGCAGAGACTTTAGCTACTAGGTTCTAGCCTTCTACTTGTTTCTGATTAATCCAGAAGCTACAGACCTCCCCTAACTTACACTCCCCTTTACTAAATTACCTACAGATCAAATCTAATAACCAAAAATATATTTTTATTTTTTAACCTTTCTATCCAACATCACAATCATGAGTTTAACCATCTAAAAGTCTTTATAAAGGATGTTATCAAATTGTATATCTCATCGAGCTACAATTTTCATATCAGATTTATCAAAATCAAAATTCGTATAAAAAACTTATATTCACATCAGAATCATATACAAATAAGTTCAAAGTTTTTAGTGCAGTTTATGGCTTGAACCAAAACTGGCAAGGTCTTATCAGTGCCGATTGGAATGAGGATCAGAACCAGTGTGAGGATCATAATCAGTACCAGTTAGGGCAATGAACTGACAACAATTAGTCTGGCTAGTGTCTGTCAGGGGCGCAGCCAGAGAGGGCTGGTGTCTGTCAGCGGCGCAGCCAGAGGGGGCTGGAGGGGGCCTGGCCTCCCCAGCAACCTCCACACAACCCCATGTACAGACTAGTACTACTACCCCCATGAAAATCTACGGCCAAGTATTACTACGTGAAAATCTAGTACCGCTTCATTCATGTTGTATCGATCCTTTCACCAAGGCTCCACAACACCACAACCTGTTTACTGCAAGAACCATAGCCTATTTACTCGCATTTTCTTAATTAACCTTCATTAGCTTCTATCTGAAGCTACCAATCAAGCATCCCTAGTGAATGCATAGTAGTGTTGTCTCAACAATAATAATAGCCTTTGAAATTTCTAGAAGGGCCATAAGAGTATAATATATCTCTCCGTACTTATTTTAAAATTGTAAAAAAATCATTTAATGCTACCTACCAGTATAAATTAAACCACATAAGTACCATATTTTGAGTCGAGTTAATACATAGTTTGTTGCTTTTGTTTGTTTATTTGTCTATACTTTTAACTCGGATGATATTATCAAAGCCTATGATCTTTGCGCTAAGTATTGATAAGGCTAATTTGAAATAAATATATATATATGAAGTATCGTTATTTCGATATGCCTATCTGTTATATTAGAATGGGCTTTTTACAATTTTTTTACATATGGAAACCTTCAAATTTATGTATACTTTGCAAACTATACTTTATACTCGTAATTACTCGTCACGTTGGCCCCCCTCATACTTAGATCCTGGCTTTGCCCCTTATGTCTGTTGGAGGTAAGAACGAACTCACAGGACCACCGGAGCATGGCTCCACGGAGGATGGAGTCGTATTTCTAGACGAGAACATTAGTTTAGCAGTTTCGGATTTTCTAGACCAGTGGGCAGATGATATATTGTATTGTTAAGTAGTAGTATTTTTTAATCTCTAAGGTCCAATTGAAGAAAGCATGAGTTGTCACCATAAAAAGATCCTGTTATTTAAAACCAAGATGACTGGCTAACATGGCCGATGCGGAATACCATGACTGCGTAACCAATAGTCCATTATATGCAACAGAATAAGAGGATGGCAAACTCCTTCTGTGCTTATAAACTGGACCTGTCAAAGGCGTATGATAGAGTTGATTGGTAATTCCTGAAGAAGATAATGCTGAAGATGGGGTTCTCTCATCGGTGGGTAAACTGGATAATGCAGTGTGTCATCACGGTGAGTTACCAAGTAAAATTCAACGGAACCCTTTTAGATGCATTCACTCTGTCAAGAGGTCTTCTCCAAGGTGATTCATTATCGCCGTTCCTATTCCTGTTTGTGGCGGATTGGTCTATCTGCGTTGCTGCGAAAGAAGGTCCAACAGGAGAGAATTAAACCCATACGGGTTTGCCGACGTGCACCGGGTATATCTCACCTTTTATTTGCGGATGATACCCTCCTTTTCTTTGAGGCAAAGACAGAGCAAGCCGATTAGAGTGAAAGAGGTGCTAAACAGCTATGCTCAAGCCACAGTGAGCTGATAAATCCCAATAAGTGCTCAATTCTGTTTGATAGTGTGTCCAGCGCATGTGCAGGATGAAATCAAGCAAACTTTGGAAATATCCTGGGATTGTTTTGAAGATAAATACTTGGGACTTCATACCCCTGCGGGTAGAATGAAGAAGGGGAGATTTCAGAGTCTGCGAGAGAAGTTGTGTAAGAGGTTAACACATGGTGTGAAAATTATTTATCCTGTGGGAAAATTATTTATCCTGTGGGGGTAAGGAGATTTTAATAAAATCAGTTGCGCAGGCTAAACCGGTATATGTCATGGGCACTTTCAGGCTACCGGATGGCGTCTGTGATGATCTAACCAAACTCATTTGGAATTATTGGTGGGGTGTTGAAAATGGCAAAAGGAGAACACATTCGAAGGCGTGGGAGCAGATTATACTACCCAAAGGGAGAGGCGGGCTGGGTTTCAGAGATTTACATATGTTTAACCAAGCGCTCCTCGTAAGGCAGGCTTGGCGGCTGATTGCATATCCAGACAGCTTGTGTGCTCAAGTTTTAAGAGCAAAATATTTTCCCAATGGATATTTGGAGGATACAGTTTGTCCAAATAATCTTTCGCCGTGTTGGAGAGCGATTGAGCACGGTTTGGCTCTGCTTAAGCAAGGTTTAATACGGAGAATAGGGGATGGGAAACTGGTGAGAATTTGGAGAGACCCATGGATCCCCCGTGATTTTTCGAGAAGGGTAGTGATGAGTAAAGGGAGATGCGGATTAAATTTGTCTCGAGTTTGATCGCTACGGAAGGCAAGTGGGATGAAGAACTAATAAATCAAATTTTCTTGCCACTTGATGCTGCAGAGATATTGAAGATCCCAATGGCGTCAGGGATTCAGGAGGATTTTCTGGCTTGGTTCCCTGAGAAAACTGGAATTTTCTCCGTCCGGTCGGCATATAAGTTATTGATGAACCACAAAATTTCTGAAATGGGCATTGGAGAATCGAGCAGCAATACTGGTGGACAGCGTTGCTGGAATTTCATTTGGAAAACTCATGTTCCACACAAAGTCCACATTTTCGCTTGGAAAGTTGTTAACGGCTGTCTACCAACACAAAGTTAATAAACATAGAAGGAAGTTGTAGAGGAGGGACATTTGTACTCTGTGTGGTACTGTGCCGGAAGATGAATTTCATGCATTATGCGGATGCTCGCATGCACGTGAACTCTAGAGAGGAATGTATGAAGAATGGAGCTTGGCGAATGTGGCGAACTATTGTTCAGTTGGCCCAGAATGGTTGCTGCTGATGTTGGCGAACCTGTCGGAATTGGAACGGGCTTGTGTTCTGCTACTCATTTGGCACGCCTGGTTTGTGCGGAATAAAGCAACGCATGACAAGCCAATGCCGCCCATTAGTGCTTCTAGCAGTTCCTGCTCAGCTTCCTTGATAATCTCCTCTTGATCAAGCAGCATCCAGCATCGAATGTGGAGAAGGGCAAACAGGTGGTCGATCGCGGGAACATGCGGCCGATCCGACCTGTACCAGTCGCCAAAAATATGGGAACGGCCTCCGGATGGGTGGACTAAATTGAACACTGATGGATCCTTCCAACCCCAGGATGGATCGGCTGGAGTTGGTGGTGTCTTTTGAGATTGGTGTCCTGGTACTATTATCTTCACCTCTTGCAAGGCATTGTTCAATTGCACTGACACATTCGAAGCCGAGATAAGAGCTTGTTATGAAGGACTGGTTCTGGCAACAAGCTGGACCATGCTACCATTCATCCTGGAGACTGACTGTGAGGAAGCGCGAAGCATATTGCTCTCCCGAAAGGAGGATAGATCTCGCCTGGCCTTTCTGATTAGAGAGATCCGGCAAGTCATTGCTGGAACAGGTAATATATGTGTTAGGAAAATTCATCGTACTCAGAATAGAGCTAGTCATGAACTTGCTAATCTTGGGAGAACAGGTGCCCACTCTGGTTTCTGGTTTGGGCATGAGGTCAATCCTGTTCTCTAGCAGACTTTAGTCGATGGTAATGTCTCTGTTTCTGAGTACCTTTCCCTTAAAAAAAAAATGGAAGACCTCGATCTGTCTGGATGAATGGCTGTCACCGGCGAGACATCTGTCGGTAAACGGGTAAAGAGTCTCGATGCATGTAACTCGTATAGTATATATAAAAGATTCGGATGCATGCCATGTGGTCAAATGTGATGCACGATATTTACCTGCTCCTCTGCTGACAAGAGATGAACGCGTACGTTCCCTTCAGAATGACACGTCCCTTCCTTTTGCCCCGTTTGAGACAACTCCAGATTCAGGCACGTATAGGGGTATCGGTTAGATCGATATTTTCTCCTCCGCTTTTCACCAACTCGAACGAGATCTGTGAACAGTGCTTGGCCGAAGATACCAATTTTATTTGCGATCTCATTAAATCAGCCTAAATTAACCTATCGAAACGACAGACAGACGCTGGGCGTTGCTACTGGACACTGGGATTCAGTTGACAGAATTTGAGAAGATTTGGCGGCAAAAGGAAGACCAACAGGTCGATGATGACCTTCCAACGCCACCAATAGGTAGCGAGGGTTCCATATTCCACAAATTTCGTGGGTTGGACATTGTTCCGGTCATAAAAAACAACTTATGTTTTTAGTTTAGAAAATGTGTTGGAATTCAATGAAAATTTGTCTCCATTTCAGTTTTTGTCTACGATTTAGAAATTTCAGTTCTATTGAAGCAAAATGTTTTCAGTTTACAAAATATATGACCCTGCTTAGTTATATATAGTTGGCAACTCAACATCATATAACTCAATACTTTCTCCTACATGGAAAATAATACATATAATGTTGATGCAGACTGGTTTTCAAGGTTGAATTTTTATTACCTCTTATTATGTACTATGTTTTTAGATGAAAGAGGTGGGGGTATGCTTTTAAGAAAGCAAAGTAGCAGAGTATTTCGCTTGGGATTCCAGCTTACAGTTCAGGGCAAAAGCTGGTTTGACATAGTAAACTGGTCAAAAAATCATGTGTGTACATACTATCTTTTGAGCTAATAGTAGTTGGCTTGGAGATATATAAAGGAAATATATGGCCATCTCAACCGTTCTAAATTACCTAGTCAAACCGACGAGAATGATGAAATTGAAAATGTGCAACATTCCAAGACAAACAGTTAATTTGTACCCAATGAGATGGAGACAAGTGTGGACAGACATTGGGGCTTAATTAAACTAAAAAAAAAGTCATGTGCGTAAGCCATGCATGGACCATACTCCGAAAGAGAATGCAATCTTATCTTCAGCTTTGTGCCTGTTCCTACTGTTCTAGTCTAAGTAGCATGCAAATCCATATGTTTTGTTTTAATTTGCATTGTTAGATTACAACTCGAAGAGACATAATAACAAGCTGTAAAGCAGTCATATGATGATGCTTTTGAGTGGTCCGGTCCATGTATTCAAAGGTGTAGTATTTTATTTCAGCTATAACTTTGTGGTCATGGTCGCAGCTAGCGGGAGCACACAAAGTGCAGAAGATTCATCATTCTGTTCCCTCATCATTCACTTTTACAAATTGAAATTTTGTTTCGATCGAGTGATGAACAGAGTATGTGGTGTGATAGAAATGTTGTTGGACCAGACATGGACCCTAACCCCTGTGCTGGAAAATGAGAATCGAATCGGCATCGGTGTTACCCATCATTCCCAGCCGCAGCTCAAGGTAGCTAAAGTGAGATCGGACACAACTAGTAGGAATTGGGCGCCTGATCAGGTTTCAACGGTTATAGTTGATCGCCAATAGTGAAAGATCAATTCGTTCTTGCGTATGAAATATGGAATTTTAACGGATAAATATATTTTTTCATCCAAATATAAATCTATTAAGATATTAATATAAAGATTTAATTGCAATTAATATATGGTATGGACATCAGACAAATAGTGTACTAGATAAATGATGATGGTTTGAAACCTGCAAAAACTCCAATTGTATGCGGAAAATGGTACGTATGTTGTGTCCAAAGAAAGAGACGCAGCATGTAAATACATGTAGGAGATCGTGCCTAGACAGCGACTACGTCATGCTTCCGATTTAACATCAGGGACACGGGCTATAGGTTCGGCCACACCCATGCAGTCTATAGCCGAAGCATACTAATCCACGCTTCCATTGTTCTGCTGTTGGCTTATAAACCGTAAAAAATTATCTATAAGTTATATTTTATTGTTTTATTCATATGGTTACGGTTTTTTTTTTTTTGGGTGAAGGTTACGGTTTATTTAAGTAATCAAAACGATCACGCCACCATATTCGGCCGATGGCCCGATGCAGTGCGGCACGGCGGCACAACGGCAGGTGGGCCTAGGCGCCTGGCCCAAGCGCGGCATCTACGTCGGTGTTTCATATCGGGCCTTCAAATTCCAACAGATTTCCCTGGCTAGGTGCAGGGCGAGTAGTGGCGCGGGGGCGCACGAAAAGTTGGAGGAAGATTTTAGGTGGGATTGTATGTTTAGATTAGAGAGATGAGATTGTTAACGTTTGTTTAGGAAAATAGAAGTTTTGGTGAGATAGGATGGGAAATTAAGAGGGACAACTTTCTCTTTTTTAAAACCTGGGAGTGGGTAGGAATTGAGAGGGAATTTTTTCTTACGTTGCTAGGATAGATCTCAACCGTTCATTTCTAATTAAATCTGGTCTCCATCTAAACTCTCTGCTAAATTTCCATCACCTCTATCAAACAAGAGATTGAGACTAAATATTAAATTTCCTTCTTAATCTCAGCATCAATTCTCTTATCAAAACTTTCATTCCTCTTCACTCAAATTGCTAAACACTCCGTCAAGTGCCCCGCTATATGACGTATTTAATTGATACAAGGAGCTATTTTCTCAATCCAACAATGTAACATCTTAGTACAATGTTCAATTGTATTAGAATGTGTTACATCTCAATTCAAATTCATACATATTTGAACGGAAGAAGTGGCACGAAAGTTTAATTCAATATATGGTCTCAATTGAGCTTAGAATACTGGCCTTGAACGGACTAGGTCAATCTCGGTGTGGACCTGACCCAATTATATTCGAAAACAGTGTTGGCTATATTACTTGAACAGATGTAACGGTACTGGCCGTAAGCCCAGTCCACCCACCTGTGTAGGCCGATAAATCTCCCGGGAAAATAAATCGAATGATGAAGCCCGCCAGTATGGTGGTTTTATGAAGTTTTGCTAGCCCAAGAGCATGCCTCATATTTTACCATGGCCCATGAATGGCACCAGTGACCTTCTATATTGATACCACTACCTTTAGGCCATTGTTTTCCCTTTTTTTGTTCAACCCATTTACAACAATCAGAAGGTCATCTTTGTAAAATGCAGCCGGCAGCCCAACTAAACTTGCCGTGCCAGATCACGCAGCAGCAGCACACGCGAGATAAGACGACGGCCGACGGCAGTCGGCTCGACGAGGAGCAGCAAGCGAACAGGTGAGTTTTCTTTTGCCTTAGACCATTAAAATTTCCCAATTTCCCATCCGATTTACACAGAAATTTCGTTCTCACGTACCTGTCAAGACGGCCACTCAGTTTATTTCCTTGATCTCCCATGATTTACTTAGGTTTTCTGTTTGTGATTTACAGAGATTTTGATCCAACGAGGCTTTGAGGTTGAGGATTCGTCTGTTCATTGGTTCCGTACATAGGCTGGACGGTGGGTGCTAGCTGCCACTGATGGTGAAAACAGTCATAAAACTTCTAGTTCTAACTATGGGCCCGTTCGGCTGGCTGATTCAGCCCGCCCAGCCAGTCAGCCATCTTTCACCAATACAGCTCTTATATAAAAACCATCTAGCCCCAGCCATTTTCAGCCAACCGGGTCTATATACTCCCTTCATCCACAAATGTTTTTCTAGAAGCAGCTCACTCTTTAAGGGTAATTCAGGGGAGTTTATGGAACTATTACTACTGTTAAAATCTCTAGCTCCTCTATACAATACATACCTTTATCTAGATTCGAGGAATTTGTATCTACAGAATCAAGAAAATGAAGTAGTATCCATAATAGCTTCTCTAGATTACATCAACTGATACTTACCGGTTAATTACTTCTCCAAATATATAGCTCCAAATTAAAGCTAAATTATTTAATGCCCCATAGTTTAGAGCGGTGACGTCATTTGACCAAATGAAATCAACTTTACTTTGTTCAAAATTTGCAGTTTCACTTGTTGTCTTCCACTGTGTTTCACCACCGTGTGTCTGTACTTGCCTATATAGATAGATGTCCGTCACTGTTGCTGTGTAACTTTACTGCAGAAACATATATGAATCTTGACAAATGAAAAAGATGGGGTGCGCTTGAATTATCATAAAAAATGAAAACTGAGGTGAACGCTTGAATTATACACTAAGAGATGTTTTCGTAGTGGTCTTAATTGGCACTAGAATAATAAATCTAAATCATTCATCTCTTTTTAATCTAGCGAATATTATTACTGGTAATATTTTTTTTACTGACCCGTAGAACTCATAAATCATCCATTAAGATCACTTGTACCAGTGATAATATTGAAAATATAATTCAACAAGTAGAGGCCACCGTAAAGGTACTCTTCAAGATAAATCATCATGCAGTGCCACATTATGGGAACATAAATATATAGACATATGTTTGGTGTAATGGACTCTGATCTCACCATGTTCTTGGAGAGTAAGATCTCCAGCTATTACATACACCACAATCCACAAGTTCTAAAGTTATCTACTCTTAATTTTTAGCTATCCAGTCCTGGTAAAGATTGTTGGATACTTCATCAGCTTGAGGCCCAAAAGGATCTAACACTAGTACCAGTCAGTATTCACACAAAAAAAAGCCCATTTTCATTGATTATTAATTAGGATAGAGTTTCACTTCACCAATCACCATCTTATTGAACTTCCTTAGGTATTTCCTAAAAAAAATGCTTCCTCAGGTATTAGGATGGATTATGCCTACATCATTAATCACTTCTCTTGTAGCTACACTTGTATATTATCGGATATATATGTCTTGGGATATAGTTTTGTGCATAAATTATAATAATGCAATACTCTGGAATAACAGCGAGTTAAGGTGGCTTGAATATTTACAAATTGGCATAACATGCAGATTCAAGACATTTATTGGAGCCTAACCAGTACAGTGGTGAAACAAATAGGTGCTGGCGCACACATATTTGCAAACTGTGAACATGTGCATTCATGAAACTAGCTGGTATATATATATACGATTAGTGTGCTTGTATGTTAGTTGATTTCCTTTTTGTAGGGTATTGGATAATTACTCTTGCATTTGTCCTTCCTCATTACTTCTATTGCTTAGCTTTAACACAGTGAGCATACATATGTTTTACATAAAGGGGCCAATATTAGCAGCAACAGAAGCATCTAACACTAATATACTCCATATAGTTTCTGCACTCGTGTAATTGGCCATGGCATCAGCTTTCAAAAGTTTTAGGTATGTCAGGCTTTAATAGCAACCTGATGAATGATATCCACGCTAAAATTTTCAATCATATCACATTTTAATTACTTATCCGCTATTGAGAAGAAGTCGTATGAGATGCGTTAGCATGTTTTCAAAAATGCAACTCTCACTATTATTTGTTGGAGTATTATGTTTGTAACAAGTGACAAAACTATACATGTCTACTTTTCCTAAAGCAGCCCTACACAAATTTTCTATTGTATTTAAATTACATAATTTAATTAGTAAAACTAAAAACACAGTCGTAAAGTTATCACAAAATTAACTGATTTGGTATCAACAAACTAAATATTTAGCACATTCTCTTTGTAAGGTTTTTGTGTGGTTATGTGAAGCTTAAATCTGAAGTTTTGTTATAGTCTGTCAAATTATCTCTACTATTGTAACTAAAATTTGTTCTATATTTTAAAATAAATTGATTCTAAAAGTTTGATTTGATCGATGTATGATGGTTTCATGATTGGTGGGTGATATATCACATGTCATTACAAAAGGCCTGCAGATTTTTCACTGTTTGCCGCATTTTGCCTTATTGGGAACCACATATTGTACTAGTAAATTGACATCCATGCTTGCGTCATGAATTATTTCTATACGCTGCCCATCACAGTCGATACTTTTGTTTAAAATGATAGTGGTTCACTAACTTGTATTTTCTTTTGCTTTTTTTTTTACATTATTTTACATATCTTAAACAGATGCTGATGAAACAAGTACGTATGTTCAGTTGGTAGTGACCAGCCTCTTGTTTTTCTGATGTCTAAAATGTTAGGTCTACACAGTAATAAACATATAGTGCTGTGCAGCTAGGTTTACACTAGTGTTGAAAGTTATCTATTGTTCAGTAGTAACATTCTTCAATTGCAATTAATCACGAAACTTCAGATGAACTGCTTGAGGCCTAATACATAGGAATGCTCTCTATACCCTACGAAACTTTCTGGCATATTTCCAAAACCACTCCCTTTGGTTGAAAATACATGACGCTGTGTACAGTGGTTGTGCCGGGTACTTCACTGTCAGTGCAACCACTTACCAGTAAAATACCACTCCCTTTGGGGATGAATTTGTATTTTCTCGATCATTAAATTCAAGCCAACCTCTACATCGAGAGATGTATTGGCCATCGGGATGAATTTCTTTCCACTGACTGGCAGTAAACTGACCGTAAATTAGTTTATGCCTTCTAGGGAATAATTCTGAGTGCGTTTTGTTCTCTAACCAGGTCAAAAATGCACCACTATGAAACTGACATGCCCACAAATAGCTGAACCGCATCTGCAGAGCCTTTAGCGATGTAAGCATCCTGATCAAACTGTTTGCTACAAAAATGAATGGTATTAATAATGAAAGTGGTGGCTGTTGTTTTCAAGCGCTGTGTGATAAGTCCATTTTGCCTGCAATTACGCAAAACAATTAATACGGTGTGCAGCATATGCTGGGAATCTTCAGGGCAACTCCAAAGTGAATCTAACATATATTTGTTCTTATTGGCATTCCTCTTGTGTGTGACCAGTACTGATTGGAGAACAAAGCCATCTGATAGACGATATAATATAGCTGGCCGGGCGACCAGATCTTGCCCCCGAAAAAATGTAGTTAAACTAAGAAGAATTTATCTATCATTTCTTTGTATGGGTCTGGCCTTATGATGGACAAGCTGGCATCAAGATTACTAATAGCACATACAATAATTTTGAAATTTACTATACAATACAGCTGATATTTTAAATTGAACTGATTTACCTCGAAGTTCAAATTTGCATGTATGTATTCTTTCTAATAATACCTGACAATGAAATCCTATGTGTTTGTCGCATGGCCCTACACTTGTCGTCTTGAACAAGCTCAAGAAAGAAGTCCGACAAAAGTTCACACTCTATTTAACATGAAAATTTATTCAGCGAAACAAACTGAGCATGCCGAACAACTTATAATATATATGAACCCATGTGACCAGCATATACGTTTACAAATAATTCTGTTGTGTTGGTTGCAATAATTTCAGTTGCTAAAGAAAATGTTGTCGCCATGAACAAGCTCAAGAAAAAAGACCGGCAAAAGTTCACACTCTATTTAACATGAAAATTCATTCAGAGAAAAACTGAGCCTGATCGATGCGGAACAACTTATATATATGAACCCATGTGACCAGCATATACGTTTACAAATAATTAAGAAATGATTAGCAACAGCAATATCAGTAAACTTTTTAATTTTCCAGAATTCTTAAAAGCTAAGCATGGCAGGACGGCAACGAGAGATGCTTTTTTTTTTGGTGACTAGCTTTTATTTTATTCAGTTAAAGCTTCATCGATCCCATCGATCGGCCCTAATTCCTCTCCCCTTTGCAAATGATTTGCCGCTTTCCAAGGATCTCATAGTTGTCCCACCAACCATAGAAAGGAATCTTATTTTTTTACACCTTTTTCTAGTTCCTGCTCCTCGCTAGTGCAAACCACTTCTTGTTTTTTACCACCGTTTTCTTTAATTGGCCCTAGCTTTTGTTTATGATTAGATTCTTGATTCTTTCTTGCTTAGAGTTCGTCTGGGCTTCTGGCATGACATATGGGCCATGTTTATATTGTGATGTCCACATGTCATAGGGTTGGAGATTGTAAAGAGTTGTGTTGGACAAACTTTTATGTCTTCTACTTAATTCTTGCTACAAGTACTCACATGTGAGTGGAAGATGTATACAGCAAAAATATAGGAGCCCACATATAACCCATCATTCATAAAAGATTTTTTACGATATATATGTAATTACCGAGCCCACACTTATTAAGGAAAGGGAAATTTGGAAAAACACTTGCACGTCCTATTCATAATAAGAATAAACTAAGATTCTTGTTAGATTTCTACGAAGATTTTCTATGCAAAAGAATAATCCACGAGAAGGAACTGGCGGTGCGTGGAGCCCACTACGACAAAAGTAACTCTAGAAGCCACTTGTCAGCCACACGGACTGCATATAACAACTCAATGATAACCCGTGTACACGTAGCGATTCGATATGAATAAAACAAGTTGTGGCCGTCCATCTTTTTCTAGAGAATTTTAAGTTAGCTCTTGCTTTCCATCGGCTAGTAAAGAGAATGGGAACGGATTAGACAAATGACACACATATATACACTAATTATATACAAAAGGAGTTGCTTGTTCCACAAGGGCATTAGAATAACCACATAAATTGTCCATGGTGTCCATGTCACACCATAAAAGTCTCATACAGACACACATGAAATGCCATTCCTGCCATTTGATTAGGTCACCTAATAGCAACAACACAAAAGAAGAAGCACAAACACTAGGACACTTCTAGAGAGAGGAGAAGTACTAGAGCTAAACTTAATGTGACTAGTAGTAGTTGCACTGCAAGGTGGTGGCGTCGAGGAGCGGCGGCTGGTAGAGCGCCGGCATCATGAAGCCGCCGGCGCCGGCGCCGGGGAAGACGGCGGCGGTGGACATCGTCGGCGGCGGAGGGGCGGCAGCGAAGGAGGCGGCGGCGTGGAGCCACTGCGCCATGTCGGTGAGGGAGTCGAGGCGGGCGGCGAGCTCGACGGACCGCGCGC
>CM002476.1:14307715-14347458 GCA_000325765.3 Leersia perrieri | reverse complement strand
CAGCGCGGACACCTGCGCCGCCAGCTCGTCCAGCTGCTGCTGCTTCCGCGCGCGCGACCGCTGCGCCGACAGCCTGTTCGACTCCTTCCGCTTCCTCTTCCGCTCCTCCATCACCGCCGGCGCCGCCGCCGGCCGCCGCGGCGCGTCGTCGCCGGCGCCGGCCACGAACACCTGGTCCGACCCGGCCGATGACGTCGGCGTCGTCGTCACAGAATACACAACGCCGGGAGATGCCATCTTTTCTCTTTTTTTTTTTCTTTGTAATACAGTAATTGATTAAGTAATTACTTAACTAGTAACAATTCTTAACGATAGTAATTAACCACTTGGGGATTTCTTGTGTGGAGAGTAGGTTGATTATGAGAAGACGTAGAACCAGTAGAGGAAGACGACGGAGAAGGACTGAACGAGAACAGTGGATGTTATCATAAACACGGAGGATGGAGCAGCAGGATCATGCACGTCGACCCGTGTAAAAATTTCGGCAGAGCCTCTCCCGGAAAAACCAAGAATATGTAATCCAAAATTGGACAGAGTTTCACCCTATCAAGGCGACAATCCTCGGTGAAAATTTTGCCAGAGTGACGCCCTGAGAAGCAGTGTTATCACACTTGGAATTTCAGCAGAGTTTTGCCCTGAACAACAGAAACGTTTCTCTGACTGAAAATTCGGCCAGAGTTTTGCCTTGCAAAACACTGTCAGACTAAGCAAGATTGCAGCAATCTCACAGACAGAATCTCCAGGCCACAGGGTTACTGAAACTACGAGAAAGAAAGATGCAAGAGGAAGGTAGGTAGGTCAGTGAGGTCAACAGCTGCAGCTTAGCTCAGCAAGCTAGCAGAGCTGCAACACGGCAGGAGAGCAACCAAACCTTAGTGAAGGGGTGGGAAGAGAGGGAAAAGGGAATTGGGGCTTGGCCGAGGCCAGCAATTTATAGCCGAAGAGGAGGCTTTGCTTAGGAGTTAAGTGGGGTGGGCGATGTAGGAAAAAAAACAAAGAGAAATTGTTCGAGAAAAAGAAAAGAAGAAAAAGGTGAGGTGAGGTGAGGGTGAGGCAAAGTTGCGTTGTTGTGCGGTGGTGGTGGAGAAAGGGACACGAAATTAAAGCGAAGGAGGAGAGGAAGAAAGCAAAGGGTCGTTGGAATCTCCGGCGAGGTGTCTGCTGGGGATTCCCTGTTGGCTACTGGTTTTTCTTTCTCGATCTCCTGCTGCTGCCAAGCTGATCGATTGCTTTGTTGAGCTAAGCTGCTGGTTTGCGTTGCGTTGTCAAGGGTGACAGCGAGGGGGTGAATAGTTAATTTGATTGATTGGTCATTTGGATTGGTGGTCTGTTTGTGTGTCAAGTGGCATGCATGCACAGTGGTGGGGAATGGGGTTAATTACTGGGAAAGCATGTAGTGAGTGCCATGTTTTGGACTGGCCCATCGGTTACGTTGGTTAGCTGGATTTGGAGATGAATTTAAATTCTGATTATCAATGACTTCTCAAAATATTTTCTACGAAAATAAAAATGGCCAAACTAAGTTTGACCAAATCTTTCATGTATAATTTGTATGGCAATATGAGATAACACTGGGCACATGTAATGTAATACTCCATTGATTGGAAAAAGCTTTTGAATTTTGATCATTAATAACTTCTCAAGATACTTTGTTTATAAAAAAATATAATTTGAGTTAAATTATTAAAAGTTTGACCATGTTATTGTTCGAGTACTTAATATAAAATATTATGACTAGAGAGAGTATTTCCAGTTTGATAATAGTAGAAGTTTTGGACTGTCCTAAAGTTAATTTTTTAAAACTTTAAATACAAATAACTTTAGAAATATTTATTTTAGCAACATAAAGATTATTTGTATTGTTCAAGGACTTCAATAAAATTATATATTTATTGATATTTCTATATGTTTTATAATAGAAAAATATAGTTAAAGTTATTTTTCGAAGACCATGTCCTTACCTAAAGCGTCTAGTTTTTTCAACCTGGAGGAGGGAGTATTATCCAACAGTGAGGTAATATTGTGTATGTAATGCAATACTCGAGTAAAAAAACATGTTGTTTTAGACTCTTCAAAGTCAATACTCCTATTGTATACCTTTGACTATCTAGTTAGTTATCATAGATCGAAAAAAGTTATAGAAGTGTACTACTCCCTCCGTCTCAATATAGAAGGACTTATTCCTTTTTTGAGAAAACTAAGGTTAGGTTGATGGGTGTTGTGATTGGTTGAGAGGAGAAGGTAGGTAGAGAAATTAAATGGAGGATGGTTGTGATTAGTGGATATGGTGTAAGTGGGTGTAGAAGTAGTTATATTTTGAGACAAATTTAAATCCTTTAGGTAGTTGTATTTTGAGACGGAGGGAGTATTATGGAAGCTCTTGTTATGTTAAATTAGGATAATATTTTTCAATATAAAACCTATTTAGAAATGATTTTTGCGGTCAGTTATATAAGTGGCAACTTCAAAATAATTAATTTTTTTACTGGGAGGGATGTATTTGTTGTGATTGAATTTAGTTAAGAACAGCACGAGGTGGCGTGTGTGGGGTAGCGAGTAGAGGTATTTGGGATAGTTTCATTTCAGTTTACATGGACTTAATTTGTTGTCATTTTTATGTAGACTGGATATAAAATAACGAGGTGTACACATGCATGTGAAGAAAGCTTTGTATGTACCACTGAGATGACATTTCGCTACATTATTTTGGATGAACATGAGACTTTCTCAATTAATCTTTGCATATGGTTCTGAGTTTAATTTTTTAATCCCCTTACACCTATATATTACGTCAGTTCACCTACAACTAGCCCCTACTAGGTTGCGCATTCACGCGACTATTGACTTCCCTTCTATTATATGTGTTTATAGGTGTTTACTTTCTTTAATTTCATAATTCTTGATGTTAAGACAATTACTTGGTTTTCAGAATAGAGTTTTTTAAAATAATATATGAATGGGTATCCTAACAAAATCTATTCTTTTTATGAAATTACCTTTTAGGACATCTATACATATAATCTTTATGTTTTTTTATTATATACATTAAAAGTCATTTATAATTGAAATTTTAAAACTTTAACATAAACCTTAATCAAAATACCAGAAATATAAACATGCGGCTTAATACGCTACAAACATTCATCTTAATATGTAATTAAGAACATTATTGTAACAACATAGGAGTATTTCTAACTGTATGCATGGTAAATTATGTGTCCATTATTTCCTCTTATTTCAATTTCTAAATTTGTTATTTCTTACATTGCAAATGCTCTTGTAATCTTAACATGCCTATCTCCCCCATTTCGGTTTAACATAATGATGAGCGCAACAGCTAGGATTAGGAATTTCTATTCATCTTCTTCACTAGTGTTTTTCCTTCCTAACTTGCTCGATTCGTAACCACTCTGTTCATTTTATTTAAGCAGTTGCCTTGTCGGCATCTCTGCCGATCGCTGCTTCCTAACCTTTCCGCCCGCTTTCTTATTTTCCACTTAATTATCCTTCGTTATTAGAAATTTTTATTTTTATTTTACATCCTTCGTTATAATAATTTATTTATAAATACTTGTATTCCATATGTCTTCCCGAATATGAACTCCCACATCTAATAGCTTATTTGTAAAAACTCCCCAAAAAAATATTTAAAACTTTTGTAAGCAATTTTATATAAAAATTTTATAAAAGGATAATTTATTATAATATGTTGTACTAAATGTGTTCGTGGTGATCTGTTTTGAGCATATATTTTTTACGGACACATAATTCTGAGTACCATCACGGTCTGGAATAGTCACTTTTAATTATATGTATATAATTTACTATCAATTAATAAATTCAGACATACGTTTGTTATGATCTTTAATATATCATGTAAATCGTATATCATTGAAACTCATCAGTTTTTCACCTATAGTGTGTTCTACTCTGTAGATCTAGATAATAAAAACTACATATATTTAAAGAAAAAACTCTACTCCCTCCTCCATCAATATAATAGCACAATTTAGGATTCAAAATTTTCCATAAAAGAGTGTAATTGTATAATATTTTTTCTCCAATGACTTCTTGTTCAAATATCTCATCTTAACTCCAAACTTCCTCCTACTCCCAACCGCTATTCCCGCATACAAATAATGATGGACAGTCGGGTTATTTTATCTACAAATTCATCTTGTGAATGCTACAAATACATTTTTAGGAAAATAAATATACATTTTTGGGACGGAGTAGTTGTCAAGGTTTGACATTAGGTACATATAGGATGTCCAATTGCTTGTTAGATCGAGGACTTATTTATTAATTTAACTTTATAGAATGTTAAAATGTAAAAATGCATTAACATCTAGTTTCTCTCTCTCATCTCTTATATCTTTCTATGACTTCCGTTTGTTTTCCCAATCCTTACCACCAATCATGTGAAGGCTCTGGACCATTCCAGCACCTCATTGCACATAATAATTCATCTGACGGTTAAGATGATCCCATCTATTCTATCTTTCTTAATCCAACGACCAATGTTCATCAGATGACGTGTTGAATTCTAGTGACATCTTGAGGATCAATTTTCA
Organism: Leersia perrieri; assembly: GCA_000325765.3. Lineage (NCBI taxonomy): Eukaryota > Viridiplantae > Streptophyta > Magnoliopsida > Poales > Poaceae > Leersia > Leersia perrieri. The sequence continues at coordinate 14,342,884 of CM002476.1, read as the reverse complement.
CGTAGAGAGAGATTGTCTAAAAAGTTAAATATGCTCTAAAACGGAACCTTCTGAGTTATTAAAAAACATAGTGAAGTATACATTAGTATTTTCACTAGAATTTTAAAATATAATTTAAAGCTTCGGTTGGAATTTTGATATGTAAATTTTTGAAGAATTTTCAGTTCCAAAATTGTGGATTTTCCCACTATTTATTTACCTTGACTATTACGTTTTCCATTCTATGCAAAAAAAAAAGTTTTAAAATCGAAGTATTTCTATGTAACCTTATGAGTTTGCTCTCAAACTCCTTTCCAATTCGTCCTTTCAAGCTTCAACTCTCCATCGCTATTGAAAATTTCCTCCAACTAAACATGCCCAAAAGTTAGCATGTAGTAAAACAAAATTGGACAAAAATGTCTAAAAATGGAAATCTCTTTTTTAGTCAAGGCTATTCTTAGATAAATAATTTTTATTTAGAGTAAGTAAGTAAAGCTTATGACACTAATTAGGATCTGCAACCCTATAAAGCTTCTCGGGCTCACTGGTGTGCATGGAAGGGCAAGTAGCCAAGTGCCCAAGTGCTCGTATCGCCAAAACGATATACCAACGGCTACCATAGCGGGTTTCACCAAAGCTCCCTAAAAAAATCTGGTTTTGATCACTGCTTAAATCATTTTTATAGAATCCTGTAAAGTTGCCTTGCAGGATTCCGCTGTATTCAATGGACTAAATACATATCTTGGGAATCAGTATCTTACTGTAGCAACGCACGAGGGCAGGAAAAAAAAAAGGAAGTCAACAATATAATATATATGCCATTGTAGCGTCTGATCTTGTTCAATCTTACTTTTCATTTCCTGGAAATTTCCGTCAAGCTTCATGCCTCCGAAAATGAAAGCAGAATAATATCCATACGACGGACGACAACCATGATCTCCAAACAATTGTTGGGCGGTAGAAAAAAACGATCCTGAGACAGCGAACCATCCTCAATAATAAGGCTCTCCATGTATGGAATATGGTACATCCAGATCTTAAAATTGCAGTGCAGTTGATCGGCTACAGTGGATTGGTAATGATACATTGATTGTATATGCTTGCGTGATTTGTTCGACCCTAACAGTAACATCTGATAATTTGCACGTACGGACTGAGTGATAGAGTGTCTGCACTAATTAACCTGTATTCAGTGTAGTAGAGGGTAGTGTGTTCTAGTAATCATAGAAGGAAAAGGAAACAACACAAAAAGAAGGGGAGAGATGTGTAATGTAACTTCTAGCAGGCTACATCATAAACACTTGGTTTTCAAGATTCGCTTGGAAATTGCGTGGTATCAAACGGGAGTTTGAGAGGGAATGTTACTCCATACTGCTGTGGTCATTTTCCTTCCTATAGCTTGTCTATGTGTACTACCTTCTAGTTGGTTCGATCTCTCGTCTGTCTGTATTGTCTTCATGCGAAATCACCAGTAGCCTACTTTATTGTGTGATTTGAGTGCTTTATAACGTGCGTGACTACCTGATATTGATCTATAGCGGGTCTTATCTTTTACGCTTGAGGTACTTTTACTGCATTTTATAGTGGGACGGGAGTAGCTAAGAACTCCTTATGTGTCGTAATGTAATGTAATGTGTTTTGAGTTTTTTTTATAATGTTTGATCATTTATTTTATTAAAAATTTATTATAAATATAAAAAAGATAAGTCATGCATAACATAATTTTAATAATAAATTAATTCCTAAACAAAATAAATGATATTTACATAATTTTTTAAATAAAACGAATGGTCAAACATTGCAAAGTAAAATGTCAAAACGTCTTATATTATAAAACGGATGGAGTAAAATTTAAATCTAAATATAAATTTCTATTAGTACTAATTTCGTTTGCAGATTTTTATCTATTTTAACGTGAATGTGGCATGTGATTTAATTATATCCTTGTATATTTTAATCCTAATCCCTACAAAACTTCTACTACTCATTTTGTTTTGGGTGTATATAAATCGGATCGTTGGTTCTAATTTAATGTAATGGGCGACACTCGTAACTATTTGAGACTGCTTTCGCTCTAGGAGATGACCCAATAGTCCTCTTCGTCTTTATTGAGCTTCTCCCATGTGAACCTTCTTTTCGACGTTAGCTACTAATATTAGATATTTATCATCACCGACTCATGTGCTATTAGTAAACTGGAAATTTATTATCCTTCCCCTAAGAAGATTTGATGAATTACTTCTCTCTCCCACTTCCTCAACCTCCTTCCGACCTAGCAAGGACGAGCCTATGTCCTGAGTTTTGTTAATTTCACATGATTAACAAAAATATTTCATATGAATATCAAACAAAATTTCTGAGTTTTGCTAGATATTCACATGAAATTATTCAAATTAACATGTGAAATTCCTTCAAAAATACTCCATCCAAAGATGGACTGTGGACCCTTTTATAGGTGGTAAACTGATAATGAGTCAAGAATATACGTACCCTACAATGTTTACCTCTAGAGGGCTTGTTATGAATTGGAGGGCTTGCCAGTTCACTCTTAAGCCCTTAACTGTCTTATGAAGTGCAAATAACTCTTCCATATTCTAATTACGATACGGTTGAGTAAATAATTAAGTGAGACTGGAGTTGTAAACAAATTAATATAAAAAATTTCTGGAGATGTAAATTAGTCACTCTTCTGTTATTTATAGAAAGCAAGAAGAGGAATCATTGCATAAAAAAAATATGTTCAGAAAAGAGGAGTAACATTTTCTTCTATAATGCCTCCCAGCCAACCCTCACAACCAGCAATCCATACTCTTGGGATTTACACAAACAACCAATATATTGCATATAGTACGTGTACTGTACTGGTAAAAAATTTATACCACATGCCACAAAAGCACCAAATAATGTGACATACAGATAGCCACATACACCGCTAAAGCAATAATGACGTAGGCTTATTTATGCTCTCTCTGATTGCTTCTTCCTTTGGTGATTTAAGCTTTGTAGTTCTTTATATCGATCGTTCTCATAACTCCGTGACGTCATCAGGTCATGCATCACCACTCCAACGCTGCAACGCATACAACTCGCTGGACGCGTGCATTGCATGCAGATCAACCAGTTAGCAAAGAGCCAAAGAGTGATCAGTCATCCGCATCTCCTGTATTATAATATTTGTATTAGTGTGTAAATACAAGCATGGCCGCATGTATAGACAGCAGTAGTAGCAGCGTTGCTAGTAACCAGCGTGCGGCATGGATTTAATATGCTCAAACTGCAGGGGGTGGATGGATGGATGGATCTAATGTATGCTTAACTTCATTTGTAAATGCTGTAATCGTCATCAGAAAAACTAAAGCTTAATTTGGTCGGCCAATGGGGCAAAGCATGACCTGGAACTGACCAACATCAAGTCATGCACCAACACAGGCGATGTACTGTTCAGCTACATCTCTCTTGGGTTGGGCCTTAGGCCTCTCCTTTCACTACTCTAGAAGACTATGACACTGTACTGGCCTCTCCTTTCACTACTCTAGAAGACTATGACACTGTACTGCTGTACAGTGTACACACAGGGAGCGCGTGCGTTTATTTTTCCTTTATTTAAGGAAATGACAGGGCCCTGCATGACCAATTTAGGTGACTTTAGCCATTTTTCATAAATCTACAATAACAACTTACTCCCTCCGTCCCATATTACTAAGGATTTGAAGATTTTATTTGTAACATTTGATCTTTCGTCTTATTCAAAAAATTTTAAAAATATTATTTATTTTATTTATGATTTACTTTATTATCAAAAGTATTATAAGCATGACTTATTATTTTTATATTTGTACTAATTTTTTGATAAAACGAACGGTCAAAGATTGCAAACAAAAACCCTAAATCCCTTATAATATGAGACAGAGGGAGTCTTATATCATTACTAAACTATAACAACTTCTAGGATTTAAAATTTATCTTAAGATATATACTACCTTCATTTCAAATCATTTGTCATTTTAGATTTGTCCTAAGTTAAACGCGTCCACCTTTGACCATTAATTTAGAATCACGTATAGTTTAACTATATGTGAATTATATTATGTAAGTATTTCTTATGGTAAATCCAAAAATATACCCGATGTCCAAATATAAAAGCATTTGGGATGTGATGTATAACAATGAGACAGATTATTTATATACTAGGATGTGGACATATTCTTTTTACTAAGATGTGTTACATTACGTCCCAAATGCTTATATATTTGGATGGAAGTAATAGATCTAATGATTAAAAATTGCATGAGCTTATAGCAATTAATAGTTAACAATTAAAATAGTTGACTTAAAGACAAACCTAAATAATAAATAATTTGAAATGGAGGTAGTAGTAATTTTTTTTCATCTAATTCATCATCTTGTAATTTTTCATCTACTTTCCTGTTTGAAAGGATCACAATTATCTCTTATTAATTTCACCCTTCGCCTTAATCTCCATAAAAAAAATCCAGAAGTGCTTAATTTTAAATAGGGGAGTAGTTTTATTGAAGCAAACTTTAGAAGAGTCCATGGAGCTCCAGGTTTTATTGAATTTAACTATGCTTATGAGAAAAAATGGGTTAAAAATCTTACAACTGCATGGAGAGAACTAGCACACGGAACACCCAAAACAACCAGGAGATGACACACCATCACGAACCAAAAGACTGACACTAACACATATTATCATTGTCAAACTCACCAATGCAAGTAGAGTATGGTGGACCTCAGCCACAAAGGCCAACTTCGATAACAAAAGGGAGTTGTAGAGTATAACTTTCTAGACGACGCCTCTAAAGAGGACACAACATTAAAAGATATTGATGCCTATCAAATCATCGGAACACGGTTTTTATATAAATAAAAATGGGTAACACCATAACGACATCTCAAAACAGAAAAATGGTGCTCACAACATTAACGTTGTCGACTCCAGCCAAAGACGGGGCAAGTCTTTTGCCCAAAGCTCCCACAACCTACAACCACAACTACCACGGGCACCACAATTGTGAAGCAGAGGATGAGAGTTTTCGTTTGTGAGCTCGCCACAATTGATAAACAACATCAACTTTGCCTCATAACACAAACACCTGACAATACCACCGTTGTGACAAATCCCATCCTCAGGGGACACCTAAATGCAGGCCACCAACAAAGCCAAGAATGAAAGATGGGTATCAACGTTGCCAATCTCACAAGAAAAAAAAACATTGATGTTAATTTTGATCCACCCTATGTATATGTGGATGGTAATTTTGATTCTCTAACGCCCTTTCTGTCTATGGTTTCATTACAACAAGTGTTTGACCAATAGTTACTTTATTAATAGGGCCCCTTTGAAACGGAGGATATGAAAAACGTAGGAATAGGGAAAACACAGGAATCCTACAGGAATACAACTATAAAACAAAGCATTGAAAAACATAGGAAAGTTGTAAAAGTAGTTGTTTGAAAGGGTAAAGGAATTTCACAGGAATAGGAGTGTTAGAAAGTTTATAAGAGCAACCAAATTGATTTGGCTTGTCATTTGTCGCTCTTGTTAGTCTCTCATGTGTGTAATTAAACTTGTCATTTGCCTCGATCCTACGCGTGTATGATGGAAAAAAGAGCTTAGAGTGGATTTATGTTTCCTGTGATTCTCCTATGAAATGAGTTCCCATAGGAAACTTTCCTATGTATCATTCTTGCAAATCAAAGGACCCTACGGTGCCAAATCCTATGGAAACAAGAATCCTTCATTTTTTCTACGAAATTCCCATGAATCAAAGGGGGCCTAAAATATATAATATAACATTGATGTTGTTAGATTCACATCGATAAGTACTCTCTTATAAAATTATTGGTCAAAGTCTTTTCTAACCAAACAAAGTATGACCTGTAATTTAGGATGGAGTACAAGGGAAGGATTTGCATACTTCTTTCTTCCTGTGCGTTACAAAGAGGACAAAAGTCGTTGTAATTGTTTTCATATTCCGAGCTTAGAAATGAAAAATAGAAGTTTTGGTAATAGTTATGAAGTGAAATGTGGGAATTCATGATCGATCTGTTTAAGGTTGTCTAGCATTGGAACCCATTAATATTCCGATTTATGTTAACTTCATAAAATATGATGTGTTTGAGAGTTCAAGATATTAAACATTTTTTTTTGTTTCCTTCACTAGAAGGATTGCATACTCGCTTCTCTGCAGAGTACACACGAGAAAAATATATTGCGGCGTGCATATATAATGGGTTGTACTTATTCCAAAAGCTTGGCCATTTTATTTTAGCTACAAATTCTCTAGATTTTCTTTCTTGGGAAAGAAAAACAAACTTATTGCTGCTCCAGTCCAGGATATTAATGTGCTGGCAAAAAGGCAAAAGGTTACTAATAGAAATACTCCCTTTGACTATTCACTACTAATGTTTGAACATTCGTTTTATTCAAAAAATTTGTGTAAATATAAAAATTGATAAGTCATACTTAAAATACTTTTGATAATAAAATAAATAATTCTTTCAAAAAAATTTTGGATAAGACAAGTGGTCAAACGTCGTCAATAGAGAGTTAAAATCCCTTATAATATAAGACAGAGAGAGTTCAAAGGAATTACTATTGAATATTACAACTAGTCTCAGACAACGTACAAGTTTGGGTATGAGTTCAGAGTTAGGATTATGTCAAGTCTCAGTATTTACAGCCTTTATCTTGTCTCCCAATTCCTTCTCCCTATGAGCATCTCCAAGAGAAAAGCTAAATGACTAGCTATACTAGATTTTAGCTATTGTGTGGAAAAAATGTCCTCTAAGAGACTAGCTATTTGAATTGACTAGCCATCCTAATAGCCAAACTAGTTGCCTCAATAGCCAAATCTGACTAGTCATCTCTCATGATAGCAAGATAGCTATTCGTGAGTCCCACGCAGCAACAAGTCATATCATACTCTCAATTTGGCTAGTCTCTTCTTAAATTGGCTAGTCTCCTCTCATACAAATGAAGAGTCCTTTGGAGTTCACAAGAAAAATAAAATGCCAAATTGAAGGGAGAATAGCCAAATAGATATTTAGCTAGTCATATTTTGCCACCTCTCTTAGAGATGCTCTAAGCAGCATCTCATTTGGGAAATGCGACAACGCTAGGCCCAAAGGTCCACCCATTATTCTTTCTCTAACCCACGAGAAACAACATGATGCCTTGAGCTCTTAAGTGAAGCCCTGGCGTGTGTAGCAGCAACATGCATTTAGCTTAGAGGGAAAGGAAACTATATGTTCAGAACCTGAACAAACTGTGCAATCCAGACTCCACAGATAGCAAAAACATATATGCCACTTATCAGCCATATGAACTATGCCAGACAAGTTTATTGATCATCATCAGCAGCAACTAGATTGCTTATAATCCAGCAGAATTTAACGATACATAGTTTTTGTGGTACAGAATATTTACTTGTTTCAGCATCATTTTTGTGGTCATATTTTATGTAACGGAATGCAGGCATTTCTACCCCCATTTATATTAGCCAAAGCTGATACTCAAATCATCGCACTGTAGTAACATCAGCATGGATGCATATGGATGCCAAATTATCAAGTTGTTCAACCATGCGAACAGAACCACCAAAATATGCATAAATGTTGTGATTGCTACTCAGACTTCTAAGTTCCACAACAAAAAATCTGAACCAAAGATACCACCATATCAGAGAAAAGGTACAAGGTCCCATCTTGTGAGGTGCAAAAGGCCTTTTTTATGTTCCGAGAAAGTTTACCTACTGGTGCACAAAGCCTCAACAAGAAGCAAGCTACTACAATGAAAAGATATTGACGAAAGTATCAGGACCCATATACTGAATGAGGCATCCATGTTGTGCAAATTATATTCTGTTATCGAGACCCAATGTGGTTTAATACCCACCTCACTGTTATCTCCTCAGTCTCCTCAGGAGATGGTACTGATTTCTATAAAGTTCTGCAAGACGTACTGCATTGCCAAGAATGGTGCATCTGAAACTACAGTCAGCGATCAGTAAAAGTTAAACTCTGTTTAAACCGGTTGGCACAAGACATTGTGCTAAGTTTAAAAACTAACAAAAAAGAACAAGGTGGAGAAAATGTGAGTTGAGGATGAAAAGAACATAGATGGATGAAGCACATCAAAACTGATCAATACGATACCATCCAGATCCTCGAATCGATAAAGCCAGACATTTGGCTGCCATTAACATTGCAAAGTGTGCTATAAATATAACATCAATACTAAGAGAATCTGCAGAACCCCAATAATGATTAATGCCCATAATAAGTGACAGTTACAAGTGATACCTTGACTTAACGGAAAAGAAATGGAGAAAAGCATGATACGGCCCAGGCAAGTCAGAGGACATGTGCATTATGAGACAATTATGGTGTTGATAGACAGGAAGGATGCTTGAAGCTAGATCATGATAGCATCACTGATTGACTGCCTCACTGATGTTCATAAAGTGGAAACTTGCTGCTGTTTTCATATTAAATTGCTGTGTACTTAAGAGTTGTTGTTATCACTCGGCAGATCAACAGAATTGTTTACTTTTAGGTGTCTGCTTTAACTGGTATGCTGGCAACTCTCATATGATTGATGCTTGGGCTCAGTTACATATGATACTATCAGTGTCCGATTAACAACACAGAAATAAGAGAATATATGTTCTGTCCAGGACAATATTAAACAGTAGATGGGTAATTAGATCATTAAATGGCAATATCTTCTCTAGAAATCATATTTGCATTAACAGGAAGCAAGATGGTGAACACTGGTTGGGATGTTAATTCCAGACGAGGCAAAGAACTAGCATACCGATAACAAAACTGGTTCCCAACAAATCAAAACCCAAATGTCATCAAGTAACACAAATGGATAGTAATAACATTCAGAAACAGAAACTTATTCACATGACAATTACCCGATTATCACAGTAAATGGCTGTGTTATTAACTATGTGCGTTTCTATGAATTTACATGACAAAGTTATATTAATATCCCAAGATCAACCTTAGCAGATAAAGAGACACGATGTTACCTTTTCCTTTTCTTTTTATATATAAAAAAACCCTACTCTTGAGCTCTATTAACTCATTCCATTTGAATTAAATCATACAAATAAGTCCCAAATCCTTGACTAAGTGTGGGAAATTAGCAAAAGACTGTTCTTTAATAAGCAATTATAATTGTGAAGTAATATGTGATGGATCACAAATGGAGAGAATTTTCCTTTGTCTGCAGCAAATTGCAAGATGTTGTTTTGGAGCTAAAAAATCAGGTACTGCAGTTAATCCACTTAATTGCATCGGTACGATTCTAAAACATCACCACTTTAGTCATCTAAAATACTTCTCTACTTATGAACCTCACAGAATTTGATATACCAAAGATTCTTCAGGCTCGAATAATACTTTCAGAGAGGATGCTAGTCTATATGCATGGAAAATCCATTCCTCACAAGAGAATATTGAATGCTCAAGGGTGTCAAGTCATTGAGAGCTCTGGAAAAGATCCTTGTCAACCTCTATAGCTTAGCAATGATCAACTACATATCAAACAGAACCTCTTTTATGAGATGCTCTTTGTGACTGTTGAACAATATGGAACTATATGGATGGTGGCTGGAGAGAAAAACAGCACATTTAGCACCTATGAGCAATGACAAATTGACAACTCAATGTAGGCAATGTGCCTAATATTCAGCATTCTGGTAAAGGTTGCAAGATACTTGTGCATTGAGTTTACAGGAGAGTAACAAGTTTTGCAACCAAAAAGTGTAAAAACTGCATATAGCTTCATACACATGTTTGTAGACCTTCTTGAATTAAACTGCAGAATACAATACCTACAAGGAGTATGGTACCAAAACAATTATGAATAACTGCTTCATACACATTTTTCTTTTGCTTCAACATTACATGGCTTGAAATCAAATCTTACCAGCCACGGCAAGTATCCAATAAGTTGACCATGCTATTTACCTCAAATTAAATAAAAAGAAAGAAGTTGATCATGCTATAAGGACAGAGAACTTGAGATTCTCAAAAGAATAGTAGCAAAGTTCGGAATTTTGTAAGGTTCAAGTGTTCTGGGAAGGACTTTATCATTCAAAGTAAGTGTCCATCAGATGATTGTCGTATTGGAGCCTAATGCACGATTTGTAGTTGACTTAATGGAGCAGGTTCCATTTTCAAATGTTGCCATCACCATCTTATCACTTCCATTTTCTAAACACAGATAACCTGGAATGTTAGCTATTCGTTCTCACAGTACATTACTCCTGGAATACTACTCAAATTTGTTTATGAACTTTTCTACGTCCAAAGCCTTGCATCAGCGAGTAGTTTTATAGGGTCACCTTCCCACAATTTAATTATCATTTTAACTCTTTCATACGTTCTGGAATGCTAAGAGTCAAAGCAAAAGGAATGAAGGATTCATGTCAAAGCATGGCTCCGACAAGACTGCAAAAAACTAGGAATTCTAACTTTGATCAAGGATCCAGTAAACCTTGTAATATGCATTTTATTTTTATTATCCAGCTCAGATTGTACATATCAAAGGTGGTTTTTGTATGAAACAGATGAACACAGTCCAAGGCAGCACCAAGTACAAGGACAGACGAATTCTGGGGAACAAAACATGGTAAAACTGAACACAAGGGATAGGGACATGAAGGCACCTTGGCGAACAACCTCATCACTAAACATGGACGAGCTGAAGAACACCGCCATGAAGCCTCACTTGGCATTGGCAAGCTCATTGTCGATGGCGCTGCGGGCGGCGTCGAGGCCCTCGTCGAGGAAGATATCCCACTGTCCATCCCACCGGATGAAGAACTCGGTGTCCTCGAAGTACTTGACCCGGTGGACGTCACCGGCAGGGGTGAAGAGGAAGTCGCCATCAACGAGGTCGTAGCTCTCCTCCTTGGTGAGATTCCACACCTTCTTCTTCCCCTTGATCACCACCAGGTCATGGCCGAACGTGTGGTGGTGCGCCGGCTCGACGCTCCCGGCCTTGAACCGCACGTACGCCGACGTGGGGCTCTCCCTCACGATCCGCATCTCGCCCCCCGGCATGATCCCCACCGGCTCGAACTCCATCCCCTTCCGCAAGCAACAGATCGCGCAATCCCCAAAACCCGATCCCGACCCCGATTTCTCTCCCTCCGGGATCGCGGCCATCTCGGCGGGGGCGGAATCGAAGAAGCTCTGGATGTCGTCGGGCCATGGGGAATCGCCGGATGCGGGGCAAGGGGAGCGGAAAGGGGTGGAGAGCCAGGCGTCGGCGATGGCGGCGGCGGTGGAAGGGGAGGTGGAGATGCCGGAGAGGGCGAGGACGTTGCAGGCGTTGATGGAGCGCGTGTTGATGGCGTCGGCGGGTGTGGCGCAGTGGGTTGCGTACACGCCGGGGTACTTGTTCGCGAAGATCGCCACCCCCGCGCCCGTGCCGCACACCACCACGCCGCGGGGCTCGAGGGGAGGGGAGGAGGTGGGATTGGGATTGGTTTTGGTGGTGGTGATGCTGCGGGCGACGGCGGCGGCGGCGGCGTAGTACTTGTCGACGCCGAGGTCGACGACCTCGGCGACGGAGGGGTGGGCGCGGAGGTGGGACACCACGGCGTCCTTGAGCGCCTCGCCGAAGCCGTCGGCGGACGCGAAGATTTTGAAGCGGCGGTCATCGGCGGCGGTTGCCATGGAGATGGGTCGATCTGAGCTTGGAGTAGAGGAGTGGAGTGAGAGAGGCGACCGACGACCGCGACGACTTTTTTTATCCCTCCGATAAGGCCGGGGGGGATGGGTAGATTATCTGTTGTTGTTGCTTCGTTTTATCCGTTGTTTGCTTCCTTGCGTTCGCTGACATCTGGGGCCGAGAGAGGAGTAGGTGGGCCCACCACTGGCCTGAGAGTGTGAGAACTGAGAAGCCGCTTGCAATTGTGCAATTTTTTGTGTGCAATTGTGATCTGCACACAAAACTGTAAAAGTCATCTAAAAAACAAAATTGTAAAAGTCAGACCTTTTGCTCTGCAGACGGTGGCTTTTGGGATGTTTTAAGCCAACTTGCATTTTATCTTTTTTATGTTTACAGTTTTATTCCTATAAAGCTCGAGTCTCTTCAAAGGATTGAACCAGGATTGACAAAATCAGAATTTTGAAACTATGCGGGTGTTCGGGAGCGCTACTTGGCAGCATTCAGGCTGTGCGGTACAGCAAAGCCGTTCGGCTGCAAGTCTCTATACTAAAGCTGAAACTGCTGCTTGTTGCTAATGCTGTTGATTTATGCTTGATTGATTGTAGCTACTGCTTGCCGGCTTGTTGCACTGCTGCAGGCTTTGATGCCAAACAGCCCCTATGCTCTTAAATTGGCTGCATAATGTACGATAGCACAGTATGGTTCGTAATCATGCCAAGATGTGTAGCGCTCTCTCTCTCTCTCTTTCTCTATGAAACAAGTTAAAGCTCAAATGCTAGATATAGAAAAGCAAGGAAGCATTCGTCATGGGGCTTGCCGGCGGTCTGGGCTGCACGGCACAGTCCAGCCGTTCAACTCATCGGTTGCATTGTACTCCTCCGTCCTTTTAAATGTTTGATGCCGTTAAATTTTTGACACACGTTTAACCGTTTATCTTATTTAAATATTTTTATGAAATATATAAAACTATATGGGTATAAAAGTTTATTTAATAATAAATCAAATGATATGAAAAGAATTGATAATTTTATAAATTTTTTAAATAAGACAAATAGACAAACATATATAAAAAAAAGTTAACGGCGTCAAATATTTGAGGACGAAGAAAGTACCACTTAAATGCCTAAAACACGGATGCATAGAACTGCTTGTTACTTTGTTGCAGCTGTTGTATGTTGTTGGCTGCTGTTAAAACACAGTAGTTGGTGTTGTTGCAGCTATGGCTACTAAACAGGACTTATATCTTTTTTTACTGAGTTTTGGCTACAATGTTCTATATTATTATAATCGGCACGGAGGATTTGAACCGTTGATTTGTAAGTCCTATTGATAAAAATTATTCTACAATAAGAGTTAAGATGGTCCAATCTGTCTTATCTACATGTACTATCACCTATACCACTAATAGAAAAAATATATTTTATACGGATGGTACAATTAGTTAACAAGTAAATGGATATAATCACTTCTACGAATATTTTACTTCCGATAGAGAACACCGTGTGAACTTCCATGAACAGAAGCACTTCCGGTAGAGAGCACCGTAGCGAACTTCCATGAGCAGATGGCAAATTATAGACGAAGCTTCTCGACTTGCAATAGAATTTGTAGGATAAAATCAAGCTAAATTATTTTAATATCTACAAACGAATTAAGAGAATAAAAACATGAACAACATACTTGTTTTCTTCAAATTCTAATGATATGCACATTTCATTTCTCCCTAATGGCTTAATGAAGCTATACATAGCGAGGCCCCATTCTGGTTACAAGCAGAATTTATTTCATTTTTTCCCATGGAAGTGAGATGCAACCGGCATGAGCAATGTATTATGACAAAGTCTTCATTGTAAACTCATAGTAGGCGGTATTAGTTGTGGCAAACTCTACATTGTGGCTGTTAAGGTAGGTCGCGACAGTGAAAAAACTCCTCTTCTCCTCAACTTCCTGCATGCATGCATCAATAAATTTCAGTTTCATAAATATTCATTTACAAACCATGAACTACAAGGTATTATATTTTTAGTCCTTTATGGGCAGCCCATTAATTGGCTGTATACTAGAGACCACAGACCACCTCTATAATGTATAAATGCAATCCCTATATATAGATTATGGATTGTATAATACCCACTTTTGTGCTCACTATGGATGCCCTTGTAAAAAAGACAAAGCAAAATTTGTGAAAGCAAACATTCGCGAAGCCGCGAAGGGTTGATTCTTCTTCACTGTTCACTGATTAATTAACATCCTCCTACAACCAGTCACTAGGCTGGTCAAAATCCCAATACAATGTTGTCATTTGTAAAATGAGTACTTTTATATTTTGGAGTAAACTGACCACTTACTTCAAGATGAGAAATGAGAAAGTAAAATGACCACCTCAAGATAGGAAAGTCTAGGGGAGTAGTGCCCCGAAAAAAGAGCTTGGAAGTTGGAACACATTTGAACGATCATTGTTGGCAAAACAGGTTAAGAATGAGATGATAGTGATGGTGCCACTCCTGAGTAGTTAGAATAATTTAAGTAAAATTGGTTTTTAGCAATATATAATTGTGTTTTTAATTCCATACTATATATTTAAAATCTGGTTCACTTGGTTGAAAAGAAACAGTTCACTTCTTTGCCACTTTTATGGCTAGTACAACTACATGATAAACATTTGATTAGATTTAAAGTCATTTTTACTATAGAATGTCTCTTTAGAAGAAAATGAATAAAATAAGGAATAGTTCTACAAGTTAAAAAAAAGGATAAATGAACTTTCTGTTTTGCATGGGTTTGAGGACAAAGCTACATTTGGATTATTTTTCTTGTCTTCTCTTAAATCTTAATTACTAAAGATGAAAACTTTCAAGCACTTACCCTCTTGTGTTCTTGAATTGTTGCATTGCTATTGCAACCCGCAAAAAAATTTCAAAATTTTTTATTTCGCTAGATGGTGGGCTAGGGATAAGAACTAAAAAGAACATTAACGTCGTTTCTACTTTAGGTTGACAAGCAGAAAATCGGGACTAACTTGTGCGTCTACTTCGTATACGACTATCTTCATAATCTCGCCCCAACACAAATTTTCCATGATTTCAGAGTACGTAAAAAATCATTCATACATTAATTATGTCTCGATTTCTTGTTGATTTCATATATTTATATCTTATTCTTTTTCCAAATGATAGTATATGGATTTGGCGGGCAAAAAACCACGTAATACTATGATAAGGGCCATTCAAGAACAATTGATTGGATTTATCAACGAATAAATTCTTGATCCCGCGGGAGAATTCTACATGGACGACTAAGTTCGTAGCATCGCCCCTTCGACTTCGAAGCCGTAGAATTCTAATTTTCATAGCGACATTCCTTCGAGATTTATACATATANGAGAATTCTACATGGACGACTAAGTTCGTAGCATCGCCCCTTCGACTTCGAAGCCGTAGAATTCTAATTTTCATAGCGACATTCCTTCGAGATTTGTACATATATATGTACATTTTTATATCTGTAAAAAATTTATTTAAGTGTAAATATAAATGTTGGTAATATATATAGATATATATTTAGCCAAGCAAGTTCCATGTGTGTACTATTTGTATTATATATATATATTGTATATATATGTATTTATATTATATGTATACATATATGCATAATACATATAAATTGTGCAGCACCGGTTGGTAAATATGAAAAAAAAAGAAAGATCTTTGACCCCGGTTGGTAACACCAACCGAGATCACTGTGGGTGTGCCAGCCCTACGTGGGCACATTCATCTTTGGTCCGGTTGGTGTTACCAACCGGGGTCAAAGTTCTATCTTTCGTCCGGTTATATAACCGGGGTTAAAGATCCGGATCTCTAGTTCCGGATCGATAACCGGGGCTAGAGGGGGTTACGAATCGGGGGTAAAGCCCCTTTCTCCAGTAGTGATTATACTTCTTAACATGCTCATTTTATAATGTCGTGAACTTCGTAGAATATGAAGGACGACTTTTTTGTTTATTTTATGAATTGAATCGGAATACAAAGTATTTTGACGAAACATTGGTTCCAAATAGGCGGAAAATATCAAATACGTGTATATATATGGTCAACCCAACTTATGGGATGTAATTATACTTTGGTGCTTTTGCCATACCAAATTAATGTTACAAGTAGAGTAAGTTTTAATACTAGCGATAAAATTGATGGCTGACAATTTAACTCGAGCATAAAACAAAGGTTTAGATTACAAGCTCTAGAACACTGTAGAGTTATACATTCTCTATTCCACGGATGAAGTGATGAGTATAAAATCAAAGAGAATGATAGACTCAGTCGGGGCAGGCCCTGCCATTTGGCTTAAGAAAATAGCGATGCGAGTTGGCACTTTCATCAGAGAGTGCGGGCCAAGTGACTGCACAGTGCACACCTCGGCAAAAACGAAACGAAGCGAGACGTGTGGTTCTAAAAAGGAAAAAAAAGAAAAAAAAAACGAGACGTGTGGTTGGTGCGACCGTTCGATCAAACGGGCACAAGAGAAGACAAAGCACAAGTCAACGAATCCAATTCCAACTCAAACCGTTGGTTGGCCGCCTCCTCGCCACGCCGCCCCCTTCCCAATCGATTTTGCCTCCTTCCTTCCCTCCCCTTCGCCGCGCCGGATTCCGATCCGCGGCGGCGCCGCCGACGAGGAGGATGGGGGTGGATGTGCCGCCGGAGGAGTCGAACCGGTGCGTGCGTGGGTGCTGCCGGAGCGCCGCCATCCCGCTCCACCTCCCGCCCTCGTCCTTCTCCCTCCTCTCCCCCATCGCCAAAGGTTAGCCCCTCTAATCCCCACGCAGCCTCGCCGATGTTCTGATGGGGGGAATGGAATGCTATTGATGCCGACCGAGTGTGGCGATGTGCTTGTTGCAGGGTCGGAGAGCACGGTGTACGAGGCGCGTCTGGGCGGCGAGCGCGTGGCGGCGAAGAAGCCCGTGCTGTCCACCTCCGACGACCTCGACAAGTTCCACTACCAGCTGCAGCTGCTCTGGTCGGTCTCGCTCCTCACATTCTGATTCCTCTTTCCGTTGTCGTTTCGTTGCCTGATGATGTCCGACATGGAAGTTACTTCTCATACCCACTTTAGCTTAGTGGTAGAGGATTAGGAATACCCGGGGTGTCAGGAGGCCGTGCTTGTATTGCCATTATTGTTTGACAGCTTTAAGCTCATGCGGTAATCGTTTAGCGCAAAAAGGTGAACTCAAATAGAGTGGTTATGACCTCTTATATGCAATGGGAACAACATGGTAACTGGAAATTCTGCCATTCGAATATTCTTTCCGAAGGAAGGAAGCTGTTGTAAATATTGGTCGATTTCATGATGAAAGACAGGAAGTTTTATTTTTGTGAATACATTCTAACAGTACAAGTTGCAACCTATAACTTCTTCGTTGAAATGGATGATTATATCCTCGATAAGTGAACAAATATTTGTTCAAGAATTGCTCTTGGCAGCTCTGTTGAAATAAAACGGGTCTATGTATATGCAGTGAACTGGATCACCCAGGGTTGGCAAGACTGATCGCAGCACATGCACGTCCTCCAAATTACTTGATGTTCTTTGATTTCTTTGAGCCTCCGAACCTTGCGGACAAGATACATGTCGAGGAGTGGAACCCTTCTGTACAGCAAGTATTCACCATTGCCAGTGAACTAGGTCCCATTTTTTTCCATTAATCTTTTTTCAGTTAAGAGATTGTATCATGTGATGTGTTTATTGCTTTTCTATATTACAAGACAAACTGTTTTTAAGAGTAACATAATACTCTTGTTTTAGGACCCATATTGTAAGTAAATTGGTAGTTCCTCACTTGTTTCATGCAATTAAACAATTTTTTTTTGACCCAATTCCATTTGTATAGCTTGGTGAGGTGATTTCTTGTCATAATGTCTATTCTAGACTTGTTAACATGTATAGTTTTTCCTACTTGACGTTTTTCTATTTCTCAATATAACTTTAATACTACTACTCCTATTTACTAATGCTTTTGGTGACTTAATTTACAGAGTAGTGACGGTATATTGTAAGAGCTATTCTTGTATGCAAATATTGTATTTTTTAATGATTGGTAATGAATCAGTTCATACTAATTCAGAATAAGAGATATGTGATTTTGTTATGCTAATTTATGGTGTTTTCCTGGCTCTAATTTGGATCAAATGCCTGTTGTTGAAGAAACACAAATTACCAAATTAACATTTATTTTCGCTGTTTATTTGCAGCAAAGGCCCTCCAATACCTAAACATCCTTGGCATAGTACACAGAGATGTAAAGCCTGCAAACATTTTGGTATGTTTTAATGATGTACTGTATATTGAATGATTTTAAGTTCTACATGTAATGCGTAACATGCGTTTCTACATACATTAACAAAATTTAATAATTTTGTACAGCTAGATAAGGACTTCCATCCACATCTAGCAGATTTTGGCTTAGCCATGTACCAGAAGGACATTAAGCATGTTTCAGTTGAAAACTGGAGATCATCTGGCAAGCCTACTGGTGGTTTCCACAAAAAGCATATGGTGGGGACATTAATATACATGGCACCAGAAATTTTGAGAAAGGACATACATACAGAGAAATCAGATGTATACAGCTTTGCAATATCTATCAAGTAAGCCGTTTCTCTCTTGGAATTGAATGTAGATTTTCCCCATCTACTTCAATTTTTTCTTAACATAGAATATGTGTACTCTGTTACCCAAGGAAATAGGTTTTTGTTTTTTGGGGGTATGATTAACATATTTGCTTCTATTTGTGGCATGTGTCATATAAGCAATCCATGACATATATATAGAAGGTTGCTTGGATGTAAATTGCTATTTCTGTACTGGAGGAACTGGTTTTTCCCATATACTACCTCCGGTCGATAATATTTGTCGCAGTTGACTATGACCATAAACTTAGGCTATTCATCTTATTCAAAAAATTTATGCAAATATGTAAAATTTTAAGTCACACTTAAAGTATCTTTAATAATAAAACAAGTCAAAACAAAACAAATGATATTTATGCAATTTTTTAAATAAGATGGTCAAAGTTAACCGCGTCAAATAGTTGTATACATTGGCCAACTTATGTGAATTCCAATGACTGCCATGGTGGACGATTATAACTATAGCTCATTTGAAACAAAGCTGCACAGTTCCAAATCTTACTTGCACACACTCTCTCAGGCTTTCACATACCCTGTCAAAATTTCGTTCTGAAAAAGAGAAGGTACTCAACTAGCCTTCTTGATTTTCATGTGCTAACACCTTTAATTTATTTTCATCAATTTGCAGTGAGCTACTTACTGGTGTGGTGCCTTACACAGATCTACGAGCAGAAGCACAGGTACATCTTTTGTTCTGTATCTTTGTCTCTTGCACTCCATTAGCATTCAGCACACATGATATTATTGTGTATTTTTTCTAAATTACATAACATCATTTTGTTAATATTTTAAAAGGAAATTTATTGAATACCATTTATTTCTATCCCAATTAGAAAGTTTTCTTGTTGGTTGTAATCTACAGACTATAGTTCCTATTTTTTATTTCCAAATATTTGAAAAATGCAACATCTTTTTCTTCATATATGTGATTGTACAGTCATGCATGTGTATATGTAGCCCTGTATTAGCTTCAATTACATATATAATACAGCTGCTAGCCTGCTGCACAAAAAATGTGAGATACACTATTTTCTTCAATTGAGAACTCATTGTTTTTTCTTTAGGCACACACTGTCCTTGAAATGACTTACACCGAACAACAACTTACAGCAGCAATTGTTTCTCAAGGATTGCGCCCAGCTCTTGCCCTTCCCGAGTCTGGCGCTCCACCTAGTCTTTTGTCACTTATCCAGCGTTGCTGGGACCCTGATCCTCAACAGAGACCATCATTTAAAGATATTATTGAAGAGTTAAAAATAATAGAAAAACATATAGCTGTAAATTCTTGCCCACCAGCATCTCCTGTAAACAAGAATCAAAACGGCAACACAGAAGTACACCACTATCAAGAAGCATTGAACTGGTTTAACCAAGGGGAGTTGTTTGCAAAGAAAGGAAACATATTGGGCCATAAATTTGGTCATTGGTCTGATATTTGTGATCAGTCTTCTAAGTACTGTCCAACATTAAGTTGGGGATCTTTTGCAACATGTGGCCGAAGAGAAACAATGGAAGATGCCCATTTTATGCTTCCCCACATGAGTGAAGAACAGGATCTGCATGCCTTTGGCATTTTTGATGGTCACAGAGGTCTACAACTCAACAGTTCACAATGTTTATTACTCTGTATTTAGTAACTTCTGCATTATCATATCTTACACCACACTTTCTACAGGTTCAGCAGCTGCTGAGTTCTCAGTTCGAGCTGTCCCTGGTTTTCTCAAGCAGTTTAATTCCAATACAAGGTATGGAATGAATGCCAAGAATCTGGTGATATTTTTCATGTATGAAGTCTCAATCTGACTTTTCTTTTCTTGTAGCCCAACTGACGCCCTTACAGAAGCATTTGTAAAGACTGACATAGCATTTCGAGAGGAATTAATTCTTCACCAGAGGTCAAAAAGGATAACTCAGAAAAATTGGCATCCTGGTTGCACGGCAGTGACAGCACTGATAGTGAGAAACAAACTTTTTGTAGCAAATGCTGGTGATTGTCGAGCAATTCTAAACCGTGCTGGCGAACCATTTCCTGTGACTAGGGTTGGCCTCATATTTCTTTATTTTGCATGCTTCTTGAAATTAAGCATATACTATATATAAGATATAACATAATATATGTCTCCATTCTGCCTTGATAGGATCATGTTGCTAGCTGCCCAATGGAAAGAGAACGGGTTGCAAAGGAAGGAACTGAAGTCAAATGGCAAATAGATACATGGCGAGTTGGTGCAGCTGCCCTTCAGGTGCTAGCTTTTGCTCCTTTTGGCATGTACTCCCGTGAGCATCATACATTGTGGTAGCCATGATTAGCCATAGATGCATGATAATCAATAACCTTGATGATAGTAGAAAAAAAATTGCTTACGTAACATTATACCCTCTATTATGAATTCTTTTCAGTTGGTTTAGAACTTTGTTCAAGTGTATGTCATGCTGTTTCTACAAAGGGGATACCGGTTCCCTTTCCCTAGACAGCAAGCAGTGTTCCTTTCTGCACTATGAATAATGCCAAGCTATATGCTATAGCACGCAGTGTCTAGAAGGGTTTACGTTCAAGCTTACCTTCTTGTAGAGGTCCAACCACAGATACTTATGCTAGTTGGCCCACGATTCTTTTTGGGTTAATTGGTTTGGGATTTTTTTCTATGCTTTTGGACACTATAAATGCTGCGTCGATGTTTGCATCAGCATAATTATACTGTTTCTTGCAGAAAAATGATAACTGTAAGATCTATAGTTTACACCAACGAGTGGCTGTTTTTTGACAGGTCACACGGTCCATTGGTGATGATGATCTCAAGCCAGCAGTCACAGCACAACCGGAGGTTATCGAAACCGTTTTATCGTCTGATGATGAATTCCTGGTAGGTCCATTTTGGTTTTGGCAGTTTCTTATCATTATCATACGTCAGTTTGTTATAACTTAGAATATCGAAGTTCATATCAGCGTGGCATAAAATAGTAAAGCCTGGCTCTGCTTGGCTGTAACTGTAATGAAGCTCATTCAACATTGGTGGGCATTATGACTCTATATGTATATTTATTCTATTCCTAACTTAATGTAAATACCAGCCTCTTCAAAAAGACAGATGCCACTGCAAAGTTCTGGCTTTATTTATAATACTCTACTGATGAACCTCAAAACGGTGTATCTTTCTTTTTTTTTCTTTTTTTTTTTGCGGGGAGCAAAACGGTGTATCTAGTTTAGGTTCCTGTGCGAATTCCAAGAGAACCTGAAATTTGAATTCAAAGATACGAAAACCTCATTGTAGATTCACAAAATTCTTTGTTTACCTGTAGGTGATGGCTAGTGATGGATTGTGGGACGTGATGAGCAACGAGGATGTCCTGTCCATCATCAAGGACACAGTAAAAGAGCCTGGAATGTGCTCCAAGAGACTGGCCACGGAGGCAGCAGCGAGGGGCAGCAAAGACAACATCACTGTCATTGTTGTGTTCCTTCGCCCTGTCTCCACCGCTGAGCGGATATACTGATCACCAAAGCATTGTTGGTAACTTCAGCATGCGATATTACGCGTCATTTGTTATATTTGGATAATATTGTCACCACAGCAGATGAAAAGAAGCCACATACATAGTCATTCTTTGTACACAAATTAGATTACCCTGTCTAGGGCAGAAAGATGATTAGTCTTTCTGATAGCAGAAATGTCGCATTCATTCATTGGTCAAGCGTTTGTATCTCATTTGTACACTTTACAGGCCAAAAGAACAGAGCAATACTCATTCATCACTCAGCTCTTCAAAATTTATGGAATTGTCGATTGATCCAAGTTTAAATGCTTTCTTTTTCTTGCTGATCAGTTCACCTGCTAGAAATCGCTAAATTGTACCGTAATTAGTTGGTCGAATGGGGAAAATCCTGAGGCAACTGTCTTTGCCAAACCATGAAGCACGTGAGAGTTAACTGTTGGGCCCAGTGTACTTAAACATAATTGTGAGGAGTCACGAGATGGGAGGTCAAATAAACCGACGGAAAATGTCTTTTTTAGTATTACATCTAAATTATTGCTGTTGTGTACAAACCACAACCATGGATGAGGTATACGCAACTGCCCTAAAAAAAAAAAGATGAGCTATACGCAACAATAATGGTGTATACTTGAGGACATGGCACCTAAACAAATAATAACTTGATGGCATTACAGCGAGACTGACCTGTACAACGAACCATCTCTCTCAAAAAATAAGCCACTTGCCTACTTGCGTCGCCGTGTACGAATTGAAGAAATCAAGAAACAGCGATCTTTTCTTACAGAAACTAGAACAATTTGGATAGCCACGGCATTTTTAATATCTTCAGAGTTTTCAGATAACCTCAATCTGGTGTCAGACAGAGATATCGCCATCCACCAAAGACTAGTCAGGTCAACTTTCTCGTCTGGATTCAAGCTTTCTGTTTACAATCTCGCGCAAATCGGGCAATGTAGCTGAAATTTGGGAGAAGAAAGCAATTGAATTGATTTAGGACCAGGTCCAATTTAATACCATGAAATGTTCTGTACTAGAAATCAGTAGATGGGTGACATTTTTGTATCCTTCTGTTTGGAAAAACAAAACGTGCAAGCTGTACTGAGACATCGATAGGTTGCAAGAAAGTGATCCCAATGACAGCTACTCCCATGGAAAGGCCAAGTTGAGACCACCTGAATTTTCTTACCAGCCTTCTTTGGCTAAATTAGGCGCCAGAAATTCACAACAATTATTTAGCGCAATAAACTTTTCCAACTGTGTGACGATTTTGTATTTCTCTGGATATTCTTGTTTAATAGTGGCTTTGAACAAAGGTACCCAAGAACCAAAAAATGTTGTGGCAGGTAGCAACAGAGCTAGAGCTATCCATTCAAAAAGCCACTCTCAATAAGAGATTTATAAATTTAATCCACATAATAATTTTACATAACAATAAACACCATCGCAACCACAAAATCCCGATATGTGACAGAGAGGTGATGGCATTTTAAGAAAACAAAGACATGCAAACTGCTTGTAGGACCTTGTTCCTTGGCATGCTCATGTATGTGTGACTAGCAATGGAAGCCTGTCCTCTCCAGATCCCTTTCTAAAGTAGCCGTAGAGCACCAACTGAATGACACCCAAAAAGGTTCCAATCCCATTTGGAATCTGCAATTGACAATTCAATAAGATAAATACACCAAAACAGATACAAAAAGCTATATAGCCTTCCAAGCAAAAGCTACAACAGTTCACTGGAATCTTACATATATGAAGAAATCATGCAGTAGAACTCCATATGCGAAGAAAGATATGCTCATCAAGAACATTGATAGTGACAAATAGAAGGGCATGTACTCCACGCTCTTCGTCCTGATCACCAAATTCTGTTGGAAGACAAAAAAAAAAAAAAAAACCAATGCACCGTTCTTAAGAATATTTCAAGCACCGGAAAACTACTCAAAGGCTGAACACATTTAAAAATGTAAAATATTTACTACAAACTACAATTTGTTAGGAAATCAAAACTAAGAACCACAATTCATTAGAACTCACAATGATCGACAAGGGGGACGCAAACATGAATATGAGGGACGCGACGCTGATGTAACCGACGAATATTTGCCGTGTTTGGTGATCAAACAACGCCAAACTAACATACACAATTAAACCAAACACGCCGAAAACCATAACAAGCAGGCTGGACACCTTCACCTGCATCATCAACAAGCCACATCAACACAATCTCATTAAACAGCACAGAATGAATAAAAAAAAGTCAACGTGAGAAACAGCATATGCTGGGAATCTGAAAGGTGGCAAAGAGGTAAGGTTTTACCCTCTCCTTGGCGTCAGCGAATGCGATGAAGGTGGCGGTGTAGGCCAGCTGGAAGACTGCGCCGATGGTGTTGACGGTGGCGACGAGCACGACGCCGTAGGAGACGAAGGGGAGGCCGTACCAGAGGCAAATCAGGCAGTTGAGCAGCGAGTAGATGTACGGCATCGCCGAGAACTGCTCCGTCGATCCGTTCCGGACGATCCTCTTGAATGTCGGCCTGCAAAAATCGAGTCGCAATCCATTGTTCGTTCTTGAGGCCAATTTGGGGGCAAGAGAGCTGAAAACTAAATTGGTGAAATCAGAGAGGAAGGGACTTACAGCGGCGAGATGAAGAGCACCAGAGCGAAGATGTTCCCTGCAATGGAACAAAACAGCAACCATTATGAGGAACTACCAAGAACTGCCTCCCTCCCTCTCTCCCCTTCTCCCGAATCGAATCAAGATTACTACCGAGAAGGCAAAGCAGTGAACACCCACCAAAAAGGGAAGAAAAAGAAGAGGAGAGAGAACTACAAGAGCCAATCAGAATGCTGCTGGCGAATGCGCGTAGAAGCAATCTTAATTACCTGCAATTCCTGCCCCATAGCAGCAGATGTCGTGGAAAGGGGAACCAGAGGAGGTGGTGGCGGCGGCGGCCGCCACGGATAAACCAAGAGAGTTCATCAAAGCTGTTGCTCCGCTCCTCCCAATGAATCTTCGATCCACAGCAGCGGCACTCGTGAGGCGCGGTCGATCNGGGGGGGGGGGGGGGGACCCAACGGTGGGAAACGGGTAGGAGGGGAAGACGGGCAGCGAATCGAAGAAGAAGAATCGCGGGGTGGGGGGTTTTTTTTCTGATTTTCTCCTCTCTCCCGTCGCTAGCTAAGCGAGCAGCAGCTGTTTGTTTTCCTTCCCTTGCTGGTTTGGGCGTGGCAAATTGGGCTTGGCTGGCTGGCTGGGCTGTCGCGCGATATAAGCATGCGCGGATATCCTCGTGTCGTGTGTCGCCGTGAAATCGTGGGGATTTTCTGCGGATATCCACTCCTCGCCTCGCCTCGTATTTCTTTTTCCCTCGTGGCGTAGGTGGTGGTCCAAGTCGGTGTCATCACGCCCAATTGGCACGGGCGCACGCACGGCACGAACGAGGGAAGGAGGACAACGCAAAGAGACATCCATCGCCGCCGCTGATCCGCGCAGCAGCGACGCGTGCGGTGCGGGTATCCGAGACAGTGTGCACATGCGTGTTACCCTTTTCTTTTCTTCCGTCTCGTCTCCTGCCACGTTGGTCCGTGTGGGTTTTTTTTTTTCCCTGCTAGACGACTCGTTCTTCTGCACTGATCGGCCGGAAGCCAAGCAATACTGTTGATCTTTCTAGTACTCCGTAGAGTCACTGTTAGGTTGTTTTATCTCCAAGAAAAGAAAATCTTAATTTTTTTTTCTTTCCTAAGGGAATTTATGTTTTGTTATGTACGACAACGATATCTTTATTTTGTCAAAATAGCTTTTGCACTAAATAGAGCACTGTAAGAGTCAGATACAAAACATTGTCTGGGTTATTACATTCTCATCAAAAACCATCTTACAATGTGTGGTCTGATCTCGTGAAATACACTATCAAAAACCTCAAAACATTTATGAATTTTGTTCACCTTAATGCATTTAGTTTTAACAAAAATTCCATTAGCCTTATAGGGTTTTACAATAGACCAGAATGCAAATCAAAATTTACTAATTTCTTACTTATGTAGCCTTAAGAAAATATAGCTTACTGTATGCGAAAATTTAAATTTCTGCCAAGTTAACCTAGTAGAAATATAGTTGCTGCACTTAGCATTGGAGGAATTGCAAAATTATAGTAAAATTCACCATAGCAATGTTCGGATCAACGAATGCAACAATATGGAGAAGTAAAGCAAAAATTTCCATAAAATTCAAAAGAAAAGACACATAAATTTAGTGGAGAAAATCTAAGAAATACTATTGACAAATGCCCGTCCTAGAAATACAATCGATAAATGCAAGTTCCAAAAAATACCATCATACAAACGACTTTGTCCTAAAAATATCATCGTCATCAGGGTTTCCTTAGCATTTATTTGTTGTGGTATATAATAAACAATCCATTTACCGGCTCGGGTGGACGGAGAATGCAATTTCCACCACACGCCATTAAATACATTGTTTATCCTACAACACTTGACAGAGAAACGCTAACGGAATCCAAACGACGATGGTGTTTCTGGGACAAAGTCGTTGTACGATAGCAATCCCAGAAAATTATATTTGTCGATGGCATTTCTGAGACTTAAACATTTCAACAATAACCACATCCTTCCATTCTTATGTGCCAACTCCAGACCGTCATCGTTCAAGCCTCGTCTCGTACGTACTTCTGTTCAGTGAGCTAGCTCTCGGGCTGGTTGGACACACGGGGACCGGCCGGTCACCCCAGGCTTTGTTGTTGCGTTCTTCATTATAGATTGCACATAATGGCATAGGAAAGTTATTGATAAAAAGAGAGAGTAAATTGACGGATGACATTTAAGTACATAAACTTGTAAAATGGTTTTCCTGGTGCACGAACTTGTCCGATACATATGAACCACCATCAAAGTGGCATGGCAGCGTTAATTTTACAACTATGGCGCGCAATATCTGAGTAGGGCTTGAGGCAAACTATATTTACAAATAATCATCCACATGGCATCTATTATATCCTTCTTGTTATATCCCTTGCATCCTTTCTAGGTTGTTTTATATGAGCCTCTCTGTATTATGAATTATTATATTTCATTGAAAATGTATATGTATATCTACATGACATTTTCTTTTTCATATATATGGTTAAGTAACATCCTCTAATAAACACTCAAATTACAAAAATTAGACATATCATGTTTTTTTCTTGATTCACATGTGCTAGACAGGTTCAACATCAAAACAAATATTTTGTCACTGCTCGAGCTCAATGCCGTGGTTGGCTTGGCCACTGATTCTATTTTTTAGATAATAGATAAACCGGCTTTCACATATACAACCACTTATACAACCCAAAGTTCACATATAAAAGCAACAAAAAAAGCCAATTCACTCGGCGCACACTAAGACATTGGACTGAAACATGGACATGCTAGACAATAACAACATTAGATAGCAATCCCGTTGCTAAATCTCCAGCCAAACATCGCAAAGATTTGCATGACCGTAGATTTAAGACTTCGGCAAGCAAAAGAGATCAAGTCTTTGGTCCCTTCAAACTTTTGTAGTTGCGCCTAAAACCGGAACCAATATGTTGACCTGAACGAAACCTGCATATATGATTTAGATGGAGATTTATGAAAAACCATATCATTTCTACTCAACCATAGAGCCCGATATATAGCAGATGCCCCTACTTGAATTATTTTTGCAGGTTTTGGTTGAACTACATTCAACCAACCTGCCCCCATATGAGCAAAACTTGTTGGTATATTGAACCCAAAAGATACAAAACTTTTAGCAAAATGGCAATAAAAAATGTAGTATGCTTTTTTCATTTGAACAAATACAACACTTCTTATCACCATCCCAATTCTGTTTTGCTAAATTATCCTTTGTTAAAGTCACCCCCTTATAAAGATACTAAAAAATATCTTTATTTTTAAAGGCAACTTTAATTTCCAAATATGCTTATTCCTATCAATAGTACCATTATTAATACGAGCTAAATACATAGAATGGACAGAGAAAAGACCGTTTTGGTGTAGATTCCATCAGAACTTGTCCCTTTGATCATTCAAACGATATGCATAATTTGAGCAACTAAGTTATACCAATTGACTAATTCTGTCAAGCTAAAGATCTTCAAAAAGAAACATTTAACGGAACAAAACTCATAACAGCTGCGACTGAAGTACCTTCCCTGTGAGTAATATTATACAACACAGAATATTGATCTTTAAAGGAATGGTTTCCAACCCATATATACTCCCAAAACCTTAGTTTGTCTCATCGTTCACTTGAAAAGTATCCAAATCGAGAAACTTTTCTTGGTCCTTGGTAAGACTTGACCAAAAATTGAGAGTCTACAGGTTTTTTAAGTAACACCCATTATTGTTTGAGTATTCAAATATTTTTTACGCAATACATCTTGCCAAACACCATCTTTATTAATTAATTTAAAAAATCATTTACTCAACAAACATTGATTTTGTATTTCTATATATTGATGTTGATCGGTTGTGATGACTGTGGCTTATTGGTTTTGTATGTGCATGTACATGGCTGGCTGCAGCTGCTGTAGCTGGCTGCTGCAGCGCAGCTGCACCCAGCTGTTCTGATCAACCCCATTATGTATACCAAGACAACCCTGGCCCTTTGGTGACGTATAATGTTCTATCTTGTCAACCTGTACTTTTTCCTATGATTATCACTTTGCCAATAAAACCTTGATCTATGATAGTCAATCTTTTTGAAGAATTCCTTTTGAAATTTCAAAAAATGAAGCCTAAACATAACAAGGCTTGAAAGTACAGAATAAATAAGGACCAATCTGCTCCCTACTGACAAATTAATGCTTTCCTTTTGAACTACTTAATATTTTTCTCAATTCTTTACTCAATATACTTCCAATCTATTTCATAGTTTCCTAAAATGAAATGGAATACCAACATATCTCACTGGAAAAGAACCTGATTTACAACCAGATAATTGAGAATAAAGTTGTTCACTTTCCTGCGCTGGCCAAAACAAAATAGCTTACTTTTATGAAAATTTATTTTTAAGTCAGACAATTTTTCAAAAACAGTTGATAATAACTTCAAATTTTTTGCTTGTTCAAGATTATGGCCCATAAAAATCAGTGTCATCTGCACCCATCATCAATAAAACGAGGTACAACACCTGATTCTATTACACTTGTTAATACCAGTGTAAATGATAACTTTCATTGTTATATAGATATTTTCTTAGGTTGGAGGAAATTAGGTTACTTTACATATTATTGTATTTTAGGATAGGACGAAGTTTTTTACGGCCTATATGGAGTTAGCGTGCGAGTTGGTTCCTTGCACATGTGTAATATGCTGATATGCATTCATGTAACATGTATTCTTTATTATTTTGAAGACTAACATTTCAAGTAGATTTTATCAACCCGCGATAATCTTTCGTGCAAGCCACTCACGTACTTTCTGATTCTCTATTCAAATCACATTTTCTTTAAACAGCTCATTGGTAATTAATGAAATAGTGAAATAGTGTTGTATTTGTGTTAGCAACTCTCTTCAGCAAAAGTTCAAAAACAACAATATGCAGCAAAATTTGAGGTGAAATTAAGAAAAGGTAAATTTGGCGTTATCATAACGCTGTAGTTTTTAACGATAATTTTTTTTCCAACTTTTTTTTGCAGGTTATCTTCATGTTTTTTCAGTTCCCCTTTAGGGAAAATTAGAGCCATGCCATTACTTTTTTCTCAAAATTGGAGATATGTCATCTTGACCACATGTCATTGATTCACATGGGCTCCACATGTCATTGACTAACGGATGTCATATCTTCAATTTTGAAAAATTGCAATGACATGGATTCAATTAGCCCTTGGCTTTATTCTTGATCTTTGATGCAAAATATTATGTACAATGGTGTTATACTCTTCAAATTGGTAGTCAAAATTTTTTATTTTCTATTTTGGGACAGGGAGATAGGTTTTGTACCATCGCCTTATAACTTTTATTTCACTTTGAAGTCTAATTTTATTGGACGTGTATCTGTAGGAGGCCAAAGAAACTGTTTCTATTTTTCTGCACCCTTCTTGACTATAGCAAGTCTTAAAATACAGTGGCGTCAGCTTTGACTGCTCGTGTTTCTCATGGCCTTGTGTTGGTGATCTGTGTTCCAGCGGCATCGGCATGTGGGCATGTGGGCATGTGGCATGATCTGATGTTGGCTTGTTCACCCAAAATTTGGATATTTTCCTGTTCTTGCCTGTTTTTTTAGAGTTGAGTGATCGGTAGTGTTTATTTGACTCCGCCCAGATCAAACAGTTTAATTCTTACTAATAGTGTAGTGGTATTACTAGTTTTGCATCAATCATGCACCGATGAAATTTAAGCCAATCTCTTCTATGTACCATGTACCTGAGTTTTGTCCACTCACTCTCTTGTATACCTCCAAATTTTGGCTTTGATCCTTTGCATATCCATTCCATTAGGTTGATTGTTAGTTGTCCATGTAATAGCTAAGAAAAAGTCAATTTTACCCTTAAGAACCAAAGGAATTTAGAAATTAATGGAGTTTATTATCGTAAAGATAAAAATATGCTGTATGTAATTGTTATATTTATGAATTTATTGTGTGGGGTATTTTCGTGACAATTTTTTATATAAAAAATTCAATATAAATTATCCATTGGCATGTAGCATGTTTTATATGTTACACATATTTGATTTACTATGTATATTATACATTAAAATAATATTATCTGCACACGACTATTAGTTACGTTCAACACTAAAATGATACATGTACCATTGAAAAAATAATTAATTTTTTTACGTATAATATTTCTTAAAAGGTAAGAATATTTCTAATGTAGTACTCCAACATATGATGCATTCTATCCATGCCGACGGGTAAAACCGACTTTTTCACACATACTTAGCGGAACTAACGTAAAGGGTATGGAAGGGATTTAAATAAAAATTTAAGGGCATACAAGAGAACAAGAAAAACTCAAGGGCATATTGGCTAAACTTTAAGTGGTATGTGGGGAATTTTCTGTAGCTAGAAGTAAGACTGGTTTGCCTGTAGCTTCGTTAGCTCGCTTGGCTTGTGGCCGGCTCGGATGGGTATTTTTTTATAACGAGTCAAGCTAATATTTTAACTCGTTTATATAACAAGTTAGCTTGATCAAGCTGCTCACGAGCTTAACAAGTTTATTGCCCTAGCAAATTTTATTACTTTCTCGGTACAAATTGAGTCCTGATAGGTCAATTTAATTGGTGAGAGAATGTTTAACCTAAATCCTGGCATCGAATCCTCCTCCTCTAGTCCAACCATCGGACTCAACCACTGACACAATGAGAGAGACATCACGCGGCACTCCACCACCAGTAAATCACGCTGTCGGCCGCCACCCCTATCTTCACCTTTCATCCATCCAGCTGCCGACCCGTTGGTCACATCCAGGCCAGCAGCCGGCTTTATCTTTCCTCTCCATCCATCCTGCCACCGCCGCACATCTAGGCCAACCGTCAGCCGCTGCACGACTATGGTTGCAGCTTCGCGTGGTCCCGCGCAGCGTGCCCGAGCTGGCCTGATGCCTCTGCGCACCCTCCCAGCTGACAGTTCCCGGCCACGCCTCCACCCTCCATTCATGCAAGCTCGCGAGCTTAACAAGCTGGCTTGAGCTCTTAATGAGCCGAATTGAGTTTTTAGCTCGTTATCATAAGAGCCAAGTTGAGTCAGCTCGTCAAGATAACGAGCTATAACGAACCAAGCCATAATGAGTCTCTAAATCCAGGATTAGCTAGAAGTATTGTATTTTGTGAAATCGATTTTATTGTAGCATTCTTAAAGTTCAATGGATCAATGATATTCTGACAATGCAAGCACCGTGCGGCACTTTTTGACGTGTCCGATCTGTAGTTGTACATTTTTAGATGATGAAAAAGTATTCGGCATTTGCTTGCAACTACAACCCATTATTATATAAGAGCTGAAATAATAATATAATCTCTGTACATGCATGTATGTGCTTTGGTAATTAAGGTTTTGCCTTTTGTTTGTTGCCCTGCACCTCGCATCCGGAGTGTATGGATGGTTACGTATTCGTGGTAATCTACTTCCCACGATGAACCCATGAACAGAGATATTTGAAATATTCAATTGAATCGATTATTATTTCTATAGTACTTATCCACTTTGTTCCTTAATTAATTTTTCTTCAATTTTTTGAGATAATGTTCCTTAATTAATTTGTCGTGTACGAAACTACCTGTTTACGTGGGCCTAATCCCAGCTCATGCATGTCCAGCATAATACGTTGTTGCCCTATAAACTCATATGTACTAGTCAGAAAAATTGAGAGTTCCAGCTAGCCAGCTTCATGATCCACCGATCTACTAGTCTACTGTAAGACGGGACGAATGGCTGAAAGAAAACCCGAAAATGATTTGTGCGATCGATCGATCGATCTTGTCAACTACTGGGTGTTGTCTTGTGCCATCGGAGCACATTTGCACGTCTCCTTCACCTTTGCCTGCTGTCTACTAGCTAGTACAACTTCTAGCCGCGTGCTGCCGTGTCGTGCTTTGCCTGTGGATGCCACACGCCCCAGTCTCCCTCCCTGCTTTGGCTGTGCGTGTCCCAGTCCCAGCTCTGTTTCACCTGATTGATTTGAGCAGCATTTGGTGGCCAATGGGCAGGCATTTCACGACGTGCTCGGGCCAACCGTGGTCATTTCTCTCAGTAAAGTGAAGTTTGGTCGCCACGAAAGCTGGTTGGTTGCTCACTGTCACGGGCAGGTGTATGTGTGAGTAGTCGGGTGGTCTTGGTTAGGTTTTGTGCTTATCTCTTTTTGTTTCTCAGTCTGTTCGTGTTAGTATATATTTTTTTGGTTGTATATCAGTCGTCATCTCTAAATATGCATATATGTGCAACCGGTGATGTCACGGGTGAGGCTTGTGTAGTTTTTCTCTTTTTGGCTATAATTAAGTAACGATAGCGCAAAAGATTTGCAGGAGATTCAGCGATGGAATTGTTAATTACAATCAGTCAACAATCAACATATGAAAAATCCATGAGATCGCAAGGAGGAAAACAAGAAATTGGCAATGCCGTGCTCTCTCTCTCTCTCTGACGGAGGTTCTTGCTTGGATCGGGCCCATTTCGAACACAGATCAAGAGACTCGTATATGTTAGTTTCGGCCCATGTTTTAACTCTGATTACTGGTGTTGTGGGTTTGGCCTGTTACTAGGTCTGCTGTTCCTTGCGAGCTTTCATGTTTTCATTTTCTTTTTGGGTCCACTACTCTGATTTTTTTGACAAATTGTTACAAAGCCATAAGCCATGGCAAGGGGTTATCATTAGAAGTGTTGAGTTTAATCAGTTTGATACATACCTATACCGCCGTTTTGCTGGACAGAGATTTTCAGATTGTCTCGAATGAACCCTCAAGTTAATATTGGCCCTTTGGTCGATCACCCGACGACCAAAAAGTCATGCCGTCGTAAGTACTAGCAAGACGTCGCCGTTGAAGCGTAAATCAGAAATAGAGTTGGAATTAGAGCCCAGCTTTTCGGTAAACTTCTCTTCCAATGCCGGAAAAACTCAGTCGTTAATAAAATAACGATGGAAAAGTTTTCGGTCGTTAATACCATTAATGATGAAGCCTTTAACGACCATAGACGTCCATAATTTTGTGGTTGTTAATGGCCTTTAGCGACCACATTTAGACTTTTAACGACCACATTTTCCGTCGTTAATAATCATTTCTCCAGTAGTGTCCACTTCAACTGCCGAGCTAGTTCCATTCGAGCTCATTTCACTAGAAAAAAAATGAGAGGAAGTGACTGTCGTCCCAATGTTGTGTAGTTCACAGCTTTGAAGTAGGATGCCATCCCAATCGAAGTCAAGCACCCAATGCGACGGCATTGCCATGACATTTGAGAAATGGGTGTAAATGACCTCTGCTTTGTCAGCATGCTTGTATTTCCATAGTTGGCCCACTTTTAGCCTTTGGATGAAGTTTTTCTCCTCCTGGCATTGCATTTCTTATGGAAAAAATTTTGTGTTG
Organism: Leersia perrieri; assembly: GCA_000325765.3. Lineage (NCBI taxonomy): Eukaryota > Viridiplantae > Streptophyta > Magnoliopsida > Poales > Poaceae > Leersia > Leersia perrieri. Next base: position 14,308,936 of record CM002476.1, on the reverse strand, counting down.
GCATCTCCCTCTTTAAGGTTGGTGATCCTCAATGCCTGCCTCTTTTTGGCCCCTCTATAATCGCTAGTCTCATTGCCCGGATTTTAAGTTACGTCTTAGATTGGTCTCCGCTGTGCTCAGTTGGTGGTGTTCTTGAGCAATGTCTGTTTGAGAGTATTTTGGCTTGGCACCAAATGAATAATGCTTCGTGTTAATAAGCAAGGCAAAGATCACCATGGTTAGTATGGAGCTTGGCCTGTACGTGATGCATGGCCCATGCATATACGCACAAGCAGGAAGCAACCTAACTATATGGATTGTTACTTCATTGATATACAGACGTATACATATGTTTCAGTTTTGCACTGACGCGTCTATGAGCAAGCGTTGATCGATCTACAAGAGTAATCAACAAATCTCACACATGCATATGCCCGTGGGCTGAGCCCACACCAAACATGTACGCGTATGTGTACACGTATCAGTCATGGCTTCGCCGGCTAGCCCGGCGTATACGCGTACGTACGCGTGAGCGAAGCTTCCAGAACAACAGATTAGCGGGATCAATTAATGGCGACTCGGCTCTATCTGTTCGGCGTCAACGATCTCATCTCATCCGCGTCGTCCGCGAGCAAGAAAATCGGATGCATGGAGAGCTCACACGGACGCGTTCCACCAACCCTAGGCACCGGCTCTGCCTATAAAAGGGAGAGGGCAGCTCACTCTCTCGAGACCATACACAACACTTTCATTCTCACAGCACACACTCCTCACTCTCGCAAGACACAACAGCACAACAGCTCTCACTTTCTCTCGCACAACTCACTGCTCTCTCACACACCAATCAACACACATATATCAATCTACCCTACATACACCAATCAACGAGAAAAGAAGGCACGCCGGCGACGGACGACGAGCAGCCGCCGGCGACTTTCGTCGGAATACCTCGGCGGCCGCGGAAGACGTCGGTGCGGTGTCCAGCAGGAGAAGGCGAGCTGAGACAGAGGCGATATCGCCGTCAACCCCGGAGAATAAGATCGTCGACGACCTTTGTATCTGCTAACATGGGTATTCTTGCCTAGTTCCTCTCTTTCTGTTTCTTTGTTTCAGTCTACGTCATAATATACATGGAGGAATGCACGCCTGTGTTGCTGTACGTGCGGAGAAGAATGAAACGTCTGACCCAAGATTGAAGCCAAGCCATGCACCTGAACCACGAACAATTCACCGTCGCCACTG
>CM002476.1:14283748-14305981 GCA_000325765.3 Leersia perrieri | reverse complement strand
GCCGTGGCGTGGCGCGCGGTCTCCGGGGCGTCGTCGCCGTCACTGGCCGCCAGGAAGCCACCGTCGTCGTCCACCGGGAAGCCACCGTCACCCGTCGCCGTCGCGTGGCTCGGCCGTCGGTGATTCGCCGCCGACATCGCCTCTGGATCCAGTCGAATAGAAGAGAGAAAGGAATGGGGAAAGTAAGAGAAAGGGGGAATAAATATCTGTAACATCCGTTTTCGCCGTTTGCTGATGGAACCGAGCGTCCGCGGCACCCGAGCGCCTATTAGCAATAGTGAAGTATATATACATGATACCTAGCAATAAACAACCTCTCTTTATCGTCAAAAAGTATCCTACATATACTTCCTGACTACTAACGTATTCATTTCATGTTTATTCCTATTCCAGAAAGCTTGACAAGAATATAATCCCACCACCTGCTAATACATCTACGTCTTGAAGTGCAGAATTACATTACGTACGGATGTCTTAGATTGTTCTAATTAACTTTTGTGCATGTAGATACAAAGATACTCTACACATCCTCACATTAAATCATCCTCTATGACATCTTATTTACTACTATAAAGGCATTCAATATGTTCTGCACTTATTATCTATTTTTCAATTTTACTCTACAAACAACAGTAGGACATCAAAATAAATAGGCAAAAATGGTTCCATGTCACTGAAGAATTTGAGTTTTACTTTATAGCATGGAAAGATCCCAGTGCACTTTAATACCATCAAAAGTCCTTCCCGTTACGATGTGACTATGACATCTATAGATACGAGCATTAATCACATCATATACCCGCAGGTGATCTCGTTTCATAACAATCTTCAATTTGAGTACATTATGAACATGACGCTACCTAATGATGAAAATATCTACATTTGTGTCTTTAGGAGTGCAAATAATACTTGAGGCCAAATATAGAAGATAAACACGTCACCCACGGTGCATGCGAAGATGGAAATGAAACCCATCAAATTCTGGAATCCAATTCGGCCGCCCGCTACAATGCTGAATTCAAACGGCTGCCAATTCTGCATACGAGCTTCGTTGGAGGCCCATAAGTACTTGATAGAAAGTCTTCGACTCCTCTTTCCAACGGATCCAATCTCATTGGCAAATTACATCTGAGTCCTTGGGAATCACAGAAACAAAGTGCCGCGCCACCTATAATGGGCCAGTGGGCTTGTAATTTTGTTTGGGACACAGGCCCAAGTAGGGCTGCATCCCAAACAGGTGGAGGACGTCCCTATGACCTCTTCCACCCTTTTAAATAGCTAGTTACCCCTTTAGGGTTAGTCGGATTTTGATTAATTATAAGTTTATCCATTGCTAGTTTGCACGATGATCATGCAAAATCTCCTATCCAAACTAGAGTAGGACTCAATCCCTCAAAATCCTAGACTATCACAATTCCCTTTTTTTCTAAAACCGGATTCAACAGCCGATTGTACCAAAACAGTCGGACTCCAATCCGGCGTCAACTCATCTCCTCCTGCCAGGCGGACTCGGTCTCTCGGCCTGGTCGCTTGTCCTAACCGGTCCATACCAAGCCACGGTCAGACTTGGCCTTGTCGCCTAAGCCCAACATCAGCTGGCTACTCCACCGAGCTATGCAATCACTTATCACAGCCATCAACCGAGCCATGCACGCATACACACGATGGCTCATATGCACAAGCTGCCCACGCAACGCATATATACATGCATACTGCCGTACATGCCGCACGCTGGTTGTTCCAAAATTCTTACGCCACAGAAGGATAGAGCAAAAGAAAGATCCGATCGATCGTGTTCTCCGCGGCGCTCCGCAACCATCCTCGGCGTCGTGGCTGGGCTATGGCGCCGCTGTCCAAACCCTAGACGCTCGGTGGCCACCTGGTTCTGTCGACCTCAACTCCCGGGAGACTGCCCCCGCCATTCACCTTGACAGACTCCCGGGAGGTCGGCCGCCGCTGTACGTTGGAGTCCACTCTGGGAGGCGGCCCGCTATCCCCATCGACGCTGTTACAGTTAGTTTGTTCTCACAGCACCAGGCTGCTTCCAGCCTTCCACCCTCTTCAGGCCGAGAGGTGAACCCGCTGCCAGTTACCTCTACATGCAGATGATCTGCTATTCTGCTCCGCAGCTCCGATCGCTGGTTGTCGCCCAGCTGCCAGCAAAAACTCCTTTCCCTACCAGTGCCCTTTCGGATCAGATCTGCTCAATTGAAAAAAGAAACGCAGCCTTGATGCCAAGTCCAGATCCACATATATAAATAGAATTCCAATTTTTTTTTTGTATCGGATGCTATTCTCGATTGACTGACCGCATGCCCCTGGGAGACAACAGATGTAGCACTAGGCCAAAAAGGTTTTTAGCCGGCGGTGCCAAAATATCTTTGCAAGCCGCTCGACATGGGAGCTGCCTACAAAAATAGTAATTCATTTTTGCATGTGGTTCACCTAGTGTGTCATCCGCAAAAATCGCTCTATTTTTGCATGTGGCTCTATTTTTACAGGCGGGGGTTAAAGGGCATGGCTTGTAAAGATCAAAATTCAAAAAAATGGTAGAGAGAAAGAAAAAAATAGATTCTCGCTAATAAATTACGCCTTAAAGAATGTTTGTACACAATTTGCATGGCAGAAGGTGCATCTCTTCGGTCTCATCATAATGAGTTTAATTCTTTCGTAATTGACTTGACTAAATAGATGTGAAAATTGATGATGAGGATAAGCCTATTTTACTAGTTGTCTTATTGCCTGCTACCTTTAAACAATTCAAAGAGATTATGCTTTATGGTAATCATGATTTCTTTAGTTTTGAGGATGCTAAATCAAATTTGTTGTCCAAGGAGAAATTTGATAGTGATTCTCATTCTGAAGTTAAGGCTGAGGGGTCAATTGTCAGAGGTAGATCTTTTCAAATGGGTATTATTCCAAGCAAACTAGTCATGATATGTCTCAATGCCCTAAATTAAAAAGGTAAAAAAAGACAATGATAGTAAATTCAAAACAAACCAACTCAGGCTTTGCTAGTGATTGTTGAGTCCTTAAATCATAATATCTGATCGTTAATGCTTGCATATAAGGGTTAATTTGATCCAACTTAGTGGTATATTACAAATTATTTTCACTAGTGTTGGTGAAATATATGTATACAGGTATTTTAAGGAGAAAAAACACTCGCCATATGACAAAATGAACCTCCGCATAATCAGAACGCGTTTAGATAGATTGGAAGGCCCATATGTCAACCACCTACGATTGCACCCTTGCATAGTACAATATGTTGGGGGCCATTAAGCTACCTCCCAGCCGAAGGGGAGGCCAAGAGGAGGGATTTTTGGTTTGGCCGAACCATAGATTCGCCTGAACCATTCCTGGTGCCTTTGACCGCCATCTTCCACATGTCGCTTCCTCATTTCTCCCCAATGACGGTTGAGGATGCGTTGGTCATTTCCCATGGCCGTAACCACCATTTGGAGCCTATATAAGGATGAGTCCCCCTCACACTTCAACACACAACACAACTTTGAGCTGAATTACAAGAGGCTCTATTGTATCTTTTATACATTAGAAATAGATAGGAAGTGAGGGAAAGCTCTGAAGGAGTGCCCAGAAGTTTGGTGCTCCCTCCGACTTCTACCTCGACAGATGCAGCTCTCTAGGAGTAGTTCTTGAGGAGTACAGGAGCTGTCGGTACACTCTGCTCCGAATTCAGAGAAGACTTCTTCTATAAAGTAAAAATTCGAGATTCTTTCTTATGTTATTTAATTAGTTAGTCTAAGTAAGATATATTTCCATCTTTGTGGGTTTATTGTTTATTATTCGTACTAACTGCTCTAGTACTAGGACTCTAGATAAAGAAAGAAGTTCCTCCAAAAGTATCATAGTAGTAATTAATAACTTAGATATGGTGTCTATTTAGTGATTACTTTTGTTTGTTGTGTATCCCACGGATTTTCCAAAGGTAGATGGTAGGTGGCAACAACCCTGAATCCCGTCCTAGTAATCCTTCATGATCGGATACATCATAGAGCTATAGCCGGAATCACACTGGCAGATCAGCAGGGGTTAGTGCTCGAAGCAACGGATAGAAAATTACCTTCAACTTAGCTTGAGTAATTAAAAATATAGAAAATCCCCTCTAGCCTAGCCTAGTCTACCAGAGGTTGTTGTCCTTATATAGACTTAGCCTTAGGTAGATTACACACGTTCTGTGAGTTCGATATCCTTTTCGGGTCATTAGAAGTTGAATTGCTATAGTGGTATTCCGTGCGCTTACGGATTTATCGGTGATCATAAGAAATACCAACAAGCATTTCTGGCGACGCCTGGCAGGGAATGGTTGCTAATTTATCCAAGTCTAAATTATCCTCGTATCTTTATTTTTATTTCTTCTTCGTTTATTCCTTTCCTTGATGGAGCAATCCACGAGTCAAAACCAATCTGCTCCTCGGGTTGATCTTTGTGAGCCATCCTGTTCTTCAAAACCAATCCTTTCGGATGGCTACGAAATTAGTCCTGGCATTATAGCCATGATTCGAGAGCAAACCTTCTCTGGTAGTATTGGTGAAAACCCATACCTCCATCTTCAAGAGTTTGAGCTAGTGCGTTCATGCCTATCCATTGTAGGCATGGCAAATGAAACTCTAAAGTGGAAATTGTTTCCTTTTCTCTTAGAGATGGAGTGAAGCAATGGTACACTATGTCTGTCAAGAAATTCCACGGTGAATGGGAGGAGCAGAAGTGCAATTTTTGCCTGGCTTTCTTTCCAGTAACACATGTAATTAATCTTTGATTAGAGACCCTTTCTTTCGGACGGAATGAGAAGGAATCTCTCAGTGCAACCTGGGCTAGATTCTCACTGCTAACTCATTCTAGCCTAGACTTGTCCTTTACCCAACCATGTGTTGTTGCAACATTTTTGGTATGGGTTAGACAAGGAGTTTGCTGCATATCTCGATATTTCCGCTGGAGGATCGTTCGCACACAAGACAACTGACGAAGGAAGAGAACTCCTAGATATCATCTTAGAGAACAATTCTTTCGACCAAAGCGAAGCCATCCCAGAGGTCGAGATTATCTATAAGGAACCTCTGCACGTGGAGCCAGAACCTGACTCAACTACCGAATACTCATGCTAGACGAATGAGCATGAAAGCTTTTCTTTCAAATTTCCTCAGGAATCATGTTGACACAGGAAATCCCGAGAGTCCTACTTGATTAGTACCGCTCCCTTGTGCGAGGACCACAACCACCTTATGGACTCATTTCTAACATGCTTAGAAGAGTGGTTGTGGATGCTTATGTTTATTATAAACACTTTGAATCTCATTTGTATTCATGGCACTAATCTTGTAGCAAGATGTCTCCATGGTCGAGCTTGTGACCATAAACAAAGCACTGCTAGGAGATACCCCGGATAACCAAGGTAAGTTTTCCGTCCAATAAAAGTAAGAACCAGTCTCTAGGATAGTATACACCTTCGGGTATTCTTGGTTACTAACCATCATAGGTTGAGATTAAGAACGAGGGTCATACGATGTCCAAGAACACAAAAGCTACATCAAGTACACACTTTGGTGATCCTTGGTGATGGAACATGCTCTATAGAAGACCCCAATATCACACTTAATTTTTTTAATACAAAAGTCCAAGTGTGGGGGGAGGTCGATGAGCTTGTCATGACAAGTTCTATCATCCAAGGCCATCTTGGTTTTAATTATGTGACAGTCCTTCCTTGCTGAAAAAAAAAGAGAAAAAGAGAAAAAAAGAGAGACAAAGAAAGACGGAAAAAAAAAGTTCACCACTTCTTTTACTCATACTTATCTCCATTAGAATATGACTCATGCATGGTTATACTTTCTTTGTCTATTTTTGCATGTTCTGGTTTGGGAGTTTTTGCAAGACATAGGCGTTTTTAAATTAAGCATGATTCTTAGTTTAAAATCATCTGCTTTAATCAAATTAGACGTGGTGTCAAGTTTGATTAATGAATTGCGGAGCTAGTGCTTTCATGAACATGAGATGTATATCTTTTGTGGACTAACCCCTGCAGGAAAATTCTCAATACTAGCAGGTAAGTCCTCAAGTTAAGTCACACTTGAGGTAAGTAAGGACCCAGGAATAAATCAATTGCTACATGCGAGAAACATATCACCCTTCAAGGTGTGCGGTGCGTATATTGCCAAATGCTCCTTTACTATGTTCATGTGATTTTACCTCAGCCTGGTATGAGTTTTGCTTAAACAAAAGTTTGGTGAACAACAAAAAAAAATGAAAAAATATTTTCAGAATAAATGTCCCTTGAAACGATTTTTTTTTTGCAAAATAAAATAATGGCGAACACGAGGGATGCACGCTTCTTAAAGTTTTGAATCAAATTTCTCTTAGAGTGGATGTGAACAACTAATCTTGAGGCTCTGATAAAATCTTTTCAATCCTTATAGTCCCTCGGGCATTTGTTGTCCACTAACCTTTTGCAGGGAATAAAATGACAATCAAGGAGTAGTGCGCAATAACTCCAACATTCATACCATGCTCCTTGGCCTCATGGGAAAAGAAGTGCATAGGAAACCAAGCTGAACAAATGCAAAACTTCGTTGCATTTATAAATATCAAATTTTGCATTTGGTTCTAAGCTTGGTAAGATCTATCTGGTATGAATTTCCAACACCTTGTGCATTCCTCAACTCATGTCTCCACCCTACTAGGATACCCGCCATGCTCATTGTTGCCATGAAAAAAATAAAAATAAAAGTGAGTCAGTCATTTTTGCGTCACTCGTCTTTGTTTTCTTTTTTGTGTCCAATAGAGCATCCTAGGTACAAAGACAAGTGTGGGGGTGATCTTACACATCAACGCCATAACCAAAGCAAGATCACCCTAGAAGTGATGAGCCATGACAAACCACACAAGGGAATTGATATGCAATTAAGACCCAATGAGGGGATAGCTAAACCCCCATTTCGGCTAAACTACCTCTACCATGAATCGTCTTCTGTTTTATACAGAGCGAAGGTTTGAATAATTTTTCTTTTGGACATCAATTCTATCTTGAGTGCAATTTGGTTATCAATTGTAAAGTATCGAAGATAATTAAACTCAAGCTAGGTATGGTACAATTAGAGTTCATGGTCTCCCTAAAAATAATATGCATGCCTATTATTCTTAGCTCATTACTTGTTTCTTATGGTGATATATCCAATAGGGACCCCATGCTATCTAGGTAATTGATGAATGAGATATAGTCTGATGATAGAAATCCTTTTCTTCATGTTGCACACTTGAGAATTTTATAAAAAGAAAAAAATTAACGATGCTAAACTCCTCATTGATATCTTTATTCCCATTAGAGCCTAGGTTGATCATTCATGATTAGCTTGCTACATAGCTACTTGTAATTACATTGAACATTGTCAAATATTGTGACCTTGTGGGATGCTTTCCATACTTTTTATGGTCAAGATCACGCACACTCCGATTACATACACATATGCTAAACTTCTACATTGGAAGTAAGCATACATTCCATCCACCGTATTACACCATAGTCCATCCAAATTAATGCTCCATAATTATTTATGTCTCCTTCTCCACAAAACCAAAAAGAGAAGAGTGGCTGAAAATAAAAGAAGAGGAAGAAAGAAATTTTTCTTCATTACAAAATATGAGTATGAACTCCCTCAAAATACCCCCATTGAAAATAGCCAAAAAGACTCCCTCTCAAAAATATTCGAAAAATGAGAAGAGGCATAGCAAAGGAGTAAACATTTTTCCTTTTTTCACCCACAAATTTACCATACAAATACATATGCACATTCTAGAGAAAACCAAAATTTGTTGTCTTCAAATTTGAGACAGCTCACAAAATCAAGGAAATAAAGAAGAGATTTGATGCAATTGTGAAGGGAAGAAGTTACTATAGCACAATCGCAAGCAGTACATCCATTCATCGTCCTACTCAACATATAAGCAAGGCAATTGGGGAGGTGCCTCATTAGATTATTGTGGATGAGACATTAATATTTGGTAGGGATAGAGAGATGAAATGGGTGATATCTAAGATGACAAAGAGTGATCACCAACAAAAGGTAAGAATAGTTTCAGTCATTGGGGTAGGTGGCTCCGGTAAAACCACTCTAGCTAAACTAGTTTTTAATGATCATAGCATGATAAAACTACATTTCGAATTTATACTGTGGGTTTATGTGTCACGAGAATTTGACATTGAAAAGCTTGTTGAGATGTTGTTTGAAGCTATTGGCGGAGACAAGCCTAACCACGTTCGACTGTAGCGTGTGAGCAGAGCAATATCGGATAAGCTGGCTAGAAAGAGGTTCCTAGCTATCTTGGATGACGTTTGGACAGAAAACCACACTCATGGTACATCTAAAGAGTGGTGCTCCTGGAAGCAATAACTACTCGCAGTAATAAAAAGTTGCGGAAGCGGTAGATTCTACTTATACATTTGACATGGCATTCTTGTCTAAGGAGGACAGCTAGAAAGTGTTCGAGCAAAATTAAGGACGAGCGACGATAGGTTTGGACCTTGAATTCCTACAAGTCGGGATAGAAATTGTGAAGAAATCCAGTGGTGTGCCGCTCACATTTAAAGTTCTTGTAGGTGTCCTCCATGGAATGAAAGGAATAGTAGAATGTCAATCAATAAGAGAGAGTAATTTATGGATGCTGAGAATGAAGAACATAAAGAATTTTCTTGCTAAACATTGAGTTATTTTCATTTACCAAATCATCTTAAGCAATGTTTAATACATTGCTCTATATTTCCAAGAGAAGCTATGTAATTAACATGCGCCATTTGATTTCCCAATGGATAGCTCATGGCTTCATTCTGACAAACCAAGCTCAACAACCAGAAGATGTCGAAAATGGCTACTTTGATTCCCTTCTGAAAGTGGGTTTCTTCGATATCAACAAGAAGACCAAGCACGGCTTGGTCGTGACAATGTGATATGCAAAATGCATGACCTGGTACATGATCTCAGTAGACAAATTTTACATGATGAATTTGTGCCTGGGATAGCAACTACCGATCAAACAAACAGGTGTTGATATTTATCTTTGATTTCATGCAGTGGGGAGGTTGATAGGAAACTACTTGACAAGGTCTGTGCTTTCTATGGTTCTAGGTGTAAGCTTGCATCTTCCAAGACAAGAAACAAACAACATTGCATTCACACTATTATATTGAAGTTTATAGATATTTATTCGTCGCATCGGTTTGTATCCAACTTAAAATGAATGGGGTATCTTGAAATCACAAATGTTAATCGTGAAGCACTCCAGACGCACTTCCACATTGTTGAAACTGTTAGATTTAATTAGGGTTGGACCTATTTAAATCTAATAATAAAACTTCAAAGACACATAAAAGTACAAAATATAAGCCAAGGGGGTGAGTGTTCTTACACCGGAATGTCCGTTAAAGTAAAGTCACCGGATAGTTCGGTAAAAACTCTCTACTGGATGCTGATTTTTTACCAAACTGTCCGGTGGACTGTCCGGTCAATTATCCGGTAGAACAACCGGAATGTCCGGTAAAATAACTCTGTTGGGAACAGAACCATTTTACCGGATTGTCCGGTGATGTTACCGGAATGTCCGGTTGTAGGCGGACATTAGAAGTCTTAACTTCTAAAACATTTGGAGATTTAATGTCTGCGTTTATTCTTCATAAACAGATCATTAGAACTTAATTAGACAGTCATTCATTTCCCCTTTTCCTCCTTGGCACATGAGAGTTTTCTCTCTCATTCTTTCCACCATTGTTTTTCGAGTTCAAGCTCTTGCATTGCAATTTCTTCATCCTCGATTCTGAGTTCTTGCGTACACAAGATCTTGCAACGAGCAAGCCTCCGGAACTAACTCCGTGTCATGAGTACCTATACGAGTAGACGGGTGATATAGTTTTTGGGGAGCGCTTCCGCGCGACTGCTCAAGGTTCTTCTCATGGCGACGAACGAGATGATCAACAACGGCGGCGATGGATCTGGTGATGGATCGGGAGTCAATGGAGGAGGCAATAGAGGAGACAACAGAGGAAGTATTGGAGGAGGCAACAATGGCGGATCAAGTGGATCGTCTACGTTCAACTTAGGGTATGATCTCATCATTGTGGACACCCCGAGTATTATACCATCCAGTGTCTAACGCGACCACCACATACTTCTTGAAGGAGTGGGATCCATACACGCATAAATAGCCACTTGTCCTCAATGTGTCCATAATCGCGGTTGACAACCTTCTGTTATAATTATTGGAATGCCGAGTAGTGAGCGCAAGACATAACCGTAAGATAACTTGCCAGTCAACTACGTCATATGCCCATCAACCACGCGAAGGCGGCGACCAAAAGCATACCCCAGTGACTCGATCCAAAGCGCTATCCCCGATTATCTCAAGCGATCAAAACTCATTACTCATGCTTAGCTAGTTCCCAGGAATGCGACTAGCCTCGCACTTTCATCGCAAGCAATTGGAACATCATCACAAATGCGCAATTAAGGGTAAAATTCAGCAAGGTACATGACACTAATAGGAACCGAAATTTGAAATTTCAACATACAACACATAAGTATAGCAGCGGAAGATACAATTAAGATATATAAATAAGCATAAAGTAAAACCGGTGGCGCCAAACCCCACTAGGGCAAACCAACCGGGCAAAAGCCAAGCTGCAAGAAAAGGAATTACTCACTGCCCTCGCCGCCCTCGGGGGAGCAATGACCACACACAAAGCGAAGCTCAACACTTGAGTCCTTCCCTGAAAGCAGCGGAGCCGGGTTAAATACAAAATTGTACTCGCGAGTCTTAACCAAAAAATATATATACATAAGGGGGAGAGAGGAGTACGCAAGTTTACCTTAACCTAGAGCAACCTAAGTTCATAAATTGCATAAATCCAATTTTATTGAGTAAATATAAGTAAAAGCAATTCTATAACAAGTTAATTAGTCTCATTTTAATTTCTGGACAGCAAGCATAATAATCTGAAAGGTATAAGTAAAAGAGCCCAAACGACGCTCATAACACCAACCATGGACTACCAAAGTCCATACCAACATGGCACAACATGCCATCATTACCATCAACATAAACCCATCCATATTAACCCAAGTTTGATGCTAACATAACTGAGGCACACATCAAGCATTGTTCATAACCATGGACACGGCTATTCGAATAGATTATACTCTGATCAGAGGTATACAACTGCACCCACACGAGATGAACAAGATCAAATGCTACCCACCACACATGTGCGGTCCGCCAAGTGATTCAAGCTCATCACATCTTCTTTCCTAGCCCCACCCTAACCACCTAAACCACACCGGGGCCCCCGATAACTCAGTCACGTGCGTGTGTAATGTGACTAAGACGGGCTCACCACGTGGAAGATACCCCCTGCCGCAAGCAACTCGGCCAATTGGGCACTCCGCGGATCCCAAATCCTCACGCTTCTCCGATGGGCGTAGATGATCACAGTAGGTCTAGTACTCAAACAAGCCGGTCCAATGATACGGCGTGTGGTAAGTATGTAGGGTGCTTGAATAGACGTAAAAATGTTCGGTCCTTAACGACCCAGACGTGGCTACTGCATTAGGGGAACCAACATCCCATCATCGCCCTACCACCCGCCCAAGTCCATCACATTTTACAGCCATTAATTTAGTGCAAGTGGTCAAGTTTTATGCCCATTAACCCCCAATTATCCATATACCAAAATTAAATATAAATGTCCATCTCTATAGTAGTACTACCACTAAGCATGGCTAAACATCAAAGAATATAACATCCCAACCATTCCCAACTAGGAGAAAGTAGGTACATGGCAGCTATATAACTAGGGCAAATGCATCAATTAAAACTCTACCATATCACCCAATATCATTAACTAAGCACATGCATATATATAAATAGATTCGCAAACAAAAAGGAGTTCAGTAAAGCATGGGTGCTATATGCTTAGGTGGTCGCTTGTATGCTGCAATTGGTCACACTCGACCTCAGGGAAGGATCGCCAACTTCGGAAATCTCCGAATCTATCGAAAAGAAGCAATATACGAATAAGAGCCAAATAAATATGCACATGCAAAATAATCAATAAATCGTGAAATGAATACAGTGGGTAGGACACATTTTAAATTGAATTTAGGGGAATTCATGGTTTAGGAGATATGAAAATGACAAGTTCTCAGGTCATATAATGGCAGTTCTGTAATTAATTGAGTACCCTTTAGTACAATACAAGCAACATGCATTTCAAACCAAGATTTTATAATTGTGATTATTTTTAGTGTAAAGTAAATCATTCACAGGTACTAAGAAAAATTATTTCACAGCTATATGATTTGTCTTTATTTATTTATGGATTTCGCAAGCTAAACCATCGAAAAGGTAAGTAAATTACTAAACATGATTTAAGAGGGTATTTTTGTCAAATTAATTTTCACATAAGTGAAGAGTACTAAAATACAAGCTCAAAAAAATTGTTTTCACAATTTTATTATTTACCAAACATTTCTTATGCAATTTACAAGATCTTACGCTATTAAAAGGGGACCTATAGACATTTTTATTACAGAAAAATCGAGTACAGAATTTCATGCCTTTTATTTTACAACACTAAAGATCACAGATTTATGAATCTATAGAAATTTGTTTAACCAATTTTGGAGCTCTATTGAATTAGTTATGCATTTTTGAAGTTTACAACTTTTAAAGCAAATCAGCACGTGGGGATTGTGCAATTCATTAGGAGTCCTCCATTAGTGAATCCTTGCTACAGTGATGTGTGTCATGGTTTCTTTCACAAAAAGACCTCTAGGTTTAGTCGAATTCTTGCCAAGGGGTCCTTGGTCAGGCTCACACAAGGAGCAGCCATGGCTGGCTCGATCTAGAGCTCGCCGGCGAGAAACCAAGCGGCGGCTTGGGTCGACATCTAAAGTAGAAATGTTTTCCTCATCATTAAGGATCTGTGGGTAGTAAAAATGGTTTGAATGGTGGTCTGTACCTCGGGAAAAACGAGCTACAACGGCGGTGGTTCTCGGGATGCACATGCATGTCGAGCTACAGCTCGGAATGGGCTAGATGGATGCATGCATGAAGTGTTCAGGGGTATATAGAGGCTCACCGCGCAGCTGAAAGGGGTTGGAGAGGTCCAGGGAGCAGCGACGGCGTTGGAGATGCCTGGGAACACAAAATGCGATGGCGACCCGAGAGCGACTAGATCTGACCATAAAACCCCCAAATAAACGTTTGCATGAGGTAGAATATTGCATGCAGAGTCTTTTGGCCAAGATAAAGGATCTGAAGCTCACCGGACAAGGAGGAACAAAGCCAATGAGTCTAGATCGGGCTGAGGAATAAGGCGAGCGTTCTCCACGCCTGGAGCTTGGCTTGGGTTGATTTTTGACGGTGTTACATCTGGGAGAAAGATGAACTAGCATGATCAGCAGTTCAGCACCACCCTGTATCTCTGCCTGGAACGTCAGGAACGCTGGAAGCTTGGGTGACGCGACGACGCCGGCCGCGCTCTGGGGCTCCAAAAAGAGATGTGCGTTCCCGGAGATTCACTGCACGAAATGTAACGAAATTTTAGGAGCAACTAAGGTATGCGCAGTAGAGTAGGGAACGGGGATTGAGAGGTGACGAGGATGACCAAAAGGCCGGGGGCAACGACGAACTCTTCCCGGCCGGCAAGGGAGAGGAAGAGGGTGGAGGGCGAAATAAGGTGTTCTCTTAGCTTGCCAAGCACTGAAAGGGAGTAGGAAGGGTGGAGCAAGTGCCCTGAGGCTTGGAGAAGGGAAGAAACAAGGAAGAAGAGAGTGCCACCTCTCACTCTCACCTTGCATGTCAAGAACGTGGCAACCAACTTTCTCTTGTCCAGACAGAGAGTGGAAGAGGGGTGTTTCACTGCCATGTGGGCCATAGGGTGCTGGTAGGACCCACATGTCAAAAGGAGAGAGGTCGGGGAGGAAGAAACAAAGAGAAAAGGACAAAAAAATATGGTTATTCCCTCCCTCTCTCTTTGCACTACATTTCTAATTAGCTAAGAGGGAACTAAAATTTGGCTTCTGGACCTGAGATAGTATTTGGGACATGATTTTAAACCCAAATGGTCTCAATCAAAAATTTTGAGTTAATTAATTCTAGTGAAAAAGTGAAATAGGTTAATCTGAAAGTTGGTTTAAATTTTTAGGAGGTTAAAACAGTTAGATAAAATTCAAAAAAATTTATATTTGGTGATGATAAATAAACTAGTATTTGAATAAAATATTAAACATGTATACTTTTGTTAAAGTTATTACTTAATTGGACGTCACTTTGATTTTACCGATTATGGTTAATATCGTCATCCCATGCGATTATATTGCACTAAAATAATTATGCCTCCTAAAAGATAACATTGCACTCCTAATTACCATGTAATAGACATAGGGTTGTCACAATCATATTGATTATGAACATGATATGATTTATTGTGTTCATCTTGGTGCTGTCATATTGATCATGACCATGATAGGATTTATTGTGTTCATCTTGGTGCTGAATATGTTTAGTTTTATACATGATCATTTCCTATTTTGTGGTAACATGATATTGATTATTTCTTTATCGAATTTCTGGATTAAATTATATCGAAAATTGACTAGATTTCCAACAATCCAAAAACTATATTGGTCATTTTCGGTAGTTGGCTTTGCTGCTTCATTACGTCCACCTTCTTTTGATGGTTCAAATTACGAGCATTGGAAAACTCGGGCTGTGCTATGGTTGACTGCCATAGAATGTTTTTTTGTTGCACAAGGCAAACCGTCTGAACCTCCTTTATCTGATGAGGATGGTAGGAAGTTTGAGAACGTGGATTGTCTATTTCGAGGTGCACTTATAAGCATTTTGGCTGATAACATAGTAGACGAGTATATGTGCATGTTCACGGGAAAGAAAATGTTATATAGGATTTTTTTAATAATTTTTAGAGACTTAGATATGTGGCAGCTTAAGAATGTTATATAGGATGTTTAATGGATCTTTGGCATATAAGTACATAGTATATAATCATGCACGGGCACACTATAAAACACAACAGCATAACTCGTCATCTATTCTTTTTAAAGGATATCAGCTTATTTTAAATTAAATTTTCAGGTTACGAGCAAAAGATGTATGCATGGTTAGAATGGAAGCTTCTTTAGTATCTGGGATATTGAGCATCGTGGGTACAAAATTAGCTCCACTAGTGATGAAAGAGTTCAGCTCTATGGCATGTGTGACCAAAAATCTTCAGGAACTCAAGGATCTAGTTGAGGAGATCAACATTTGGTTACAAGCAGTAGGTGATAAAGCTACGAGGAATGACCGATCATTTAATTTTTTTTTTTGAAATGATCGACGGCAGAAGGCCTGCCGGAATTTGATAGAAGAATAGAAAGTTATTATAAGGTTTTACCGGTCTGCATTGCAGTGACCGGGAGAATACAAGAATTACAGGGGAGAGAATCAGCTAGTAAGAGATTCTCAAGGTGGCTGAAATGCTCCTCGCCTAAGATCAATCTCAGAGTTGACAATATGAGCTACTTGTACGCTTGTCATTTGGCCATCATGAAAAATTCTTCTGTTTCTTTCGAGACAAACATTCCACCAAGTAGTTGTGAGCGCGCAGCACAGCGAACTTCTGAATTTTTGGTTTAATCTTACAAAGTGCATGCCACCAATCTGTTAGATGTGAATCATTCGGGAGAGTTAGGTTCTTGTAGTTTTCCCAGGAGCAAATATAGTTCCAAACTTCCTTCATGAAGGAGCATTCTTTGAATAGATGATCAGTATCTTCAAAGGCTTCCGTGCATAGCGAGCATATCCAGTTACAAGGCCAATGCCTGATGAGAAGGTTCTCTGCAGTAAGTGCTTTTTTGTGAAGAGTTAACCAACCGGAAGTCCGATGTTTTGGTTCTGAAGTTGCTTTCCATAGAACAGTAAAGTTTATGGTGGAGTAACTTCCTTGGAACTGCATGGTATATGCGCTTTTAGAGCTGTAGACATCATTTGCTGTTAAGGTCCATGAAATTTCATCCTGTGTGTTTGGTTGAAGGGACATATGTTGGATAACATCGTCTAAAGACACCAATTCTTCAATTTCTTCGATCGTTGTTATTTGTCTGAAAGAGGCAATCCAGTTCCCATTGTTCAGCTCATGCTTAACTGAATTTCCTTTTCTTTTTGCTGAACCTATTTCCAAAATATGCAATGCCGAACTTAACTGAATAGGTTCGGCATTGCATATTTTGGACAAATGCCTAGCAACCAGTTGTCAAGCCAGAATTTTGCTTTTTGCCCATCCCCCACGGTGATTGAGGTTGCCGCTTGGAAAAGTTTTCAATTATTTTCATCGCAGGGAGTTTCAAAGGAAGACCAGGGTTTATTTTGATCTCCATCTCAATCTTAGAGTCCCGGAGAACTTATGAAGATCTAGAATGCCTAGACCTCCTAGTTTTTTCGTCAACAAACAGTGTCCCAGTTAACGAGGCTTGTGCCATTGCTAACTTTGTCCGGTTCTTCTTTCCAGAGAAACGCTCATCTGGCTTTATCGATCTTCTTGAAAATCCACTTTGGAGTATGAATTGCCGTGAGATGACAGATTGGGACTGTTGAGAGCACCGATTTTACGAGAGTTTTCTGGCCAGCCAAAGTGAAGAATCTTCCCACCCAACCTGGTACCCTTCCGGTCACTTTCTGAATTAGTGGAACATAATCAATTTTCCTCAGCTTTCTAGTATGTAAAGGCAAGCCTAGGTAGCAGCATGGGAATTGGCTGATGGTCCTTGGGAAAAGAGTAGTAGTCCTGGCAATGTCAGCTTCAGTGGCGGCAATGGGGAAGATTTCGGTCATTGCCAGATTTGCCTGTAAAATAGCCGTGGTGAGTTTCAACTCCTCCCCTTTTGGTTTTATGAAAAGAGCCATGTCATCCGCATACAGGGAGCAACGAAAACGGTTCCAATTTTTTTACAGGGACCGATCATTTAATTGGCTGAAAAAAATTGAAAGATGTTGCTAACGATGCTGAAGACTTGGTCCACGAGTTCCATATTGAGGCTGAGAAACATGAGGCAAATGTTGTTGGTATCAAGAATGTTATTGCCAAGCACTTCTAGAGAAAACCAAAATTTGTTATCTTCAAATTTGAGATAGCTCACAAAATCAAGGAAATAAACAAGAGATTTGATGCAATTGTCACTACGCCAGAATTTGTCATCGCAGGTGGGCAAAATTACATTTTGCAGGCGGAGGAGGCAATTGCCCGGTGGTCATCGCCTGGAAAAATCATCGGTTTTTCCAGACGGCCCAGCCCCCACACGCAATAGTCTATCTTTACAGGTGGAGCACCCAAAAATCCCAGGCAGAAAATTCACCCGCCTGGGAAGCAAAAAAAAAATCAAAAAAATGAAAATTTCGGCCGCTGCACTGTTTCTGCCGCCCGCCACGCCGTCTCATCGCCTGCGTCATCCCATCGTTCGCCGTCGTTGCCGTCCCGTCACTGACGCCGTCATCGTCCCATCGTCGCCGTTGTTGCCGTCCCGTCGCCGCCATCGTCGTCTCGCCGTCGTTGCAGTTGGAGTCCTCGCTGTCCTCTTCGCACGCCGGCGTCCTCGCCGTCCTCCTCGCACGCTGGCATCGTCCTCACCTGGGTCGCCGCCAGATCTGGGTGTCGCGTGGCTACCACTTCCAGATCCGGCGACCCTAGCCGTTGCCGCACCGTCGCCGGACTCGCGCGTCATCGTCGCCCGCCCGCCACCGGCCGTGCTGTCATCGTTCGCCCGTCGCGCCCTCATCGTCTGCCCTCGCTCGCCGTCGTCGTGTGGATGCTAAGTGAGAGATATAGAGAAAGAGAAGATGAGAGGGAGAGGATAAGATCGGGAATCAGAGAGAGAAAGAAGATGGAAGGGAAAGGATAAGGACGCACAAAAAAAGGAGGGGTGGGGTTTGCGGGCGGTTCAACTTATTATCCGCCTGCAATTAACTATTTTTTGCAGGCGGACTATTAGGTGGTTCGCCTGTAAATATTATTTTTGCAGGTGGACAGAGCCCGTCCGCGTGGAATATAAAAGGCCAACGCCCAGAATGAGCCATCCTGGCGTAGCGTGTGAAGGGAAGAAGTTGCTATAGCACAATAGCAAACAGTACTATATCCATTGATAGTCCTGCTCAACATATAAGCAAGGCTTTGGAATAGGTGAGGATGTAAGTATAAGTCTAATTTTGGTCTCTTGGTGTAGTTAGAATCATCTTAATATTTATCTTGAAAAATCTAACAAATTATTTATTTATAATTGATCGACAAGTTTAATTGGCAAAAAAGAAAGGAATAAGTCCATATTACGACCCTAGGTTATTAGGTTGGTCTAAATTAAAAATAACCCCTTAACTACGAAACCGAACATTTTAGACCCCTCAACTATCGAAACCATTCAAATACCTTCTTAACGGCAATACAACCCAGTTTTTATAGTGGTTTTCATTAGTTTAATTTTTTAAGTTACATCAAGCTATTTTTTAATCTCTTGCTAATTAGGTATCACATAAGTGAAAAAATTATATTGTTTAGATTTTAAAATTTTTAAAACCACTATTAAAACCGGTTTGTATTGTCTTTAGGGGTATTTTATCCGGTTTTAATAGTTAAGACTACAGGCATAACATTCGGCCCATATTTTTACTTGGTTGTCCATTTTTTTTATGAGGGGTTGGTTATCCATATCTTTAGCTGATTGCTGGTGTAAAATTGGCATGTTAAACGTGTGCTGCTCATCGTCCTTGTCCGTTGTTCACTCGTCTGATTTTTTCCTCAATTGTCTTGAAGCCAAGGTACAATAGTAGCGACTACCCACCAACTATATTATTGCAGTGTATTAGTCTTCTTAAAAAAAATGCTGCTTCTTTTTGACTTTTGATATGCTTGATTGCCTTGCACGTTTGCCGGATAAATATTTCTCAGAATTCTCCTTTTGGCCGCATTTATATGGAAAAAAAATTGGCCAAAAATATCCTATCAATGTTTAAATACATATTTAAAGTATTAAACGTAAACCAATAATAAAATAAATTATATATTCCGACTATAGACGAATCTTTTGAGCCTAATTATGTCATGATTAGCTATAAGTAACCAACATTTGCTAATGACGAATTAATTAGGCTCAAAGATTTGTCTCGCAGTTTACGATCCGAATATTTAATTTATTTTGTTATTAGTCTATGTTTAATGCTTTAAACATGTGTCCAAACATTAATGTGATATTTTTGGCCAAAATTATTTTGACATCTAAACACGGCCTTCTTTAATGAGCCTGGAAGGACCGAAGGAATCGATCCACTCACAGACACAGCCACACAGGTGATTTTCACTAGAAAAATCTCAGCGGTTAATTTCATACTCTCATCTTTCCCACAACGAAAGTTAGCCAGCTACGATGGCGGCAGCAGCAGCGGCCGAGGAGCGCGACGGCGCGTTGTCGCTGGCGGAGTTCCACGCGACCCGCGCCGGCGTCCGCGGCCTCGTCGACTCCGGCATCACCACCGTCCCGCCCCTCTTCCTCGCGCCACCACCAGGCTACTACACCCCCTCCTCGACGACGGCATCCTCCCTCGCCACCATCCCGACCGTCGACCTCTCCCTCCCGCGCGCCGCCACCGTCGCACTCGTCCGCGCCGCCGCGCGCTCCCACGGCTTCTTCCACGTAACCAACCACGGCGTCCCACCCAGCACCGTCTCCTCCGCCGTCTCCGCCATCCACGCCTTCCACGACCACCCCTCCTCCACCACCACCCGCACGGCCTGCTACTCGCTCGCCTCCGTCGGCGGCGTCTCCTACGCCACGATCCCCATCCAGTACTCACCCCAATTCCCCACGCCGTCTCCCGTCCTCCCATGGCGCGACACGCTCGTGGTGCGCTTCGGCTCGGGTGATGCCCCGCCCGACCTCGCCCGCCTCCCCGCCGATTGCCGTGACGCGCTGCAGGAGTACCACCGGGCGTTGGTGGGGATCGGGAGGGAGATCGCCGGGCTGCTGTCGGAGGCGCTCGGCGTCGGGGAGGAGAGGCTGGAGAGGGAGATGAAGGTGGACGGGTCGCTGATGGTGTGCCACTACTATCCGCCATGCCCCGAGCCGGAGAAGGTGGTCGGCAGCCGGGAGCACACCGATCCCAGCCTCTTCACTGTTCTCGCGCAGGACCACGTCGGCGGGCTGCAGGTATGGCAGGAGGAGGAAGACGGCGGCGGCGGAGAGTGGGTCGACGTGGCTCCGGTCGCCGGCGCACTTCTGGTCAACATCGGGGACGTGCTCAAGGTAACAGTAACCTTCTTTAGTGCCTTGACTTTTGGGGTTTCTTCTAGAGATTTTGCATCAGGTTAATTATAATTCTGCAACTTCGACACGTCATGTTGATAGTTACGACTACAGTGCATGATAACTTAAAAAAGTGGAATGAAATAGACGGGACTCGTGTGTAATTATGATTTTTTTTAGTTATGACAGAAAAATAATGGATTAAAATTATTTAATCAACATTAGTCAACTTTTTCTATAATTATTTTTATGGATTTATTAGGTGCCTTCAATTTTGTAGTTTGTAGCCACCTAAAATTTCACTTTACTAAGCCTAAAATAAAATTACAGTGTTATATGTTTACATGAGTTTCGATACTTTACATTTGTTTTTATGAAATTTTACAAACTGTAAACTTATTTCAAGTCTGCTTCGTCTAATATATATATTGTTTAACCTTTTACCTATGAAAGAAAAGACTTTATTTTGAATAATTAGTAGTGTGATGATGATATCCACTGGCATTTTGTAGTATTGTGCATATCACAAATTTGTACTCCTTGGGAGCAGGGTTTTGATTTTTTTTTTTGTCTTGAGTGTTTTTACGTTGGGTATAACGGAGTTATTCACATTTTAAACAAAATTTGACCAAATTCAAAGAAAAAATTAAAAAATTCAAAATTCATGAAATTTTTGTTGCTATCTTGGGGCACCGAAATTCCTGGAATTTCAGGAATTTCATTCGGAAATTGCAAACGCTGCCTAGGAGAGGCTTGGATCGGCACTACGTTTATGTGCATCTATAATATAAATGGTTTTTAGGTTTTATCTACAAATTAGTGAAACTATACTAAATATGTCAGTTATCATCCAAAATTGTGTTCACAGCAAATTTGTTGTATTAACATATGCTTCGGTTAACCCATGCTATCTGAAAAACAAGTTGCATCACCTCTTACGATTTATAAGAAAATTTGATAAAAAAAAATTCTCATAGTATTGACATATTCTTGTTGTATATATGTAGAAGCATCTGACAATATCTATGTACTTACATTAAAATTTTTCTTAGGTGGTTTCTAATGACGAGTACAAGAGCGTGGAGCACAGGGTGGTACTCAAGTCTAGCGAAGAGGCCAGGGTCACCATTGCCCTCTTTTTCAACCCTGCCAAGCGCGATGCCTCTGACCTGTTTGGGCCTCTAGAAGAACTTGTCACTACAGAGAGGCCTGCACGGTACCGGTGCTTCTCTATGCTGGAATTTATGCGTTCACGAAGGGAATCTGGCCATGGCAAATCAATAGTCGATTCATTTAAGATTGTTGCAGATTAAGGACGATTAAGCAAGTAACATTCGCGGACATTAATTCAAGAGAACGTTCGATTAATTTCCTTGCAAATGTTGGATTTCCCATTTAGGATGTATAATGTATTTTCAATGTTAGATGAATAACATTGTGTCTCCTTGACCCCAATTTGTACTCCTTGGGAGCAGGGTTTGTGGATGTCTAACGTGTTGTACATTGTGTTCGTAGTAGCCACATAGGTGTGCGTCTTCATAGACTGCCCAAAGGTTTGCGTTAATTGTTTTGATTGGACTGACAGTATGTGAGTTATATATCCCAATGGACAATCCCGTCGGGCATAAGAAATAAAGGTAGGTACTTAGGGATAAAAATGGTACAGAAACCTACTGTTTCCAAAAATAATAATATAAAAATAGAGGAAGACTATGGGACCCGACCCCGCGAGCACGCTCCCACCCCGCGTGCCCCTGCTGCTGCGCCGCCGCGTCCCTGTGCCCGCGCCACCGCCCTTCCCGGGTTCCTCGACGGCGAAGACGGCTCGACAGCGGTGGCGACAACGATGACGACTCGAAGGTGAGCAGTGCGGGCCAGGGGC
>CM002476.1:14258491-14275563 GCA_000325765.3 Leersia perrieri | reverse complement strand
GATTAGCCTTCTCGGCGAGGCCATCTGTGTTCCGGTACGGGTGGTAACCAGAGGAGACGTGAGGAGACGTGGTGCTGCGATTGCGGGGCTCAAGAAGCCGGATCGACGTGTGTTGCAACTCCACCCAAATCGTTGGTTATCAGAACCTTTCGGAAGATCGGGAACCCTAGTCCACATCACAACCGGGACTAGATTACATTCGTACGTACTGATGCAAATTGTTATCTTGAAACAAACTACAACACAAGTAGGTGAACATGAGCATCAGTCAGTTTAACCTGTTCAATACATCGCTGAGCACTTTGTACAGAAAAACTAAGAAGCCAATACCGTAGGCCCTTTGTACATAGACTCTTTCACTATATTGATGCACGACTCGAAGATCATCTCCTACATCTAAAACACCAGAGATGAATTGAGTTACATCTACTCAAAAGCCCATGATTTACAATTCAACATGCATAGCATTAGATTACACATGGTACCTGCAATAGTGGGTAAACATCCTGGTATGATTAGAGACAGTATGTTCAAGTTGGTATCTGTCAAATGCAAATATAACGGCAATAAAGGATGAAAATAGAGCTGGAAGACAACATACAAATGACAGTTGTTGAGAGCAGTCTATCGCTTTGATAGCCGCGATATCCTTGATTTGCTCTTCTCAATTGGAATATTCCAAATGATATCGTCTAATTTGCTGCAGTAATTATTTATAAACTGCGACATGAAAGGACATTTGAGTTAGTCGTTCATGTCCTAGCAAATCAAAGGCCATTAATCCAGAGCAGCAAGAAGCTACATTGGGAAATTAAGAGTATTACTATTTTAGTGGTGGATCTTTTTGGTGAGAAAACTATTATAGTAGATTTTCCCATGCCTAACCTTTTCATTATGCATGCTTACAGTATTTCATATTACAAACATTTAAATGTTAAAAGAAACAACACAAACTGAAAAATAAGACAACAGCAAATAATTAGACAGGTAGGTTCAACATTATTCTGCTAGTAGTATCAAACTATCTTCTAGACAGTCTCGGGAAAATCAATTCCTGCTTTATAAAACTAGGCAGCCTACACCTTAGATCTATCAGCTGAATTGAGCCATATACATTGTGTAGCAGCTGTAGGAACACAAAAAGAACAGCACAATGCAAGTATGAAAGAACAACTCTTTGCATCTGACCTTGTTATACTCGGAAGTGTCTCCAGCTGCTCTTTGCAGTTCAACCATGAAGATTGATGGGGCGACTTCAAAAATCTGACACCAGAGCAAAATAAGGATGAAAAGGATAAGATAACTCCATAATTGAGGGTAGTAAACCAACATATTGCTTGATTAAGAAGATAGGCAAAACTCACTTCAATCATAATCATGAGATGACTTGTCTTGTTCACATTTAAACCTTCCACCCTCATCTGAATAATATTAATAGCACAACTAGATATGAGCAATCAAATATGTCCACGGTATGCCAATAATTAGCAATACAAAAATAACTTGTAGAATAATTATCACAAGAAAAAATTATAACTCTGTTATTTGCAAATAATAGCGTAAAAAAAGCTAAAAATTTAAGCCTGCATTTTTTTATCAATGTTTACAAGCATCACTAAATATCATGCCAGAAGGAAAAAAAAAACAGCACAACAAACCAGACAACAAGTTAAAAAAAAATCAATAGCAATGCCATTCAATACAGTTACTCCATGGTATAAAGATGGAACATTGAGTACTGTTTGTCCAGCTTGATATAACTAGTTCATGTGTATGCATATGTATGGAATATTAGGGTACATGTTAATTATAAGAACAACCACTTAGTGACCAAACAACCTGCACGCTGTCTAATGAATGTAATGCTTTTGCTACCATCATGCTTTTGTTTATCAATTTGATCTTGTGCTCGCTGTTTAGACAATGAGTTCAAAACTAGTGCTGACATATCAAACCTAACGTGCTGTTCTCTTGATAACTTGTTCAATCATGGATGCTGAATATACTGACGATAGTAAAAAAATTTATCTGACCTCACAAGAAAGTATTCACTTTCCATAAAACAGGAAGCTTTTCAAGACAGAGGGAGACATTTCTTTTCATACAATTTAAACATCAACAAAACTACATGTCCACAGGTCTGTTTGCCTTGTACTCTGAACCAAATAGTAATTACATTCTAAGTATCACAAAAATAAATAGAAAATCTGCTTGCCAGCTAATACGTATTGAAAGAAGATTTGCGTTATTGGCATGACAGGTAAGTGATGTTGTGACAAGCTATTGATCACGGAGTGATAAAATTAACCTTATAATTGCGAATGTGTGTCTTAAACCCCATTGACTGAGCAACAACCTCCATGCTTGACATGATAATGTTTGCTGGTTTGCGTGATAAAAATCTACTCTGAAGTTTGTCATAGTCCTGTAGATCAAGGTATCAAGAATTATGCATGAAAAGAAAATCATACCAGTCTAGACTGTGTCCTCACACAGTGAAGGATTCTGATTGCAACAGAACAAGTTTCTATACAATACCATAGTATTACCCTAAATACATATAAAAAATAATAAACACTGAGGATAATTCAATTATATCTCGCTGGCAAAAACACCATCACCAGCATGAACATCAAAACTTCAAAAAAAAAAAAGACTAAATTTACTGGATAAATATACTATTAGTACTTCTGTTATTTTTAATTTCCATTACTTGAGCTATATTTTTGTGCTCAATGCAAATCAAGAGACTCTTGAAGGTTTGCCGTTATGATTCCATTTTATATAGCTCTTTCCTGATGGTAAGACATTGTAATCGAAATGATAATTTGGAATGGAATTCATAGCATTTTTTTTTCAAACCTATACCAGGTACACTGCCACTATGGATATCTTATCCTCGTCTTGTTCTATGGTTTTATTGCTACTTTTTCATGTAAATTAGGAATGTGATGCTCCATGCCTACGAATCATTTATTTTGAAGTTACTCTAGTGAACAACTGCTATTCATATGTTAGGCTGATGAGAACAGGACAATGGCCTGGTCATGGATTCAAGTCCTAGGGCTGGTGCATGATCCCATCTCCTTAAGTGAATGCCAAAACTTTTATGCTTTTCTTAAAAAAAAGTATGATTGGCTGCAGCTGTCCTATATCATCAAATTGTGATGGTAAAAGCCCAGTTTCCTGTCCTTGGTCATTGTTATGGATTTTGGTTAGGGCTATGCATATAATACAAGATGCAAAATGCAAAATGTCATAGTATTAATTATAACATAGAATTGGGACTTGAGATAGTGACGTCTTAGTCCCGCCATTATTTGATTGTGAAAACACAAGGTAGCACAAAGTGCATTGCAGTATCGCACGTACCTGTCGTCGATCAAATAGAGCAGCAAGGTTCAAACCTTGAGATAGAATGATTAGGTCGAACGCATTTAGTGTCAAAGGGCCTGTTTCGTCATCATAAATATGTTCACTGTCTTCCTGTAATCACAAACAACAGACTATAAATTATATGATGATAGGTACAAAGTATAGCAGAGTTTCACTGCAGAAAACTGCTTCCTGACTATTGTTTCAAAATTAACAGTGGAGCAACCAACAACATATATCTCCAGCTAGTATCACAATTTCAAATGAAACACAATTTCAGTTAGAGCTATATTTTTTGTTCAGGGTAAATGAAACATCATTTTTGAGGGCTTCACTTGGAACCAAGTTTGATGAGTAGCACAAAGAAAATGTCATGTCTTAAAAAAGAACTAAAAAATGGTGACCTAAGGTATATACCTCCAGATCATCAAAAGCTGCATTAACATCTTTCAACATTAACAGTGGAGAAAATGTCATGTCTTAAAAATTAAGAATTAAAAATGGTGACCTAAGGTCTATACCTCAGGATCATCAAAAGCTGCATTAACATCATCAAGATTAACTTCTTCACTTGTCACTTCTTTGATAGGCTCATAATTCTTCTTGAACCATTCATCATTTCTGATATCTTCAATCCTAATTCGCTGTTCCAAGTCAAAAATCATATCAACTGAATAATATGCCAATGAAGATAAACGCTACAGCATGTGATCACATGCCCTTGTGTTTTACATGGAATATAGCTCACGGAATTCATATTAGTTCTGTGTACATATATTATGACAGGTATGACAGGCTAGTAGTGAACTAGTGATAATCCCTGTGTGATAAGAATAGTGAATAGTGAAGGAGTGGGAGAGGGGAAGGACAAACAAGACGACAGGTTGGCCATTGTGCAATATAGACTTATAGAGATGAGCAGAGAGATCATGGCAGGGAGGATGACAGGTGTATCCCACTACATGTGCAACCACATGGATGTAGATGAAGATGAACCAGTGGCATAGCAAGACCTCTTTGAAATGGGCTCGGTGGGTTAAAAGTGCACTACTTTGAAAGTTGACTAGTTGAGGGGCGTCTAGTGTCCGGTTTTGTAGTTCAAGGTTGAAATTTAAAAAATTAGACTAAGGCTATAGTTGAAGGGTGTACAGTAGAGTTACTCCTATCGTATATTATTCCCTCCCTCTCAAAATATAGCTAACTTTGCATTCAAACTTTGTCTCAAAATATAGTTACTTCTCCACCTACCCCTCATCATCTCAGCCAATTACAATCATTCTCCATTTAATTTCTACACCTACTTGCTCATCTCAACCAATCACAACCATCCCCTATTCATTCAATACCTAATTTCTTATTCTTCACGCAGAACCTCAAAGGTAGCTATATTTTGAGATGGAGGGAGCAGTTAGTTACATTAGTATAGTTGATTGGATATATTTCAGGACTGCAAAATTGCTGGCAAGGTATAATACCAAAAAAAATATTATCCCAGCAAGTCATGCTAACATATCAGCCAATAGAGATTTCTTATCTAAACATTTGTATAGACAATTGCTTACTTTATCTGGATTAGGGTCAAGAATTCGGCGAATAAGTGTCTTTGCACCGCTCGGAAACCAAGCTGGAAACGAATATTCTGCGCTCTCTATCTGTATTAAGAAATAAAATAGATGTAAAGATGCATATGTTTCTATAGAAGGAAAACAACCAACTATTTTAAGACAAAAATTTCTATAATGTCCATCAAGACATATGTTGAACAAATACATATACAGAAATATATTTATATACATCTCAGCTTTAAAAAAACAATAGCGATAGATCTCAATACAACTATATTTTGTGCCAAACTGACAACCCTGCTAAAATTGAATGCAAATGTATATTTCCTTGCAATCAAATAAAATAAAAACAAGAGGGGAAAGGATGGAACTGGTGTAGTTTTAAGGGCATGAGTTAAGAGTGTGCTATTGTTGTAGTGCAACCCTGTTTTCTCCTATTAACAGTAGTTGCATGTTAATTAGTTTGTTCAAAGGGAAGCACGTGTTAATTTTATTTTACTTGGCTAGATGTCTTAAGAATGTCTAAGTAGTAGTAGTAGTAGGAAAGTAGATACGAAATCATTATGCTCACCATATCAGAGACACTGTCTGGTTACATAGGCTATTTAGTTCTCTATAAACTAAGATACGTTTTCTTGTTTCGCAGTTGTTAATCACATTAATGTCAAACTAATAGTACCATTAAACCTGCTTAAATGCAGTGGCTAAATAATTAGTGTTGGATAATGCCTCAAATATACTAGAGTCCAATACGAATGCTAGTCTAATACATGCCTAAAAATATACACCACCCCTGTACATGTAATCCTATACCATTATTAGTGGATTTTGTCTCCTGTGGTTTTTTCCTCTCCACCTTGGAGGGTACCATGTACCACTCTAATATACAAGAAATATGAACTTACAAAGTACTATGTATTCGCAAAATATTTATAGCATAAAAAGGTTGTAGATTTTTGATTAAGTGGCCATAATTCGGAAGAAACAAACCTTCCCATAAAGGGTAGTCAAATCAACTTCATCAAATGGAAGATAACCTGCCAACAGGACATAGAGAATAACTCCACATGACCATGTATCAGCAAGCGCTCCATCATAACCTTTATGACTGAGAACCTGGATCACATAAGCAATCAAAGTTAGCCGTTAAAACAGTATCTATCAGGCAAAAATACATTAACTGCTTTCATTGAGCATGAAAAGTAAAACACTTAAATACTTGTACTTAACCAAATAAAGTATCAATATATATTGAACATGCTTTTTTTCCAAGGGAACATGCATATTTTTAGGACCGTGGTCATTTGTGGATGACCAAATTAAGTGTAATTGTACAAGTTCTTTACAGATACACACACATCTACCCAAAAAAAACATAACTGGGAAATAAAAGATTTTGCATTCATCCAAAACTTCTTGCAGTAATTATTTGGCTAGTTCAGTATATAGATAAAAAAAAAGAGTAAATTTCACAAAACCCCAGATATTGGGGCTTCCATAACACAAACCCCCATGTTTTGTAATTTATTTCAAAGAACCTCATGTTCTGGGGCAAAGTGTTACGAGAAACCACATATTTATGTAAAATTCTAATATTTCAATACTATACATGATTATTTTTACACAAGTTCACATTAGATAATTCAAAATACACATTTCTTGTCTACTTTATTTTTTTCCCAAGTTTGTAATGCACTATTAAAAAAACTAACAAAGCCCAACTAAAAGTGACATGAATCACATGATAACATATTAAATATGTAGACAAATGCTTAGAAAATCGATGACAAATGCTTGTTAAAATGTACCTAGAATTTATATGCACCCAAAAATATCATATGCATTTTTTTACGGTTATTACAGATATAAATATTAGCCAAATGAGTGAGATATAAGCTTATACCTAGGGTTTCTTGAAACATTTAGCCCTAAAACACAGGGTTTTGTGAAACATATTGTAAAACATGTGGTTTTATGTTACAAGTACCCCAAAACCCGGTGCTTTGTGAAATTTACTCATAAAAAAAAATAGTTCTAGTTATATCACTTAGTTATTTCTAGATCTGCCAAACTTCAGGTATCAATGATACATACAAAGGATCATCTTAACTTATTTTAATTTTATTTCTTAGTAGAAAGGATCGCTCATGTTACATAGGGGAACACAATTATTCAAGCTGCTTGAAGGCTAAACGTATGAGCATTCAAAACCAATGCTTAACTGCGAAGTACTGATATCTTAGGTGAATGTAAATCTTCATCTTCCTTTGTTGCAGAAGATAATTTTACTGACTTTTAACTAGGAGAACTCAAAGCATATGATCCAGATGTAGTTTACCTCCGGGGCAACATAGTTTGGGGTTCCACAAGTAGTACGTAGAAGGGCACCACCCTGTACATGACCAAACTAGCAAGTTAACAATTGAACAAAAAAGTATGAAGTATGTGGTAAGGCTTCAGAAGTACCTGGGCAGGCCAGGCGCTGAGTCCAAAGTCTGAAATTTTAAGATTACCTTGCGAATCAAGGAGAAGATTTTCAGGCTGCACACAAGCAAAATAAGATCAAAGGCCTGAGAACTAAACACAGAAATTTGCATTTTCCCCTAATCTCCTATCACCTTTAAATCTCGATGATAGACTCCTTTGCTGTGGCAAAAATCAACACCATCAATTAGCTGCTGAAAGTATCTACGTGCATCCGCTTCACTGAGTCTTCCATGACGAATCTGAAAATGGTTCAAAGAATATGAAATTCCAATATTCCAATGTTGATATCAATGCAGTTTCAAGCTGAATTTCAGCATGAAGATGAGGCAGAGAAACTACTGAGCCTATGTAACCATCTTTAAGGCTTCGCTTTTCTATGTAATGTATTCAAAACAGCTGTTACCACCTTCCAGAATATGTAGCGACAAGCATCAATCATGTATGCAACATGTCTAAAATATAAGAACTATAAGGATAGTGTGGGTCTTATTGCAATCTAGTAAGATCGCAAGATCATTTTTCTATTTCTACTGCTACTTTTATAAGAGAAACAGCAGCGATAGTGTGAAACTTATGCGCATATCCAGCAGAATGTAACTTAAAAACTCATAATTGTCTGTCAAATTTTAACAAGCACAAGTGGCAATTATCATTCTGGAAGGAATGAGGTGGACATCAAAGGAACAAACAAAAGAGCTAGTGTTTATTTCCAATTCTTCATAGGTTATATCGAGAAAACGAAATTGAAAAGGACACTTATCATTAATAAGTGGGGACTTACAATTTTATCAAATAGTTCACCACCAGTGATGAACTCTAAGATTATAAATATCTTCTTCCGGCTTGCCAAAACCTGCACATAAGTACATGACAGAATGGATATCATTGACCTGATCAGCGCATAGAAGAGACATGTGAGAACAAAGACGCAAACAAAAAAAAAATGAAAGAGAAAGAGAGTGTACTTCGTGTAGCCTGACCACATTGGGATGCCTAACAAGCTTCATTATCGATATCTCTCTCTTAATCTGCAGAAAATAATTTAAGTAAGCTCATGTTTTATCACCCTGAGACATCAATTATTCAGCTTACTTGTGCAGGTCTACATCAGAAAAATAGAACAGCTAATACTGTTTCATCAATCCTGGTACAACACATTTGCAACTTCGTTGTTGGGAAAGGAAGTTCGGCGCACCAATTGGACATGAAGCACCAAACCCTTTGGCAAACCAAGAAGAACTTGGGGGAAAAGAGGATGAAAAGGGTGAAATTAAACATCTCTCTATCCACTCTCGACCTCAAGAAATACGCTAGACAAATTTGCGGCACGTATAAATTCTCCATTTATCCAAAGCTAGCCCGACAAAATTTGGGGGAGAAGAGAAGGGGGCTGAGCCTGAGGGAGAACCTGATCCGCCATCTTGTGCTTGAGGATTGAGGATCGGTCGACAACCTTCATGGCGACGC
Source organism: Leersia perrieri (assembly GCA_000325765.3). NCBI lineage: Eukaryota > Viridiplantae > Streptophyta > Magnoliopsida > Poales > Poaceae > Leersia > Leersia perrieri. The sequence goes on along the minus strand of CM002476.1, from coordinate 14,266,669 downwards.
TCTCCCCGCTCTCCGTGTTCTGCGCGAACTTGACCTTGGCGAACGTCCCCTCCCCGATCGTCCGCCCCACCTCGTACTTCCCCACCCGCCGAAGAGGCCCTCCGCCGCCCACCATCGCCCTCTCCCACTCCCCTCGGCTTCCTCTCTGCCCTGCAACCTCACAGCTGGTGGCGGCCGCCGACTCCCGCACAACTCAGAAGGCGGTGCTAACTTGGGGAAGCCCTACTCCTCTAGACTGCGCAGCGCAGTTGCTTAGCTCGACATCGAGAAGGGATTCCGAGCTTTTCTTTTTCTTTAGCAGGTAGCTTGAGCGTGACGCTGCCGCCTGTGGCATTTGTGGAGTAGCAGTGTTGGTACAGTCTGAATCGAGGAATTTTTCTGTGTGAATTTTGCACTCTGGCATTTTGGTTCGCGGTTTAAAGATTAGTGGGAATGTGAAATAGAGATTAGTGGAAATATTTTCCAAATAACTTTGTTTGGTGGGTTCGAATGAAAAGTTCAATTTATGGATGGAAAAAGATAAGCTTCAGGGTTTACGATTCCGTTTGAGGCATATTTTTCGCTAGGTGTCGGAACACCGAAATTCGTGAAATCCGGTCGAAATTCTCTATTTTTCGCACAAGATTTGAAAAGCAAAATTTGAATCCAAACATCGGTTAACAGCGAAAGCTCCCGAAATCCGGTCAGTTTTACCAAAATTCCAATCGGTTTTCTCGAAATTTCAATAACAAAACAAAAAAGTTCGAAAAAATATTTACTGACCAAATTTCGTTCGGAATTAATCGAAATTAGAGTGAATTTATTGGAAAACCGAAAGGAAAATGGCAATTGTATTTGCTTGATAAAAATGTAAATAATAGTAAAAAATGTTAGAAAATTAGATATAGATATGATAACGAATGCAGAGATTAAAAACATGTATCACTCGCAATTCAATATGCATAAGATGTTTATAACGTCATCTCTTCAATTACACTTAGCAGCGTTGTACCTTTCTTCTATTGTATTGTATAATTAGTTCTCATTTTACTAATATAGTTGCAACATATTCACATATTTTACATATTGGTCTATTGGTATCATTTTTCAACCAATTTATTGAAATATGTATGCTATGTATTCTCTTTCTGCTGCAAACAGAAAAGGTAGAGTGCCTCTCAAGAACTCAATGAATCATTATCATATAATTAAGGATGTTGATGTTTCACTCACACAATTGCCATGCTCAACCCAAAATGATATTAAGCAGGTATTTGATGACTGGGAGAGCTGGGTCAAAAAACAGTAGAGTGAAAATCTATTTACTTGCTGCTATGCTGGACGTTGTGGTTAATTCGTAATGATTTTTAAAGATAAGATGATTTTCTATAGTGGAGATCTATTTACTTGCTGCTATGCTGGGCGTTGTGGTTTATTCGTAATGATTTCCAAAGATAAGGTGATCTCTGACCCTCTAATTCTTGTTTACAGTCATCTTTCTACTGGGAGCCACTAATCAAGAAAATTCCGACAGTACTATATTGAGAGATCTGGATACTATTTTTTCTATTTAGTATTAGTTTCATGTTATGCATTTTTTATTTTCTAAAAAATAGTTATTTTGTTTTTTTTGTAGGTTTATCATTGTTTATATTTAAAACATAAATAATAAAAAATATTTTTTTCATCATCATTGATGTTTGCCATCTTAGATTTGTTTAGAATGATTGAGCAATACCACAATGAATGTATAAACACAGTGGTTATGATAGTTACAACTCTTAGTTTTATCATTTATTTGGGCTATATTCTGTTATTTTGTTTATATTCAAATTTTTAGTGTGAAATGAGCAGCACTAGTTATTATCTTATCCTTATATCTAGTGTAGTGGGTTGTAATACTGCTTTAACTATTGTCGTTTTGTTTCTTTTATCACCTATTTTTTACCATTTTATTCTTATTGGTACTATAAAGAAATTCCGTTTTGGTAAAAAAAATCTTTATACTGGTATTTTCTAAGATTGATCTTATTCAAATAATTAGAGTATAAACTTTAAGTGTATTTTAAGGTATGTTAACAAATAATTCATTTATAGAAAAAATTTCGGATTTCTTAAATGAAATAACATGAACATGCTAATATTTTTTTGCAGATTAGAGGATTATTTCGGTAATCTAGTGTAATATTATTGAGTAACTTCACTTAAGAATGATACACTTGATGATTATTATCATGCTCACTCAGATGATTATTTCTTTGGACAAATAGTTATTTCCACTACCAAAGTTACAAATTTTCAAAAGTATTGTAACCAAATTAAAAGTTTTAGCAACAAAAGTTGAAAGTAGCTCAAGAAGTTGATCAAATATGATGCAAACAAGCGTTGGTGTATTTCATATTAAATGGTCAGACTAGTTATTGTTCAAAGCTTCATTTTGAGTGTATTGGGTTATAAGAGTGACATAATAAATTTCATTTTGTGTATTCTTTTATAATTTCCTTGTAATGTTATATTGACATTTAGACATGTGTTTTATTTTAATATAAATTATCATAGTTTTTTGGGAGAAAAACTTAACATAAACTTTGTGTTGTTTTATCATTTATTAATAGTTATTTTGAACATAGTATTGTTTGATATATCTTATTAACAAACTATTTGTATATTTATAAATGAATTTGTTTTACAACTTGTATCATACTAATAGTGTTATCAGCCATTTGGATTGTTTCCATGTGGTATATATAGGGCTTACCACAATCAAATAAATAACCATAATCAAGTATTTTTTTATAAACAACAACCTAGATATTTTTCTTCTACATATTCTGCCTCTTTAATTTGAACATGTCGAGAGGATGATGTGTTGTAAAGTATCATCTAGCATGCATAATAGTTGATTAAATTGGTGGTACAATAGTTATGGCAGATTATGAATAAAACTAGCGGCACAATAACATGCAGAAACCGCAGGACTTCAATGTGTAATTTAACTCTACTAATGCATGCAAGACAATGCACGGTAAATGAAACGATGCTTCGTGATGATTGGATGGTTGACAATGGCTTGTTAGAATTGATGTGATTGTGAATGTTAGTGGATGATGTGGCCTCACAAAACTTGAGCACTATAACAATAATGGTCTTTAGTGGGTTCTAACCTAATAGAAAGAAGGAATGTCTGGACAGTAAACTCTGGTTCGGACCTTTTTCTTGAAGTCAGGAGTGTGTCAATAGTGTACGTGTGGTCCAACAAAATTTAGATGGGCGAAAAACCATTTTTGGGCCCTGGGCGTTATAGCAATTATGAATCATTATGTTAAACTACTCAATCAGTAGCGGGTAATTGCTTAGAAGTAATTAAGGCACACTCTTCTCTGATCAATTGTCCAAATTTGGCTTCCATTAGTGAATTTATGAATTGTTACATTAGGTATCTTTGTGGTAGTGGTTGTAACGCCCAAGGGTCTGGGTATAGATTTAGGTCTAACTCATTCAATTAAACCACACCTATAAATTAATTCGCTTGCATCTTTATTTTCCACTTTATGCAAAACGGTTAACCGGAAATTAATTTAACTGGACCTCTCATCCTTATATCTTGCTCCTCCTCTCCTTGAATACTCGAGGTGGGACTAAACTTGCTCAATTGCTGATTCCCCTGATTCTATTGATATCGGTCTCGCTAATAATCTTCGGGACGATATAATCCATTATTGTTATTTTCTGGTCGGTATCCCTGTTCCACATTCCCATAATTATGAACCACATGTCCATGCCCTTGAGGGGTTCTGGGGGGATTTCCAATAGGTACTCTTGGATTCTGATTTTCTACTGTTTCCCTGAAACCAGTATTCATACGATCATAAACTGAATCTCTGGCAAAATATACTGGCCCAGCCGGTCTTGGAAACCCTTCTATCGTCTTCTGAAGAACATCCACCATAGAATTAGCAAACACCTTGGAATGATTTACCAAAGCATGATTAATTTGTCTGCTAATAATCTCTTCAATTTTGCGCACATCTTCAGCTTCTGATGTACCCGATGACTCACCAACAGTGATTACTTTTGGGAAATCTGTCTTTTTGACTACACCACCACTAGTTGCACTGTAAGATTCCAAACAAAGAGCCCGATATGAATCAACAAGCTGCTCGAGCTCAGCACGTTGTACATCAGACAATTTATCCATCGTCACTGGGATTATTGCCTCCTTATCACCAAGAGTCATGATGAAAATTTTGTGTCCCACCAGGCGTGCCAAAAAGAGTGTTGACGTGAAATTTGGTACCACGTGCTTCACACCGAAGGCCTGGGAGATTAGCTTTTACTCCAGTGCAAGTCCTAAATTAGGTTTAGGACGTGCCAGTTGATGTGATCCTGCAATCAACAAGGACGAAGAAATCAAAGTTAGTTTTAGGGTGCCATCGGCCACTAGGCAATCGGCAGCTTTATTTTGAGATTAACACATCTGCATCAGCTATTTTAAATCGGCTGCTTTATTTTGAGAGTGCAAGAGTTTTGCAATCGGCTGCTTTATTTTAAGATTAACACATCTGCATCAGCTATTTTAAATGAGGGATGAAGCGATGAAGTATAAAATATGAATTGAATTAAGGGTAAACTGTCAGCTAAAACTCCGATAGAATCATACACGTCATCAACTAATATATTTAAGCCGATCAGTTCTAATCTTAGTCCGAAGGATCGAACCAATCGAGATAACTTGTACTAAGATTATTACTAATTAACTTAAGTAAACCGATTGATAATATATATATATGATGGTAGATATATTGTGTCGTATCCAGCATTGCTTCATATATCATTATCACTTGTATCCTAATTAGAATATCAGACCTAACCAAGAAAGTTCTAAACAAGATGAACCGATGCAAATATATCATGGTTGATCTATAATTACGGATCAAAGATCGAATATATCGGACCTAACCGAGAAAGTACCGATCACTGATTCACACGAAGTTTGACAAGACATACCCACTGCCGTAGTTCGAACCAAATCGATGCAGCACAACGCGAAAGCACAATCTCGTCAAAACCTAGCGAAAGCTAGGGTGGCGACGCGCCGAAATTGATTATTGAAAAGTGTGTAGATCTCTATTACAATACCCGGGCTACAATATTTATACCCATGGGTAGTCGACTCCTACTAGCACATGACTCGACCAATCTGACATGAATTATAGAACTCGGGGAAATGAGAAGAGATGTGTTGATCAAAATTAAGTCTTGCAAAAATAGATTTAACAGTGACATCTTTAGGAGTGGGGAGCACTGGTGCTTTAGCTTTAACATCATCCTGTTGAAAACAATTCTGGTTAACATCAACTAGTCTGTCGTAAGAAGCTTAGTGTCACATGATCAATCGGCAGTTGCAAAAACAAGGACAAATTGTCTGTAGCTAAAGGTAAATAAAATACGGGAACAAACTATATGTCAGTAGTTCTAAAACTTCCGTCGAACCATCTGTCGCTAATATTTTTGTCTGTGGCCAATTCTCGGACGCGCCAAGATTTTTTTCAGCTAAACAACGAGCACACGCAAGAGTGAAAAATTCCGCGCACGGGCCAGGCCAAAACACCCCAAGCTAACCTTAGAGAACAAATCTATTCCCCTCTGCCCCCCCCCTTCTCTCTCTCAGTGAAATCAGTTCCATTCCGCCGCCGCCGCCCCAATCACATCCCTGCCCAGCCTCTGCTCCCAATCCCACCGCCACCCACCACCACATCCCGCCGCCGCCATCCCTCCACATACCTCCACCGCCGCCCACCACATCCAGTAGCTGCCGAGCCCACGACATGATCCCGCCGCCACTGCCCCCACCACATCCTGCAGTCGACGCCCCCACCACATCCCACAAGTCTAGCAATTTTTAATCGCCTATTCACCCCCCTCTAATCAACATCTTGATCCAACACCACCCCAATCCCCAACAAATCCTGTTGTTGCCAATGCTCCTCAACCCGCTGTCATCCATCCTGCCACTGTCGCTCCCCACCATCCTGTTACTGAGGAAGACATACCAGCAAGGTGGAGTGCCTGACGGTGGACGATCTCCTGGAGCCGGTCGTCCTTGTCGGGTGTCCCTCTGAGTTCGCTAGAGACCTCCTTCCAAGAACATCTCCCCAAGATGTTGCCGCTCCTGATTCTTGGTACATTTCTTGGTTTCTTGATCTTGCATGTTTCTTTCTAGCATTTGTGAGATTCCAACCGGACATGTATGCATTAGAATGCCCCTGAACATGCTTTCGAGCATAATGAAGATTTTTTTCTTTGTTAGCAACAACACACTACAACAAAAAAAAGGTTTACATATACGTTTTGTTTGTAGTTTAGAGATGATATTGGTATTCTTTAGTAGGTTGTCGAGGCGCTTTAGAAAAGCTTTTGGCTTGTGTTGTTACTAGAATTGATGAATCTATTCCTGCATTCAGGTACCCCTAAGGCTTGAGTGTTGTTTTAACAAAGCTTTTGGTATCTTCCTGAAGGGAAGAATCTGTTAACCACGGTGTTTGGATTATTATGTTTGGTTTATTTATAATGTTCCACTTGATGTAGTGATTGTACTTTTTCGAATATTACATTTGAGCTTGTCTGCAATAATATAATGTAGGGTCATCAACAAGGAAGATAGTGAAGGGCCTGTTGACGGCTATTAATGTAACATTTTATGCCGTCAACACCTGCAAAGTCTAAAAGAAATAAATGATCCAACATAGTGGTAGGGTTTATTTCTAACTATTTTCCACAAGTGTTGGTGAAATATTTGTATGCAGGAAAATGTACCAAAAGAGGAGAGCAAATAAGCTACAAAGTGGGAGTTGCATTTCCGGTGAAGCCCATGGAGTGTCCAGCCCATAAATCCAGTGAAAATACATCAATGAAGGCTGTGGCATGAAGATATAGCCCACTAGGCCCACTAAGAAGAACATGGAAGAAGGCTGGAGGAGTTTGGGCCAGGCCAGGGTTCTGCCGAACAGACTAGTTCGGGCGAACCGACCTCGCGCCGCCTCATCTCTAGCTTCCACATGGACGTCCAGGATCGCACCTCAATGGCGGTTACCAAGGGCAGAGCCAACATTTCCAACTGCCACAACCGCCACTTGAGAGGCTATAAATAGAGCTCTCATCCCTCACTTAGAACACACACCAAGCTTGAGCTGAATTATAAGAGGCTCTATTGTATACTATTGTATACTAGATTAGGGAGAGAGTGGAGTAAAAGTTATTGGAGGAGTCCCGGAGTTGTCGGTAACTTCTTCTTCTTACTTTTACTTTGTCAAACACTCATGCTTTAATAGAAATATTATTCTGAGTACTTGAGTTTACTTTCGTAAGATTTATTTCTCAGTTAGTTCTTAATCGAATACAGGATTACTGCTTCCTATAAACAACTCACTTACAGTAATTGCTTGGGTGCTTAATTAACACTTGAGTAGTAATTAATCTGCTTAGGCAAGGTGTCTGTTGACGGTCGTTATTGCAACATTTTGACCGTCAATATTACCAAAATAATAGAGAATTGGGTATGCTTACAATGCATATTTATTTTAGAATAATCTATTTCCACTTGTACTTGGCAAATATTTAATTATAGAGAAAATATATCAAAATGGAGAAGATAAGTGGGAGAAAACCTCACTCTCAAGCAAGCTTGTAGATGAGAGGGCCACCTAGCAGGACAGATGGCGAAGTAACTACCATTGTAACTGTCAACCGTTATAAGGGCCCACCTGTCAGTCACTGGAGAAGGCTGGAGGCCAGAGTGGATCAGGCGAACCACCCTGGTTCGGCCGAACCAGGCTTGGCGCCAATCCCTCCGATCTTCCACGTGTAGGCTCCAGATGCTCTCCTGATGGCGGTTACCAAGGGCAATGTGGTTAATTCGCATCAGAGTTACCACCACTTAAAGCCTATTTAAGGAGCACCTCACTTACTCTCCAACACACACCAAAGCAACTCCAACACACACCAAAGCAAGGAATCAAGCTCACTCTACTTGTAGTATTAGTCTAGTAGAAGTAGGAATAGAATAGTTCTAGTTCAAGGAAGACTTCGGAAGAATTCGGGTAAAGTTCTAACTTTGCTTTATAGTTCTTTTGTAAGACTTTCAATACTTCAATATATTCATCTTTATACAATTGCGGTAGCCTAGTCCAATCATAGACT
>CM002476.1:14218903-14252325 GCA_000325765.3 Leersia perrieri | reverse complement strand
CGCTCGCCCCGTCGTCTCTCGCGCGCCGCCGAGGCCGCCCATCGCCACCGTTGCACTGTGTGTGTGAGAGAAAGCGCGAGTGAGAGGAGAGAGAACGCTGAGAGGGCCATCACTTAGAAAATTTAATGGGCTGGCTCTATTCGTAATTCCGGGCGGTGGACTCCTTTCCCCGCATGAAAAAATTGATTTTTTTAAGCGACTCACTAGTGAGCCGTCTGCAAAAATACAGCGATTTTTACAGACGGTGTACTAAGTGAGCCGCCTGTAAATATTATTTTTACAGGCGGGCCCTCAATCTTTTTTGCATGCGACTATAATAACGGGTCGGGTATTGACGTGTAATATGGGCCGCCAGTAAAGGTTAGACTTGTTTGCAAATTAGGCTTGAAGGCTGCAGCCCATTATTTGCCAATGTGACACGTTAGCATCGGATTCCCCTATTAAAACCTTTTTTAGGCTGTGAGCCAAGTCCCAATCTCTCTTCCGAAATCTTATCAAGCTCGACGAGACAGCGTCGGATTCCGATTAATTTTTCCCAATCCAATTCGGATTGCAAACTACCGCCTCTCCCAGCCTATATTAGGAGGGAACCACCATCCGCCAGCCGCAGCAACGTACTACGTTCGCAAAGTGCTTTCCATCTCTCGCATCGAGCACAGCAGCTGATCGATCATCCGAATCCACGTACGGCCGCCATGGCGACGGAGACGAGGATCCGTCTAGTGAAGTGCACCAAGCGAATGGAGGGCCACGACGGGTGGGCGCCGCTGGAGGAGGGCCCCTAGCTCGTACCTGCGCTTCGTCTGCGACGTCAACATCCACTTCTCGACGCTGCGCCTCGGCGGCGGAGGCCACCACGAGCCCCACAAAATCTATTTCCCGGTGCCCACGGAGGGCACGCTCACGGTGGACGACGTCGACGACCCGACCGCCGTGTTCCTCGACTACGAGGAGACTCGCCGGAGGGCGTGGGCCGTGTTCACCGGGATACGCGGGCTCAGCTCCCTCGACCTCTCCCACGGAAACTGGTCCACGAAGCGCACGCCCGACCACGTCGCCGCCCACTGGATCCACCGCCTCGCCAAGCGGGTTCGGAACGACGGCGGCAGTGGACACTACCAGCTCGCGTTGCACATGGACGTGGACGTGGAGTACGTGTTCAACGAGCCGGTCGAGCTCGTCCGCGGCTGCGGCGTCTGGGCGGAGGCGGAGGAGGAAGGCGGGGGTGGGGAGACGTGCGGGATATGCCTGGACGAGCTGGCGGCGGAGGCGGGGAGCGAGAAGAGCAGGGAGAGGCCGCCGGTGAGGCTGCAGGGGTGCGGCCACGCGTTCCATGCGCAGTGCGTCACGACGTGGCTGTTCATGGGGACGACCTGCCCGTTGTGCCGGGGCGACCTCACGGGGCTCGTCCTCGCGCCATGGGAGATCGACAGGAGGCCCAGGGCGACGCGCCCGGCGCCCGCGTGCGCCGCTGCGTCCGCGCCGAGCGACCAAGACGACGCCGTTGCACCCACAACGTGAGCGTGTCAATCGATCTGCGTGTGCTTCTGTAGTTGTGTGCATGTTTCTTTTTGGAATATAGGCTTTTTCTGCACTCTGCAAGAGCGTATATTATCTGATCCTCAGATTAATTGTATTTTCGATTGTTTGTAAAGCTACTTGAGAAAGTGATTATGTAAGAAATCGCGTCTGTGTTTTCCACTCTTAGCTTTTTTGGCTAGCTGCAAACTAGCTAGTACGTCTACATTATCGCTTGAGCAACTGCGCCTTGTTTACCACATCTGTTTCATACAAAACCACTGAAAAGAAAGTTGATATTGTTTTGCTAGTTTTAAAAGTAAGATGGTGAAATAAGCATCGGCTTGTAGTTCAGGTAAAAGAAGCCTTTGGCTTTTGGCTAGCTTGGTCATGAAAATAATCTTGTAACACAGCTCATTCAAGCTGAATGTGCTCTTGATATTAATGAATGTTCGCTTTTCCCGCAAAAAAAAAAGGTAAAGTGGTATTTTGAATAGAGTTAAAAGAGTTGAATGATGAAGGGTTTTTACAGTTTTTAGAAATGGAATACTCCCTGATCTGTTCCAAAATATAATGCATATCCACCTTAGACACAAAGAAAAAAAATTTAGTCATACATTTACTTAATACAAGCTACTCAATACATGACATAGGTATTTGTTTTAGTTTATTGTATTATTGATGCATATAGCAATGTACTCCTTCTATCTCAAAATATAAATGCCTGAGCAATTTAAATTTGCCTCAAAACACATCTACTTCTACACCCACCTACCCCATCTCCACCAATCACAACCATCGTCCATTTAATTTTCTCACATACATTCTCCTCTCAACCAATCATAACACTCCATTTTCTCAACCTTAATCTTTTTTTTAAAAAAAGGCATTTGAGACGGATGGAGTAATTAATACACATCTTATATTTTAAAACACATGAAAAAAGATGTCGTACCTTATATTATAAAACGGAGGGAGTAACAATTTGCAAAATGAAGTTAACTTGAATACTTAAAGAAGCACGGAAATAACGATGAGCTGCTTCCTCGAGGCTTACATTGAAGCAGAGAAAATCTTGATTCGTATTCCTTTGCGAGAACTAGGGCCAAAATTAAGCCCTACTTTAAAGAATTTTCAAGATATTTTTTTACTTATGCAACTGCAACATATATTAATGAGAAAGGAGTAAAAGTAGCTAGTTTTTCTCTAATTAACTTATACTACAAAGTAAAACCGGTATAATATTCCTTAAAAGAAAAACTAGCTAAGTAATAACCCTGTTGTGCTTGAGCCTTTACACAATGTTGATTTCTACCCTAGAGAGACTGATCCTACACAGTGCTTGATCACACACTATGACCTAAGTAATTAACCTATGTATTAATGCAAAACTTTGAATAACTAGATTGGAATTTGTAGACTAGAGAGACTGATCCTACACAGTGCTTGATCACACACTATGACCTAAGTAATTAACCTGTGTATTAATGCAAAATTTGAATAACTAGATTGAAATTTGTAGCCTAGAGAGACTGATCCTACACAGTGCTTGATCGCACACTATGACCTAAGAAATTAACCTGCGTATAATGCAAAATTTATTATAATTAGATTGGAAGTAGGGTTAAAATCAGAAAAGTATGCATCTGAGACTATGTACAAAGAAACATAGGGCCTGTTCAGTTTGCCGCCAAAAAATACATTTCCAAATTTTGATATTGCCAAAATTTGGTAAGGTAATGATGGTGGTGTTTAGTTTGTTGCCAATGCCAATTTTTGGTAAAAGTTATGAGAGAATAAACTTCTAAAATTTGCCAATATTTGGTAACTTGCCAAAATTTTGGCAACTTCAAAAATTGGTATGGTTGAAAATGAAAACAATCTGAACAGTCCCATAGAGAATAAATAGAAGAGATGTTAAGAAACTTGGGCTTGGCCATGAAGTCCTAGCCCAATACGTTTGTTGGGCCCTCCCTCCCATCTTAAATGATTATATGATGAGAGAAGAGAAAAATGCAAGTATATAGGAAAATGAAATGATTGAATGAGAATTATTTCTCTCTCCTTATATATTACACCATAATGATGTAGGTGTGAAAATATTATTTTTAATGTTTTTCTCTTTTAACTTTGACAAAATAATAAAATATATCATCCAGTGCCTATTAGCAAATTACCATATTTGTGGTGTCTCTTCTAACAATGAGATGTTTTAAGGTGTCCTATTGCAAATACCATAAATTTTGAATGTATTCCAGCAAATTTTGTTGTTTTATATACATATATCTTAATCCCTTGTATTTAAGGACGGATGAAGTAATTGTATAGAATAGAATAATTAGTATTGCTCCATTTCACAATGTAAGGATTTTGACTTTTTTGTTGCAACTGTTGGTCATTTGTCTTATTTAAAAACTTTATGCAAATATAAAAAATAATAAGCTGTACTTAAATTTATTTTGATAATAAAACAAGTCACAAACAAAATAAGCAGTATTTTCATAATTTTTTGAATAAGACAAACGGTCAAGTGTTGCAATTAAAAAAGTCAAAACACTTATATTATAAAACGGAGGTAGTATATATTAGGGTGCACCAACATATGGCAATATTTCGTGCCCTGCTCTTACACTCCATCTGAACTTTTTTTTGGAGGACCATTTGAACTTGCTGATATAGCGATAATACGAGATCCAAGTCTATTTCAACTTTTCAGTACGTGGCAGTTTTCCTTGAAACAATTGAATTTACTTAAAAAAAATTGTTTCGCTCTACTGTTCTAGCCATCAGGATCAAAAATCCAGATTTATTGAGAAAACACTACAAATGCGCAACTACGAATGCGTAGAGAAGCATCGCTGTGCTTAGGCTGGTGATAAAAGCATAAGTCCTCAAAATATAGCTGCGTGTATCTTCTTTAATTGATTTTTTTTAGGGAATGATGAGACAATACGAGTAATAGGAAGTTATACCTCACTTGTTCAAAGATCCATAAGGCCTAAGCAACACCCGATATGACGATATCATAGTCTGGTATATGGACAGAAGTTTTAGATCAATTTTCTGTCCAAAATATTGAGGATTTTGGGATATCCAAGAAAGCCTGCACGTGAATGGACAGTATTCCGGCTTGAGTGGGCTGGGATTTGGGCCCATGTAAAGCCATAAGGATAAGCATTTACACCAACGAATCACTGCTGGCAACAAAACAAAGTGATTATTCCTCATCTAGCAACTTTGTCGAAAATATTATATATGACATCTTCCAAATCATTCTTTTATCAGCAACATGCATGTAATTAACATCTACTAGTTGGCGACCGTGCGGTCGTTTCTTCCGCATTAAAATGTTTATTTAAAGCCACATGCATGTAACAATCTCCATTTGACAAAAACGCTGCTCGTTTCATGCCCCCGAATCTTTCGTTTTCGTTCCCTCAAATCATGCAAGATTACTATATGCAGGAGTATCTGTTTTTCTTTGAGAAGAAAAGATCGCTTTATGTCAACAACACTAGGCCGGAAGTAATAATGACGTTATCTTATTAAATAATATATTCCGTCAAAAATACACTCTCTCCATTTAAAGATGCAAGACATATTTGTATTTAGACTGTCTCCAAAGCTTCATTTTGGCCATTAATTTCTTACACGAGATATTTTAAAAAACTATAAAATTAACATTATATAAAACTACATCAAAATACAAGTTTATTGATAACATAAGCATATCACTGAATATACATATGTTAGTTTAATATTAGTTAAAAAATTTAAATATTGACATTGTGGCTGGAAGAACAACTTACATTTCTGAACGAAAGGGAGGATTTGATCAAACTTCAGATTTCCAGTTATCATCATTTTTATATTAAAGATATAGTAAAGCTATGATAGGTACTTTTTGAGCTAAATTTCCGCGCACCATTTTTTCTTAAGCTAAGAATTCAAGAATTATTTTACTAAAATTCAATAAATGCAATTTTAAAAGTTTTATGAGATTTTGTGACGGCATGGAGTATAAGTAGCTATCGGTGCCTGCTCGTAAGCCAACACGTCGATCGTGATGGATGTGGATGGTTGTCATTTGATTGGCCTAAACAAAACGATGGGGACGACGTACAGGAATACCATGATTAAGGCACGACTGATATTTTTCATATCCAATTGCCCACGTACCAATCAATCCTAACCTGCATATTTGCCACTCCAGACAAGAGTATATTTTAGATAATAGAAACCATCCGTCTAGATATTTAAGCAGGGTATATAGGATTTTATGTGCTAACATTTCAGCTTAAGATAAAGGCGATGACAAATTAATCAACAGCTGAAAATGTGAAGATCTGCACACCCAGAAACGCGATTAACGTTAACGGTAACCAAGCTCTCCTCTTTAATTTAATCTTGGTGATTGCAAGGCTGGCTGCAGCAACGGTCCCAAACTTCCAACTCCTCACGTGGCCAGCAATCAGGGAGAGAGTCCGGTTACCCAATTGCTCCGGTTCCGGAAGCTGCAAAGCAACAAGATTTTTGGATGGGGACCAGATCGAGATCGATTGATGCCGCTTTCTTCAGCTGCTCCAGAACAGAACAGAGGCCATGATCACGATGCACTGCAGCCACCCAACCGTTAGTTGCCGCCGAGCTGGCTGTGTACCTTTTGTTTCTTTGTGATCATATCAATACTTAAATCATGGCAGAGCTGGATTTCTATATTTTGTGGGTCGTAGCAGTAGTACGGTCTACCGAGTTAATTAGTCTTATCTATACTCCACATACTTCAATTAGCGAGGTCCATGTTGCGATTAGCCAGCCTAACAACGGAAAAGCTAGATTGCGAACATGATTATGGCTGTAGAAAAAAAGTTTATAATAGTGTCATGAAGGTGTTTCTTACTAATTGACACTTTTTGCCGGGACGAAGAGGATCGTGTCCTGGAGCTTCTCTTTTTTTTCCTCTCCGAAAAGAAAAGTTGAACAGTTCCTTAGCTAATTGATGACCAATTAATTAGCCAGGCGCCTCTCACTGGAGACAGGGAAATAGTTATTCTCAAAATTACTCGCTCTTAGAATAGAATTAGCCATGATCTAGCAAATTATGCTAGAACTCAGGATAGTTCTATGTTTTGGAGAGATAATTCTTGTAACTTCATATCACAGTTGGTGATGAAGGAAGTTGGAACTGTTTAATATATTCGTGTTTCCGAAAAAAATTAATGACCAATTAACTGTGAAATCAACAGTTAATTACTACCACTAAAAGAATTCGGATTCCTGCCTAGTGCCTAGTGCCTACACAATGTTGGCGCACATGTCGATTGAAGGAGATACTCCTAATTAAGAATCAAACGGTATGCAGACTTGTAGCACATGCACGGAAATCTTTGACATGTCAACGAGAGCCACATGTTGTCTTCTGATGTTCTCGACATGTTATATGAACACAGTGCGTCGATAAAAAAATTAAAGTCAACGGGACGAAGAGAAGCTAGTAGTAGAACCCAGCTAGAAATAGAAATTTCTCCTAGTAGAACGAGCATGATATATGCTGCGTTTGGTTCTCAAATTTAGGACTTTAAAAATATTACGTCAATGTTATATCAATATTTGAACACATATTTAAAGTATTAAACATGAACTAATAACAAAAACAAATTATATATTCAGACCATACAATACGAGACGAATTTTTAAACATAATTAATCTGTCATTAGCACATGTTAGTACTGTAGCACTTATGACTAATTATAATATAATTAGACTCAAAAGATTCGTCTTGCGGTGTTATTAATGTACGTTTAATATTTTAAATATATGTTCAAACATTGATGTGATATTTTTGGTCAAATTTTTCAGAGTAACTAAACGCACAGCTGCCATACATGATAGAAGAAACAATACTCGTAGAAGAACCAGGAAGCTGGTATGACTCCCGCGATTCCGCGAACAGAGCCGACCGAAGCGGCTTCCGTTACTGTCGCGACGCGACGCGTACGCAACATCTGCGTCGTCGTCGTCGGCACACGCGTCGCCCGGGGAAGGCAGCCGCCCCACATATATCTCGCGCGCCGCCGTCCGGTTCACGAGGCGGATCACGCACGCGTAGTACGTGAGAGTGCGTGCTCTCGCCGCCGCCGCCGCAGCATCCGCGCGGCGTCTGCGTCCGCGTCGCGTCAGGTGGAGGCGGCACGTACGCTTGTGTCAAGGCGTTTTCACCAGCGCGCAGCACGGCAGCTACAGTGGAAAAACGAGGGAGGAGAGGGCATACTGGTTGTGGTTTGGTTGGGCGGTTGAGCCGTTCAGAGAGTGAGGTGCCCACTGCCGACGAGACGAGAAAAATGTGTGTTTGCCGACAGGCCGTACTGTGGGTTCGGATGGTGACGGCGCCGATCGGTCGGACCGGACGGACTGGATTGGATTGGATTATATTTAAATAACACAATTTCTTCGACGTGAGAATTTTCAGCCTACGTGTCGGCACAGCGACCACACGACCAATTACTGCAATTCGCACAAAAACCTCAAATGACAAACGGCGGTTTCTGTTTGTCTCTTGCGTCTATATTTTCCGGAACATGGACGTACAACTCAGGTTGTACACAGTGCTGTGGAGTAGTACTATATAAAACATTGATGGATTGGTGGTCAACATTTGTGGCAACAAGTATCTGATGGTTAATAGACATTACTGGTAATTTTATGGCTGTCACTGACTCGCACGAATTTATACCCCCTGCCGATTCATTCCAACTCTTGACAAATAGTTACATCGGTGCTATTTTGCGCAAGATGTTACTGCTTGCAGTTAAGATCTGCCTAATTGAGGTGACAAACAGCTACTTCTGTGCATCTATGCTCGTTGCAATTATGTTGTACTTACTCACCCTGGCCATTGGTCACAGTCACACAACAAAATCTCACAGCAACAGAAAAATCTCATCAGGCATCAGTAAACAAAACACCAACCTGTGAACGAGTTGTATGTAAACAAAAAAGGCCACCAGGGGGAGGGTCACACGCCGTGACACCTGCGCATTGACGCTCGCACACCTTTGTCCGTTTTTTCTCACCTGCCCCACCCCACCCCCGTCCCTTACCGTCGGTGGGCCCCGCCCGCAATTCCCGTCTCCAGCATCCACGGCCCGCGTGCGCCGTCCACGCTTCACCGCCACGTCTCCCACGCAGCGAACCCGAACCTCTCCAAGGCGGCCGCGGCGTGCGGGAGAGAGAAAGGGGAAAAACCCATCGGTTGCCACGCGGGGTGACAGCTTGCGCAGCGCAGGCAGTAAACGCCGCAGCAACGTCTCTCTATCTCTCGCCGTTTCCCCTTCCTCGTTCGTCGTCTTCTTCTCCTCCCCCTTCCGAAACCCCTCCCCAAAAGCGACGGGGGTTGATTGATACTAGTAGTAGGAGGCGGGGTAGATAAAGAGTCCATACGCACATCGCAATCCCCCCTCCTGCTCTGCTGCAGTGGTGGAAGAAGGAGGGAGGACGGACAAATCCAAACGCCCGTCGCTCTCGGGTTCCACGGGGTAGAAGTAGTAGATAGAGTGTGCTGGTAGGAGGAGTTGGAGAAGGAAGTTGGCAGTTTCTTCTGCGTCCTACTGCTAGAGAAGAGAGAACGGCATTTTTGGGGGGAGATGTGTCGCGGCGGCGGCGGCGGCGGCTAGGGGTTTGAAGCGCTTGGTTTGCTGTTCTTCGAGGTGGGTTTTGTTCTTCTCGGTTTGTCTCCCTCTCTCTCTCTGTTCCCTGCGATTCTTCCCTCCTGTTATTCGGTTCACTGTTGGGTCAGATCTGGCTCGCCGGGTGCTTCCACGGGGTTAAATTTTGCCTCTTCGTCTCCGGTTCGTCGCCGATGCATTTGATTGTTTTGGTCATTGCTTCGTTTCTCTATGGGTGACCATGCGGCTTTGCTGTGCTCTTGTCTTGATATTCTCTCTGCGATTCTTACGGAATAGCCGCAAGGAGAAAAACATTTCTTTGGTTTCGTTTCGATTCTTACGGGGATAGAAAAAAAACATTTCTTACCAACAAAAATCAGGTAAATATTCTTACGGGGAACGAAAACAATTTTTTATCAACAAAAATCAGGTAACTGTACTACATGCCGCTAGGAATAGTTTTCTTTTGAAATTCTGGTGCAATTATAGAGTAGTAGTAGTAGTATATACTTTTTTCTGATATGACCAAAGGTAGAACAACTATTACAGTATTACTGCGACAGATTAAGTATTATGATTTTTTTTTTGTTTTGCTGTTCATGTGCTGAATCCCAAGTGTTGGCACAAAATACTACTCCTACATCAACTGGGTTTGGCTTCTATCGCAATCTTCTCTGGCTTTTTCTTTGTTCATTTTATAAATTAAATACCAGTAGACGATGTGGCTTTGGCTCTCATTATAATTATCTTATGCTTTTCTTTTTTGTCCAATTGACAACTTAAAGTTAAGAAACTCGCTTGCTTAATGCTACCTTTAAATACCCTGACGTTTTTTTAATTACTTTTCTTGGCTGTCGTTTCAAGAGTTTTTTCACAAAAGCTTTACGCTTCACGTGGAAGTCTCCTAATGGAATGAATTTGTGCCAAGTTGTGAGCTTTTGGCATGCCCCGGGCACACCCGTTTGTATTCTGCACCTAAAACCAATTACCGCTGTTTTTTTTTTGTTCTTACTCTCACATGTGCTACGGATTAGAAAGAATCTTGGATTTTATCTAGCCGTCCAAATGCTCTAGTCCATTATGGATGCAGCTTTTTTTTTTTTTTGGTTGATGCTGACGGTCAAAAGTTTGTACTCATCGTACGAACCATTGAGCATGCATCGGGGAGCTGATATGATAGTAACATTAGTGGGTGTTCTACAATCACGATCCTGGCTAGCTTCATTTCTTCTCTGCTTGCCCAATAGAACTTTAGGAAACAAAATCAACATTACCTCCCTATTCATAGCTGTCAGGTAGTTGCACCTGTTTTGAAGTTAATCCATGTTTTATCATGTGAAAACTCTAAAGTATCTCTCATCAATGTTTTGTGGTCCTCTTCACAATATGAACCCCTGAATTAGTATTTTTAAATGGTTGTTTTCATCTTGTAGATCTGCTTATCGTCTTTTTGCTGAATATGAACTGAACCAGTCGTTATTGATGAGATAATGGGATTCAAACGAAACTTACCTTTGTGCTGAAACAAATCATATCGGGTTGCTAAAAGAGTTGAATACAGTGGTGGACAAAAGCTTGTTTGAAGGTTTATATGGGAATCATACTATGAATCAAACTAGAACTTAATATACCATATCCAATATTGGTGGCTATATCCCTCTTTACATTATGTGATTGTCCCCCCTCAATATGTTGTATCATTTTCTATTTTCTTTTGTTCACTAATTTTATGTTTCTTGACATCAAAGTTAACTGTAATATTGTGTTCTTCATTGCATCTTTCCAGCTAGCATCTGTAGGAATTTGTGTGCCATCTATTTGAAGGACAAATATGGCTACCATTCAAGATATAGGTGTCTCTGCAGCTATCAACATACTGAGCGCTATCACATTCCTGCTAGCATTTGCTTTCCTGCGGCTACAGCCCATCAATGATAGGGTTTACTTCCCAAAGTGGTATCTCAAAGGTGCAAGAGAGAGCCCAAGTCATGGCGGTGCATTTGTGCGGAAGTTTGTCAATTTGGACATGCGATCTTACTTGAAGGTCTTAAGTTGGATGCCTGCTGCTCTCAAAATGCCAGAGGATGAGCTGATTAGCCATGCAGGGCTTGATTCAGCTGTCTATCTGCGGATCTATTTAATAGGGTATGCAACTTATATCTCACAAATTCTGTTATTTTTTTAAAGTCGTATCACATTTCATATATTCTACATACTGTTTATTTTTATTTTCTCGAATTGTTATATTGTGGATTATGAATATTTGCTATCCTTCAAGGTTTACATATGTATAAGTGCAATTCTTGTACCTGAAATGTATCTGTTTCATCTACTGGATATCTCCATCTCTATTCCTTTTCTTTGCTAGTACTTCTACACTAATCTACTTTATCTTAACTGTTGCAGGCTTAAAATATTTGCTCCAATCACAGTTCTTGCATTTGTTATTCTTGTGCCTGTTAATTGGACTAATAATACCCTTCAAAGCTCAAAGGTGCAGCACAGTGATATTGACAAACTTTCAATCTCCAACATACCTGTAGGGTCAAAGAGGTTAGCATGCACCAGATAAATTTATCTGTCTTAAATTATATACATATTAATTTCTCTTAATGTTGTGCATGCCTGATTGATTATAAAAACAAAACTTAAGATTGCATGGGGTTGGTTCAAATAGGAGTTACAGTCATGCTCTTAATTTATATCCCTATATAGAGGACTGCAGTACGAACAACCACCCTCCCTCTGTAGCAATAGATGAACTGGGAGAGGCAGAAGTCGGCATTAGTTTTGACCTGCCTTGTTGTACATGTTTAATGTGATACTCCATCTATCTCAAAATATAAGAACCTAAGATCGGATGTGATATATCCTAGTACTACGAATCTAGACAAGAATCATGTCTAGATTCGTAGTACTATGATAGGTCACATCCAGTACTAGGTTTTTGTATTTTGAGATGGGAGGTAGTACTTTGGAATACTCCCTCCTTCCTATAATATATTATGGGAAGGAGGGAGTAATTAGTTGTGAAGGTTTGATCTTGCCCATGGATAACTAGGTGGGTGGTTTATATGTTATATTCTAGCCCTCCAGGCAGCAACATTGGCGTTTCAGGCTGGGAACATGGAGGTCCTGTTTGTCAACTCTGAAATTATTTTGTTAGTATGCACTACGCTTAAGTAATGAGTTACTTTACTTTCATCATACCACTGATAAAAACGATAGTATGGATATGATCCAACCCTTTATTTATAAAGGTGCCCTTATACGTACATGCTTATACTACCCATACTAGCGACATGAATTTTAGTAGTATGAAGTTATCTGAACCGTTGGATCACTACTAGTATGCTCCAATAATATATAGGGTAGTATGGTGTACCGAAAAGGAACTCCTAAGTAAATGACCATAAGTTTCTACCTTTTTTGATGCAGGTTCGTAGCCCACCTCACTATGGCTTATGTTTTCACATTTTGGACATGCTATGTGCTGTTGCGGGAGTATGAAATAGTGGCAAAAATGCGACTGCGCTTTCTTGCATCAGAGAAGCGCCGCCCAGACCAGTTCACAGTATGATCATCTGAACTCTATGTTCTTTTACATATCTATGGAAAATAAAATGCTTCACAGTTCACTCCAGGGATATGGTGATTGATTATGTGGGAGCTTGAATAGTGGGGAATACTGCAGCTGATAAAAAGGATAATCATGAAAAACACCAATATTCTTCAAAGGTTTTGGAAATTGACACTAAAATGAAAAATGTTAAATACGTGTGTGCTATTATTATTTAAGATGCTCTAAGAAATGGATTTGGATCCACAACATTTAAGGTATCACTCTACCAGTAGCTTCAATAGCCAACTATTTTTACTATGGCATATAATTTTAATGTGACCTTTGAACATCAACTACCTGGTGCTATCCAGATACTAAGCTGGTAGAATAACTCTTCTTTAAAATTGAGAAGCCTATGATGTAGAATATTTTTTTACTGATTATGACTGACGAACAGTGACATCCTAATTGACCAATGTTGATTTTTAGGTCCTTGTGCGGAATATACCACCTGATCCAGATGAATCAATTGGTGAGCTTGTGGAACATTTCTTCCTCGTAAACCATCCTGACAACTATCTCACTCACCAGGTAATATTTATACATTACAATCTGATCGTTATGCTTTTCTTGATCTTTCTATCTGTTCTGTTCGAAGTTCATACAAAAGCATGCTATTTAATTTCTTATTTCATGTATGCATTTTTTTTAATCTTTTCTGTAAACAGATGTATTTCTACTTGATTCCTTAGTATAATATAACTGCTTTTTTACTGAGAAAATGCTCTATGGTCTGAATATGTGTTATCACTAACATGTTCTTATTAATTCATTTTGTGCACCGTGTGATAGGTTGTCTATAATGCAAATAAGCTTGACAAGCTGGTCAAAGAGAAGAAGAAAATGCAGAATTGGCTTGACTACTATCAGCTGAAATATGAAAGAAATGCATCTAAAAGGCCTACTACTAAGGTTGTTGCAAGATTAGATCATCTATTATGTTGTTTTGATCAACATAGAAAAATATATTTTATTTATGATGCTTCATTTAACTATCATACTTTTATACTTCTTTCTAGACTGGTTTTCTTGGATGTTTTGGTTCTACGGTGGATGCTATTGAATACTACACATCAGAAATTGAGAGGATAGAGAAGGAAGTAAGTCATGCTATCTTCGCACTGTGCTACCTAATGGATTATTCTGCTTTTAGATCTAGTGTTATTTCAAATATTACGGTTGACTTCATATGTCGACTTAAGAAAGTAAAGCTTCTTCCTGTTTTACTGAAGCAAGTGGTGTCTTTATTTCCTGATTCATCATTAGTGGTAAATATGCTTTTGTTGGCACATTTAAAAGGATACCCACAGTACGATGAACTACTGGATTTATTGTGTATATGTGAATTTTAGGAAATTGAGGAACGTCAAAAGATTATGAAGGATCCCAAATCAGTTGTGCCAGCAGCCTTTGTTTCCTTCAGATCGCGGTGGGGTGCAGCAGTGTGTGCTCAGACGCAGCAAACCAGTAATCCAACTGTTTGGTTGACTGAGTGGGCTCCAGAACCTCGTGATGTCTACTGGGATAATCTGTCTATTCCGTTTGTTTACCTAACAGTTAGGAGGTTGATAATTGCAGTTGCATTCTTCTTCCTGAACTTCTTTTATGTGATCCCAATTGCGTTTGTTCAGTCACTTGCAAATATTGAAGGGATTGAGAAGGCAGTTCCATTTCTGACGCCTCTGATTGAAATGTACGTGTACTTCAATATCTTATTCTTCTGTAAACATTTTCTTTGTTGTACCATAGAAAGCTAGAAATGCTGCTTTTCCAGTGTTATATTTTCAGATCATGGCTTAATGTTTTTTACCATCATCCAATGATGTGATTTAAGCACTACTATGAAATCCATTAGCATTATATTACTTTTGACTTTGTATCTGCATTATTTTTTCCTGGGGGCTATCAATAACTTTCTGTATCCATTGCTGTTCAAAGTTTGTTTTGTTGAGAAGAAAATGTCTGTTTTACTCGTGATCCAGTAAATGCTGAAACTTGTCCATCTTATTTTTCTTGTACTTGTGATCTACCTGTTTCACAACTTATCCACCGAGTTACCAAATTGAGCAAGCAAGTTTTGGAACCTACCAAGACAATTTGTCTTTGAGTAGCTCATTGCATAAATAGAAAAGTTTAGAAGCTCACGTGTAATTTTAATTTTGTTTTTTTTCTTCCTGTATGTTGTTCTGTTGTCATTTCACTGATCTTTCAACTATTGCTCAGGAGTGCTATTAAATCGTTCATCCAAGGATTTCTGCCTGGAATTGCTCTGAAGATCTTCCTTATATTGCTCCCAAGTATATTAATGTTTATGTCTAAAGTTGAAGGATTGACATCAGTGTCATCACTGGAAAGAAGATCTGCATTTAAGTACTATATCTTCTTATTCTTTAATGTATTCTTGGGAAGCATTATTGCAGGATCTGCTCTAGAGCAGCTGAAAACCTTTCTTCACCAGTCAGCAAATCAGTATGTCCTCCTTTTGTCTACCCCTCGTGCCATCTTATGTTATCTTTACAATTAAATACTCTCTTGTTGAGTTCAATTACACGGTAGAACTTCACGAGTCATAGCTAGAGCCTAGAATATCACAATAAATAATGTTAATGTGTTGATCATTTTTTTTGTCAGGTTTGTTCACAGAGTTAGTTATCCTGTGCAAAATTTTTGGTTGACTGCCAAACTGCTCATGACATTCATTTGGTAGTTAAATATTGATGTGTCCCAGTCCTTAGAGATTTGTGCTACATGAGATAGCAGATAAACCTGATGCTGATACCTTCAGCATAGATGACAATTCAAATCTAGTTACATTGTCAGCTGTCTAGAAGAGAGAGAGGGATGGAATTCTAGAGTGTATGTGCATATGGTTATTTTTGTTCATTAAGAACTAAGCATAAACAGAGAAAAAAGTGGCATGAAGGTGCACCTCCATCCTATCGTTTGATAGAAAACTATTGGTTTTCTTTATTGCTTACATTTACTCTTTTTTGTCACACTGCCCTGCGTTTCATCTTCTTCATTTATGCGACAATCTCTTAATTTTGTTCTTTTCTGAAGAAACTCATTTATTTCTTTCCAACTGTACTTATTTTCTTTATTTTACAGAATACCAAGGACAATCGGTGAAGCAATTCCAATGAAAGCAACCTTTTTTATAACATATGTAATGGTTGATGGTTGGGCTGGTGTAGCTGGTGAAATTTTGAGATTGAAGCCATTGATAATCTTCCACTTAAAAAACTTTTTCTTGGTCAAGACTGAGAAAGACAGAGAAGAAGCAATGGACCCTGGAAGCATTGGTTTTGACTCCAGTGAACCTCAAATACAGCTCTATTTCTTGCTTGGTCTTGTCTATGCTGTGGTGACACCATTTTTGCTTCCTTTCATATTGGTATTCTTTGGATTTGCATACGTGGTATACCGTCACCAGGTAATACCCTTTCTAACATTTGTAACTTGAGGTGTTTAGTATTATCAGTGTATGCCGTCATTTTCAGTGTTTAGAACATGTCCATCTTCTGTTTTAGGTTTGCTTAGTGAAAGAAAGTATGCCATCATCATTTCACATGAATTTTTATGAAATGGATGTGCTTCCTTGTTGGCAGTAGGACAAATACATTATATGTGTTACAAATGTCAATGCTAGAAACATGCCGATCATTATGTACCAACAGTTAATATACTAGACAAATGCAATAAACTAACCATGTTTTTTTTAACTTTAAGAAATATGCCTAGTCCATTTTTGCAAACCATTTTGTGGGTCCAAAACATTGGTTTGAATGAACTTAAAATTTCTGCCAAGAAAACATAGATTGCATCACTCTTTTTGATTCGAGTTTCATGCATTAAACAAGAAAGTTTCTGTATTCTATCTTTTTTCCTTGCTTCTCCATGGTTTGTCTGTTTTTTTTCTCCCTGGCGAAATTTAATTTGATTTGAAATTTTGAATGGAGGACTACTACTGAAAGGACTACTTTAAATTCGTTTATACTTCTGTTAATGAAAATCGATGTTGTTTCATATTTTGTGCTTAATTCATGGCCAATCAGTTGTACTGGATATAGTCCATGTACTTCATTAGGTTGCTATTCAGTTACATACTGTCTTCATAAGTCTCTTTCTTTGTTGTTGCCAGGTGTGATCCCCTAAAAGTCAATTGTCCACAAGAATATTGCTCTTTTGATTCTTGGGTGCTGATGCTTCGGCATTGTTGTTGAATTTTTCCTTATAGAATGAAATATTTTACTGTATTGGAAGTAACTAAATGTGAAAGTATTTATTCTTCGGTGCAATATAATAAGTAATTACACATTCTGTTAAATACATTGAAATGGTTGGCTTGCTAACTTGAGGTTTCACTATTTCAGATAATAAATGTGTACAAGCAAGAATATGAAAGTGCAGCTGCATTTTGGCCAAGTGTAAATGGACGCATAATTGTAGCGTTAATCGTATCACAGTTTCTTCTCCTCGGATTACTAAGCACAAAAGGCGCTGGCCAGTCAACACCAGTGCTCCTTGTTCTCCCTGTCGTAACCTTCTATTTCTATAAATATTGCAAGAATCGCTACGAGCCTGCTTTTGTGGAATATCCTTTACAGGTAATGTTTGTTTCGGAATTAGTTATACCATTCTGTATTTCATGCTGATTTGAACGTTAAACGTCCTTGATGTCTTGTCAAATAAAAAGCTATACTAAATATTCTGAAGTTTTTATAGTTAATACTACTTGGTTCTTCTGTTCTCTCCCCCTCCCCCCACCCCCACCCCCCAAAAAAAACAAAAAACACATGTTAAGAAAGCAACTTGCGGATGAAGGTTCCTGTATATCACAAGGACATATATGAGCTAATTTTGCTATTTGTAATGAACTGTAAATAGACAAACATCGTCTATGGGCTATTACCATAATTGTCTAGGGATGGCTGTTGGAGCTTTATCATGCAAAACAATTGTCTACATAAGTTGAATAAGGTAGCTAACATGTTTTATCATTTTTCATTTCCAGGAAGCAATGCGGAAGGATACCCTAGAACGTGCAAGAGAACCAGGGTTCGATCTCAAATCATACCTGATGCCTGCCTACATCCACCCAGTCTTCAAAGGTGATGAGGACGACGAAAAGTTCTCCGTCTCTGATGAACCAGAGGGAGAGCAAGTTCTTGTAGCAACCAAGCGCCAGTCCAGACGAAACACCCCTGTCCCGAGTAAATACAATGGGTCCGAATCACCCTCAATGCCGGAAATTGTAAATGACCAACGTCTATAAATAGTGTGATGGTTAGGTCTCTAGTTTTGAGGTGTACATTAAGTAAAGAGAACAATGATGGTTTTGAGGATCGTTTGTTTACAGCAAGGAGCAACGGTCGAAATATAATATTGCTCCTGTTATTGCTTTGCGCAGTCGATTCACTGTTTCCTGGTGATGTGTATATTGATTGTCTCTGGTTCATGGTTACAAGCATATTTGACAGCCCCTGGGTCGTTGTTTTCTACTCTGCGGTTATGAATTTCCCGTAGGACGATAGTATCCTGCAAAATTTTTGGTCGTTTTTACGGGAATCGAAATCATAAAACTGGGAAGTGAATTGATGTTTCCCATTTGGCTTCTCATCCTAAAAAGCGACAATACTGCCAACAACGGACACGGAGCGCCGATGCTGGCCTGTCTACCGCTGTCGTAGGTACTCAACAATGGACGATGAACTTAGCGAACATCACCAGCTGAAGAAGCTTCGGATAAAAAAAACGTATGCGTCACAATTATGGGACAAAATGAAATTTCGGGTTTATTGATTCCTGCTCGGTTCCTATAGGGCACGCTTCTGGCCGAAAGTTTAGGGGCTGTTTTTGTTGCCACTTTAAATCATTTCATTATTTGAAAAACTCTCAAATATTGGATGCTTTTGGTAATGTTGGCAAAATTATAGAATCTTCTTCTCTTAGAATTCTACCATCATTTGTTATTTGGTAAGTAGCAAACCAAACACCTCCATATTTTGACCCTACCAAAATTTTGGCTTGCCAACAAATGGTAAGATTTATTTTGGCAACAACGTAAACAAACCCTTAGTTGCTGATCAAATTCAACGATTTTTTTTTTGTGAAATGCCAGTTCTTTTGGTTCAAAATTCACTGGGCATCATCCTGTATGTAAACACTCCGCAAAACGAAAATATCATCATCCATCAGGGCAGAAAAACAGAGCCCTTACGATAAAACAATGAGCAAGGGAGGCAAACAGCAAAAGGAGTACCATAGTGGACGTTTCTAATAAAGCCCCTGAATATGATGAGGCTCAAATTGAAGATCATAGATAATTCGTATACACAAGGAAGACAAACAGTGCATGAACACCACCACCGTGTTCCATACTTCCATGCAACACAACACAGTAGTAAATTTAACCAGACACATGATATTTGTAATACAAAGGCAACAATATTTGGTCCATCAGCTCTGAACCTTTCCACCAAACTTCAGTATCTTGGTAGTTGAAGCCCGGTGCATACCATCTTGTTCAAAGCCAATGCTTTACAATATAACTAGCTCTTCTGATGCACAGCAATTACATGAATGTCCATCTCCTTCAGCATTACCGACCGTCCACAAGAATCACATGGCGCAGTCCTGGATCCACAGATACTCTCATGCTCACACATGTTGCGAAGCCGGTCCCGAGCATCAAGTGGTTCTCCACCAGCTTGAACAGTGTCGCCACAAAATCGGCACACAATCAAACGCAAAGGACATGCTGAGGATTGGTGCTGAACCTGAGATTAAAGAACATAACAAATTACCCATGTAAAATCCTATATTAACATTACCAGTAAATTACAGTAACTGTTTTAAGCAGAATCTGTTAATTTCTTTACTATTTACTTATACTGAGCCAGGAACAATACTCATACAAGCAACCGCTGAAATTATTGGCAATAAAAATATATCACATCTAAAAGACCAAAAGGCATGTGTTGCAATCATTTTTTTAAGAATTGAAGAGAATATCTTATGCTTGGTAACTGGGAGTATGCAAATCACCACAGGATTCAACTAGTGGACAAGAACTTTAGAAGTTGCGTAGGAGAATCCAAAAGATAGCATGTTTTTAAAAAGTAATTAGCTAAGGCAAAATACATACCATATCTTCCTTCTCTAGAACTACCCCACAGGGGCACTGCTGTGGCTCATGGAACACTTTCATGTGCTTCTCCATTTCTCTCTGCTGAAAAGCTTGCCCACATCTGTCGCAATGCACATGATCTGCTGCTTCCTCCTTTCGAAGAACAACACCACACCCATCATGTGTGCAAACAACATTGTGTCTCACACAGTATGCTTCATGAAGTAGTGAAGCTCGGCTGGATATATAGCGCTTGCAGTTCTTACACACCACCGAATCAACATCAACACTGGATGAGGCACTAGCCGGCTCACCAATCCTTTGGCTATTTAGAACATCTTTAGTAGCTACAGAAAGTTGGTATTTAGTGGTTCCCTTGAAACCGTAAACTCCAATACTATAGGTACCACTGACGAGACCAGCATCCCTTGGTTTGAGTATGAGGATCTTAGATCCCATTTCATGAGAAGACCATTCATGACGGTGCTGTGTTGGGAATACTAAAGGATGCCTTGATACATAAATATCAGTGTCGCCACCACTTGTATCAGTCTCTATCTTAACCTCAATGTTTGCATGCCCGGAAGATACTTTGTCAGCCATACCTTCATCAACAAAAAATCTGTAGTACCTAAACTTCCCTTCTTCCAGAACTCCAGATTCAACTTTCCCAGTCTCAAGTGGCACAAGCACATGTTGATTCTCTACATTGTCCAAAACCGAATCTGGTCCTTCGATGTCAACTTCCACATCCGTCTCCAGGACAGAAACACTTGATGCAGGTTTCAACTCAAGAACCTTTAACTTGTATTGCAGCTGCCCATAATTCACCGCAACAAAATCATTTTCAGATAACGTTGCATGGTTGCGTAGTGCCGTTTCAAGAACAGCTCTGTGGTTAGGAAGATCTGAGAATCCCACTCCTTCTGGCTTCAGCTTCGCATAAGTCCCTTTGGGTAAACTGACATACCTAACCTCAATCAGAGGAACATCTGGGCTATCACCCTGGAACAGATTGTTCCACACATGTGGTGTGAGTTCTGCAGAGCCTTCCCTTGCAGTGAATTCAAGAACACCACAACAGGTTGCCTCATCGGTGTTTTGATCCTCAGGGGCACCAGGAACTGTGTCCCTAACCTTTGACAACCTGAAGTATATGGGACCTTTGTCCAGTGCTCCTTCATCAGACAACTCCTTAAATGATGACGGTGGCAACTTGATCTTATCCCCAGGACCATCGTATCGCAGCGCTTCAAACATGTGCGAGAATGAAACCCCCTTTCCAAGTTGCATCACCTCTTCCATCCTCTGCTGAGCCTATTACAACACAAAAAACATAACAAAATCATTAACACCAGCCAGTGACACATCAAAGGCAAGGTTAAACACCAAAGAAGACAAATGCAAGCATTTCGATAACTTGTCAAGGGAAGCAAATAATGCAACTGAACAAGTTGAAACAGTCAAACATCCAAGATATCTCCAAAGTATGGGGAAAGGTTTGCTCTCTATGTGGATAATTACTGAAATTATTGTTCCTTTTTCTTCAAAAGAAGACAGTTTTGTTTCTAATAATGAAGAGGACATTAGGGGATTGATTGAATGCGCACGTTTGCTCAGAACCTCTATTAAGGTTTTGGGATCAATTTTGCACTTCAATAGGTTTGGAATCAAATTGGGGGAGGATATATGAAAATCAAACATGACAACAACCTTGAGTATATCATGGACCAAGACATGCGACTCGAAATGGATCACGGATAGGGGGCAGATGATGAACGGGCCGAATTATTTTCCCAGGTCCTAACGCCACCCTAACCCTAGATTCCTCAAAGCCTATCAGAGAAATCGAAGGCGCGTGTATCCATACCTCTTCCTGCGCGCGGGCGGCGTCGAGGCGGCGCTCGCGGTGGGACGCCTCGAGCGCGTCGCGGCGGCGCGCGGCCTCGGCCTTGGCGCGGCGCTCGCGGTCGGCCTTGGCCTTGGCGCGCTGCACCCGCTCCCGCTGCTCCCGCTCGAGCTTCTCCCGCGCCTTGCGCAGCTCGAAATCCATGGCGTCCCCTAGCCGGTGGTCCGAACACCGCCGATCCGATCCGCGATGGTTCCCCCTCTCTTCGTCCTCCTCCTCTCTTCGTCGTCGTCGGCGGCGGCGATCTCCCGGCGGGCGTGGATGGAAGGGGAGGAAAGATTTTTATTGCGTCGGGTCGGGTCGGTGGCGGCCGGAGTCGGACTTGGAGGAAGCTTCTGGACTCTGGAGGCCGCGTGAGGCGTGTGAGTTGGAGAAGGTAACGTAACGGAGGACGCACGGCCGCTGCTGAGTAGGCCCCACCTGTCAGAGAGTGAGGTACAGAAGAGAACATCAATTCGTCATGTCCCATCTGACTTGAAGCGATACGGATTACTGGTGAAATACCCCGCCCGTTGCCTGTAGAATGAAATTACAGTAGTTTTATGAACTAATGATGTAATTCAAAACAGCTGTCTCAAAGTACAACTTGTCTGTTAAAAAGGGAACATGTATTTTACGTGGAATCAGTTGATAAAATGGTAACATCTTTATTTCATTTTAGAGAGTAACTAAAGCACAATCCATAGATCTTGCTTATGAAATCAGTTTTATCACAATGAGAATTGCAGCATTGTTGGTTACTTGGTTAGGTGCTTGCTCCTTTTAACAGATTTTGTCATTCCACAAAGAGGGGACTCCAAGCTAAAACTTGAAATTATATTTTTCTCGTTCAACACAAAGTTCCTTACATAAACCTGAAATAAAAAAAACATTACAGATGAGATTGATGCACATGTAATATGCTTGTCAAAGACACATGCTTGCTTGAATCCCCCTCTTGCTTCACCATTCGCTAACCTACCTTCAGAGACAAACAATAAAAATGGAAACGGTGAGCCCAAATCTTATTTCGTGGGAAAGTTAAATAATGGTTCTTAAAATATGCTGGTTAATTTTGAGAATTATGCTGATTAATTTTGAGAATTGGATCAAATAGAAGTTTTTTTTTACAAAAAGGATAAAATAATACTTATACGCAATAGAAAAGGGGGCATATGACTGAGGGTAAAAAATATGTTATGGATGACATCTCAAACCTCCACATCTTTATCCTGGTAAAAAAAGATGCATAGTTTTTCCCAACATCCATTGGGTGAAACTTTGGAGTTGCTCATTCCCAGTGGCCAAAATGGATTAAAAGTTCAAGAAGTAAGATAGACTTTACCTCTTTGATCAGCTCCGTTTGTCAAACAATAACCCAGGTGAGGGAAAAACACATCGATTCAGCTCCTAAGAGGGCAAGGGGGCAAGAGGCCGATGCGTGTAGATCAAGTTGTGCCCCTCATCAGTCCAAGAACGCATTCTTCAGATGGTCACCCTAAAACCTTAAAACAACATATTATTTTCAGGGTGGTGGAAGAGGAAAATAGTCACCAACAAATTTGATGTGTTCAAGAGGGATAGGAAAGCATGAAGAAGGATTAGGAATAAAACAAATTATATAGGATGCGTGGGTTGGGATGCAATGAAGGATGGTGATTAAAACAATGAAACGTTAGTCCATTACTCGTCTCATCAATGAAACGTTTTGGACATCATTACTCTGTGATTGATAGGAATCAAAGTCGCGATACTATAAAGTGTGTTTAAAGAAGCCAAATGTGTGTTTAAAGGGGGTGTTTCGGGAGAGCAAGGAAGGCAAAGCGGACGCACCACTAACTATCAAATAAAAGCTATTACTAACTATCAAATAAAAGCCACAGGTTAATTTGGATGGGCTGTGCACAGATTGACTAATTGATCCAACGGCTGATTCATAAAGATATATGATATATTCTTGATGATGTGGCCTTTTAGGAACTCATCTTTATGGGTGAACTATATAAGAAGAGGGGATATAGACGAGTTTTTTTAGGTGGGTGGGAAACTTCGGAACAGAGGATAGTATAACTGTATCGAAAAGGTTTTGTGTTTTTTTAAGAAAAGCTAATGGGTGCTCGTGCGCCCCAGGCGCATGTTCTGTCACGAGCAAGAAGCATGGTGAATCAGGTCATATTTGGCATAGCTTAGAGTAAAAGAATTTCAGAAGCCTTTTGCAAACCTGAATTGGTATTCTCCCGATGTTGGGATGTTGAGTAAAAACTAAAAGTTGAGGAGCGATCTTTATGCTCGTTGATATTCTGAAGCGAGCAGAGCTCAAAATTAGAGAAGAAAGATTCTTTTCTAATAATATGGAGAAGGATTTATTGACTCTTTGAATGGAAGATATCAAATGACATACATTAGCCCTTAAACTCTCATGTCCTACGACTCATGTCGCATATTTGAATTTGGGAGATTGCCATACATATTCTACTATTGTAGTTGGTACATTGAAGAACAGGTATAAGAAATTCTACTAAATTTGATAGACATTGTTGTCAGCGGCTGATATCCATAGACAGGGTATATAGATGACAGAGAAACGTTGGCGTAAGGACTGATATAGTACAATATTGCTGAGAAGCTAAGGCAATAATTTTTATACTAGTTCAGGCCCCGAGAAGATAATGACCCTACTTCCAATTTATATGAGATTGCTGGTGGGAAAAATCCTGAGTACAGAGTACATATACAAGAATCCGACGAGATAGTAGTCGATGGGATCAACTATAATCTCAACGACTTTGGTGGCTAAAACTACGGAATTGTAATTCGGGCTTCTGCTCTGACTTGAACGATCCGTCCCCAACCCATGGGGTTAGCGATCCTTTTATACCGTGGGCTACCTTGCAGTCTTTGGATAGGACTCCAACTGTGGGACCCGCACACTAGGAAAGTCTATGTTCCCCATGATTTCGTCCTAATCCCCTGTTGTACGAACTCCTTCCGTATTCTCGTGCAAGTATATCTTTCCGTGTACTCTGTATTTCCGGATAATGAGGATACCCCTTATCTATAATCCTGACAATTGTATTAAAAAGTAACCCCTGTGGACTTATCAGAGGCTCATCAATTTGTCAAACCCATGGGGGTAGTTCCCCTGTATTGAAAAAGTAACCTCTCATCTATAATCCTGACAATTGTGTCAAAAAGGTCCTACGAGTCTTACTTATATCAGATGTTAGTCTTAATTCAATTGAACATTCAAGACTTCTGGTTCAAATTCAATTGTGAAACTCTCAATTTTTATCTTCTTTTGGTGCCAACTTTCCTCAGGTTATGGCTATATTGGATTTTTCTTAATTGATGAATTAGCACAAATTGGTGACACACATATTATGTGGCCATACCCCGTAACTTATTTTTTTACGAAACGTGCATCAGAAATAAAAGCTACATGAGCCCTTGTGGTTAATTAGATCCATGCCATTGTAACTCTCATGGATTAGAAAAATGCCACTACAATTCACTTATTTGGATGAATGCCATGAGCCATCGGAAGTTCTTTGAAATTGGATCCATGCCACTCTGCCATGAATTATATCACTCCAACGTTTTCCATCCATCCCATCCTCCTCCGTCGAATCCATACATCCTGTCCCCCCACCTGAGCGACGGCAGAACAGGCATCAACGGTGGCGGTTCCAGCAGAGCAGGTAGCGGCGATGGCGGCAATAGCAAAGTAAGCAATGGCAACGATGATGGTTGTCCAACCCAACAATCCAAATAGGCAAGATGGCAAGAGACCTAGGCGGACAAGCTACGTAAATCTATAGGGACGGGAGTCATGTTGAGCCATTTTGGATCGTTTCCAAAACGGTGCCCTACCAATTTATTGGTATCTTGTACAATAAATTTATTGTTTGAATTGAAGCCAACCCATTGATAGTACCTTTGTTCAATTTGGCACTAATCTAGAAGTTTTTTCTCTAAAATAGCACAAATTGGCTCCATATTAGTATCAATCAATCCAAACACCTATACAACACTACCCTACTAATTTTTTGGTAGTGCCAAAACTTACCAAGAATTTAGCACTATCAAATATTTGGTAGGGTAAAAATCTAAATAGACCCGTTGTCACAGAGAAGAGCACAATCTCAATGGCGGGTCAGGTGTAGTTTTGGGTTTGTTTCTATCTCGTAATCTTGTTGGAGGGTTTGAGAGAATTGGGTCATGTTCCTAAGTGTCCGCCTGAGGCAGGAGATGTGCGGATTTTGTTTTCTCTAGTTTTCGTGATGAAAGGAGAAGAAACAAATCACCGAAACGGATTGTCGCTTTGGACGGACGACGTACGAAAAACTAAAAGGACGAACGAAATCTAGTTTCCTTTTCATAATATAGGTAAAGATCAATTCTCATTTTTCTTTTTATTGACTTAATATATAATGCATATTATAATTCTAGTTTTCCACTCTGTGGTTGATCACAGCCTCCAGCTTTACAGAGAGAGGGAGCTTGCAATGGCGCTTAGTTAGTTTTTTGATATAGTTTTCAGTCCTAAAGTCGGGAGGTCGGCACTTCCCTGTAACCCGTGTTGTAATTCTACTTCTTAAATGAAATGGCAGCACTCCTGCCCATTTCCTCAAAAAAAACTTTAGTTTTCCCTTTGCAAACACCGTGCTAGTATAACAGAAAGAATGGATTTGCTAAACAATATGTATGTAAACTTTTTTGTTTTCAATCAAATTTACAACCACTCGATCGATATCAAGATCTGCGCTGCCGTTTACCAGGGCCGCAATTAGGTCCAGGTCGAAACAGCTTTCTATCCCTAATTCTAATTGGACCCGAAAACTTGGGCATCTGTGTCTTACAGTTTTTTCCCAATCTCACCCTCGGTCGATGGGAGGCGATATGCCGATCGACGGCGGTTTCTTGTCGCGGAGCATCAAAACAACAAGAGAGTAATTATACTGCTTGTTTATTCTCCACTGATCAATCCATAAAGCGTATACACAATTAATCGAGAAACCTGACAGGACAAATTTGCAAGAATATACAGCTAATTAATTAAAACATGGAAGAAACCCAGCCCTTTGGATGCTTGATGATGCCATCACACGGCTGATCGCCAGAGCAGCATTCAGGCTGGGGATCGTGCTGGATCTCATCGTCGCCGTCCAAGGATACGACGCAGGTCGCGATCATGTCCTCGCGTTGGCGCAGCTCGGCGAAGAAGAAGCGCGGATCAGCAGCCTGCTGCATCTGCGTACTGGCTGGCCTCGGCCTGGCGAAGAAGTTGACGTGGCCGTAGAAGGCGTAGCCGCCGTCGATGTAGCTGCTGAACGTGGCGCTGACGAGGTCGTACTTGACCTCGTTGGCGGGGTCGTCGTTGTAGTGCCGCAGCGCGCACTCCGCGAGATACTCCGACTGGCGCTGCTGCCAGCCACAGGGGGTCGTCGGGAATATTGCCATTCTCCGGCGGCGCCTCGTCGTCGTCGTGTAGCTGCTGCTTCTCGTGCATTATGCCGTCGGAGTAGCCCAAGTAGTAGTAGCAGTCGTCGGAGTCGGTGGCGGCGTGTAGGCTCGTGGTGATGTCGGTGGAGGGAGGCGTGGGCATCGTGGGCGATCTTGGCGAATAAGGAGGCGAAAGTGGCATTATTGGACGGCGATCAAGCTCCTCGTCGGGGTCGTCGTCGTTTCTGTCGGACGGCACCGGCGTGTAGTACCTCACTGGCGGTGGCAGCGGCATGACGTACGCACGGCCGGAGAGAGAGAGAGGAAAAAGATCGGTTTTTGGCTTTCTGCGCGCGGTAACGAATGCGCACAGCAGCAGCGCATCATCCGCCCTGCGCCTGCGCGTGGGTAGCCTCGAGCCCTCGACTCCGATTCGACTTCGACTTGGATAGTCGGAGTCGGAGAAACAGGTTTGATCGCATCGGAGATTCGGGTTCGGACTCGCGTATGTCACGTGCGCGGTGCGCCGTCCTCGACTCTCCTCTCGTTGCATTCGACTCTCACCAGCGTATCTTCTTGTGGAGTACAGAGTACTGTGCAAAGGTGAAGTGGACGACGATGAATAAAAAGAATCTGGATTGCAGGCTGATACGGTGTACTCATTGCCACAATTGCTAGGTTCAGCAGCACTACTTCCATTTGACACACTGTCCTCTGGTACTCATTGTCATATTGAGTTCCTCGATTAAATATGTGCAAGTTTTATGCATCACATGAATTTGTACATATTTAATACATATATGGGATGTTGAGTCCAGGATAATGCAGGGCACATATAGTGGAGGACAATCATTGAGTAGGAAATTAGAGTTTTGCATACCATATTTCCTTTCAGATGTAGGAATGATCTCAATCATATGAAATTAGCATATTAATTCAGGTACCTTTTCTTTTCAAATCCAAGCCGCTGATCAAGAAGAATGATACAAGACATATTAGTTGGCACCAAAAGAGCACACTTAGTTTCATACTAGCACTTTAGTGCTAATATTTTACATATCCTTGATCTGTTTGTTTCTTCTTATGTTACAGTATAAATAGGTTGGTATTAAATCATCAGATGATGTTCAGCTTGTTCTTTGTGGTTCTAAATTAACTTCCTGGAACAACATAATCTATTAGAGGACAATAATTATTGAGATGATATCTAATGGCTCTCATACGTGACCTCTGAATGAAAGATAATAATGGTCTGATGACGGTATGAAATGAAATATTGCCAAGCTTGGATGCCGTTTGTCTTCCTGCCATTGCAGATCCTTTCTTACAAGCTTTCTCATCCTTGTCTCTTGAGATGTAAAATGTAATTAACCAGTTATGATTCGAATAAATGTAAAGGGTCAACAACCTCAAGATTTTTTGGCTCTGGAGAAGTGTATAGCACTTGTTGGTAGTCAGTTTCAGAATTCTTTTGTCATTTAATTGGGAACTATGTTGTTTGTCAGTAAATAATAAAATTAGTATATCAACTCTGTTTTTTGTGGGATTTATGAAAAGGATCCTGGTATGGTAACGAAGTTCTCTGTTGTAAATGTTTATGCTTGCAAATTCTTCAGGTAGTGGCGACTCTCAACTTCCTGCAAAACAAGAAGTGCAAAGTCCACTTTGATCTTAATGTACTTTCAACTTGGCCAGTGATAACAGTTTTGGGCAGTTTGCAACATGTCTTGCATGCAGTTATCTATCTACTAGCTGAATGCCCTTGCTTTGCTACAGATAAAAGATAAAATGTATTATGTTATTCTTAAAAATTGATAAAAAATATTTTTCATAAAATATGTGATAATCTTTTTTATATATGAAATATCCAACTTAATTTTATTTTATATGTGGATATCCATCTAGATTTGATTGATTTTTAATATTGCAAAGTTAAGGAGGGTCAATTGCAAAAATGCAATGGGTTTATAGTAGTAAAGATTATTGATTCGAATAGCTGGAAGATCTCCTTGTAGACGGTTCTTCTGCAAGGAGCAACGTTGGGTTTTGGCTTTGCGAAAAGCACCCAATCTTACCATGAATAGAATTTTCATGACATAAGCCATGCAGAACACTCTTTGAAGATAGACACCTCGATTAACATGCCATTTTTACTTTTTCTTATTTATTTTAATTTGTTTCCTACTTAATCATGATAGGAAATGACACTTTTGCCTCTACCTAAATCTCTATTTCTAGTTGTACATGAACAGATCGATCCCTTTCTGTAGGCATCAGTTGGACAAAATTGTTATTTCATATCGTGATTAAGGGGAAAACAAATTAAAATGAATAAGAAAAATAAAAATGACATGTTAATCAAGGTGTCTACCTTCAAGATGGCAATTTTGTGAAACTAATCTTGAAGATAGCATTTCTGCGAAGCCACATGATGAAGATGGCAAATATGCAAATTTCTCTTATAAAACAGAGAGTTATCGCGGAGCGTTGTAGTTTTACTATTTTTTGGAACGCAAACACTGGTCAAACACCGTCTAGTCACGTTATTAAGTGGGTTTAGGAAAGGTTCGCTTTAAGATTGTGGTTACACACATGTCACAATAGACGGGAGGTCTTTCAGGTAAGCTACAAAACCATAAATTCACATATACTGGATTATTGCACGTATATGTATTCAACGAAATTTAAGTCGATATAAATGAAGGGTGTATGTCATCCAAGTAATTACAATACACGGCTTTTCCTACTAGAACTCTACAGATATAACCAATTTCAATAGCAGTTGACAAACTCTAATAGAGAGAAGTCAGTGTAAAATATTAGACTGATGTTCAGGCTTTCAGAAAATCACCTTGAACTTGAGCTAAGCTCGACAAGAGAAGCATAGGTTCCATCCTTTATCCGCATCAGTTCATCATGCCTGCCTTTCTCCACTATTGTCCCGTTCTTGAGGACGCCGATGATATCTGCGCCTTTTATCGTCGACAGGCGATGCGCCACCACCACGGTTGTTCTACCCACCATCACCCTGTCCAGTGCCTCCTGCACAACATGCTCTGATTCTGCGTCCAGTGCACTTGTTGCCTCATCAAGCAGGAGCACCTTGGGATCCTTCATGATGGCTCTTGCAATGGCGACGCGCTGCTTCTGCCCACCTGACAATTGGATCCCTCTTTCGCCAACGATGGTGTTGTATCCATCAGGCAGAGCCGAGATGAACTGGTGGGCGTTTGCTGCTTCAGCAGCAGCCACGATCTCCTCTTGAGATGCCTGTCCTTGCTTCCCATAAGCTATATTGGCATGGATAGTGTCATTGAACAATACTGGTTCTTGTGCCACAAGCCCGATCTGTAGGCGAAGCCAACTAACTTTGAGTGTCTTAAGCTCCACTCCATCAAAAAGGATCTTGCCAGTATCTGGGTCATAGAACCTTTCAAGCAGCGCAATCACTGTGGACTTCCCGCTTCCACTTTCTCCAACTAGTGCAACAGTCTGAAACGACAAAGTCACCAAAGTAAGTTTAGCACCAACTAGAAATGTGTCAGTTAAATATAGACACTTCTCAGTTCAGGCAGAAAGCAAACCTTTCCAGAGGGAATGCTCAAGGAGAGATCTTTAAATATTTGAATATTTGGCCGTAAGGGGTAATTGAAGCACACATTATGGAACTCAATGTCACCCCTCAAACTTGCAATAACCCCACCCTCATCGCTGCTGGAATCAATCTTGGATTTACGGTCAAGAATTTCGAAGATAGAGACAGCTGATTCATTAGCCTTGGTGCTGTCCGCGCCTATTGCACTTGTTCGTGAGATTCCACTGGTAGCCAAAACTAATACAAAGAAGACCTGAAAACCACTGGATGAGTTGACTAAAAGCTCGAAATGTCAATGCCATGCAAAATGGACAAGAAAGCTTACGCACCCTAAACACTTCCGGAAATGTTGCTACTCCTTGGTGAACAAACTTTGCTCCAACATAGAAGCAGAGAGCATAAGTAAAATAGAACACAAGGAAGGAGAAACCAAATCCCAAGCCACCAACAACACCTTCCCTCATTCCTTGCCTTACTGGAGATTCACACTTCTTCTCATAGGCTTCTATCACTTTCTGCTCAGCACAAAATGATGCCACAGTTCTGATGCCTCCAACTGCATCAGTTGCTACTTGACTTGCTTCTTCATACTTTAGCTGCATTCCACCAGTAACGTTAAACAAGGTGTTGCATGGAATATGTGTGTAAGATTAGCACGATGCTCATGATTACTCCATTGCATGTACCTTTGCATTTTTATTGAAACCTTTCAGGAACTTCATTTGAGCATAGGCTTGGAAACCCACCAGAGGAACTACCACTGTTATAATCAATGCCAGCTTCCAGTTTGCCACCATTGCTATTGTAAAACCTGATATGACAGTTGATACAGTCTGTACATTAAGTGCCAAATTGTCTCCGACAAGGCGCTTCACATTCAGAGCATCAACAGACAGCCTTGCACCAATTGATCCACTGGAACAAATGTGAGACTTGTGTAAGGAGTCAGTAGAAAAATACATAGTGCTTGCACAACTCTTACCTTTTTAGTATATGAAAAAAATATACAGTTTTATATGATGAGCACAACTCTTGCCTTTTTTATGTTTAAATCTGAAAAATCTAAAATCACATGTATAATTGTTCTTTCTTAAACATCCAAACACTTCAAGATTTATGCAAGGATATTCGAAGGAATAGAAGACGGGATGGCTAAAACCACATGTTAGGTGAATGTAATAATACATGTGCCTATGTGTTCATGCATCAAATCATTCCAAATATCCACCTAAACTAATTTAGTAATGATCAGATTTTGGGGATGATGCTAACTAGCGTATATTGTACATCAAAATGCACTCGTCTCATTTTACTAACACGCCTTTGTTTATTTATTTTTTTTAAAGGAGGGCAAAAGCTTTGCCTCGAATATATTGATAAAGAAGGAGAAAACGATACAAGATTATAGTCCACAGAAGAACCATAATCAGGAAAAAGAAAAAATACCCCACACCACACGTTTACAACAGATCCCTTGCTACCTTAGCACAAAACAAGCACCTGACACCCATAAGGTAATATTCTTCGAAGCGACGCCTCTAGCAAGGGATGAAGGGAACGACGCGAAAGCGCGCCGTCGTCGCCCGCCCCGGAGACCAGGGCAAGGTTTTCACCTGAAGAAAACCAGACGGTAGCGGGATTTACACAACAACACCCCAATAGGAAAACGACGCCCGCAGGCGTCGCCGTTGCCGGCCAAAATGACTAGGCTTTCGCCCGTAAATCCCGCCCATGCAATAAGGTGCTTGTAAGGCTCAGAAGCCACCGCCATCCAAGAGCCGCAACCTTCAACGTGTAGCCACTGCTTCGACGGCCTGACGCCGACTGACCATCAAGAAGACAACGCAATCGTCGACTCCGCCGCGATATGGCAACCCTTGCCATCCTCGGGATGCCAAACTGCACCGCCGTCACCTTGCCGCCCTCCACGCCACGCCGATGGCACTAAACCGACAACACCCTCACCGTCGCAGTGAACATCACCATGTCCACCGACATCGGCAAGACTAGCCCAAAGGCCGGCACGTCGAAACCACCGCAGGTAGCCACCGACCAAACCAAACCCAAAGGCAGCAGAAGCGGACCGCAAGCGGCGTCGGACACTCCGTGTGTGCCCTCTCTGCGCCTCACTCCGCCAGGGCCCCTCGCCACCTGGCCTCCGCGCCACACCTCCACGGGCCACCTCGCCACGACCGCTCGAGGGCCCGAACGCTTGCCCCTAGATATAGTAGGCCAGCAGCCGCCCAAAGCGGAAACGCCTCGGTCCTGCAACCACCTTCCGCCGCATAGCGCCAACTCCCCAAATCCGGCAAAGGGGAGCCGGATCTGCCAAGGTCAACCGCCTCGATGGCACGGCATGGAAGCCCGCACCGCAACCACGTACGGACGACGATGAAATCGCAGAACACCTCCATCGCCGTCGCGCGCCGCCTTCCGCCGCCGTCGGGTCTCGCCGCTGACCACCGCCGCACACCGAAGACCAGCCGACACAAAAAAACAGACGCGCCGCAACGCCAGCCGCGCGCCGGAACAGCCGCCACCTAGCCGGAAACTGGGAGGGGAT
>CM002476.1:14144832-14218803 GCA_000325765.3 Leersia perrieri | reverse complement strand
GCACGAGGAGGGAGAGGAGCCTCGCCGCCGCCGTCGTTGCGGCCGCGCGGCTTTTCCGGCGGCGAGGCGGAGGAG
The DNA here is from genome assembly GCA_000325765.3 of Leersia perrieri. Taxonomy (NCBI): domain Eukaryota; kingdom Viridiplantae; phylum Streptophyta; class Magnoliopsida; order Poales; family Poaceae; genus Leersia; species Leersia perrieri. The sequence goes on along the minus strand of CM002476.1, from coordinate 14,218,728 downwards.
GTAGGGGGAGGGGTGAGTCGCCGGCGCTCAGTTTATGAAACACTCTTTCACACCACACAATCAGTGGAAAATAATCTTTTGTTCCAACTGAACTCGTGATTATGGCTTTGTAGTGTTGAAAATTTAAATGGTAAGATGAGAAACAAAGGACTGAAAGTAAGAAAAACATTACATGCCAAAATATTTGTTCAATTTTCTAAATTTATGTGTTGTTCAGTTGTTTTACCTAGAGAGTATCAACCATGACAATAGTGTTAATATTGGAATATGTAATTTTGCTATAATAAATCCTAGGACAAAAAGGTAGAACAATATGATGAGAAAAAGACTATACACACCTAGAGTGTTCAGGTTTGTCGAACCAGTTGATCTCCTGGTGCATGACACTTCGGAATGTCAGTGAACGTATACGCTCCACAAGTTTTCCACCTGCTAATCCAAACAGGAAGTACTCAACTGGAATCAGAACAAATGCGGAAGCTCCCACCACAACAAACATACTTGCCCAGAACCTGGAGTCTTTCAGCAGTTCTGATGGTGGCTCATAAAAAATCTTTATTGCACTTGAAATCAATATGCCAAATATCGGAAACATGAGTCCATGCATTGCAGCAGTTATAGAACCAAGTGCAAGCACAAAGGCTTCTGGTTTGTTCAGATAGAACAGTCGCCTGATTGAAGCTTTCTTCTGGCTGGATACATTTTCTGTAGTCTCCTCCATGCCCAGATCATCCTTGAATTCCATGGGGTCAGGTAAGTCAAGGGGAGCAGGGATAGGATGCCTACCACTATGCCCAAAAGAGGATCCTTTAGTAATTGATCTTCTAAATGAAATACTTTGGCTTCTTGGTTTGACATTTATAGACCTAGAATCTGAATTGCTTCTTATTATAATGTCAGGGTCGTCATTAGGGACTTCAGCTTCCTGCTGAGTACCTTGGAGCTGGATCAGCTGAGCATACGCGCCTTCAGGTTTCTTCATCAGTTCTACATGAGAACCTGCTCGGAATTTAATTCATAAAAACAACCAGCAAGTCAAAAAATTAAACCTGTAGATTAGTAGTCAAATTTCTTAATCATGTCAAATTAAAAGAGGAGTCTTTTTTCGGAGTACCTATAACTATAATAACCACATACCCAAAGTAAATAGATTACTGTCTATCACTCTATCTGTAGATTAGTAGTCAGAAAAAGCTTTTATCTATCCAGTTAAGATGTGTCCATTAGCCGACCACAATGGAAACTACATTTGTACTCCTACTATCTAAAGGAACATGTCACTACTCGATATGAAATTTTAGATAATCTATTCAGAAGATTTTTATATGATATACCTTGTTCAACCATCTTTCCATGCTGTAGAACAGAAATCATGTCAGCGTTCTTTACTGTACTTAGTCGATGTGCAACAATAATTGTAGTCCTTTCTAGCATTACCCTATTCAAAGCTTCCTGAACTACCCTCTCAGATTCCATATCCAACGCACTAGTTGCTTCATCAAGTAGTAAGATCTTAGGGTTTTTTATAATTGCTCTAGCAATTGCTATTCTCTGTTTCTGCCCTCCAGACAATTGAATTCCGCGTTCTCCAACCATTGTCTCAAGACCCTGAAATGTTACATTAGATATTTATCAACAAAAAACCTACTTAACATTAAGGGAATTTAAATTTGTTTTGTACATTTGGCAACTTATCAACAAATTTTGCTGCATTTGCAAGCTCTACCGCTCTCTTGATCTCTTCAAGAGTTTGATCCTCCTTCCCATAGGCAATATTTTCCCTGATTGTACTTGAGAACAACACTGGTTCTTGACTAACAAGACTGATTTTTCCTCTTATCCATCCAAGATTCATTCTTCTAATGTCAACTCCATCAATCAAGACTTCCCCAGACTGTGGATCATAGAATCTCTCTACCAAACTGATCACAGTTGACTTTCCACTGCCGCTCTCTCCAACTAGGGCCATAGTTCTACCACTTTGTATTTGTAAGGAGAATCCATCAAATACCAAATATTCCGGCCTGGTAGGATAGCTGAAGTACACATCCTTGAGTTCAACATCACCCTTGATGTCTTCCAATATGATACCTGTGGTATCACATACATCGATATCTGGCTTTCTGTTGATTGTCTTAAACATTCTATATGCTGCTCCTTGACCTTCTGCAAAAGCTGTTATGGATGGTGTTGCCTGACCTAACGACCTACAGAAGAGAGAGATATAAGTCAAGTCAGGAACCAGAAGACATAAAAATAACATTGACATGGAAAAAATCTATTTCAAATGTTAGTTATTTAATTGCTATCGGAAACTTTGATTGCTATAGTTATTCAGTAAGTCATGCCCATTGTTATTCTGGGAGTGGTAAAGAATTTAATTTGTATTTTAACAATGGAAGACAGAGAGGTACATCTAAGGAGAAATGTGGCAAATTGTTCATGAACATCAACTTTTATCAAAATTTGTATACATAATTTATCAATCTGTTCTGTTCCAGACTACCAGTTGTGTGGTGATATACAACTCAAGAAACAAAAAATGGCCCATCTAGTTTTAAACATCTTACAAAATCTAAATTTAAGCCTACAATGCTCGCAATTCCTAAGTCCTAACAACATGATCCTTCCCATAATCTATGGTGACAAATACAGTCTGCGGCAAAGATTTAATCATGTATATATCACTATTCCTGGGACCAGGGGTAATTTATAAAACTTACATTGCACCCATCATGACAGACATTAGAACATTTATAACTATGCCACCATTGTATCCATGCTCGATTATCAGTTTAGATCCATACCAAACTGCCAACCCATAACTGCAAAACAGGATTGCCATTACAGTACCTAATCCAAAGCCATTAACAACACCTTCTTGTAGAGTAGATTCATAAGCTTTTCTTATGAATTTGTTATACGTGTTTATAGCTTGCTTCTCACCATTGAATGACACAACCTTCATAGCATGCACCAATTAATGAACAAAACTGATTAAATTTGGTAGAATATGAAACAACTGACTCAAGTATCTACTAACACTCACGGTTCTAATGGCCCCAATAGTCTGTTCAGCGATGTTTCCAGCATCACCGTACTTGTCTTGCATGCGGGTCGAGATTCTTGTCATCAACCTTGACACAATAGCACCGGCCACCGCAATTGGAGGAATGCATGAGAGCAGCACAAGTGCCAAGAGCCATCCTCTCACAAATGCAATAATGAAGCCTCCAAAGAAAGTAGAAAGGAGTTGTATACACTTTCCACTCTAGGTAAAAAGAAGGTGTTAAATGAATATGTAGTACTAGTTAGATTTTTATTAGATGCTTATGCTATACAAAAAGGATTAACCGTACATATTTGTTTCTTATCTAAAAATGATAGTTAGTTAACTATATTTGGCAATATCTGAGGGTGAGATTAAGTTATACACCCACAATCCATATTGATTGAATCAATCTCCATTTATGATCTGCTAAATTCAATAACAGGGTATTTCACAAGAAGTTTGTTATGTACATTATTGATACTGATCCATTTGAATACTGTGTAAGCTCATCAACCGCCAAACTTGCAGTCCGGCATAGATTAAACAATTAAATGTATGACAGATTAGAGTGGACCTCAAAACTCACATTTATATACTGAGTTATTACCCGAAACATGTATGCCCCGAGTTGGATAAATTCAGATGGGTGGAGTCTTCCTTATTGAAGTGGGCAAGGGAACAATTCCTCTCATGAAGTAAATTACTTTGTGACTTAAAATATGGACCACACATTTGTTTCTTTTTTGTAGTTACCTATTTTCTGGAGAGCTAGCTTTGACTTTCTATTCAGGTTGGTGAGTGCAACAAAAGAATCATTTGGAGACATATTTTATGCAAGAAACATGAAAGATTTGCCATATTGACCCACAGATGCCCATTGCATTAATGGTATAGTTTCTGGCCAGTTGCAGAGATATACACCATATAGCAATGCATTGCAGAAAGAGAGTAGTTGTATTTGTGTTATCAATTAGAAGTGCACTCTTTACACAAGATAAACAGCCTACCTTTTCACCAATGGCATCTTGAATGAGGAATGTGTCTCCTGACATCCTCTCAACCACTTTCCCAGTGCTCATTTCCTTGTCAAAAAATGCAATGTCCTGTCTCAATATTGCCTTGAGATACAACGCCCTGATTCGTGCAGCCTGCCTTTCTCCAGTGATTGTCCAACATGATACCTCTACCAAAACATAGCCAATATATCAGAAAATTTTGTTTCTGGTAGTGCCCTTAAAATGCATGAACCATCAATACCGTAGTATTAATACATAATCCATTATTAATCAAATAAGTAATTTAAAATGTTTCTATCCAACGATTGATACTAGAACATCCGAGTTTTCTTGCATTAAAAATGCACTTACGAAGAGTTGAGACAAATCCTGCACCAATGCCAAGATAGACAAAATTCAAGATCACCTGAAAATAAGAGAAAGCACCTTAATTAGGGGGGTGATGAAAAGGCATTTCCCTTATAAAAAAAAGCACCAATATTTCACCTCTGTCCTATATGCTACTACTCTAAATACATTGTGACTGATTTCACTGCTTGATGCTATTCTGATTGCCAATACTATTCTGATTGTGATTGTAATGTCTTTTGTGCTACTGATTCATATGCAGTCAACCTGTCTTACAAAAATCCCCGATTATTGCCAAAGCAGGTCGTATACATGCCTGATGCCGTCGTAGTGTACTGCTACTGCTATACTACTACTAGCGTCTAGCGGTGCACCCAGTTTTGAAAAATTGAAGGGAAGGGGGGTTCGATTTCAGCAATGGGCATCAGCAAGTTGACCATCAGAATTTCCAGTTCACCCATTAGGAAAGCACGAAGGACCACGCCTATTTCATCTGAATATCCACCCTAGCTCGAAAGAAATCATCTCCCCCAAATAGATCGCAACCTACAGTTAACAACAGGAACGCCAAGTCCTGAGTAATCAGATTCAGGGAATACCCAATTCCATCTTCAAGAGGAAGAGGAGGTCCGGCCGCATCTGCCGACTGGTTCTCGCGGCCGCCGAGAGCCGCCGGCGTCGGCGAGCCAAACCCATTGCCCCGGCGGTGGCGAGGTCGGCGAGGATAGTGAAAATGGCCAAGTTTGTCAATTAATTTGGGCCCAAATACTACTACGGGCCAAGTTTGCTGCTCGTTCCGTTTGGGCCTCAATAAAATAGGTCTTTCCTCTTGGGCTAAAATAATAGTTTTGGTTTCGAGCAAAAAAAAAAAATGGACAGCATCGCGCGTAGTAGGCAAGGCGCAGCAGGTGACGGATTAGGTGGCAAGCGAAGCGAAGCAGAGGGAGGACGCGCGCACGCAGAACGCACCTTGGTGACCTTGCGGAGGACGTCCGGCGAGGAGGCGGAGCCGAAGGCGTTGATGACGTCGCCGAAGATGAACGTCATCAGCGGCTGCGCCATCCCGTTCGCCACCGCCGCCGCCGCCCCCACCCCCATCAGCGCCACGTCCGCCCCGTCCGCGAACGCGAACATCCGCCGCACCGCCACTCGCCCCGCCGCCGTCCCTCCTCCTCCTCCTCCATTGACGGCGCCGCCGCCGCCCGCTACCTCTCGCCCTGCCATAGCGGAGAGCGATCGATCGATCGATCGAGAGCTTGCAACTGGTTAATTTCTCCTCTGATCGATCAGCTGGATTCACTCGCCATGTGGGGAGAGATGGCCGGAGGAGAGGAATCTCTACTCTACGCAATATGAAAATATGAATGATTAGTTTGATTACGTTGCGGCAGCCTGTATAAAAGAGTAGCCGGTATATAGTCACAAGCTTGGGCACCAAGTAGAGGAAGAAACAATAAAGATTTGCGGGTTGTGGCCTGCGGGGAGATGGTGACCGACACGGTATGCTCTTTGCTGCAGTTAAATTATTATTTTTTTGATAATGGCAGTTTAATTGATCATGATTTTTATCATTGGCGCCCCCTGTCCCAGTGGATATTAAATGAAAGAAGCGGGTTCAAACGTATGACTGTGATGTTTAATTGATTAAACGTCAACGGAGAAAAAAAAAACTCCTACATGCATTCCATCAAGTTTGCTTCCTGCTTCATCCATTTGACTGGACATGCAAATACATTATGCTAGTGTGGCGCTATAGTCAATATATATGCACGATTTGTTACGGGCCGGGTAACGTGTCGTGTATAGTTTCACAGTTATGTATATATGAACGATATATTAGGTGCAAGTACTAGTAGCTCGTAGTCAATCAGGCAGACGAATAGTATATATACTATCATAAGTACATTTAGAACTTAAGAATATCATACAGTGTGTTGTCTTCTTTTTCTCTCGTGACCTGTTTTTCTTATACTTGCCAAGTAGCTTTGTAGAATACATGATACACGCACGTACCATCGATCTCCATAGTTAATTCCCCTCGACAGGTTTCTCGTGCGTTTTTCAAGATTAAAAAAAAATCACTACTCTCTCTCTTTTTTTTAGACATGAGAATCACTACTCTCACACACCTCAAAATATATAAATATAGTATTAGAATCTAGACAGTATTTTCATTTTCTTAAGGAATAGCGGCAGATTTTATTAATGGCCTGATTCACGATCAAATACTAACTAACTCCTCTATGTCAAAGGGGTACAGAAAACCAAGAACTAGTTGATTTTCGTATGCGGCTATACCACGCTAACCTATGTGCCACCTTTGTTTGTGGATTGACGAATCCACCTGAATTTTATCTCCTGAAAAGAGAGGAGATCTCCTTATATGTGTTGGGCTATGGCTCCATAATAAAGAGACTTGTCCAGGTTGTAGCTTGAAGCATATTAGCCACATTTGCACTGTCTGTCTCTAACAGGAGCTTTGCGACACCAACTTCCTTGGCCAATTTCACCACCCTTCTACAAACCATGAGTTTAAAACATGCATCCCAGCCGACCGCAAGAAATGACCTGCTCCACAGACAAATGCTCCCTCTGCATCTCGCAAGATCACTCCTGCAGCACCCTAATTTGTATCCAACTTATACGCTCCATCAGCGTTAGCTTTCACCCGCCCATCTGGTGGTCTTGTCCACTACATTACTGTGAACAGTTTGAGTTTTCCTCTCTTTTAGCTTAGGCCTTGTTTAGTTGGTGAAAACTTTTTGATGAAAACATCACATCAAACGTTTGACCGGATGTCGGGAGAGGTTTTCGGACACAACTTTAAGTTTTCCTATTTTTTTTCTTTTTATTATGCTATATATACGAGGGCATAATGATGGCAAAATGATTAATATTAAAATAACACTTGTTCTGGTACCCGTTCCAGACGTGAGTGAATGAGTGATCCTTGTTGAAGTTGGCTTGGTTAATTCTTAAATCGTGTCTAATTGTAAACTCCTTTATATGTGTCATATTTTGTGGCATTACTACCATTTTTCAATACAATTACATATGGAATTTTGATTTAATGTTCATATAGTGACTTGTTCATATCATTTTATTAAACCTAAGAATGGTACACTGGTACCGATGTATCGAGACCAGTACCAAAACATTTCATTATTTCAGGAGGCAGCCTTAATCCAATCGAATTGACAAGCCAAATGGAATTGATAAGCTTGTAATGTTCCCCGTTTCTCAAAGCCTTGGTTGAGAGGCGTCACCACGTCAGGGCCTTGGGTAAGGGGAAAAGAAAAAGTCCTGGCCGATGCTTTCGTAAGGCGTCTTGACGTGGGCACACCCGAGCTGGCGTTGAGCTTCTAGAAGCTAGATACATCAAATAGCTTTGTGGTCAGCGCGATTTGTTTAGAAAAAAGAAAGTTACTTTGCTGACAAGGAAGCGAAAATAATGAGCAGATCGATGGGTAAAAATGGAGCCAAAGCAGCTGTACGGTAACTTTGCAAATGGATCATGATGCTCCGCTTGCTTTATTAATATTTTCTTGGTTGACATAAGAGATGAAAAAGTCAGCTTACTTTTAGGTCAAGGCCGGATTATCCATTATTTAAAAAAGAGATGAAAGAGTCTCAATACTATAGCGAATTGTCGACTCTAAAAATTATCATGGCATTTATAGTAGATCTAATAGCTCATACATATAATAATATGTTGTCCATCTCACTCTCTGTCATTGGCTATCTGTAGTCCACTTTTCTCTTCTCCCTCTTGCAGTTTATTTATCTTCCTTCTCCGAGTATCCTTATAGTTAGCTTATAACACATTATTATTTCTATTCATGTAAGATATATTTTAAACATATTTTACAATAGGTGATTATTAATTATTTGAAACTCACATTGATAATAAAACCAGATATTGAGAGCTTAGGGGTTGTTCACTTTGTTACTAAAATTAACCTACCGTGTTTTGGCTTTACCAAAAACTAACATGGTAACAATCTAAACATTGTCAAAAATCGCCTCCACTTCTCTCACAAAAGCATAGTAGAGTTAAAAAACCGAACACATCCAACACTACCAAATTTTGACATTATAAAAATATGCTAAAATCGGGTAGGGTTGAAAATCGCTACAAAGGAAACAAGCCCTTAATTCCTGGAGCTTGCTCAGAAACAAATGTAGAGTCTACACATTTTCAAAGCATTTTTATGGGTTTAACTACCCTTAGAATAATTACTTCTTTGAGAGGGAGAAATAGAGAAGTGTCCTCCAAGACACACTTCCTTATCCTTTCAATAGGGCGCAGTTAATTTAGCATAGTCTAGAAAAGTAAATTTTGACTTTCAGTTTCTCATATTCTATAACAGTTCCAAACACTTCCACTCTCAGGCATATTGCCTAGGTAGCTGTAAATCTGTTAAGTGTTTATGTTTCATCTTCCATGATGTGGTGTTTAATTGTGGACTTGGGTTTGATTTTTGTGTCTGTCAGTGTCTATTTTGTTTGCAAGAGCCAATCAACATCGTCATCTTTATAGCTTCTATATTCTTTACTCCCTCCATTCCATAAGATAGAAAACCTTGTAGGAAATTTGACACTACTAGAAAATACATTTAGTATATGACATGTTACATTGATATATGCTAGTTATATTGTTCTAGGATGAGTTAAATCTTCTTCTAGGTTGCTATATTATACGACAGAGTGATAGATTTTCTGTTTCCTTTTATTATAACTTTACCTTACTCTCCGAATTATTTCACCGAATCACTTAACTCTTAAAATATTTTAAATTGTTTTACACCTGAACTATTAAAAGTTCTCTTAACACCTTAGCAACAATTTTTTTCTTCTTCTACAAGTTATATTTGAGATTTAACTTTTGTGGAGTCCTAGATGATACCATCATCAATGTTTCAAAATATTTTTAAATATTTAATTTAGTCTTCCATGCTTCCAAACGCCATAAATAGTGAAAAATATAAAAAACAATGTTGAGTGGCAATTTGTAATATATATGTACGTATCATACCAATTTCAGTCCAAAATACGAGAAACAAAGAAAAAAAGAAATACTGTTATGAAGTGATCCGATGAAACAATTTGGAAGTAAAGTTGCCTTTTTTCCCTTATAACTACAGGGTTATATATAGTTTCTTGTCTTTTTAATTTATTAGGTGGTCCTTTCAACATGTGCAGTGCACTTCTTTGGTCATATTTCATCACTAAACCTTTTTGGTGACGATGGGCTGAATCGCATACCCTTTTTGGGCTAAAAAGCCCAGATGTCCTACTTCAAATTTTGAATTGCATCACCTTTTGCAGCCCGGTATTATTAATCCAACGCTTTGTTATATAAAAACCCCATATGTCTCTCTCTCTCTAAAAAAAAACCACGTCTTACTATGTAGTATTCCCCCCGAACTGAAAAATACCACTCCTGAAGTTGTATAGAGTATCTTGCTGAAGCTGGATTTTACTCCGTCCGAACGTGTCTGTCAGTCGGACCTTTTGTTTGCTGGGTTGTCCCATGAAAACGGCCTAGTATACGATTCCACCCCACGGTGGTCCCAGGCTTTCCAGCCACGCCTGCGCCTGCGCCGCGCCGCGTCATTTGAGAGAGAGAGAGAGGAGTGGCGGACTGGCGGCGAGCTTCGTTCGATTCCTTGCTTCGTCTCCGGGGAGTCGAGTAGAGGGGCGGAGGGGGAAGGAATACCGCCCATCCCCGCAACGCCGCGGCGGCTCCCTTCCCCTTCCCCCCTCTCTCTCTCTCTCCTCCTCCGATGGCGTATAAAGCGGCGGCGACCGAGCCCCTGCTGCTCACACAGCCGCTACAATTCGGGGGACGGCGATGGCGTCGACGTCGTCGACGGAGGTGGTGCCGGCGGGGGCGAGTTGGCGGAGGCGGGACGCGCTGGCGCACACGCTGGCGTCGCGGAGGCTGCCCGAGGGCGTGGCGGAGCCCGGGGAGCGGGTGCCCGACGCCGTCGCGCCGGGGGTCATGCCCTTCGTCCGCGCCGCCGACGAGGTCGAGCCCGAGAATCCGCGCGTCGCCTTCCTCTGTAAGCGCTCCCCGCACCTTCCCCCTCCCGGCTTCAGTTTCCTGCGCAATACTAATGCGAATAGCCCCATCCAAATGAGGCCTGTTTAATCTGACAATCCTGACTTGAATTGACTGATTCAGTTCCGCCTATCGCATATTGATAACGGGAGTAGATTTATGTTTCTGCATGACGGATATGATTGGGAAAACCACGCTGCATAGTACTATTGAGTTTGGCTGAGTTGGTTTGTTTCACACCTTGACACATTTCTAGCGGCGATTCCTGAAAATTTTACATAAAAGGGTAGACATTGTACTGTTTGGATTAAATGGTTATTACGACATCCATATTGCATTGGAAGGCCTGTCCATGCTTGGGCATTGTACAACAAGAGACATTCATGTTGGCATGTACCTCTCTATTTGCTGTGCGAGTAACTATAGCTTGAGTAACTCATATGCATACCAGAGTTTTTGTAGAGATGATAGGAGTTCGTACTTTTCATTTTAGAAGAGCAAACAAGCACATTTATGCTGGATTTGAATAGGCGGCTTTCGAAGAGATGGCTTTGTCCTTCGCTACCACATAAAGCTTAGATCAACTCATGATAAGATGAACAATCAACGAACATCGCACTTTTCTGTGTCAATTTACTTTTCATAGAAGTTTACTTGGGACAGTTAGTATATTCGTATTTAGGTACACCAAATGCAATACACATTGCACCTTTACAAAAGTACTCATGAATCCATGTTATTGATATAAATTCTAACTAGAAATTTGTCCACTGTATGCCATAGCGTATCATGATTCATGAACCAATTTGGTTCTAGGGTGATTGTTTTGCCTTTTTGGTTTCTTCTTTCATGTATTGTATAGTGAAATCAAGATTTACATGTCTGATATAAGTTTTACTCCACACTGCATTTTGTATCAAGGTCGCCGATATGCCTATAAGAAAGTCCAAAGAATGGATCCATCATCAATCCAACGTGGAGTTCGACAGTTCAAAACATACATGTCTCTTAGGCTAGATCAGGTAACCATGTGTCTGAAATTGCAAATGTTGCAATTCCCCTCCCTCACTATTGCTAAAATCTGTGTCTTTATCATCAACTATTTATGAAAATAACTTTAGTGCATATTTTTCTGGGTACTAAACTTAATCCTGTCATGGTTAATGTATATACAGTTATACACTATCCATCACCTCTTGTTTTGATATTCTTCTGAACCTGGCATTAAAAGCAGAAGTATGATTTAGACAATCTTGCTAGTAGTTGTTTATAACCTGCAGGGGACATTAACCTTACTCTCTTTCAAATGGCTGCTAAATATATTGCCATGCACCATGAGAACAAGTATGTTCAATCATAACTTCATTTAGCTTGAAATCTTGAAAGAAAATTATTCTTTTCAGTCTGGAATTTGAAACAGTCAAACATATAGAGCCCCTATATTTACATAGCCAAACAAGGACTCTGCCATCATACATGACAATGGAGGGCCTATCCCCTGGCAGCTAGGCACTCTAAAATGATCCTGTATTCCTATTGTAACTATATTTGCAACATTAACTCTGCTTTGATTAAATAATCTTTATGCTCCTTTTTGAAAGTGTTTTCTTTATCATAATATTTTCTCCAGTGATGAACTTTTGAGGTTACTCGCTGTTTAACAGGACGACACACAAGTTCTAGGCAATGACGGAAAGGAAATCCAACGATTTTATAAAGATTATTGTGCTAAACTGAGTATGATTTCAGAAAAGAGAAACTTGTAAGGATGAATGCACTGCGTAGCTATACTTCCATCTTGATGATCTGTATTAACCACCTTTTGTGATGTTGAAAACTCAGTGAGGAATTGGCTAGACGTTACCAAGTGGCATCTGCTTTATATGAAGTGTTAAGAGATGTGACAAACAACAAAGTTGATTCTGAGGTACTTCTTGCAAATTGTTGCTTTATATAAGTTATCTTCACTTTGTTATTGGTAATATTCTTCTGTGCAACCTTGCATACTTTGTGTTATAGGTGATGAAGTTTGCGAAAGTGGTTGAGGAGAAGAGTGTTCATTTCAAGAACTACAAGTACAACATAATTCCCCTGAACTTTCCAGGTTCATCTGAGGCAGTTTTGGAACTCCGTCAGGTTAGCTACAAATCTTCACGCTTATATTTAGCTCTTTGCTCACACTATCTCTACCTGTATATGGAAACCTTTTGTAAATTATGGTATTCTTGCTGTAAATGATGTAGATAAAAGGTGCTATTGATGCGCTAAATAGCATATATGGTCTTCCGATGCCACACATTCCTATGCACAGGCATGGGGACAGATCTATACGAGATTTACTTGACTGGCTTTCACTAGCATTTGGATTCCAGGTAAATTTTTTCATGTCCATGTATACGAGATTTCAGGTGGCACAATGTTATTTGCTGCTACTTATCAGTGTTATTTATGCACATGTCATTATGTATGCACACCATATTTAAACAATTATGATATCTGAACTAAATTATTCTTGCTTTAGAAATCAAATGTGGAAAATCAAAGAGAAAACTTGGTTTTGCTGCTTGCAAATATTGGTGCAAGGACTGCTGGGCACGAACATCCTTTGGTAAGATGTGTGCTCTGTCTGTTTCACTAAAAGCAAGATATATGCTCTTTATAGACTTTGCCGTGCTCTCTTTTAGCTGATGATTTAAGTTTATTCTGTGCTTTGCTTCGTTAAACTACCAATTTGGGATTCACTTTTAGGAGGAAATCTGACAGTATGCCCGCATGTTAACTTTCAGGTTGACACTGTGAATGAATTATGGAATAAGATACTTCAGAATTACCAATCATGGTGTCACTATTTGCATGTTAGTTCAGTTATCATGTACGTCCAACAGTTTATGAAAATTTATTTATTTCTCTTCACAATTACCTTCAGCATTTAATGTCTTCAAATACCGTTTTTCTGTTTTCTGGATCAGACATGTTGAAACAGTCACAGGACAAAATAAACAACAACTATTGCTTCTTCACATTGGATTGTATCTTCTTATCTGGGGTGAGGCCTCCAATGTTCGTTTCATGCCTGAGTGTCTGTGCTACATATTTCACCATGTGAGTATCTATTTGAAAGAAATGGTTTTCCAAGATAGATTTCATTTACTTCTGTAAGGGCTTCTGGTTTAAATAAGTTCTTATAATCATGGTTGATCTATACGTATTCCACCATGTAAGTATCTGTTTGAAAGAAAGGGTTTTTCATTCTGGATGTTCATTTACTTCTGTAATTGCTTCTAGTCTGAATAAATTCTTAATCATGGTTGATCTAATTAATCTCCATATACTTCCCATTGCTAACTTCTTAAATAAATCATTGACAGACTCCTGTATGATTGGTTAATTTGTGGTTGGTGCTCCTTAAACATTTGCTTCTTTGTAAACCACAAATATGCCATTTCACACAACAAAAAAAAATTATGCTGAATTAGTGGCTGAAATATTTTAGGCATGCTGCTCATAAATATTTGAAAGTCTGGTCATAAATATTTGGAGCTTCCAAATATTTATGACCGGAGTAGTTTTTATGCCTTAAGGGCTCAACACTTGTTATTTTGATTTTTATGGTCTCAACAAATTTAGTCCAAGCAAATGGAAATGGCTTGACATTTACTGCTAGCATTGTAGATCTTTTGTCCTTGCCACCTTTACTGATAAATAGGACCATGGGAAAATTCTGGATAAAGAAACCCAAGTTTTCTGAAAATCGGAAAATCGTGTTTTATTAAAAATTACTCCATGATGTTTTTAAAAATATTCTTCACTATTCTCTGGTGGGGCAATCAGGATTTCAAATAAATCCACACTAGCAGAAAAACACCCTAAAAGGCTAAAACTGTTTTTCAAGGAAATCGTATTTAAATCTTTTAAGTTGCAATATTTATGTGACTGGTTTTCTTATGTCTCCTGTATATATGTTTGACTGTCACTTTCCAATAATTTGTCAGATGGCAAGACAGTTGCACGAAATGATTGAAGGAAATTATTTTCAATCACCACCAGGATTTGAAGAAGAGGGATCATTTCTGAAAACTGCCATTGAACCTATCTACAAGGTTTTGCAGCAAGTGAGTATTTAAACTTTGACAAGTAACTTAATTTTCCTTGCAGGAGATGTTCTTGTGCTTACAAACTGTTATTCTTATATAACCAAAAAGGAAGCGCATAAAAGTAAAGGTGGTACTGCTGGCCACTCTACCTGGAGAAATTACGATGATCTGAACGAACACTTTTGGTAATTTCATAATTTTCCTTCTTGTTGTTTATTTTTTCAGTCTGTAAGTCTCCCTTTCTTCCACACAGGTCAGAGAAATGTTTTACAAGGCTTAACTGGCCATGGGATCTTACATCGGACTTCTTTTATCAAGGGGTAAGTAACAGTTGCTATTGATTTGATTAATGTCAGGAAAGTGTGAATGTTTGGTCCCTTATCAAAAAGATAGGACCTGATTGTCTTATCAGGGAGATCACTGCAAGTGTTTTGGTGAACAACGTTATTTTTTCATCATTTTTAGATAATGGAATTTAACATATGGTTTCATCATGAATGGATGAAGAGAACAGTCAAAATGGTGAGGACATTGATGGGATTTTTTGAGGAATCATACTATTCCTGCTAACTGAATTTGTTCCAAACAGACATTCTGCAATGACTATAATTCAATACCTTAGGCAAGAAGGCTAGCCCTTTGTTAAAAAGAAAACGTAAGCAACTAGACTTGTCCTTATGCTAAGCAACTTTAGAACTGGGTAGTTTGAGGTTGCTTTCAAATGATTTCTGGGCTTTTTTAATCTTAAGAAATTTTCTGAGCCATAGCATATACATTTTTCTAGGAGTATAGTACAGGAGCCCTGCTGTCAGAGAAGAAAAATAGAAGACAAATATCCGCAGGTGGAAGGAGCTTAACCCAATAGCTAGACATGTCTTTTCTTAAACTTCTTTTTTCCTTTAATTTGCCACTAACTTGTTGAAGATCTCTTAAATGTTGTCAAGTTTACATCAAGGAGAGTAATTATTTTCCATCATATCCTGTCTGCCAGAATCCTCTTAGAACAAATTATATTCAATTCAGTCCGAATGTGCCTGTGTCAAATCATGTTCCCTTGAAATATTGTGTTAGATTACGTATCACAGGTTTTGCTCTAATACAAGTAAAAAATTTTGGCTGGAAAACAGTTGGATGACAGTCTGTGGTTGGCTAGTTGCATGGAAAGGTTATTTAGGAGGATAATTACATGGAAAGTTGGAAACACTGCTCATCATGTTCCGAGCTTGACTTGTTTCATGTTCACTTGAAATAAACAGTATATGCTACTACCTCTGTCCCAAAATATAGCATCTTTTAGCTAAAGTTGCTATATTTTGGGACATAAGTAGTAGTTTCTTTTTAGCTGATGTTTCTTTGTTTTTTCTTACAGCGCAGTACATCAAGAAAACCCAAAACAAATTTTGTTGAAGTCCGCACATTTCTGCACCTTTTTAGAAGTTTTAATCGTATGTGGATGTTTTTCATACTAGCTTTTCAGGTGATTCCTCTTCCTGAAGTACATCAAAATCTTTTCAATTTATAAACTTTCAACATAAACACCTTGAATTTCCACTTTCTAGGCAATGCTAATAGTTTCATGGAGTTCGTCTGGATCTCTTTCTGGGCTTGCTGACGCAACAGTTTTTAGAAGTGTTTTAAGTGTCTTCATAACAGCTGCTCTACTCAACTTTATTAAAGGTGTAGTACTACTCTCTTCCAAATGCTTTTCATTTTGTCAGGTTGAACTATTTTGTTATAGCATTCATTTTAAAGGGATATGCTGTTCCTGTAACTCCTATTTTATATTCTTGCAGTAACTCTGGACATTGTTCTTACTTTCCAAGCATGGGGGAGTATGGACTGCACACAAATAGTCAGATATCTACTGAAATTCTTTGTGGCCATTGCTTGGATAATAATTCTTCCATTAACCTATTCTAGTTCCATCAGATACCCATCTGGTGCTGGAAAACTCCTGAATAGCTGGGTAGGAAATTGGCATAATCCGTCAGTATATAATATTGCAATCATCATATATATGGTTCCAGACATTTTGGCTGCCTTTCTTTTCTTGTTGCCACAACTTCAAAATGTCATGGAACGCTCAAATTGGCGTGTAATTCTTCTCCTTATGTGGTGGATTCAGGTCAGTGTTTCACCTTTTTTTAGTAACATGATGCACAGATACAAAACTAATTCGAGTGTTGAGCATGATTAGTGCTTACCTGATTTTTTGCAACATATCAGCCAAGATTATATGTTGCCCGTGGTATGCATGAAGATATATTGTCCATTATAAAGTATGTGTTTCACCTTTTCAATTTATTGTTTTCCTTTGAATTGAATATGACAATTCATTTGGATTCATCATTCAACAGGTACGTCTTCTTTTGGGTTGTATTGCTCACCTGCAAGCTTGCATTCAGTTTCTATGTTGAGGTAAATTACTAAATTTGCATTACTTTTCCAAAGGTAATACATATTTGAAGGTTGTTAGTTACTAATCCTCTTCAGCTGGTGCAAATAGATAACCTTTTTTTGACTGGAAGTAGTGAGGTAGGTCCCCACGGTATTTCTTTCTTTATTCAAGCCTGAAATTCGCTCCCAGGACCTAGAGGGAGCACTGTAACTGCTAGGCTACAACCCCTTTCACAAATTAGATAACATTTTGAGAACACGGGCCACTTGTTTGAGGGATTACATTTGTCACACTGCATATTATGAGAATTAGGATCCTCCAAAAGTTTATTGTGAGTTTTTCTTGTCTGATTCCTGTCAGCAAACTATTACAACTACCCAACTGGTATACTACTCGAGTACTCGTTAAGTGTGACAAAAGAGTACAAGAAAACTCCTTTTTTGCTAGCATCAGAAAACTCTAGGTTCAAGGCAATAGTTTCTCATAAGAAATGTATCACTTCACCTGACGTTTGTAAATGAAGTAGTCTTTACATATATAAGTTATTACTTTACATATATAGGTTAGAGTCCTATATATGCACTCTTTTACTCCTACATATTGCCTCATTGGGACTATTGTTCTATACAAGATTACAAGCTATATTCATAACAAGGTTAAAAAAACTTTTGTTGCAAAAAATAGAAAACCATGTGTTCATTATTTCAAATTATTTTGCCTTGGCTAGTGCCATTTCCAACATGTTAGTGAAGTTGATGTTCCTTGCTCCTCTCTCGAATGGCGTTCCTCCCTTCTCCCCACTGCTCTCCTGTACAGTGATGTGATGCCACAGTACAAGCCGGTGCCTGCCTGCCTGCCTGGTACACCAGTGAACGTGCAGCTAATGCTGACACTTGCCTTAGTGGCTTGATTATACGTGTTGGACCCTGCATATATAGTGGTTTGGGTAGGTGCGGCCAAATGTTGTCTGACATGGGCTCCTGTAGACACAGCCAATTAGCTCGTCCTAATTAATGAGCCAGTTAATGGTGACCATCAGCTTAGCCTTCGATTGACCCAGGAAGCACACCACATTGTGATTACAGGCTGTACCTGACTGGTCATGAAAAAATTCGATCAATATAGGAGGAACTAGACTGACTTCATATTAAGAAGAAAATAGGCACCCGAATTTTGCCTTGACAAAATTCGAACTTGGGTGGTCTAGGTGTACCACCACACCATTGACCCACTGAGCTAGACTCAGTTCCTTACTGGACTGGTCATGACTCATGAGTACCGAGTAAATAGTCTTATGGACCAACTTAATCTCTTTTTCTCAGAAAAATTTTGATGAATCCAGAAAAAACGTATACAACTTTGAAAACAATATTTGTCTTTACCCTATAAAAGGAAACAACTATAAAAAATTAATATGAGCTATATTCATGTTTACATGGCTGCCCCAATGAAACCTCAATTTAGAAGACCTTGGCAAAGAAGAACAGTACAACCTATTTGAGTGTTTTTCATGATTCAGAATACTTTGGGTGCTTTATTAACTTTTATTTTTTCTTAAAAGAAAACTGTCCTCTATTCTGCAATAAGAATTACCATAACAGTTTCTATGTGTGAAATTTTTTCCTTACTCTATGGAATTTGTTTCATTCTGCGCAGATATCCCCAATGATTGGGCCAACAAAGTTCCTTCTTGATCAAGAGGTTGGGAACTATGAGTGGCATCAAATCTTCCCTTTCTGTAAGTATCTTGTGATATACTCCCTCCGTCCCATAAAATAGCCAAAATCCCTCATATTATGGTATGGAGGGAGTAGCTAGATTGGATGAAATGGTCATGCAATCCCATCCTGTAATATTGAGTTAGTCAAAACCACCATGGTGGAATCCCAATCCCTTATCTGCCAGAATTTTGGAGTACGAGGGAAAACAATCTTTTTTAGTACATAGTGAATAGCACTCCAACAGAGTTTGAGGGCCAAACTTGATTTTATGTTGTTTCATTTGGTGACTTAATTTTCTATAATATTAGATGAAAATCCTGCACATTGCTGTGGGGGTATATTATACCCATGGTAAAACTAAGGTGCAAGATAGATTTTATATGTTCTGTGAAATTTCCACCTTCGATCAAATATACAAAGGCTATAAATAATTGAGATGATGTGCTCAATGGATTGATTCATTACCACATAAAGGTTAGAAACAATTGAGAAGATTTGGCTTAAGAGAAGACAATTTGAACCATAGTTTTTTCCACTCAAAGCTACAAACAATTAAGGTGATGCCATGATGTGCTTTGGTGAGAGAAGACAGATACATATATTTACTACTTTTTTTTTTGGGGGGGGGGGGGGGGGGGGCTATATATGTACAAATAACTTTACATTTGTCATTATTACCTTGTAAGCGTTACTTACAATTTTCTTATTAATTTAAAATAGTGCCACGAAACCTTGGTGTCGTCATTACTATATGGGCCCCGATTGTCATGGTACGTAATTATTATTATGAAGGTTCTAATATCGTTCCATGATTCATATAGCCTACTGCTCTATTTGCAGGTGTATTTCATGGATACACAAGTATGGTATGCTATTTTCTCAACTGCATTTGGGGGCATTTCAGGTGCCCTTAGTCATGTTGGTGAGGTTAGTGACTGTTATATATAGAATATATTTGCAGTGTTTTAAAAATATTTAGTTGTAACTTGTAAGATATCTTCTTTTTGCTTTCAATGTAGATACGCACCCTTGGCATGTTAAGATCCAGATTCAAATCAATGCCAAAAGCTTTCAACAAATGCCATGCGGCAGCACATGGAGAGGTTTGTATTTTCTTCATGGGAATTGCTAATCATAGTTTAGAAAAGTCGGACATGTGGGGTGAACCTGTCAAACTCTTGGTTCACTGGTCTTGCAGGATTGTTAGTCTAGACAATCAAACCTGGTTGGTTAACAATAATATACTTATATGTAGTATATGTTTCATTTTAAATGCAACAAACTTCGGATGGCGTAGGAACAATGTTTTTAACCTCTTGACCAGGAGTGGAATCACATCCACACCCTTTACTGGGTTCTTTCTGCAACATGAAAGCTGTGGTGGGCCTCAAGGGAAAGGATAAGGATTCTGTGCGGCCATTACAGGCACTCTTCCTTCTCCAGCTGGCCCAAGCTATCCCAGTTTAATGCGCATTTGGTTTTTTGGCGCAACCAAACTATGCTTTTTTTGCCAAAAGAAATTAAACTTTAGTGGGTCTTGTGGAAGTACTAGGCTTTTGTTTAGCCCATTACAAACACTCTTCTTCCCCAGCCGACCCAGCCTTTCTGGGTTTAATAGCCAGTTTGACTGAAGTTCAAGCTGTACAAAACGGTCCAAATTCACATCCAGCCTTTTGGTGTAACCAAACCGTGCTGAGTTCTGGTTTTGTTTTTTCTGGTTAGACCAGTCCGGTCTGTTTTTTCCTTTTACAACTATGCTGCTATTTACATGGACCGCCTAAGCTAATGTGGCCCCACTCCCCTCGTCATCCGATACCTGTCTCATTTGCAGAAACCCTCTCCATGCAAAATAATTGTCATCTCCCTCTTCATTCCTACTGCCAAAAGCAGAGAAAGAAAAATCACATTGGCTTCACAACTTTTGACTCAAAAGTTGATTTCCTTCAAGCAGGGCAGATTCAACTTGCGTTTTCAGTAGACATTTACCAGGGAAATTTCTAACCTTATGACAACTCTTAAGGAGAGAAATTTCATCTAGTATTGTGAAACTTTCAACTTAGTGAGGTTATATAGGCAGAAGCTGCATATAAATCAAGAGATCCAGATATCCAAACATAGCACTCCAAGTTATCCCTTTTACATGTAGCGAGAATGAAACTGTAAGTGGTCACTGTCCATATGAGGGCCATCCATTAGGTGGGCTAAAGACATACGAATGCATAATTTCTTTAGTAAAGATGCTTGAATTTTGAGTAATTTTGCTACCTTCATTGCAGGAAGCATGTGGCGATTGGAGATTTTTCTGTGTTTGGAATTCATTTATCAATTCCTTACGAGAGGAAGACTTCATCTGTGATAGGTTGGAACTGTGAAATTCTTTTAGATAGTATGCCACTATGTCATTAACTGTAAGGTTAAACCTCAACTTTTATTTTGACAGAGAGAGGGACATACTGATGGCTCCATCATCTTCAAGTGGTTTTTCTGTTAGTCCATGGCCTCCTTTCCTTCTTGCCAGTAAGGTGTGGAAAGGCTGTTTGCTCATAACTGAATAATCAATTATCAAATAATATTCAATGATTTTGCAGAGATGTTCATTATCTCATGAATATACCAGGTACCCACCGCTCTTCACATGGCCATGACTTCTAAAGAAGGGGATTACCATGAGCTGATTGAAAATATCAAATTAGACCGAGATAGATACAATGCTGTCATAGAATGCTATGAGTCCTTGATTCTTATACTTAAGAATCTTCTGCTAGACAACAATGATCAGAAGTAAAGACCATACTCATTGCTTATTTTGTCTTTTGAAATGAAACATACTCTTCCATTTTGAATTTAACTTAATGAATCTTTTATCTCAGAAATTACTGACCTGGCTCATTTGACAATACTGCTGCAGAATTGTTGATGATATTGATAAAAAGCTGCTTGATAGCGTGGAAAAAAATACACTCTTGGAAGACTTTCATATGGCAGAGATTGGGAAAGTCAGCAACATGGTGGCAAAATTATTACATCTACTGGTAACAACCCTTATGCCTGATTTATTTTATGACTAATCCATTTTCTGCGTTTAATGTAGATTCATTATGATCACATATTTTAATGTAGATTCATGTTAAAGGCTTATTTTGCAGAAGAATGAATTGATCCATATATTAGCTTCTTTTTATCTATTACATTTAATATTGATTTGTTTTAATCACTCATTCGCAGAAGAATAAATTGGTTTTTTTTATTAGTTCCTTTTCATGTGTTATATTACATTTAATTTACATCTATTTTATCACTCATTTTACAGAGCAATGAATCTACTAATGATATGGCAGAGCG
Source organism: Leersia perrieri (assembly GCA_000325765.3). Classification (NCBI taxonomy): domain Eukaryota; kingdom Viridiplantae; phylum Streptophyta; class Magnoliopsida; order Poales; family Poaceae; genus Leersia; species Leersia perrieri. The sequence goes on along the minus strand of CM002476.1, from coordinate 14,196,693 downwards.
AAAAATTGTTAATGCTCTTCAAGATTTTATGGAAATTACTACACGAGATTTCATGAAAGATGGACAGGGGTAAGAACTATCGTAATTCGTTATAGTAATAAAATTCATCAGAAATGAATTGTGTTGGTTGAATTGTTTGAAAATTGTGGCAGTATTTTGAAAGATGAGAACGAGAGAAAGCAGAGGTTCACACATTTAGACATGGATGTGATAAATCATTCTTTTTGGAAGGAGAAGGTGTGCAACTATCATGGTGATTTATCTGAAAGTTGTTTCTTAATTGTTTAATACTGATATGGGTGTTTTGCTTCCAGTTTGTCCGATTGCACTTATTGTTAACTATGAAGGATTCTGCGATGGATGTACCAACAAATTTGGATGCTCGGCGTAGGATCACATTCTTTGCAAACTCACTCTTCATGAGAATGCCAAAAGCACCTCAAGTACATGATATGATTTCCTTTAGGTGCGCAGTTTATCATCTATGAACTTTTATTTCAGTAGGTATTGCTAGATGTTGATTACTAAGTCAATATGCTGTTTCATATGTTAATTAGAGCACCAATCGATGAGATTTTAGTGCCTGCCTAAATTTTATTAATTATTAGACTACATCATGTTTGTTTGGACATAGCAGATTCTAATATATTTATATTTGGACTGATAAATTAATTATAAAACCGTGTGCCACAGTTTTTCTTTATAACATGACATTTGGTGCATACATGCTACATTTTGACTGGTTAACTATGACTAGAGGTGCATATGAACTAATAGAAACAGGCTGAACATGATGGTTTTGCTGAGAACCAGTTGAAAACTGGAGATGGTCTGTCCGACTGCCTGACAAGGTTATTTTTTCAGATAGACTGACAAGAGTCATATTTGGGAAAAAATTACTTATGTAGTACGTGAGAGGTCTAACTCCTGACCTCTCCATGTGCACGCGCTCACCAAGCCAACTGGGCAAGCTATCTTCTTGGATCTAGAGGCAAAATAAATTTACTTTTCCTTTAAAGTCAACAAAAACATAAAAAACATATTTTATCAAACCAGCAGTCCAACCGGTCAAATGTTGAAATGACAGACTCACCAATTGGACCGCTATATAAGAAGCCATCAGGCATCAGATATAGTTATATTGTTAGATGAATGGTTATAGAGTGCACAAATGGTCATCATATGCCTGAAATAGTTCTTGGAAAACTGAGAAATGGACAAAAATGTATTGCTTAAAATTAAACATTCAAATTTATTTTTTCAACAAATCGTGTTCACACCATGATGATTTTATTATATGTTCTCAGAGTCCCATACACATGTATATAGTGTGCAGTGTTACTTCCATTATGAATTTACTATCCTTTACACTCATTTCGAGGAACTTCACATTCTAACATGCTTCACTGTTTAGTGTTTTAACTCCATATTACAATGAGGAAGTGCTGTATTCTTCTCATGAACTAAATAAAAAGAATGAAGATGGAATCTCAATTCTGTTCTACCTACAGAAGATTTATCCAGGTGAGCTGCAGATTCTTTTCAATTATTAATAAAAACTGCTGTACACATTTCATGAAGGATCTGCAGGATCAATGTTACAAATAAGAACAGATAACAGGACAAAAGTGAATAGTGGTAGAGAACATACAGAATAAAATTATATAGCCACCAATCTGGTTTGCTGTGGATCTATACTATCAACATCTTGGGACACTCATCGGATTTTAGTGTATCTTAAATAGATATCATTATATTTTTTGTGTTCATAGTAAAATTTTATATTAGTAATGCTTGTCACCTGTATCACTTCACCAGATGAATGGAATAACTTCCTAGAACGCATTGGAGTCCACCCAGAAAACGAAGAGGCACTACAAGGGTACATGGATGATATCCGTATATGGGCATCTTACCGGGGTCAAACACTTGCCAGAACTGGTAATATGAATGTTTCTATCCTCTAATAAGCTGCTAAAATTGTATCTGTTGTCCAGATCTCATTGTTTTTATCTTATGTCTAGTGAGAGGAATGATGTACTATAGACGAGCTCTTGAACTACAATGCTATGAGGATATGACAAATGCTCAAGGTTAGATAGTGTTCTTATTATGAAACTGGTCCTCCATTTTTTCATTTTACATGGACATGCTTGAAATAGTTAGCTTTGGTTATATGGTGATGACTTTTATTATCTCGTTATACCTTAGCTGATTTGGACGGAGAAGAATCGGTGAGGTCCAAGGCCATTGCTGATATCAAATTCACTTATGTTGTCTCCTGTCAACTGTATGGCATGCATAAGGCATCAAAGGATTCCCGAGAAAAAGGTCTTTATGAAAACATTTTAAATCTCATGTTAACGTAAGTTGCTGAACCTCCATTACATTTTATAAAGTACATTTTTTTTTTTGTTCTTGCTTTCAGTTTTATGTGCATTACAGGTATCCAGCATTGCGCATTGCTTACATTGATGAGAAGGAAGTGCCATTACCAAATGGCAAATTGGAGAAACAATATTACTCAGTTCTTGTGAAAGGCAACGATGAGGTACTGAATTTTCATTGCATGAACTCAAAAATCTACTTATTCTGTGCATATTTAATGTTTTATTATCAATGACAATGATTATAGATCGTTTTCACCTCTAAGTGGTAAACTGCTCTTAGATCATTTTTGGAAAGTAATAGTACAAAATAAACTAGAACAGTATTCAAATGCATAAAGACATTATCACTGTATCATAGTATAGGTGTCAACATTCCAGGGAAATGACAACGGATCAAACAACCTCTTAATTGCTCTGTAATTATGTTACACAGTGATGAACTTAGAACAAATAACTTTTGTGAATGTAGAGTAATAATGTTGTTAACCTTCTAGTAGGAGTACATTATTAAGTTAACTAAGTTAAATTGACTTTTGATGCCTTACAATTTTACATTTACCATGTCTTTAGGAAATTTACCGGATAAAGCTTCCGGGTAAACCAACAGAAATTGGCGAGGGAAAGCCTAATAATCAAAATCATGCAATAATATTCACTAGAGGAGAAGCACTTCAAGCAATTGACATGAACCAGGTGTGTAATCTCTGTATAAGTCCTAGTACTTAGTTAGCAGTCCGTCTTATTTTATCTGTTTTGTAGGACAATTACCTTGAGGAAGCATTTAAAATGAGAAATCTACTGGACGAGTTCCTTATTAAACACGGAAAGTCCAAACCAACAATATTGGGTGTCCGCGAACATATCTTTACTGGGAGGTTGGTTTTCTGTTTCTACTAATCACCTCTAAACAATAATGAGTTTCAGCTTTGTTGATAGTGTTTATTTTGGCAACTTCTTTTGTTCTTTTGTACTAACATTATGATGTTCTTACTAAACATACAGTGTTTCATCCCTTGCGTGGTTTATGTCCAACCAAGAGACCAGTTTTGTTACCATTGGACAACGTGTTCTTGCGAACCCTCTCAAGTATGTTTCATTTCACCTTCAATTTTTCTTTGACCTGTTTGTTTTATACTCCCTCCGTCCTTTAATACAAGGCGTATTTCAATTGTACACGGTCTACGATAATTTACTTTGACCATTAATTCATTCAATAAGAAATTATCAAAAATATAAAATTTACATCACATGAAAACACATTCCAATACAAATCTAATGATGTCACATGCATAGCACTAAACATCAATATGGTTAGTTAACTATTAGTCAAAACTTTCAAATATTGACTTTGCGGGAAACAAGGACGCCTTTTATTAAAGGACGGAGGGAGTACAACCCATGCAATATAGTCACTGTATTGGGCCACCTTAATGTCTGATCGATATATTGGTTTCTCCTGAGGCATTCTTGCTCTGGTATAGTTTTGTGTAGCTTTGAGCCTTTGATCCTGTCTAATTTGTGGCAGAGCTCCTACCCTGTATAAAAATGTACTTGGGGATTATTATCAACTCACCTGACACAGGATTGCTAACTAGTAAATCTACCACCAAACTAGCATATGTTTGAGTTACACAAGGATCAATATTTTCTAGGAGATTTACGTGCTATGGTGTAAATTTTGACAATAAATAGTTAAACTGTTAACTTACGTGATTCTAGCCAAAATCAGAGCACAGCAAAAAAGAAGCTGCCCTGCAGCAGATGATTTTGGACGCTGTTGCAATCATTTCTAGCCACCTGGAACAATGTCCAACCGTAGTCCATTAGGTCATACATGCCTAGGAAGTAGGAACCCAGGCGCTGAAGGCAATATATTTAGATAATTTATGACATGTAAATTTGAACGTAAGTCATAAAGGGTTGTAAAAGCTGATAGAACCTTCCAGTTCTCGCCTGTTTATGGTCAAACTGATTAGATGCGACAAATCAATTATTCTTGACATTTACTCATATGGAGTGAGTTAGTAGTGATATTTATACCAATTTACTCCCAAGTTAGGGCATGTTTTGGGGAGCTTTAGATTCTGAAAAGCAGCTGTTTGGTAGCCAGCTTCTGAGAATCTAGAAAAGCTCTAAAACCTAGCTTACTCAGCTTCTGGTTCTTAGTTAATTTTCTAGAATCTGTAACTGTAGATTCTCGGAAGCTGTGGACCGTTTGGGGCAGCTTCTGGCAGCTGCAGGCGGCAGAAGCTCCCCCAAACAGGCCCTGACTTTGACTAACCTTGAACAGTTTTCATCATCTCAAACTGATTACCAGTGCCTAGAGTGAGTCAAGAAGCCACACAAGAACCCACCATTTCTACAAAAACCAGTGGGGGCTAGGAACTGTTTTTTTTTTCCTCTTGAAGGCAGGAAACAGTGGGGGCTGTACTATCACAATTCTGGTTGCGGAAAACCTGACTTTAGGTGCAATTTATCGCGTAGGTGATAAATTATTGTTAAGTTAATATGAGAACTATAAAACTCAAATTGTACAGGTTAGACCAGAGCAATATTTTGCACCTTGTTGTGGAGATCTGTGTACTATAAAACTCAAAAAAGCAGTACACCGTCTGTTTTTTTATTGAACTAACCAACATCAAATAAATGAAAATGGAGGGAATACTATGAGCACCAGAGTTACTTTTGTGTGTGTTTTCCATATTTCTAATGCAGAGTACGATTCCATTATGGCCACCCTGATGTTTTCGATAGAATCTTTCACCTCACAAGGGGTGGCATAAGCAAGGCATCAAAGGTTATCAACCTTAGTGAGGATATCTTTGCAGGTAAAATTTCCGGATATTATGTGCATCATGGATATTAGCTTAGTTCTGTGCAGTAAGCTCATGGTTGTTCTGGTTAAAGGATTCAATTCAACCCTGAGGGGAGGAAACGTTACTCATCATGAATATATACAACTGGGTAAAGGACGTGATGTTGGAATGAATCAAATATCCAATTTTGAGGCCAAGGTGGCAAATGGAAATGGTGAACAAACACTCTGTCGAGATATTTATCGACTAGGGCACAGATTTGATTTCTACAGGATGTTGTCTCTATACTTCACTACAGTTGGTTTCTACTTAAATAGCATGGTATGAATCTTCTTGTTTGACACATCTTTCAGGAACAAACGAGATACTGCTATGAACTAAAAAATCCGTTAAAACCAATAGCTAGGATGTTTGAAAAAAAAAAAGGTGCAGGAAGGTTGAAACTGATATTACATGTGAAGTTAGGTTTGAGGCACATTTGACATGTTGGCCTGATAATTATATGCTCCCTTATCTTTGCATTCGTTGGATAATTATGAATTGTACAAAGAGAACACCTTGTAGGGAAATAATTGATGTATATTGTTCTTAATGTTTTTTAAAGTGCCAATCAGCAGATTATAAAAAAAACTAAAAAGTGTGGCATAAGTTTGTTTTTTTTTTTGTTCAAAGTGTGCTAAGGCATTTAATGGCTTCGGTTACTTTCAGGTTGCTGTTCTTACGGTGTATGTATTTTTATACGGGAGGTTATATCTTGTATTGAGTGGCCTAGAGAAGTCAATTCTCCAAGATCCACAGATTAAAAACATCAAGCCCTTTGAAAATGCTCTTGCCACTCAGTCTGTTTTCCAACTTGGGATGTTGCTTGTCCTCCCTATGATGATAGAAGTTGGCCTGGAGAAAGGATTTGGCAGAGCCTTGGCAGAGTTTGTAATCATGCAACTTCAGTTAGCTTCTGTTTTCTTCACTTTCCATCTCGGAACCAAGACTCACTATTATGGAAGGACAATCCTTCATGGTGGAGCAAAATATAGAGGTACAGGCCGAGGGTTTGTTGTGCGCCATGCAAAGTTTTCTGAGAATTACCGGATGTACTCCCGGAGCCACTTTGTGAAAGCACTGGAGCTACTCATTCTTTTGGTTGTCTATCTAGCTTATGGAATTTCATACCGGAGCTCTAGTTTGTATCTATACGTCACAATTTCAATATGGTTCCTTGTTTTCTGTTGGTTGTTTGCACCTTTTGTGTTCAACCCATCATGCTTTGAGTGGCACAAGACTGTTGATGACTGGTCCGACTGGTGGAATTGGATGAGCAATAGAGGTGGTATAGGCCTGACACCAGAGCAAAGTTGGGAGGCTTGGTGGATAAGTGAACATGAGCACCTGAAGAATGCCACAATACGTAGCCTGCTGTTAGAGTTCATCCTCTCCCTTCGCTTCTTGATATACCAATATGGTATCGTTTATCATTTACACATAGTGCATGGGGACAGAAGCTTCATGGTACTTATCTTGACTAGAATGCTCTACATTACTTTCAATCTCAATTCATAAAATTCTAGCTAGACTAATGCTTTGTTGTTTCCCCAGGTGTATGCACTATCATGGCTGGTTATAGCTATTGTTCTTGTATCACTGAAGGTAACAGTTTATTTTGATTATTGTATTGTGTCTTTTGCACTAGTAATCTTACGGTTGAACATGCATGTTTCTTCTTCCAGGTCGTCTCAATGGGGAGAGAGAAGTTTGTTACCAATTTTCAACTTGTATTCCGTATCCTCAAGGGCATTGTCTTTATTGTCCTCATCAGCTTGGTGGTCCTCTTGTTTGTTGGTTTTGATCTGGCTGTCTCCGATGTTGGTGCCAGTATTTTGGCCTTCATCCCTACTGGCTGGTTTATTCTTCTGGTTAGTGATGTATCTGTGCTCACAACTTTCAACCTGTTCTTTTCTGTTAGAACAAGCTGTCAATATAGCTTAGCCCACCTTAATTATTCTCAACCTGTTGTAAACACTCCATCTGTTATTTTCTACTTGTCATCATACAATGAAAGCATTCATCAATATAAAGCTAGGTCCAATAATATACTTACAAGTATTGAATTTGTCACATGAAAATAGTATAAGTAAATCTGTCTTCAAATGTACTATGCCATTATAATTTTAGCATGTATAACTGGAAGTGGTAATGATCAACAATTGGAGACCATGCTTATGGTCAAAACGACAACTAAAAAGAGAATAGGAGATATAGTAGTAGCATCTCATGTTCCATTGATTTGGCCCTTATCATTTACTCTTTACATGTCCACTCATGATTCACTGTCTATTGTATATTCAATCACCACCTTCTGTTGCTTCTTGTAGACTGCACAACTCTGTGGACCATTGTTCCGGAGATTGGTCACGGAGCCGCTTGGCGCCATATTTTGTCCATGTGGCACTGGGGATGCGTGCAAAGGGCGTTGTTGCGCCAGGTTTAGGCTGAGGAGCTGGGCTGTTCTCCGCAAGATAGGTCCATGGGACTCCATCCAAGAGATGGCGAGGATCTACGAGTACACCATGGGGATCCTCATCTTCCTCCCCATCGCCATCCTCGCGTGGTTTCCCTTCGTGTCTGAGTTCCAGACTCGGCTGCTCTTCAACCAGGCCTTCAGTCGGGGGCTGCAGATCTCGAGGATCCTCGCCGGCCAGAATGGCAGCGGCTCAAAGAGGGACTGATCGACCATGGGTGCTTTCTCAGGGTCGACATGTATATTATACACTGATGTAACTCTGCTCATATATCGATCATCATTGTTTTAACTTGCCACCATATGGCGGTTCTCAGAGTTCCCTTCTGGCCATCATGTTCATGTATGAAGAAGCATTATGGTGTTACGATGTGTAGTTTCTATTGTTTATTGCTTGTTGCGGCGTGAGAACGTCCAAAATTTTATTGAGCAATTGATTGCATATTCAGCGGACAGCTGCATGCGTGCTGCAACTAATGCCCTCTGTTTACTTGGCTCATCCTTGTTTGGTCCATGCCGCATTATATATATGATTCTTGCACTGTTTTGCCGTGTCCAATGCCATATTCTATTGCTGATCACAATGATTTTGGATCTTTGTTAATTTATCCCTGAGATTGGTCGTGCTGGTTGCTCGGATGCCTGCGTGCGGCCAAACACATGCACGGCGCGGCACGCACAAGCATTGCCGCATCTGCCAGGGGTCAGCTCAGCTCGCGTGGTGCATTTGCGATCAATGTTCTGTACGTACGTGCATGATCGAACGATACCAGAATTGTAGCGATGGCGAATTGCCAGATCACGGTAGTTGTAGTCTTGTAGCGCGTGGCGATAGCGATCAAGGTAGTTAGCCGTTTCTTCAGCTCGTGTCTTATCTTATCCAACAACTTCGTAACTGTGTATTTATCCATCATCTCCTTTGCACCACGCAGCATGCCGGATCTCTATAAATACATCTGCCGTAGCTTCCATCGTGTTAAACCCAACCCCTTTCTTTTCTTTTAATCTTCCACACCACACACGCACGCAGCATATATCGGCGACGATGGGGCGCACCAGCTGGTGCCTGGCGCTGCTGGTTTGCCTACTAGTGGCAGCCGCCAGTGTGAGCAGCACCACCGTGTCCTACGACGAGCGGAGTCTAGTCATCGACGGCCAGCGCCGCATCGTAATATCCGGATCGATCCATTATCCTAGGAGTACCCCAGAGGTAACTTGAGTTACTAACCATTTGTGCATTATATGTTTGTAGTGTACGATATGATACTGATCAGTGTACCAATGCTCTTGCGTGCATGCATCTGTTGACCTTTTTAATTTACTTCACGGCATTCTCCATATATTAATTTTTATTATTATGAATCCATATATTATTACACCGAACATTAATTTGATTCTCCTACTTAATTTATTTTTTAATATTATGAAAAAGAGAGCTTCATACACCGAACATCTTAACTACTACAGAAAGTAAGTCCACAAACGCAACCATGATGAACCAATATAATTCATATGATTAATAATAGCCATTGTATTCACAAAGTGATAAAATAGATAAAAATCAATCTCAACCGTAAGATGAAATAGACTATTCTACCGCTTTCCAGCTTATATAGACCGGTCGCCCAAAAGACAAAAATGACAAGCAGCAACAGGAACCATCTAAAAAAATTACATAATTCAGAATACAAATATATTTACAAATTACTACAAATAACACATTTAGCAAATCAATAAAAATAGAGGTAATGATCTCGATAAAGCACGGTCAATTATTTGTTGAAATGATAATGTTACTAGTTATAAATCACAATTATACACTTCCTACTCTATCCGTTTTATTTTGTTTGACATCAGTTAGTTCAAAAATGAACGCCAAATATAAAGGGAAGGAGGGGTATAAAACTATGTTATAAAAAAAATGTGTAAGCTAATCACTGTAAATTAACAGTATTTAAACACGCTTCAGGCTAGTTAATTCGATTCTCCTATTTAATCTTATGCAGATGTGGCCTGATCTAATCAAGAAGGCCAAGGAGGGTGGTCTCGACGCAATCGAGACTTACATCTTTTGGAACGGGCATGAACCGCACCGCCGTCAGGTTAATTAGTTATTTTGCACACAAGAATCTTCCTATTACGGCAACCATGCATGCTATGATTCATTTATATTCTCGATAGAATAGCGACACATGTGTTTAACTATAGATGTGTTTGGTTCGCTGCCACACTTTGCCACGTCACGGTTGTGGCTGTCACAGGTTGCTAAACAGGTGTTTGGTTCTTTGCCACAGTTGTGGCTTGCCACACTTTAACAATAGTATGTCCCACGTGTCATAGACTTATGTTTTTGTCAATTTTGCCACACTTTATGGCTAGCAATTTGATAACCACACTTTTTGTGGCTGTCACAACTTGCCTAAGCTTAGTTGTGGCAAAGTATGGCCGGCAACCAAACACACCCTATACCTTAATTGCTTTGGTCTGCAGTACAATTTTGAGGGGAACTACGATGTCATCAGATTCTTCAAGGAGATCCAGAATGCTGGCATGTACGGCATCCTTCGTATTGGCCCGTACATCTGTGGCGAGTGGAACTATGGGTATGTATGCCATTATCCTATGCTTAACAAGTTTGATTGAAAGTGATAAGGAACATTATAGATTGATTCGAAGTAATAGGAGAATATAATATTTCTTTGTCACATACTAAATCCATTCTTTTTCTATAAATTGTGTAGAGGACTTCCTGCTTGGCTACGTGACATCCCTGGGATGCAGTTTAGGTTGCATAACGAGCCTTTTGAGGTAATGAAACAAAAAAAAACAATTTGTTGTCATAAATTATGTAGACTTTTACATATTCTTTTTTGTTTTGCTGTGGAACAGAATGAGATGGAGACTTTCACCACTCTTATAATCAACAAGATGAAGGATGCAAACATGTTCGCTAAACAAGGTGGCCCAATCATACTTGCTCAGGTAATGGAATGATCGATCATTCATAAATCAACTATGATCGCCTAATGGAGATTATCATATTAATTATAATCTACTTTCTCCTTCCAAGATATTGGCATTATTGAAACTATACAGATTGAGAATGAGTATGGGAATATCATGGGAAAATTAAACAACAACCAGTCCGCGTCTGAATACATCCACTGGTGTGCGGACATGGCGAACAAGCAGAACGTCGGTGTCCCTTGGATCATGTGTCAGCAAGATGATGATGTGCCGCATAATGTGGTGAGTATTGAGTTTTAGTTGCACAAAAATAGAGAATATTACTTAAATAGGCATGAGTTCTCTTTATCAATCAGCTAACATGCACATCTCGTTGTTTTGGTTTTACTTTAGGTCAACACTTGCAATGGATTCTATTGCCATGATTGGTTTCCAAATAGGACGAACATCCCCAAGATTTGGACAGAGAATTGGACTGGCTGGTAAATTAAATTATTTTGAACATGGAGTAGGTGTATCTTAATATGCTGGACTTGAAATATACTGACCTGAATCATACCATAAGGTTCAAAGCGTGGGACAAGCCAGACTTCCATCGGTCAGCTGAAGACATTGCTTTTGCAGTGGCGATGTTCTTCCAAAAGCGTGGATCTTTGCAAAACTACTACATGGTATGGCTATGGACCTTATCTACCTCTTTTACAGTTGATATTTTTTCACTATTTTATTAAGCTGAACCTTTTATTATGATTTTTTATTAGTATCATGGTGGAACCAATTTTGGTCGTACATCAGGAGGCCCGTACATCACGACCAGCTATGACTATGATGCACCTTTGGATGAGTATGGTAATTAAGTTTACATTTGCACACATGATATTTTAGGCTAGTTTATTATTTTGGTGAATAAGGTAGAGACTTTCTGGTGTAATATTAATCTTGTTGTTCCAATTTGAACAATAGGTAATCTTAGGCAGCCCAAATATGGCCACTTGAAGGAGCTTAAATCCTGAGAACTTAAATCCCTTCATGACTGACAAGAAGGGTACCTTTAGGAAGAATGAGCTCTTAGAACAGATCACCACATCAACAGACCAAAGCGATTACTTGTGGTATATGACAAGGTAATGGCAAACAATTAACTCTATATCTTCTTTTACTTATAATATTTTATTGAATATATGATGATGTAAATAATTCAAAATACAAATATATATGTAGCCCTGATCACAATGGAGAGGGGAGCTACACATTGTATGTGAACACTACTGGCCATGAGCTTTATGCCTTTGTCAATGGAAGGCTTATTGGTGAGTGTCAAATTCTGCTCCTATACAACAAGATTGTTTTGTTGCACCATTCCTTTCTTTGTGGGTCAATGCCGCTACTGTTTATCGACAAAGTAAGAATATGTTTGGCAGGACAAAACCATTCTGCTAATGGGGATTTTATCTTCCAACTCGAGTCACCAGTGAAGCTTCATGACGGGAAAAACAACATTTCTCTTCTGAGCGCCACCGTTGGCCTCAAGGTTCTCAAATAATTTCTTCTTGACTACTCACTTCATCGTAGCAATGAACCCATCTCTTTACTTGCAACCATGTACACCAACCAATATATAAGTCTTTTTCTATTCTTTTCAAACAGAACTATGGTCCTTTGTTTGAGAAGATGCCTGCCGACATTGTTGGAGGTCCAATTAAGCTTATGGACAACAATGGCACTGGGATTGATCTCTCCAACAGCTCATGGTCTTACAAGGTACGTAATATCTTATCTTTCAATTCTTTGTTAGTTGTCAACTCTATTGATATTAATTACCGTTCTTGATATCTTGCATAGGCTGGCTTGTCCGGTGAGTACAGGCGGATTTATCTTGACAAGCAACCACCCTACAAATGGATTAACCACAATAATGGCGCCAATATCATCATTAACAGGCCCTTTACTTGGTACAAGGTATTGCTTTGTTTACTTAATCTGAAATCCAATACATTCATCCTTTCTTTCATCGGCTAAAAGAAATAATTCTAATATTTAATAAGGTTGTCGATCCTTTCTTTCACCGGCTAAAAGAAATAATTCTAATATTTACTCATGTTCATCCTTTCTTTCATTGGATAAAATAGTTAATTCTATTTTTTTCATGTAGACAACATTCCAAGCTCCCGCAGGTGAGGACGCAGTGGTGGTAGACCTTCTAGGGCTGAACAAGGGTGTGGCATGGGTAAACAAACGGCAACAGCCTTGGCCGCTATTGGCCATCGTACGTAGCGGCGGAGATGAGCGGCTGCCACCATTGCGACTACCGCGGCGTTTTCCAAGCGGAGGGCAACGGCACCAAGTGCCTCACGGGCTGCGGGGAGCCATCGCAGCGGTTCTACCACGTACCACGCTCCTTCCTCAAGGCCGGCGAGCCCAACACCCTCATCCTCTTCGAGGAGGCCGGCGGCGACCCCTCGGCGGTCGGCCTCCGCACCGTGACGGCGGGCGCCGTGTGCGCCTCCTCGGGCGAGGTCGGTGACGCCCTCACGCTCTCCTGCGGCCTGCACGGCAAGACGGTATCGAGCGTCGACGTGGCCAGCTTTGGTTTGGAGCGTGGCCAGTGCGGCGCCTACGAGGGCGGCGTACGAGGCGTTCAAGGCGGCATGCGTCGGGAAGGAGTCGTGCACGGTGCAAATCACCGATGCGTTCAACGGCGCCGGGTGCGTGTCCGGCGTGCTCACCGTCCAGGCCACTTGCTGATCGATCGCATGTCTTTAATTAGTTTAGTTAGGTCTTTGATTAATTAGTCACACCCAGGTTGGCTAGCTAGCTAGCTTGTTAATTAGGTTAAACCATTGCGTCCCTGGTGGATGCGGTCGGCTTGGTAGGAGTAAAAAGTGGGTTAGATTAGTGTGTTCTGATCAACTTGCAGCTGGCGGTTGATTAATTGCAAGTTGCTGAGCTGTAATATATTTTGGGACCAATTGCATCTATAAAGTACTTCACCACTCAGTTACGAGTATATGTAATTTTGTGCTCTGAAATGTGTGATTTTTTTCCTATCAGATGGTTCATGTTGTTTTATTTTACTCAATTGGATTATTTATTTTTTCTCTATCTGTCAATTCTCCAAGAGTGGGAGGATGGGAATGAGCTGGAAGGAAGGCTCTAGAACACTCTTACATCTTACGGTTGAGATTGAGTTTATTTATTTTGTTGTTTTCCAAATCCAGCGGCTAATATTATTTAGATGATGTGGCTCATTCTTGTTGTATTTTTTGGTTCACTTTTCAATAGGTAAGATTGGCTTCTATACCGAGGAAACATTGGCTCGGTCTTTTTTTAAGAAGAAACTATGTTGTAGTTTGTAAATTAATTTATTCGACAAATGATTTCATCTTTGAATATCTTATGTGTCCTTTTACCAAGTAAAAAATTAAGGTGGACTCGCATGGGGGTATTCAATCTACTACAACCGTTCACCGAAAACATTTGCTCTCATGCAATATATATTATTGTCACTTGTCATCAGCTCATGCATGCATGATTCCTATGTCATATCTGCATATTAATTAGGTACATCTAAATATGAATTAAACTTATCATACGTACAGCGTTATCGTGTATGACAATATATGAATTAAACTGCAGGATTATACACATATGAGGCTATGGTTTAATTGGCACAGGAACGAGAGCTTCTGCGATAGCGAAAGAAATGGTCTACGATATACTCAAGCAAAAAAGTATAGCTGTTGCTAGCTAGCGTTAGGCTTGATACTTGGGTATATATATATAGGCTACACACGAATTTTATAGTTACTTGATTGTGAAGTAAAGTGGTACACCCAAATGCTTCCTAAGTAACAGAAGAACTAAGCTAAAGTAGCCATGAAAAAGAATAGCTGGATATTGACATGCTAGCTAGTTATAGCAACTTAGCATTTGCATCTTCTGACATGTGATCCTTCTGAAAAGGGCACAAGTTTATTGCCAAATGTTCTTTCTACTAAGCCATGAATCTCATCATGGGTATGTTTTTTTATCGGTTCCGTACTTTTCTGCTAGTAACACCCAGGGCGCTGGTTGTCACATGATCTCCACCGAGTCGTGTATGTCACTATGTGATGTAATTTACTTTCATCTTCATCGGTTATATATACTCCCTCTCATTTTATATAAATGACATTGATTAGCTTAAATTTAAGCTAACCAACGTTAAATAAAAAAACACAGAGGAATCAGTAGCTCAGAGTAGGCACCTCGCGAGTCAATCTCTGGCTCTACGCATGAGCGTTCATGCAGGAGCTGGACCGAGTCCTTCGGCTCGACGCAGAACAACGCCACGTCGTGGGATGGCACGGCTGATCATGCGTGTACACCGCCCAATTAAAGAGTAGATTAATATCTTGTTTTCCCTCAAATAGATCAATGCATCCAAAAAAAAAAGTCTATACGTATTCTAAACTTATACTGACACGGTATAAAAAAAAACTTATACTGACACTGACGTGGTGAGCAGTCTGTGAGTTAATCTAGATACTTTGTAACTTTCATCTAGATGAATTGAATAGTTGAGATTTTTGTTAGTAAGGGAAGTATGAAAAATTTAGTACGTATAGCAAAAACGTTGTCAGTTAACACAACAAAAATCCTGAATTTAAATTCAATCTCATGTCTGTTTCCACATCTAAGTATGTAACAGCCACTGACACGAGTAAAAAAATGACTCGGGACTGCCTACAAAGTCCTCTTTTTTAGGTGGACCACCCTACGAAAAATCGTTTTTGTCGAAAAAACGAAAATTTATAATTTGGGTATTTTTGACGCCTAAAAGTTGGAAATGTTCAATTTACAATCCCTCTTGCCGCTGCTGCCAAAAGCCATCAATATGGACTCGCCACTTCCCTCCAGGCCGGAGGACGCCGTTGTCTCGCTGTGCCCGAGACAATGTCGTTGCTTGCTGCCACGCTAGAGGATGCGGCCACTCCCACCATGCGTTGCCGGTTGCACAACTGTTGCACTGTCATAGCGTTCGCGTGCACCGGCACTACAGCCCGAGGCTACCGCAGTTCGCCCTCATGGTGCAGCCCGCCTCAATTGCTCCCCACCATCGCCGTCACTGGAGGCCGCACATCGTGCATGCCATCGTCAAAGGCCGCCCGCCACACGTTGCATGCCTGGATCTAAGAGAGATGGCCAGTGTGATGTGCACGGGGTGGCCCGATCTTTCGGTGAGTTGATGATAACTACAATTTGGGAGAAACGTTGACGATCCGACTACAACCGTACGAGACGTTGTTGTGTTGCGCCTTAGCGATCGATACACCTCTCCGAAGTTTTGTTAATCTTGCGGTGCAGATCAACCCTATTCCTGCAAGCAATCGAGAACAAGCAAGAACAAAATAAAAGCAATTGAATTGCTAGATAAACAAGACACACAAATATAAGTCGATACACGATAAAGTGGGGTTCCGAACAAGCAGATGGACGGTCTAGCTGACACGTGCGCTGCGAGCGAAGTAGCAATGGCTAAACTTACAATTAACAAAACCCCAACTAACCCTAACAGGGTACCTGGCTATTTAAAGGGGTGGAGAAGATCATAGGGGCGTCCTCCCCCTGTTTGGGGCGCAGCCCCACTTGGGGCTGGGTCCCAAACAAAGTTACAAGCCCACTGGCCCATTATAGGTGGCGCAACACCTTGTTTCCTTGATTCTCAAGGACTCAGATGAAATTTGGCGATGAGGTTCGATCCGTTTGAAAGAGGACTCTAAGAGCTTTCCATCAAGTACTTATGGGCCTTAAACGGAGCTTGTATGTAGAATTGGCGGCCGTTTGAATTCAGCGTTATCGCGGATGGCCGAATTGGATTCCAGAATTTGATGGGCTTCATCAACATCTTTGCATGCACCGTGGGTGACGTGTTTATCATCCATATTTAGCTCCAATTATTATTTGCACTCCTAAAGACACAAATGTAGATATTTTTATCATTAGGTAGCGCCATGTTCATAATGTACTCAAATTGGAGGTTGTTATAAAACGAGATCACCTGCGGGTATATGATGTGATCAATGCTTGTATCCATGGATGTCATGGTCACATCACAGTGGGAGAGAGAAGAAGAAATAGGAGAGAGAGAGGGGGGAGAGGAGTGGATGGAATGAGTAGATAAGGATGGCTGACGGGTCTATGCGTGGATAAGGATTGCCACTTTATTGCCTATCCGCAGAATTCAAATTTTGCGGATGGGCCTCCTTACGGGCAACCTGTGAAAATTAATTTTTCAAGCGGCCCGTGAGTATATGGCGTTGAATCTATTTTTGTAGACGGGCCTAGTCCCGCTGAGAAAAATAAGTCTTCCACCTACAAAAATTGTTTTTTGGCGTAGTGCGAGGTTTTACCGCTTATCTATGACAATTGGTATCAGAGCCCGGTTAGCTCTGTGGAAATGTCTGTCCATTTTGTGCCCATGTGATTTCGTGATCGCTTTTCGTCACCACCTTTATGTCAAGTAGTCCCACATTTGCCTATGCCACGTCATGGAAGCGGCGGTGTTGAGGTCGTCGTCAAGAGGAGATGACGGATTCATGAAGTGCTTGATGCTGACCCACATTAAATACCATGAGTGTTCATTGTGGATAGGATGAACTTGCATATTTAGGCTCTTTAGAAGACCATCAAGCCTGACGAGACATGATTTGAGTATCGCAAAGACTAGCTCGCTCTGGCGGCGATCCTATATGTTATTCCGTCTGAGATGCTCGCCTCTCTTGTGCACAAGCACACGGTTTGAGTTCTGCATGGGATGCGGTCAAAACTCTGCATGTCGGAGTGCAGCATGTGCTTAGGTGAATACGCGACAACTTCTGAATGACTTCGGGGATATTAAAGTCAAGGAGGGGGAAATGCATGGTTGACGACTTCTCTCTATGCACTACTGGATTGGCAAACAAAATCTGTATTTTTGGTGGCAAGATCACGGACAAGCGGTGACAATAGAAGTCATCTTCGTCGCCCTCTTTTGACAACCAGGGTTGCCTCCTCCTCGCAAAGGAGCCATGGCTCACCCGGTTTGTGCTTTGTTAGAGATATGGTGAAGAAAGTGGCTTGGGTGGTGGCAAGACAAGGCATGGCTGAGGCAGTGGTAGGAAGGAGACGAAACCCTCCTCTTTTGCGCCAGGCCATTAGTGTGCATCTGACGAGTTCCATAGCTATGACAAGCATTTGTTGATGGCATTCGTGACACTGAACTCCTTTCCTAGCCCATGGGCTAGAGGGCTTGAGAGGGCCATGCAGAGCAGGATGGCGCCATGCTTTACTTGCTAAGGCGACCATGACTTCACTTGAATCCCCGCTGTCCCAAACACAAATCTCCACCATGCCATCGCCGCGCGTCAAGATCATGAAGAAAAGGTACTAGTGTTGGTGGGTTTGGTAAAGAGCTAAGGAAAGCGACGGTAGATGCTTGACACAATTGGCAAAAAACCACATGTCGAATGCTCATTCGGCCTTCTTCGTGCTTGAAGCCAATATATGTGGTATTGTTTGCCATTGGATCTAGGGTGGTCACGACTCATGAAATGGACATAGGGAGGTGGTGATGGCCTGGCTTTGGGGGTGATGGGGGAGGACGAGTTGGCGAGAATGGAGGAAGGGGAGGTAGTGGGTTTTTATATGGCACCAACTAAGTCAATGATAGTCAGCCACAATGTAGACTAACTGAAGCCCCGTTTTATGGACTGCCAAAATATCAAACATTACAATGTGCGATGGATCATGTTTGCATCGGCGGGGGAGTGAGTTAGAATTTTTTCCATCCTCCCTCATGCATGGCTATGGCTTATAAGCCATCCATTTGTTTTTTTTCCTACCGGTTTGGAAGAATTAGTTTAGGGCAGGAATTCAGTGTGAACCGGTCATGAATTGTCGGTTTCAATGGGTATTTTTGTGGTGGTGCTCCCTCTAGCAGATCTAACTCCCTGGTCTCTCCACCATTGGATGTGTCCCTCCTCTCCACTAACGTGCGTGTGATGGGCAAGGGAGGAGGAGGTTGTGTTGGCATACCAAGGAACATTTGTGTTGTTGCTGAAGAACAAGAGTGGAGTCAGAAGGCTTTGATGTGGCAAAGTCCTAAGGACCCCTTTGAATATGTGAAACTGTGCTGAATAGTAAGAACAGCAAATTGTATTTATTTTTGAAATAAAACTCTCCTATTACATACTATATGGGGTCACTTTTTATAGGCTAACAATTCTAAGGATTCCCCTTTTCTATACAGGAAATTATAGTAGTGCCCTCATGATCTTACGTGGTGGGGAGTCTATAGACCTTTTCTTTTTCATGGGCCCTTAGTGAGCTTGTCATGGACTAGCCTACTGTCAAATATGGATCCTTAGTGGGCCTTTGTTTGCCTTTGGCTCCTGATGGCTTTGTTGTGCCCTTTGTCGGTTGTGTTGGCTTCGCTAGCTCCGCCTCGAGTTTCACTTGCTTCATTGGCTCTGCCACGGGCTCCGCCATCTCCTTCTAAGGCTTCGTCATCTCCTCCTAAGGCTTCGTAATCTTTGTCTTTGACTCACATTTGGCCCCCCTTGAAGTCCCAATTTGTCTGGTAATTAGCCAAAGGGAGCTATCGGGTCATGTCTCTAACAATTTGCTCGCTCGAAAGGATGCGTGAGGAGTGGAGGGGTACAACCATTCAAGGGATCCGAGCAGGATTGCACTAGCTACCATTGATACAGATTCATGCATCCATAACGGGCTATAATTGATGACTCATCACGTTGTCATCTTCAATGGGTCGTAGTTGTGATCCGTTAAACATGATGCGCTCTTTGTAGAGAGGGGGTTTTAGGTTCAATTTTCATACATGCATAATTTGCATTAAAAAATGTGGATTTGGCTAAGATGTAGTAACATGTTTTGCTAAAAATAAAAAAATATATCACAATATTACCTTAAAATAAAAAAAATCTAAGAAACATGTTATGCTCTGCCCTTTTACTATAGGAATATTTACTTTATTCGACTTTATATGTGACTATCCACTTATATTTAACTAATCTTTAATATTTAATACTATGGAGATTAAGAGGTAATTTCCAAAATTGCACCAATAGTAGATTAACTTCATCGCCATATATTTTTAAAGGGTTTTTTTTACATAAATTAAAAAAACGTGATATGTCATCAGTGCTGATTGAACAGTCACGGATGGCCTTTTTTCATTACTGACCAATGAATATAGTAACAGGGCATATACCCGTCACAAAATGGGTTTCCACTTACCACCTGTCATAGGTCATGTGTTCTGCTTAGTTTAAAGTAGATTATTGAGCGGTTTGTTCAGCAGACTATTCCCTTGATTATAAGGATATGTCAGGTATTATGATGAATAAAAGTAACAAATAAAAACAAGAGCTACAACCAATGCGCTATAAGAAAATATCTTTTTTTGGAAGAATAGAGTAAATAACCCAATTCAACGATTTGGTAAATAGTCTTACAAGGAATAAGAGCAAGTACGCTATAAGCTGGTGTGGAGGGGAGAGAATAAAAATAAGAATGATGGACTCTATGCAAGAAAGAGCTATAAGTCAACTTGTTAAGTTGGCTCTACTATTACCCTTGCTTAGTGTTGTTTGTTGGGACTTAATGTTATAGGACGATAGACATATAAACGATAAAGAACAAAGATCAATCATAGAGGACACGAGATTTTAACGTGGAAAACCCTCCTAAGGTGGGAGAGAAAAAACCACGGGTGCCAGCCAGCAAAAGTCTTCACTATATCGGGGTGAGGTTACAACGCCGAACGACAGCTTACAAGAGGTATATATATCGGTGAAATCCTAATAGGATACTGATCCGTGCGCTCCTGCCCAAACCGGCCCTCTTGTCAACTAGTATAACTAGATTTGGATCATAATTCAACACTTAATGCATGGCTTGCATTTAGCTCAACGGTTTTCGCTGCCTATAAAAGTTGGCCATGTCACCATGATTTTTGTTAATATATGTATAACATTCAAAAGAGATCAATGGTGATGACAGTGAATCTACCACCACCAACCTATTCACTGGCATATGGATCTGTCCATAGGACTCACCGGTCACCACCACCAACTCCTACCATAAAAGTAAAAGTATGGATATTCATGTGGTGATTGAAAAGTAAATTTTAATAAGAATATATAATAGAAGTCTTTTATTAATCCCATAAAAAAGTATAGGTATTTCGAACAGTGACGAGTGGGTTGAGAAAGGGTGGTGTAGTTCTGAACTAAAGAAGGAACTATCTATGCTTTTTTTACCATGAGAATGATACACACATGTATAGTTTTTGGTAAAATTGGTTCTATAGCATCAAAAGTTTTTAGGTCTTTGTATCATGTATGTCTAACTTCATCTATGTGCATGTCTTTTCTTTTGAAAAAGAAAAAATAATTTGGATTAGAACAATAGACTTGTCATATTCAGTTGCTCAATGCATCGGTGACGGGATCACCTGACTAAACAGTGGACCTGAACCAGTGATAGGCTGATAGCTGTAGCTTGAGAGTTGAGACGAGTCCAACATGTTGCCTTTTAAAGCGCTCCCTTTTGCTTCATAAAAGAACTGATCGTCCAATGGACATAGATCGGCATAGCCGGTTTAAAATCTTGTCTTGTTCAATTGAGAGCAGAGGGGAGGGGGAGTTATTAGTAACAAACATTATTCAGATTCCAAACTTTGATAATCTTTTTTAATCAATAAATGTACAATTATGATATATTGTCAAATTATGCGATATACCCACAACTTTTATGATAACAGAAAAACATGTGAACAAAGTTGAAAATTGATGATGCTATCCCACAGTACGAGTAGTTTTGTTCTCCATCACTCAGCAGCCGTACGGCGCCGACATCCATTGGTACACATGAAACAAACAAACATTTCGAAGCCAGGAAATATTATTCCATTCGTTTTTGTTCCTCAAAAGAAAAGCACAAAAAAAAAAGAAAGCCCCAGAAAACCAGCCGAAGAGCGAGCCAAGGCCTGGCCCCACGCGTCAGCCACAGCCAGCACCAGTCCCAAATTCCAATTCCTTGCTTCCCTCGCCGGCCACCTCCCCCTCCCGTGTTCCCTTCCCCCCGCCGCTTTGATGATCCCCGTCAGCGCCGAAAAAAAAAAGAAAAGAAAGAAAAAAAGCAAAGCGCGGCCACCACCATCTCATCCCCTTCACTCCCCTCGAAAGAAGAAGGGCAAAGCAGCAAAAGCGAAAAAGCGCGCACTCCGCACTCACACTCTCCTCCGGCTCTCCCCCTCTCCGCTTAAGAAGATGCCTTCCCCCCTTCTCCTTCCCTTCCTCACCACTCGCCGCCACTACCGCCACTGCCTGGTTGATCGAGCGCTCGATCGGTCGTCGCCGCCGCCGAGGGAGGCATGGCGGCGAGCGGAGGAGGAGGAGGGATGCCGTCGGGGCAGCAGCCGTCGCTGCGGCGGGGGATGTCGAGGGCGTTCACAATGAGGCCGGAGGGGCTCTCCGGGGAGGACGGAGGGGACTACAAGGGGGAGGAGAGCGAGCTGGTGCCCTCCTCGCTCGCGCCCATCGTCCCCATCCTCCGAGCCGCCAACGAGATCGAGGAGGAGAACCCGCGCGTCGCCTACCTCTGTGCGTGCATTTTCATTTCGTTTACTTAGTTTACTCTTTTGCGTATATATTACTATTTCAGTGAATTTCAGATGTTTTTTGATTATGACTTGATACGTAACCACATGTTTTATGGTTTTAAAAGTGTTTCATAAAACTCTACCCTTATTCGAATCTGGATTCATTTCAGAATATCTAAAACGAATAATTTTCAAAGTAGTGATGAGTTTGAACCTACATGATGAACAAATTAGCTATAACAAAATTTACATGGCCTCTATATTTAATGCCCCTACCCTACTCATCATAGTACCTAAGTTTTTGTGCAACTTTGATTATAAAATATGGGGTTTTGTGGAATTTACTCTTTTTATTTAGTTTTGGCTGTTTGTATGGTTGCCCTATCTGTTGCCTGCACAACAATGCTCGCTCTGAATACACATACACAAAGCACGCGTATGCACTACTGTCTTGAGGTACTATTGGATAGTTCACACATTTTGACCACACCATTTAGTTTAGTGCATCCGTTGCTTCAACATCAATGTTTCCTTCCTTAGAAGAGCATCATTTCAAGATAGTATCCGTTACTTTTTTTATTATTATTGAAGACTTGTGCATGTTTATCTCCAATGTACCTTTGCTTTGAACTTAGCCTCTTGTTGATGATGTGAGTGAGTGTGGTTTTCTATTTTTGCTAAACAAGGCCGGTTTACCGCATTTGAGAAGGCTCACAATATGGATCCAAACTCAAGTGGACGAGGAGTTCGGCAATTTAAAACATACCTCTTGCATAGGCTGGAGAAGGTAACTAATCAATACTTTAAGTGCGCTGCATGCAGGAATCATATATCTTTTGTTGTTTAGTGCATCCATGTTTCTTTTAAAGTTACATTGTTTGAACTCATATGATATGAATCGGAAATTCAAGAAAATTGCAGTAAGTACCAGAAAACGTGAGACTAGTTGACAATAATGGTGTAACGAATATGTCGGTACAATTTCTGAACTAGGTCTGGTCTTAGGTAATTGGTAACCATATGCAGGAAGGCTGAGATGCTGTCATGACAATGATGACACATGGCAGCGAATATGGTGAATGTGTGTGCTCCTTTCCATGGTAGACACAGAGGGAAGGAGGGGGGGGGGACAAGAGTATACCACTTCCATAGGGGCCCACTGTGCAAGAAATATTTCATATATTTGATTGATGATGCTGGTCATTGCCAATTTGCATGTTGCCAGTGTCGTCATCCACCTTCAAAACCACCCTAGGGTGTTATTTTGCTGATTTGCTCCAGTTTTGTTATGGTATACAGCCTGGTTTTATACTTCAGTGTGTGAAGTAGACAAACCATAATACTTGAGGGATTGAAGTCGACTCTATAAAGATCTCATCGTCATTAACACCATAAATTTTAGTAATGGTGAGTTTCTATTTTAATTATGGATCCAACTTTATATCTCATCCTTTCAAACTAGAGGATGTATGGCCATGATGCTTTATAGCACCCATGTCAAATTTCACCGGTCAAGTAGGATTCTTTGAGGATTATAAAAGTTTCCCACGATCCTTTGCTCGCCAACGTAAAGCACCCAAAAACCTGATTATGTGGCCCCCACAGAGTACTATGCTAACTAGCCTTGCGGTTTTACCATATGATCAGAGGTTTCACAGTCCTATAGCTAATGTCTCTGTCACCCATTAGAACTCTTATGGTGTGGCAGTTTCTAGAATTTGTCCCAAACCAAGTATCGCCTGGTGACCAGTTTTTACTGCAGTTATTTAGAGGTGATAGCTTGTCTTGATACTAGCCGTCACAATATTTCTATTAAGCTTGGCAGAGTGATTAATGCAGAAGCCAATATGTCTCAATTAATTTCTGGAATACAATTGTGAAGAGAGATGTTATATTATTTACCTTCATAAAGAATAACTTGAATGAAGTTTTCATGCAGAAGATTGATATAAATCCCTAAAATATTTTGACAATCATCATTGCTCAGAGTAAAAGTGCTTCAGCATCTTAATTGCTCCAACTCACTTTCAACATATTATGTATTGCTTGCTTTGACGTATGTTATTTGACAGGATGAACAAGAGACGCAACGCAGACTTGCAGGAACAGATGCAAAAGAGATTCAGCGATTTTATGAGCACTATTGTAGAAAGAATCTTGAGGAGGGTATCCAGACGAAAAAACCGTGAGGAACATTGTCACATTATATTAGCTACCATTTTGTACAAAATGCAAATGGCTCAGATTTAATCTATGTTCGTTTGAATGTCTTAGGGAAGAGATGGCTAGACACTATCAGATTGCGTCCGTCCTATATGATGTGCTAAAAACAGTGACACCTGAGAAATTTCACTCCGAGGTTCTGCAATCTGCAGCCAACAATTATAAATAATGTTTTTCCTGTTTTTGTAAACCATGAAATATGATAACCTGGAACAATTGGTTGCAGTTTGATAAGTATGCTAAAGTGGTTGAAAAGGAGAAAGCTACCTTCTCACACTACAACATCCTACCCCTTAATATTTCTGGTCCGCCACAACCAGTAATGGAAATTCCTGAGGTCATATACCTTAATTTTATTTTGGAATTACTTCTTAAATACCACATTTATTTGATAAATTCCGTAAGTTGTAAAAGTGATCTTGTGCTCTAAAATTGGCAGATTAAAGCAGCAGTGGACCTTCTTCGTAAGATACAGGGCCTTCCAAAGCCAAGGCTTGATCCAACTCCTATTGCCAAAGAGACGGATGTACCTGTTGTTCGTGATTTGCTTGATTGGCTCTGGCTTACATTTGGATTTCAGGTGCAAAATAACCTAACACCTAATTTATTTTTATTTTTTTTGAAACCGAGGCGAAACTTCGTTTTGCTTTTATATTAAGAAGAAGAGAATTGACCCAGCTAACACCTAATTTTCACTGTCTTCAATCTTACTCAATCACCTAACTTGATCCCATAGTTTGCATGACTGCATGAGGAACCTTCTGGATTCCATTTGTTTATCGCACTGAACTATTTCGATCTTATAGAATTTTTTTCTTTTGAAATAGTTATGGTCTTATGGATATCTATTTGCAAAGTATAAAAGTTTCAGTACTTCATTGGGTATGGATCTCAGAAGTTTAGTTCACAACTTCGTATGACAGTACAGTCTGGAATCTTCTTATTGTCCACTTATTTATTGTTGAACCATTTCTCTCTTTTTGAACTTTGTTCTTTGATCCAGTTACGGATATCAAGTTATGAACTATAAACGTTTGGTACTACCTCCGTCCCATGAAACAAGTTTTTCTGGCACCTAGACGTGCACTGTCTAGATACGATACCCAAAAAGATTCTGACGGAGGTAGTACTTCATTTTGTATGTAACTGAGAATTTAATGCTATGACAATCAAAATACACAGTGAGGTTACACCGTATAATAATTTGTTTAAATCAAAGTAATGAAACCTGTTATGCTTATGGTTTTGTTTAACCCCGAACCGTGTTCATTGATGAGGTTATATCATATTGAAAGCGAATTCTTTCCTGTAAATTCTTTATGCAACACCCCAAACATCTGTTTACCTACTCCAGACTAAATAGTTTTTACCCCTTGTTGAACTTCATGGGAAATATTCAAATATATTTTTATCTGTTGTAGATACAAATAATTGTGGTGGCTTTTGAGTTGGGTGGCTAGACTCCACAGTTTATCTGTGAACACCTGCCCTGTTATTTGTTTAGTATTTGATACCATGTTTTGTTTCATTGTTGCAGAAAGGCAATGTTGAGAATCAGAAGGAGCATTTGATTTTGCTGCTTGCAAACATTGATATGAGAAAGGGGGGTAATGTATACCAAATTACGAGACACAATCATGTGGTAAATATTCTTTTTGAAACTTCATTTAATATTACTAATCTTGAGTGATGTCAAATTCTTGTAACCTTTGGTCATATTTTCAGTTCTCACAGATTTATCAATATTAATCTAATTCCTGAACTTCTAATATGGATCACAGATACATAGTGAAACAATTATATCCTTGATGAAGAAAATTTTCCAAAACTACATTTCTTGGTGCGAATATTTACATTTGGAGTCAAACATAAAGTAAGTACTATGAATGATTCTTGCACAACTGGTACTAAAAATTCTGCAACTTTATCAACTGAAAAGGATATTTGCATTTCAGAATTCCAAACGATGACTCCACACAACAACCGGAGCTTCTTTACATAGGGTTGTATTTGCTGATTTGGGGTGAAGCTTCTAATGTTCGATTTATGCCTGAATGTATTTGTTATATCTTCCATCATGTAAGTGGAAATTTTGTTGCTGTATTAAAGATGAATTCAATTTATGATACATTCTTTTCATGCAATTATGGCTCTTCTGCTGTTTTATTGAAAGTCTTTCATGATCGATTCATTTTTTGTAACTGCACTTTTGGCAGTAATGCTGGCAAAGCAGTTCATGTCAAATATTGTTGGTATATAGACCTATGTTGGTTTCTCCACTTCTGTACTGTGTGCATATGATCTGTACTGTGTCATGCCAATTAAATTTGTCTATGGATGAAACTGATTATGTCATGTCAAGAAGTGTTTTTGGAAGGTTATGATGCCATGTCACTGTAGAGTCATGAGATCAACATATTAATTTCTGGCTTCTGAGTAATGTGAAATAGAAACTTTTGCCACCTTGTAGATATAGCATGTATCCGCCATCATCCAAGCAAGAATATACCCATGCCTCTATTTGCTAGTTCTCTTATAACAATCAATGTCTGTCTCCCTCTTCTATCCTAATGGCTTAATCTGTTTCAAGCCATTACTGACTATCGCTATATGGATCAAGCTCAACATGAACAAAATAAGGCACATTCCCACTACTAGTATTTAACATATAAAATGATGTGGAGTACTTTTTTCTGTTCAAATTGTTATGATGGTTGTTGGACGGATGTTTTCAGATATGTTTTCATGGATTAATCTGCATGCAACAGATTTATCTTAAGCAGACCATTAGGCTAATACCGTGGGTATGCACTAACGTACACTAACTCATATTTTAATCCTTTTCACACCAAATTCATGAGATAGATGGCAAGGGATTTGTATGACATCATATCTGATAGAAGAGAAGATTCTTTTGACCCACCGTTTCGGCGAGAGGGGAGTGATGATGCATTTCTACAGCTTGTTATTCAACCCATCTTCACTGTTATGCAGCAGGTATGTGCTGATATGTTATATTCTATGTAGCCTATGTTCTTTTTGGCTGTATTTTTTCTTTATTTTTTTCATTTGATGTAAAAGGAAGCTGCAATGAATAAACGTGGTAGGACAAGTCACTCAAAGTGGAGAAACTATGATGACCTGAATGAATACTTTTGGTAAGTTGTTCTTAGTAGGTTGTTATCAATTTATTGTGCTTTACATATCAGTAGGTACTAAAAAAATAGGTCAAACATAATGTTTTATCGGTCACATTTTTGCCATAAACCTCTACAATTTCAGGTCAAGGAGATGCTTCAAACAGCTTAAATGGCCGATGGATCCAACAGCTGACTTCTTTGCGGTTCCTCAGAAAACTAAAAATGAAACTGAGGTTAACAGTTGGTCCTTTGCTTCTTTTTTTTATTTTGGGCAAGAAATGCTTTGTTTCATTTTACATTATAGCAAGAAATTCTTGATTGATTTTGCATCATGTGACATAATACAGTTAGAGCATATATCATCAATTTGTTCTAATGGTTTTTGTCTAGTATAGCTATTCACATATTTTATTCTTCATAGTTCGATAGGAATCTGTTCAAAAACTCAGCCCAAGGGGAGAGACATCTTGAAACCATTGCATTTACGATTGAGAAAAGGCCCTGAAAACTGGTGTGTACCCATATGGGGGCTCCGTTGCTATAGGCCATGTCTTAACGTACTTTAGGGGAACACACAGCAAGGAGCCTTTTATTTTGTGATAACCAGGGTTCGAGCCATGGTTGGTAGCCTCACAATTGGAGGACTTATCACCATGCCACAAGCATGTTCTCGATGGGAATTAGTTAGAAAAAGTAGGAATTGCCTTGAGGATACATCAGTGTAATAATACTGTAGAGAATTCTTTGTATGCCCTTGAAATTTCTCTCAACCCCTTTCATACCAATGTGTTTGCTTCATCAACTATATGCCCCTCGTTTTTCATTGTTATCTCATCAATTATTTCGTTAGTTTGACCATAAGTTCAACATATATTTTTCATATGACCATATGCCCTTGATCTAACCATAATTAATAAGCATCCCCACTAAAATAAAAACCTCAAAAAAAAACAGCTGTATGAATTTTTTCAGAGGAGACAATGTTACCAAAATCCCTAATTTTTTTACGTTTGATCAAATTTTAAAACCAAAATTAAAAACGTTAGTAGGAATTAAAATGTTTTCAAACACTTACTCAAAGTGCCTATCTTTTGCGAGTTGAATATTTCCCCAGCCTCGTTTAAAATATCTTCAAATTTGGTTCAATATATTCAAAAAGTAAAAAATTGAAAAACAGTCTAAGGGCGCGTTCGTTGGAGGATAGCAGCTGAAGATTTTTTTTGCACGCAAACGAGATAAATCATTAACGTGTGATTAATTAAGTATTAACTATTAAAAACTTGAAAAATGGATTTATCTGATTTTTTAAAACACATTTCGTATATAACTTATTTTCAAAAAACACACCGTTTATCAGTTTGAAAAGCGTGCTTACGGAAAACAAAAAAAAATCCACCCTCTATGCTGAAACGAACGCCCCCTAAAGGGTCAGCTAACAGAATGGACATATTGGAAATCAAGATGAAAATCCGGTATTATGTAGTGGATGAGATAAATCTTAGGAACATGGAAGGGATTTAAGAAAAAATTGAGGGTGCAGGCCACAATTTTTTTTTGACTTTGTTACGGGCCCAGTGAACAGTACCGCGAGTACTGTATCACAGGATTATGATTGGTTAGTAGTTGGTTAAGTGACAAGATTAGATCGGGTACTATCTTAGGGATCAAGTCATACCATCTATAATGGGATTGTATCTGTTTTTACTAAGCAATGAATAATCAAAGTTAGTCTCTCTCAAGTTCTAGCCCTAGATTCTCCTCTCATCCCAATTAAGCCGACGTTGCCCGACTATCTTCCCGGCGATGTTTACCCAATAACCTTGCCCATATAAGACTTGTGTAGCATGTAATTGTGTTCTATTCAACTTGGCTCATTGGTGGGAGATAACTGGAGGAGCACAGGGAAGGAAGGGGGAGTGGAGACAAACATAAAACATATTACTACTACGTTTCTCCTTTTCTCAATGGAGTCATACAAATAATCTAAACTTAAGGTGGACATATGCATTTCATTCAATGGTTGATGACTTGATAGCATATCTGTGACATGATTGAAATGAAGTGTACTGGAAGATAATGCAACTAACTTATGATGTATATACAGCAACATGATCGTGTGATTACCAGACACAGAATACCCAAAACAAATTTTGTTGAAGTTCGCACATTTTTGCATCTGTTCAGAAGTTTTGATCGAATGTGGGCTTTCTTTATATTAGCCTTCCAGGTATATCCATTGGCCTTTGTCATTGTACATGAAGCTTCTTTTTCTTTCTTTATTAGCCAGAGCATGGTTACTTATCTTTTCTTTTCCTTTTTTTGTAGGCAATGGTAATTATCGCTTGGAGCAACAATGGAGCGCTGTCTAATATTTTTGAACCAACTGTTTTCAGAAATGTATTGACAATATTCATAACAGCTGCATTTCTTAACTTCCTACAAGGTACATTTTTGGTTTGGAGCTCATGAACTTTAAGCATCCTGTGACCTTTGTTTACTAGATTTCAACATGTGGTTGTTCTGGTCTACTCCATTCCTAAAGCTACTAGCGACCAAAAAAAGATAAATAGTATATTGTTCTGGTTTTAAACCAGATTAAAGTTGACAAGTTGGATAAGCCATTTATCCCAACAGGTGTCAACTTTATTCATCTCATATGATTGAGAAATGATAATTATCCATCTGCAACTTGGTTAAGAAAGAGAACAGATATCCAAACATTCAAGTATCACAAAATAGTTCAACCAAATAAATATAAACATCCTTTGTAATCCCGAAGAGTTCCTTATTCTTTCTTACTCCAAAATTTTAAGTAAATCTTGCTTAGTTTTTTTAGGTCAAAAAATAAACAATGTTCAGCAATTAGCTTTATAGATATAAAATATTTAGAAAGAGTTACAACAAAGATATCAAAAGAGAGAAGTAAAAAACTAGTACAATGATTATACCCAATCAAGCACTGTATTTTTTAGCCTTCATCCATCCTACAAGTCTTGCTAAATTTGTTTTATATGTGACTTCTCAATAGTTTTTTAACTACTTGGGCTCTTATTCTCTTTTAGTTGTGCACAATTTATGAAATTGTTCTCTTGAATCTTGCAGCTACACTTGAGATAATTCTTAACTGGAAAGCTTGGAGAAGTCTGGAGTGCTCGCAGACGATACGTTATGTCCTAAAATTTATTGTAGCTATTGCTTGGTTGATAATCCTTCCAACGACGTATATAAGTTCTATTCAGAATCCCACAGGCCTTATCAAGTTCTTCAGCAATTGGATTGGAAATCTGCAGAATGAATCAATATATAATTATGCAGTTGCTCTTTACATGTTACCGAACATATTCAGTGCTTTGTTTTTCATATTTCTACCATTTCGAAGGGCATTGGAGCGATCAAATTCTCGCATTATCAGATTTTTTTTGTGGTGGACACAGGTAATGTTTGATTAGACCTATCTAAATAACTTAGCAGAACTGTTTGTAGTTGTCAGCTCTGACCATGTATTTTACTAATCAGCCAAAGCTATATGTTGCCCGAGGCATGTACGAGGATACATGTTCACTTCTAAAGTAAGTTCTGCATTTTCTTGATACCTAGCTTTTGAGATTTATTACCTATGTCTTAAAAAACTATTGTTTCTGTTTGTGCAAACAGGTATACACTGTTCTGGATTCTATTGCTCATATGCAAGCTTGCCTTTAGCTTTTATGTTGAGGTCGGTATAGCTTTCTACTAATCAAAGTATTGAGTCAGATTTGTTATTGTGTTTCCATGAGTGATTTTATTCTTGCCTGGTATTTGTTTAAAGAGAAAATCTAAGAAATGCCACGAACAAACGCCTAAATCCAAGAAATGTCAATCGACAAGTGTGAGTTCCATGAAATGCCATTTCATTAGCAGCCTGATATGAGCACAATTATTGGGTAAACATCGCCGGGAAGATAGCCGGGCGGCGTCGGCTTAGGAGGGATGAGAGGAGAGTCTAGGGCTAGAACTTGAGAGGGACTAACTTTGATTATTGATTGCTTAATTAAAAATAGATACACTCCCATCCTTATATATAGATGACAAGACTTGATCCCTAAGAAAGAAACTAATCTAATCTTACTTGACTCTAACTCAAGGCACTACAGTACCGCGAGGGTACTGTTCACCCGACCTGGGCTGGGCTTTGACCTCTAGACCTAAGGCCCATAACACAGCCCTCCGTTAAGTGCTATAGGATGAACAATGTATTTATTTAATGGGGCGGGATGGACGGAACCCTAACGGCGATGGCATTCTTGGACAAAGTCATTTGTATGATGGTATTTCATGGTACTTGTACTTGTCAATGGTATTTCTTGGACTTGGGTGTTTGTTAAGAAATCACCAGGTTATTTATAGTCTGTTTTGCAGTAGACAACTTTTACCTTTTTTGTGACATGGATCTACCTTGTGTTTTGACGATGTATTTAGAGCGTATGCTTCCTGGTACCACATCTGTCCCATTCCTGTAATATTGCTACCTCCATCGTTATAATTTGAACTGTTGAGGTAGCTATATTATGGGACGGAGGTAGTATTAAGAGGAACATGGTGAATTTGGGTCCATATACTGTAACACCCCAGCTTTCAATATTCGCATTAGCCCAGCCCTTCCATGGGATGAGTGCATGTATGCATGCACCCCATTTACACTTTTGTACTCGTTTTGTGTAAATAAGGGTTAATCTGGAGATACTTTGTTGACATCACCTATCTTAACTCTCTGTGGGACTAATATCATCGACATTGCACAAGCTGGGCCACACAGGCCTCTACTAATGTCTGGGTGGTATTATATATACTAGCTAGCTGGCAATGAATGCATGGGCATGCCACGCTGGGTGATTATGCATACTTGCGTATATCCTTAATTTTGATGAGATGACAACGTTAGGTATGGGGCTTGTGACATACCTCCAAATTTGACCATGGCTAGATAATATTGGTATTGAACACTATATTATGTGTCTTATTGTTTGAGAACACATTGTGTAGGGCAATCTGCGCAATTTGCTTAGTACTTAGGGGCAAAGTGATGACGAAAACTTGATTCCACATTTGGTCTGGAATGAACATGTCATTCTCTATCTTAGGCATAGTTTAATACAGACAACAGTTTATTTCTCTTACTCCTAAGTCTTAACCAAGACATGAAGAAACTAATAAAAGGTGAAATAAGTTACTTCAATTAATCCCCTTCATCTATTGCTAGCTCTGTTACTCTAACTCTAGTCAATAAAGCTAAACAGCATTTTAGACCAATGTCTGTTGACAAACACAATTGAGGGGTTAAAACTATGGTAAATGAGGATTAGCGGATTAGCTAACACTTGTTATGTGTTCTATAGTCTCTTTGTCATCTGTGTTACCCCTAACTAAAGATTGTTTTCTCATGGAACATCAAATATTCGAAAAATAATGAGATTTTGTGGGTGTCTGTGTGTTGCAATTACTGCTGGCAGATTTATCCTCTAGTTGGACCTACAAGAACAATTATGTTCCTGGGACGAGCGAGTTACGCATGGCATGAGTTCTTTCCATACTGTAAGATTACTTTGTAGCACACAGATGTTATGTAATTATTTTGCATGATTTTTCAAGTGCTGAAAGGTTGCTGAAATTTCCCAGTGCAGCATAATTTAGGTGTTGTGATTACTGTATGGGCGCCAATTGTCATGGTATGTATCAATTTATGTTTTTTTAGGGATGAGGGATTGGTTGGTTTTTGTCAATCTCTTTACCAAACTTTTCTCATGTAGGTATACTTCATGGACACGCAAATATGGTATTCTATTTTTTCCACAATATGTGGTGGAGTGAATGGTGCGTTCAGCCGCTTGGGTGAGGTTAGTACTTGATTCCATATGGAAGCTTGTATGGTTGGAGTACTGGTTCTTTAGTTAACAATACTAATAGATGCAAGATATTTAACTTCTGCAGATCCGGACTCTTGGGATGTTAAGATCGAGATTTGAGGCAATTCCAATAGCTTTTGGCAGAAATCTTGTGCCTAGACATGATAATGAGCCAAAGAGGCGTGAGCGTGAGGTATGCAATACCCCAGCCCAGCCCTGCGCATAGAATACTACTGACATCAAACCTTAACACATTTAAATTTTTGAGATTAAAATTTCAGCAGCATCTCCCTTGATACAGTTATTGGAGACACAGGAAAATAATTTGAACAACCTAAAACGAAGATATAACAATAATTCATTCAAGCACAGACAAATAAATTGATGACTTTATCTAAAAAAAATATATATTGATGAGCCACCACAAAGGTCGTATGCATGACTAATGCTGCAATTGAACGCAAAATTTAGGCATCTTAAACTCTGGCAGAAACATTCAATAATGTACAGTAAATATTTAGAATAGAAGTGTTGTGTAATGGTTCGCTATGCCCGATTCCC
The DNA here is from genome assembly GCA_000325765.3 of Leersia perrieri. Taxonomy (NCBI): domain Eukaryota; kingdom Viridiplantae; phylum Streptophyta; class Magnoliopsida; order Poales; family Poaceae; genus Leersia; species Leersia perrieri. Next base: position 14,162,555 of record CM002476.1, on the reverse strand, counting down.
ATGAATGACACCATCAACTTTTACCTAAAAACATCAAGGCAACAGTGTGAGTCCAAAAAATTGCTATCTTCTCATCGCAGAGCTTCATTTATTTATAAGAACAGTAATTGGGCGATGGTACTATTCATCGGTTTCTCCTTTCATTCATGCTTTTTATCAGTAATCTACATGACTATCTTCTCATCACATAACTTGTACTGCTAGGTGAACACCTGTCGATGTTCACTCCCATATCCTTCCATCCTGTAGAGGTCTATTGAAGCAGGTCTTATAATTCATTTTCCATGTCATGAAAATGCACATGATATATGCAATGGCTACATTATCATATACAATTATTGTCAACATGCCTTATACATGATCAAACTAATAGCCATATACATGATATATGTTTGGGTACAAAGTAACCTTTTGCTGTTGTTTTTATATGACAATTCTTTTTACCAGGAGTACAGACATTTGCACATTGACAAGTTCTCTGACATATGGAATGCATTTATTCTCTCTTTGAGAGAAGAAGACTTAATAAGCAACAGGTTTGCATTTGGTTTTAGTTTTATTTTCCTTTTCCTCAACATACTTCCAAAAAGGATACTGCAAACATGTTTAAAATATTGTGTCTACATTTGTTTCTAGGGAAAAAAATTTACTGATCGTTCCGTCAGCTATCGGTGATACTACTGTTTTTCAGTGGCCTCCTTTCCTTCTTGCTAGTAAGGTACACTACAATTATGCTCTTGTTTAACCACTAAATTTTCTCTGGGAGGCTGTGCTGTGTTGCTCATGGCTTGATTTTCCAGATTCCAATTGCGCTTGACATGGCTAATAGTGTCAAGAAAAAGGACGAAGAATTGAAAAAGAGGATAAATCAGGATCCATATACATATTATGCTGTAGTAGAATGCTACCAGACATTGTTTAATATTCTCTACAGTCTTATTGTGGAACCAAGTGATAAGAAGTGAGCCATCTTTACTTTTTTTGTTCCCTCAGTTCATGTTCAAAGCTAATGTGTATAGTGGGAAAACTAATGAAAACACTGTTATGTGCCTAACTAATTTAATTCATATTGCATCTATTCATTGGTGCAGAGTTGTTGATCGAATACGTGAAAGCATTGAAGGTAGCATAAGTCGACAGCAACTTGTAAAAGAATTCCGATTGGATGAACTTCCTCAGCTAAGTGCTAAGTTTGATAAGCTGCTAAGTCTACTATTGGTACTGATAATACCCTTGTATCGTATTGACTATGTATGTTATTCCCTATACCACATTTTCTTTCCAAAAATTGATCAATTGCGTTTGCAGAAAACTGATGAAGACATTGAACCGATAAAGACACAAATTGCCAATTTGTTACAAGATATAATGGAAATCGTCACACAGGATATTATGAAGAATGGACAAGGGTAACATCTAGAATCAAGTATGCATGTATATATGTATATATTTTGCTTTCTTGACAAAACCTTCAAACTGTGCAGTATTTTGAAGGATGAAAACAGAGACAATCAATTGTTTGCAAATATAAATCTGGATTCAGTAAAGGATAAAACTTGGAAGGAGAAGGTCATATGTCCATTCAAGCAACTTATTTCAATAGGAATATTCTTCTCTGCTTTAAGTTTACAAGCTCTAATGTCCTCTCATTATCTATTGGAATTCTGTGTTAACAGTGTGTTAGGCTTCAACTGTTATTGACAACAAAAGAATCTGCAATATACGTACCTACAAACCTGGACGCTCGTCGCAGAATCACTTTCTTTGCAAACTCACTTTTCATGAAAATGCCAAAGGCTCCACAGGTCCGCAGTATGATGTCCTTCAGGTAAGAAACCCAACTGTCCTGTCACCTCTTTCACCAACCTGTGTTGTCAAAGGTTTTTTTTTCTTTTATTTTTGGCTCATAATTGCTCTCCATAATTCTTAGCCAAGGTCAATTATGGTTATATGTTTTTTGTCTGATCATACTTCTCTATAATAATTATTTACTGGAAAGAATATCTGATTGACCCTTTATGCTTTTGCATCAGTGTTTTAACTCCATACTTTAAAGAGGAAGTGCTCTTTTCAGCAGAAGACCTGTATAAAAAAAATGAGGATGGGATATCCATACTGTTTTATCTACGGAAAATATATCCAGGTACTTGACATGTTTGATCTTGAAATTGGGTATAGCCCATCAGTAAATCATTCATGATCTGTTGCATGCTACAGATGAATGGAAGAATTTTCTTGAGCGGATAGAATTTAAACCACCAGATGAAGAATCACTTAAAACAAGAATGGAAGAAATCTGCCCTTGGGCTTCTTATAGGGGGCAAACACTCACTAGAACCGGTAATATCACCAATGCAATTGAGTGGCACATTAACTCTATATTAACATATTTTCTAATAATCTGCTACTTTTTACTTTACTAGTGAGAGGAATGATGTACTACCGCAGAGCACTTGAGATTCAGTGTATTCAAGATAAATCTGACATTGGTTAGTTTAATTCTTACTTTGCTTTTTGTTCCTACAATTGGAAATTTATGTATTTATTGACTCAACTCTAATATTTTGCAGCTAAACTGGACCGCCGTAGAACAGTACAGTCCTCTCAAGAGGGATTGGCTAATTTAGATATGGCACGGGCCATTGCTGATATCAAATTCACATATGTTGTCTCTTGTCAAGTCTATGGGATGCAGAAGACATCCAAGGACCCCAAAGACAAAGCTTGCTATCTGAACATCCTTAATCTCATGATAATGTATAAAACATGGATGTTTTCAATCTGATAGAGATATACCATAAATAGTAATGTCAATACATCCCATGTGACATTTCAGTTGTACAGGTACCCATCGTTGCGTGTTGCTTACATTGATGAGGTAGAAGCTCCAATTGATAATGGGACAACAGAGAAGACCTATTATTCTGTTCTTGTCAAAGGAGGTGAAAAGTATGATGAGGTACCCATTGAACATATAGCTTTATAAAATTTTACTTCTATTTTAAGTTTCTAGTTTCATGAACACTTGCTAAGTTGTTATAGTAGTTAGCATCAATGTTTATGCAGCAAAGCTCAGATCAAGCAACAGCTCATTATTTCTGCATATGTATGTTTTAGTTCCATGGCCTTATTCATATGTGGTGATTTCATTTAGGAAATTTATCGCATCAAGCTCCCTGGCAGACCTACAGATATTGGAGAGGGAAAACCTGAAAATCAAAACCATGCCATAGTTTTCACCAGGGGGGAAGCACTCCAGGCCATTGATATGAATCAGGTATAGTTCCCATTTTCCATTTTATCCTGTGAAGCGTTCCCTTTCAACATTGTATATTGAGATTCCGCACCTGAGTAATTTGTTGAGAAATTTGAACCTATAGTCATAAACACTGCCCATCAGCACACCTAGTCTAAACCAGGCCATATAGACTTGGTATATAAGATGAGACATGGTCCACCCTATGATCTGCTCTGGAAAATATTTTGGCAAAATTGGCTATGGTACATGCTGCATTTGGTTGGTGTTTGCTGAAACACACGGCAAAACTGTCACTACCCAAGAAAATTATAGAATCATATCCCAAAAAGGTAATAGGCTAAAAGACTATGGACGTTGTGGTGTCTTGAATTTTGCCAGCTAAAAAATTGAACTCAGTACCGTTGATTTTCTTACCGTATTAGATATGAGGAGAAACGTCATTACATCAATAGTATGTATCAATTGATCAACATATACATGTACAAACCATATGAAACTTCCCTAAAAATACATATGAAACTTACGTCAGACCAACTGGGTCTAACCTAAACTTTCTACCGCATGTTTTTTCATGCACAGTACAAAATCATTGTTCCCTTGTAGGATAATTACCTTGAAGAGGCATTTAAAATGAGAAATGTGCTGGAGGAGTTTGATAGAGAAAAGTACGGAAAGAGAAATCCCACTATACTAGGTCTTCGTGAGCATATTTTCACTGGAAGGTATGTATCCAAATCGCTGGCCAACTGTATGCTGTTTATGTGATTGTTGTAAATACTTCTGTTAGTAACCTTTCTGTTTTTTTTTTCTCTTTTTTAGTGTTTCATCACTTGCTTGGTTTATGTCCAACCAAGAGACCAGTTTTGTTACCATTGGACAACGAGTCTTGGCTAGTCCTCTCAAGTATGTAATCTTGATTTTTAACGTTGATTTAGATTTCATTTTTCGGATGCATTTCTTCAGAATGGTAATATGTGAATTGGCTGCCCATTCAAAAGTTAAAATTATTTGATGTATACCTTTTCTTTTGGCCTAATTATTACCAAGAGAACCATTTTAGAATCATTTCAGCTTCATCTTATGAGTCAATCATGCAAAAAGGTCATCATATCCTTACATAAGTATTTTTAGAACAGAACAAATTACATGGTAGTACTATAAAATCTAGCAGGTATGACATACTGTGACTGCTACTAAATGTAAAAAAAAGAAGGAAAAAAGGCATGTTACAATATTGAACTAATCTATGTCTCAGATAAAACCTGAACTATCAAAACTTTCCGTTTCATAACTTTTATTGGGCTAAGTGGTGATGTGGCATAAAGTTCAATCTAATGTTGGATTTTAACGACTAAAGATGACTTCAAAAACATCTTATTTGATCGATGGAGTACTTATAACCTACATAAATTTGAGGCAAGTGAAATAAATTATAATTCCATGGCAATAAATAGTGTTTGGAAGATTTTTAAAAAAAAAGCACCTTTCTTTGGCTAAATAGACTTCATTTTTCCTTTGGCAGTGGCTGAATTTATGCTGGTTCTAATTCTAAATAATCTATTGTGCAGCTGAGGATTTACCTAGAATTGGTCTGAATCATTTAATAGTTTTAGATATTGAAATCAAAATGTTCTAAAAAACTCTAAAGTTTACATTGGAATTACAGGAGCTAACCATGATTAGTATACCTATGAGGCCATGGTCAATATTCCAGTTCCAGATATTCCTAGCCATACTTTTCTGAAGCAAAATAATCCTAGCCATAGTGGACCATAGTCACAAAAGTTCCCGGATCAATGGGTCGAGGAACACAGAACACTACTTTTGAAAGGTTTATAAAAAGGCAGGGACCACGTTCCTGGGACCAGGACAATGATCCCAGGATGAGGAATGTGGTATCTACGTATTTTTTAATGTTTCCGGTAATAATGTTAGACTCTTTTGGCCATATAGCAACTTATCTGAAAACTGTTCCAAAAACTGACTCTTTCCCTAAAACACTGGTAAGTGTATGTAGTTACTCTTACTTTGATCACCAATAGCTTTGCCATTGGCCCACACAATCCTAACTGCATGCTTGGAAATCAAAAGTGTCTCATTCCAGGCAATTTTGAAAATGACTACATATGCTTTGAGAATTCATTTTACACAAATCCAAAGATGATTAGACCTTGATGGAAAATTGTACTACTAAAAATGTACCTAAATAGCTATGATCACTAAGAGATGACTTATCTCTACATTGTTAGATATTGTTTTATTGAACATTTTTCATGATTGTGTATCTTTTATCATGTTGCATTTTATGTCCACAACTCATTATTGTGAGGTACAAACAGGGTTCGGTTCCATTATGGTCATCCTGATATCTTCGATAGACTCTTCCATATTACTAGAGGTGGCATAAGTAAGGCCTCAAAGACCATAAATCTAAGTGAAGATATATTTTCAGGTAAGTCATGCATCTCATACACATTTGCAGACATACTAAAATCATCCCTTACCTAGCATGCAGTTCCTGAATGTGATATTCGTAGGTTTTAACTCAACAATGAGAGGAGGGAATGTCACACATCATGAGTATATGCAAGTTGGTAAGGGTCGTGATGTGGGAATGAATCAAATTTCAAGCTTTGAAGCTAAGGTGGCAAATGGTAATGGTGAACAGACATTGAGTCGTGATATCTATCGGCTTGGGCGCAGATTTGACTTCTATAGAATGCTATCGTTCTACTTTACTACAGTTGGGTTTTACTTCAGTAGCATGGTAAGAATATTAATTGAAAATATACGTGTGAAATTCTATATAATACCTAAGCTGTTTCTTTCTTTCTTGCTGAGATCAGGTGCCCCAAAACTGAACCCTAAAAAAATTAAAGCCGAAATTGTAGAAATTTATTTAATAGGAGTACAAAAGAATACAAAGGAGATATTGCATCCACCAGATGGTCTAACGCTGAACCATTTGTTTCATGGACCAGCATATTGAAAATCATCAAGATTTGAAATGCTTTTAATGTAAAGAAAAGGTTTTATTTGACCATTCTAACAGCAGTTCCCTAGGCATAAATATGAAGTACTCCCTCTGTTTCATAACGTAAGGGTTTTGGCTTATTTTCCTGTAATGTTTGACCATTCGTCTTATTCAAAAATTTAGTGCAAACATAAAAAAGGATTAGTCATGCTTAGAGTATTTTTTATTAATAAAGTAAGCCATAAACAAAATAAATAACAGTAGGATAATTTTTTGATTAATTAAGACGAATGGTCAAACAATACAAGCAAAAAAGGTCAAAACCCTTACATTATGAAATGGAGGTAGTAGTATATTTTGGTTAGCCTGCGCATCTGCATGGGGTTCGCATGTTTTCGTTCTGCATGTTTGGCATTTGGAATACTTACATCCATCTTCCTTCATCCAGGTTACTGTACTTACCGTCTATGTGTTTCTATATGGGAGGTTATATCTAGTTATGAGTGGTCTGGAAAGGTCTATTTTGCTGGATTCACGTATTCAGGAGAACATTAAGCCTCTGGAAAATGCACTGGCTTCACAATCTTTTTTCCAGCTAGGTTTACTGCTTGTTCTCCCTATGGTTATGGAAGTTGGCTTAGAGAAGGGGTTCCGCACAGCATTAGGAGAGTTTGTTATCATGCAGCTTCAGCTGGCTTCTGTATTTTTCACATTCCAGCTTGGCACAAAAACGCACTACTATGGAAGAACAATACTGCATGGCGGGGCTAAATACAGACCTACAGGCCGTGGATTTGTTGTTTACCATGCAAAGTTTGCTGACAATTACCGCATGTACTCCCGCAGCCACTTTGTTAAAGGACTTGAACTGTTAATACTTCTGGTGGTTTATTTAGTGTATGGGAGTTCCTATCGCAGCTCGAGCATGTACCTATTTGTCACCTTCTCCATATGGTTCCTGGTCGCATCTTGGCTATTTGCACCCTTTATCTTCAACCCATCATGCTTTGAATGGCAGAAGACAGTTGATGACTGGACGGATTGGAGAAAGTGGATGGGGAACCGAGGGGGTATCGGCATGTCTGTGGATCAAAGCTGGGAGGCTTGGTGGAACAGTGAGCAAGAACACCTCAGGAAGACTAGCATTCGTTCTCTCCTCTTGGAAATCATCCTTTCACTCCGTTTCTTGATTTATCAGTATGGTATTGTGTACCATCTGAACATAGCACGCCGCAACAGAAGCATTCTGGTACCTCCTCTAGATATAATATGTTATGTTTGCTAGTACTTTTGTAGTTTCCGGAATTGCAGGATACCTTAATCAACCTTTTCAATTTCTAGGTATATGGATTGTCATGGCTGGTTATGCTCTCGGTCCTGGTAGTTCTAAAGGTAAATTTACGGCGGCATGTCAGGTGGTCTATTTCCTCCCATGGTTAATAATCTTACCTGTTGTTTGTTATTCCTCCATTAGATGGTTTCGATTGGACGACAGAAGTTTGGGACAGATCTGCAGCTTATGTTCCGCATCCTCAAGGGCCTCCTCTTCCTTGGTTTTGTCTCTGTGATGGCTGTCTTATTTGTTGTTGGTAACCTGACTATTTCGGATGTTTTTGCTAGTATTCTTGGGTTCATGCCTACTGGTTGGTGTATTCTTCTGGTAAGTGAGACCCGTTCATATATACTGCTTGTTTGAGTTTTTTGTAAGCATAAAAATCAAGTCCAAGAACAAAAATAAAGCTCCAGCCTGCCCATTCTTTGAAGGCAGTATGCAAAATCTTTGGTTGTCATTACGACAGCTAGAAAAAAATTTCCCATACAGGCTCAGCTCATTCACTGCCACCACAATCTGTACCCATTGATTTATATGATTTTGTCCTTCATTCGCAGATTGGGCAAGCATGCTCGCCATTGCTGAAGAAGGCTAGGCTGTGGGACTCCATCATGGAGCTCGGGAGGGCGTACGAGAACATGATGGGCCTCATCCTCTTCCTTCCCATCGGCTTCTTGTCATGGTTCCCCTTCGTGTCAGAGTTCCAGACGCGTCTGCTCTTCAACCAAGCCTTCAGCCGTGGCCTCCAGATTTCAAGGATCCTCGACGGTCAGAAGGACATTGGGGAATTCGAATGACGGGTTCCTCCTTCCCCTCCAGTTGACTCGCTTGGAGAGGCCTACTAGTTCGTAGGTAGGGACTACTAGTTCTGGACATGCAAGTAGTTGGGTACATCCGTAATGTAGTACTATACGTTTGTCCCTTGAAACATTTCTTACTTTTTAGAATGAGACATACACATAGCAAAAAATTAATATAAATTCGCTGGTATATTTTCAAGGTTGAGCATGTGAGGATATTAACTACTGACTCCCATCTTATGGGGGCAAAACTCTGTTCTCTTCTTTCTCGCATACGGTGCAGCTCGAAGGGGTAACAGACATTTGGACATACACTCCCTCTCCTACAAACTGACCTAGTAAATACGGAGTAGTATTTTAATCACCATACTGTTCGACATGAAAAATGGAAAATGTTACCAACTGGATGGAAGCAAAACTTTGGCCGCGGACGGAAGCAAAACTTCAGACGCACTTGACTACCTGAGACACCTCAGAGCATCTGTATTGTTGCATTTGGAAGAGGTCCTATAGGAGAGAGAAGCATATAAGACCGATCCTATACACTGCAATGGATTTTAGAGCAGCTCCTAGAGTAGTACCGGACACCAGCACAAGCATCGATTCCAAAGAGAGAATACATTTGGACCTATATGTCAGTTGCAACGATCTTCTTTTTAGTCATGGTGGACCCCACTATGAACGTTCTAACACAATGTAGTGACTATTTTTCTTATCGTGGGGCCCACCAATAGCACCTTTGGGCATGCTCTGATAATATCTCCCCCCTTTGTTGTACTTGTGCCACGTCAGTGTCAGATAGTATGCCATGCATGCATCTGTCCAACGTACATGAATGTGCAAATGGATGTGTTATCTTTGAATATTTTTCTCATAACCTATTTAGCTGATCTATAATCAGGTTATGCCATTGTATTTATTACGATTAAATATTTATAGGCATGATTATATTCCAAAGATAAATTATGGGTTTCAAGTGTACGACTTTGTTGTTTCATGCAAGGGAAGAGAATGTTTCAAATATAATTTGACTTTGTTTCACATTTTAGTTTTTTGTTGCAATGGATTACTTTAAATGTTTCAAATATAATATTTTATGATGCTGCACTAGTTTAGTTTATTTGTAGATGTGCGCGAGTGTTATTTGGATTTCAATAAGTTCTGCTTCCTCATGTTTCACGTGTTTTTAACTTGAAACACAGTACAGTCGCAAGCGCCCACAAACGTGCGCACACTCGCCCCTATGAATACACACGCACAGTCTACCGCTATATGCACCTCCGAAGACTGGGTCAACAAATCTTTAGATTGACGAAGTCACCACAGGCTTTTCGCCGTCAACGGGTACCTCGTCTACCACTGAAAGAATATTAGCCGTAAATGTGAGCACCCTGCCAAATCTGGGATTTGAACTAGGATGGACAGGTTTGTTTATATGTTTTGACAAGCACTTTGGCATTGATGTTTCATGTGTGATGTAAAATTATTTGAAAAGAACCAAGTATTTTTAAATATATTGTACTAGTTGTCCTAAAATATAGTTTTTTCTACATATCATATTTTTTGATGAATATAGCATTATGTTTCAAAGTTTATTTGTGGAATTTCTTACCGCTTATTTGTGGATAAGCCTGCCACGTCATGTTGTATTTGCGAGAAAGCAGGCAAGACAATAAAAGGAATCATACATAAAAGAAGCATGTATGTGTGACAAGAGTAGAAAACCTATGCATGAGCATGAGCACCATGGCCCATGGGCTAAGATGTCAAATAGAGTATGAGAGAGCCCCGCAAAACCACAACAACAACAACAATAATAATAATAATAATAATAATAATAATAATAAACAACAATAATAATAATAGAGTATGAGAGAGCAGAGAACATAGCCTGTGCTACATGCATGCAGGTTGTCGCGGTGCATGCAAGCAGCAGCAGGTAGATACCCAGCGTCCGATGAAAGGATTTCTGTCGTCCAGCGGTCCAGCCCGTAGTCATATCCACGTAAAATTGCTATAACCTTCACTCAATAAAAAGAGACAACTTTTGTAAAAGATTTGGACATGTAATTTTTTTCTTTATATTAGTATTAAAGTTATTTTTTATAGAACGGAGAGAGTACATTCTTCTTATTTAGCAAAGAAATGAAACTAGAGTTTTATTTGCCATAAAGTCAAGGACGCATCCAGGCGTTGGGCATCGCATCATGATCAAATCGTCGGGTGCCCACAAGCACAACTACTGTTCCATTTGGTACGTGACCACGTCCGTTTGAACATCTAACGTCCATCTTCACACAATGTCTACATCTCCAATTAGCCACGGATGCAATCTTGCCCGAGGGGGGCTGCCACTCCTTGTTTTTGGGATATATGAGCCTTTGTTGGACATAGCATCTCTTCGTGCAAGCTCATACGATGATTTGTGATTGTTTTTGCATAATCGATGTCATTTAGGAGCTTTGGCAAAACTCAACTGGTATGACTGTTTGAGCAACAAAGCTAGTTAACTTTGCAAATCATTAAACTAAGATTAAACAAAGGCAGAAATGGTTGTATTTTTGAGAGGTAGTACTCCCTCCTTTCCCCTTTATTTGACATTGGTCCGTTCATTTTAAACTAATCAACAATATACAAAACAAAATGGAGGTAGTAGAAAAGATTTTTATTAAGTCACTTACTTTTTGAACAAAGGCAGCAATAAAGATAACTGAACTAAATTAGTCCCACAAATGAGTCACACTGGCAAAGTAGAAATAGGGATGTGCAAGATCAATCTAGGGATACTTGGTAACCTCTAGTTTAACTAAATCGATTAGAATTTTTTTTTCCATTTTGCATGGTGCGTTTGGTTAAACTAGAGTGAGTCATTGGTTGCCCACCCCATATATTAGCTTGTGTCCATCCCTATACTCTCACCATTCTAAAATATAGCAACTTTTACATAAATGTGACATATTCTAGGACAACAAATCTATATAGACCTCTATGTTCTATGATGTGTTTCATCCATGTAAAGATTGCTATATTTTAAGACAAAGATACTACAAACTATAGTCTTTTTTCTCATTACGGTCATATATAATCTTTAACATACAAAAGGCAGTAATAATACACTGAGCAGTCTCTAGCCAACTAAGACCAGCACGTACAATAACATATTGAACTGCAGGATTACTTCACATGCGATGTAGGAATGTATATGTCAATCTCATCCAATGTTGGACGATCACGTAGGGTCAAGCAGTGCTCATTTGCCAAATGCAATAGGCAAATAAAATATAGGTGTGGTGAAATTTCTGTTGCTGCGGTATCTGGGTTGCAGCTTGGGAGATCTTGCAATACCTTCGATAGGCACAGGGGCGATTCTGTGTCCTCGTCTTCCTGCTGAACAAATTGTGACCAAGTACAATGTTGTTAACATATTTCATATAGAAAACAGATGTTAGCAAGAAAGGTTCTATTAGAAGTAAAGTATTGATATTGGTGTTTATATTGATCATGATGTTTCAACATATTCGTAGTAAAATGTACAGAATTTGTCATGTTTGGTAACTGGTAGTATCTTGATTCAAAATATCCTCCTAGGTACTATTATGAAATTTTGCCAGGCAAATCAAAGTATGATGAATAAAATGATAAAGGTGCCTAGAAATGTCAATCTGCAAATAATCTTATTTTCAGCAAACTGCTGCCACTAATAGTTTTCAATTTTCAAAATGCTACCAGTTCAGTTCCAAACATTTCTGGTGGGTGAGGTCCTGGGGACAGTTATTAGTTAGGAGTATTAAGTACTTGATGAAAGACAAAGCAGTACAAAACTGGCTTGACTTTAAAGTATAAACAAGAATTATGTGTTTATCATCCATTTTTCCTGGTAAACAGTTTCTGGCGATTTATGCAATGCAAAAAATATCAAACACTAAAGTTCTAAACTAAATATGACAAGAAACTAAACAGTAATTTTCAAAAGGATGGTTATAGGCAGTATGGATCATAACAGCATCATTGTTAACATTTCATTTATGTCAAGAATGCCAAGTGTAGGCCCTGGTACTATAGAATATAGCACAATAAGAACTTTAGCTTTGTCGATCATATATGCCATAGTCAAAAAAATAACCAAATAACCAAAATAGTGGTTTATTGAATACTTCTAAGCTCTTCAATTTATGAAAATGAAAACAGTATTGTTGTGTGTATTACTGTTGTTGAGAACTTCAGATAGCAGTTTAAGCAATAGCAGCAGATATTACCAGGCCATCAGTCTCAACAGATGTATGGATGTGATTCCAGAGTACTTCTTTTAAGGCATGAACATCAACTTGTTTTGACACCTTGTCATATTGTATATCTATCTTGTTGACCTTTGATTTAAGAAGGAAAACATGCATCAGCTCAGATTTTACCAGGTCAACAGTAAATTATTAACACCAAAAAAAGAAGCAAGATCATAAACAGTCGAATTTATTAGAATTATCTGTTCAGATCAATAGTTTGTTTCCTGTAAATCCTATAGCAGAGCACTCTTTCCAACAGCAATTTTAAGCTCAGGGTCAAATCAATAAGAATACATTGTATGGATGATATAAAGCAATATTGAGCTCCTGAGTATTTGTAAGGTGTAAATGCCTAATAATTATGCAAGATACTTTTATCATTTGTGCGAATGCATTTATTGGGCCATAAAACTCAGCAGCATAAATGCCTGCTGCTGCAAACAGCCCTTAAGTCGAGCCAGATCAGGAGATCAGGCATGTTACATACTGTTTTACTGAAAAGACATTGTGTCATCCATAAAATATAATAGGACTGTTCAGCGCCAAAGAGTAAGTGCTAAGAGCATGTTTGGATGTTGCCCACATGTGCCTTGTCAAAATATAGCATTACCCAATTTTTGGCAATGAACCAAATAAGCCTATGATCATATTGCCCTGTGTGGTCTGTTGGGGTAACAAACCAAACAAGTCCAGAAATTGGCATGAATTTAACATACAGTGATGGGCATGTGATTCCGCTTTCTAGGAGGCTACAAATTCAAGTTTATGGGCCACATATTAATATGGAGTGCTTCATAATGCTAAAGCTTGAATCAATTAGCTCATTAGGTATGGTAGTACGAGGTATTTGAAAGCATAGTTAGCACTGAGTAAACTGTCTATTCTGGTAAATTTTAATATTGAGGTTATCTGAACAGTATCTGACAACACAGTTTACTCCTTTTAAGTAAAATCACTTCTAAAAAAACCTCGGCCCCGATGAGAAAGATCCACCCCAAGGTATTACAACTCGAAAGCACCTGAAACCAGGACCAAGAAAGATCACAAAAGCTGATCCCCCCTACACGAGGAGTCACCATCTATAGATCAAGCCATAACCTGTGCTTTGATGCCCATTCCCCACACACAAGGGCCCACCCTCCATAGGCTGGGTCTTAACTCATGTTTTTGGAGGAACCAGCGAGTAACTTTTTTAGTGCGAGATTAAGATTTGAACCCTGGTCAGTAGCTTCCCACTGGAAGGCATTACAAATGTGATACAAGCACATTCGCTTAATACCTCAAATGTTACCAATTGCACTTTGTAGAAATGCACATTACAATATCAATAAACAGAAGAAGACCTCAATATAAGACAAAATTGAAACGCCTTAAAGGAGGGGCAATAAAAGGAATGCACCTGTCTTGGTTTGGAAATAAGATCTACTGCCTCCTCTACATCACTAGCAGCATTTCCTTCATCAACATGATCATTACAATAGTTATCATCATCCCAGGGATCAGATGGGATAAAGTCATCATTATTCTCCCTTGAACCATCTAGAAGGGGAAAAGGGAATTGTGGGGTTACCAAATGTGTCAGGAAAACAATGCAATATAATAGAAAAACATTAGCCAGAATATAGTCAGCCTAATAGTCCATACACACATGATCGACTTGCCACACATTAACACACAGACATAATCCAGTATGCAAATACTAGGGAGTTATTTTGTGAATATGGAAAGTTAATGAAATGTTCATTAACATCTTTCTTAGAGTCGTGCAGAGCAATAGTCTCTACATAAACAAAGCATAATAGAATTCACTGATTGTTTCATTTGTATAACTTAACAACAATATAAGTTTATCAATATTTCAAAAAAAAAAACAAAAGGAGCCAGATGAATGTAACGTATGTAGTATGAAATAGAATAGGGAGCATGTTGTAAAGAATTTTAGAACCTTCAGTGTCTACTAGAGATAATAACAAAGTAACGAGAAAAAATCATGTGAAATACTCAAATACACAGCATAGACATAGAAAACTTACCAAATGGTTTTTTCCTTCTCCGAGCCATACACTACAATAAGATCAATAGTTATTACAACCACCCAGATCCATAACAAGAAAAAAAAATTATGAGAAGTTACCATTACCAAAACATCCGGAAGAAGAAATAATTTAACAAGGCTTTCAGGTCGATAATGACAATCCTCTGGAAGTTTCTTGTTGCAGGTGGCCTTATTTGCAGGCAGCAGCAATGTCTTCGGGTTCTTAGGAAGTGCCAAGATATTTGGAATATCATGTTCCGATGGTTTGATGAAATCAATGCCAAGTTCATCCTTGTCTCTTTTCTTCCTTGTCTTTTTTGGGACATCTGAATCATCAGGTTTAGTCGGGACAGGCTCCAAATCTAGATGAATGGAAGCCCAAAGGTTAACTTAATATAAGCCTGCCTAAAATAAAACAAAAATAGGACTATTTACCCCCCACCAACAATACCTTTAGCTTTTCGATATTTCCAATGCTCGGGTCCTGCCCAGGCATTTGTTTTTGCAAAGAATTCCATGCCAAATGACAAGAAATCTGCAATTTTATTAATTCTTCCGTTGATATCAAGACCTTCAGGAGCCTCAAAAGTGTACTCATCAGTTTCCTGCAAACAAATATACCCAGATATTAATACTCCTGATAACAATCTTATAAAATCATAGTTTGAACTTCAAACAAATCAATCAAAAGACATGTCATTGAATAGCACATGAATGAATTGGTAATAGGCATCAAATTGTATCTTACAAAGTTAATTAATCAGTTTGACTATGTATCCATAAATATTAATCCATTCCATGGTTAATCAATATTTTCTCAAATCCAGTCATGTCATTGTACCACATTCAAATTAAATACAATAATTGGCAACATTAGAGGGAAAAAATTACTGTTATTCCCTAGAAATTCCATGTCCTAACCATATATAATTTTTTCAGGTGTTACCCGTTTACAGGAAATACCTCTTGACAGTTCATTGAGCTATAATCCATTGGGCTACAGTGTTCATCATACACACTTTCCTGATCATTGCAACCGCCAAAATCCCAAGCTTCGCCATCATTTTCCATATCATTCTGCATGGTGTCATCGTTCACCACATTATCACTGTCAACCACCTGGTCTTCCATGACTGGAGATTGCCTAGAAATTGCCTCATGTGATGGCCTTCGGTTTTCTTCATCGAACTGGTAAACAATATCACTCAAGGTAGGAGAAATATCATTGCAGAGAGGCATGAGAGTTACCATCTGCTTGATTTCCTCTGTTCAAGAGTAAAGCAGTAAACCATTACAAAACCCCCGAAATGGAAATAAAAAAAAATGCAGAGAGCATAGACAGGATACAACAAATTGATAAACATACCTTTAGCAAATAGAAGATCAATCACCTCAGACTTCTCAGTTTGCATGTCATTTAAGATGCACTTGTCTGGTGCTTCAAATGAATCAAAGAGCACACAACAATTGCCATATACTCCGAGGTTATATAACAAGAGACCCTTTGCCCCACCTTCGTCAAACTGTGCAGTAGTTTGATGGTACAAAGGATCGACCGTGAAGGCAACTAGCAGGAGTGCAATAAATTGATATTATACAAATTTAAAGTTTTGATCCTATGATAGTAGTTTCCACAAAAGAACAAAGCAAAAAGGAGTTAAGGAAACTGCTTGGAGCTCACCATCAAACTTCTTCACATTAAGTGAATCAAATGAGGATTCCAATGTAGATGTGGGTGATAGCTGCACAGACAAAATGCATCATATATTAATAAAGAAAACAAGCAGAACTAGAGCAAAAAAAAAAAATGCAGTAATCAGTTCAGATAGACGTACCCGCCTATCAGCATCCTTTTTGTTAGTGCCTTCTTGTGCAGACTCTGGATTGCTACCTTCTCCCAAATCTTAAGTAAGAAACACCAGATCAGGACATCATAATGAAGCAGCGTGCTATATTTCAAGGGAGAACTATATACACAAAGGTATATATGTGCTACTCCCTCCGTCCCAAAAAAAAAAAAAACTTGAATCTGGACATAGGTTATGCATCATGTATCATCTAAAGTTTACGTGATACAGTAATGCGATAGTGAAGAGTTCTCCGAACAAGTAAAAAACAGATAGCAAAAAAAAAAGCAATTCTCATATGGACTTCATTTTTTAATTAAAGATATTAAAACTTATTTCTTTTTATGGTTCGATCAAATTAGGTCAGGAATTCAGGATTTTTTTTCAATAAAACCAAAACACCACAATGTAGGCGGGCTCGGTTTGAATTTTAACTGAAACAGTTTTGTGGTGTCCAGCGTACTAATACTATTTTTACAACTTGAAGCTGACTCACTGGGAAAATTGAGCTACAATCAAATGTGTACGGTAGAATCGCAAAGTGTTATGAAAAGCTAGTGGATGTTTACCAGCCTCGTCCCCCCTTCCAGCACGGTTGATGCCTCCAAGCACCTTGTACGCCTCAGAATGCACTGAATCTACACGCATAGAGTATATCTTCACGCCAGCCTCCAGCGTGCAGCTAGCCTGGTCACAAAAGATTTTCCAATCAAAGTCAGAAAAGCCCGCAAATTCCCTCCTCAAGTAGAAGAAAGAAGGTTGGAAATGGAATAATTTAGCACGGCCACACCTTCTGGAAGTTGGTCTCGTCGTCCTCATCCTCCCCCGCCTGGATGATCTCGCTGAGGTGGTCAATAAGCCCCAGCTCCCAAGTGTTCTTCTGATTGATTTTCTGCTCGAATTTCCCATCGGAAATGGTAAGAAAAACAACGAAGGCAGGCTCAATACGAGGCGCGCAGAGCGGACTTAGGGTTTTGGCGATTGGGGAACGAGAGGAGCGCACGTACGTTCTCGGAGGCGAGCTTGATGCAGTTGTGGAAGAGGTCCATGACCTGCTCGCGGTTGAGGAGGTCGAGCTGCTGCTCCGCCGCCTTGGGGGCGAGGGAGCGGCGGCGGACGGAGGCCGCGCGGGCCGCGGCACGGGCCCGGGCGCGCTCGAGCTGGTCGTCGTTGGAGCCGAGCGGGAAGGCGGCCG
>CM002476.1:14116156-14144802 GCA_000325765.3 Leersia perrieri | reverse complement strand
GGCGGAGTCGGCGGCGCCGCCGTCGTGGGGGCCTCGGCAGCTGGCATCTCGGCCGATCGGAGGAGGAGGATTGGCAATTAGGGAGAAGGGAATGTCGATTTGGGGAATTTGGGGTTCCGTTCGGTTTGGGGGCTTTTGGGGTGCCGGCGGCGATTTCAAATTTTCGGGGAGTGCCGCCGGAACGCAACGTGGGGGAATCTAACGGGCGGAAGGAAGTGCGGCCCTCTATGCCATGTGGGCTCGTTGTCCAGATAAATAAATCTGAACTTCTGAAGTCCTCTTTTTAATCAATTGATGTCATGGTGAGAAAGATTATCATGGAGTGAAACCCTTTTTAGCCCTTGTATTTGCTTGAAAACCTTGTTCTTAAAAAAAGCTGTTTAAAATCTACCCTCCACACCCGATAAAAATATTTATGAAAATGAAAAGAAAAAATAAAGAGAAATGTGTAAATCAATGTGACAGCCAACCTATCAAGTAGGAGAAGTGGGGTTTAAATACCCAAGTTTTCCCAAACTAGTCATTGGTAAAGTGATGTCCGAAGGTCCGGACCTCATAGCTGTTAGGGTGTGACGTGTACATGACGTCCACTAGTCGTTGGGCTAGTGGACCATTGTTCGGAGGCTCCGGCCCCTGCATGTTCGGAGGCTCCGGCAGAATCTGCCGGAGGTTCCGGACCACATGTCCGGAGGCTCCGGCAGAATCTGCTAGAAGGTCCGGACCTCCTGACACAACATCACCTAATCTAAGTGTGTGGTGCAAGTGTGTCTCTCTTTGGTCTAGAACTGATTCTTTTGAGCAATTAGAGATTAAGCAAGTTCTAAACTCAAGGATCCCTCTTAATAGTATGGTGTTTTCTACGACTCAAATTTAAATACATCATAATTCTATCTCCTTTAAGTCGTGTATCCGTTCCATTACATTCCATCGCATAGCCAGGGGTACATCATCTTCTTACTTACATCCACAACTCATTAAACATGGTTAGTCCCTTAATCTTGTTGTCATTTATCACCAAAACCCAATAGGGGCAATTAGTGCACTTTCACAACTAATTTGTCCAGATTCACAAATTGACAAAGTATTTAAGACATAGATATGAGATTTTATAAAACGGCATATATGATATTGTACTTAATATTTGGACTCCTAAACGAATTCAAACAAAAAAAATTATAAACTACAAAATTGAATAGGTTTCATGTATAGGTTGGCTTCATCAAACTTTGTATAAGGACGACACTACATCGAGACTAGACGCCCGTTAGCGCTAACGCGCGACCCCCCAAATAGGGAAAACGTGTGTTTCTGAAAACAGAAACAGCGGCCTGTCCCTCCCCCCCTGTGCACGCACAACCTCCCCCCAATCCGCCTATCACAACTGCTTGGGGAGATAGCAGCCGCCGCCACCTGGGGCTAGGGGAGAAAACTTGTCAGAGAAGAAGAAAAAGGGGAGGGGAGAAAACTTGCCAGAGAAGAAGAAAAAGGGGAGGGGTAAACACCAAATTGAGAGTTAAAAAAGAGAGGGAACTAACCTGATTTCGTTGGAGTTACATCCAAGTAAATTTGTGCAAATCCTTATAGTTATTCCAGAAACCACAACATCCTTGCATCTAGCTATGTTTCCATGTACAAAAAGTTGCATCCCACATAAATCTGCTAATCAAAATTAGATCCCACATAGTATGTAAAGAGAGCACCATAGTACACGAACCAGGTAAACTTACTTCCACTTGTTCAGTAAGTTACATCAACATGTTTGATAAGTTACATCCCTTTTGAACTAAGATACATCACCATGTTCGACAAGTTACATCCTCTACTGAACAAAGTTATATCTCCTACTGAAGTAAGTTACATCCCTATACTAAAGTAAGTTACATCGCCCTATATCCCAGATATTGCATCATCTACCTATTTGTAACATGCTGAAGGGAGGTCATTCACCTGGCTTTCCTCTTGCTCTATATTGCATAAAAAACTGAAAATTAGTTTCTTAGAATAATTTGTAAAAGAAAAACAATGCATAGTTCATGAGAAGTTACATCCTAGAGCAGGCTAAGTTACACCATTTAATAGACAAAGTTGCATCCTATAGTATGAAACATAGAAGTTAGGGATGTAACTTAGTTCAGTACAGGGATGTAACTTACTGATTAAGGGGATGTAAGTTTAACACACCTACATGTAATGTGTAACATGATTCGGTAAGAAGGATGTAACTTAGTTGAACAAAGGATGTAAATTATTTATTAGGGATGTAAGTTTAACACAACCTGGATGTGACTCTAGTTAAGTAAGTTACATCCTATATCAGACGAAATTACATCATATTTACCTGCTCCAGAACAAATCAAACAAAAATCGTCAGAATATTTGTTAGGGGTCCTAGGGGTTCCCCATGAAAATCTAGCCCAAAAAACAATCATCAGACTTGATGCACCATGGGGAGGCAACCACTATCGTCGTAAACAGATTTAGGATAGTTGCAGTCGGTAAAAATTGGAGTTGAGGGAGCCCTATAACACACAAACTTGCTCACCACTATACACTTGAGGGTTTGTATGGAAATCAGAAAAGTCAACGTGAGCTCGAGATCTGGTTTCAACATGAGGAGCACGAGAGTAGGAGATTCAGGAGGAGCTCGATGGGGAGGCAAGGAGTTGCCGAGTGGATCCACGGCAAGGAGCTCGTTGCAGGGGGGTTCATTGCGGGCATAGGGAGCTCATTGACGGTGTGGGGACGCGGGGACGAGTCGAGCGCCGAGGAAGCGGGAAGGCAGCGTCACCGGATTTGAGGGGGAGCAGTCGCCGCCACCGCCGGATTTGAGGGGGGAGCGGTCGCCGCCACCGCCGCCATCATCGAAATCGCCGTCGCCGTCGCCTGGATTTGGAGGAGAGAGTTGGGGAATGGGCGTATGGAGAGATAGCGTAAGAAACAGATCTCTAAAATTACTGTTTGTGTAGGATACATGTGGTGGTGGGTGGACAGGTGTCACGCGGACGGCAGTGTCGCTGGTTAACATCTGATGGCGAGTAGTTGCCGTTTAGATTATACGTTTGTATAACCCATTAAAAATCATAAATATATGTGGGTTAAAGGGAGAGCCTAATTACAAATTATCTTCTAGGTGTAATGTCACGTCACATATGTCGCCCTCTATTAGAGTGATTTATATTAATTTCCCTAGAGGAGGACGAGATGTGTATATTTTTATCAAATTTTGATTTTTTGATTTATTTTTGTAAAACTTTTAAAAGTGTTTAAATAAAAAAATCTAGCAACAGCAGCAGCTCAGTTCGGTTGCAACCACAAATATTAGTAACACATAGGTGGTTTGAGGGGACAGTGAGATTTTAAGGGATGGGAGCCTGAGGACTATAACACCAACTTTGAATTTTTTGCATGAAGCGAGAAAGAAAGCGAGGTGATTTAACAAATTAAGTTTGATAAAAAAATTAAAATCGGTCAAATAACACCATAAATCATATTTATATATGGTGGTTTTGATTGATATGGTGGTGGTTTTTCACAAACATGAACTTCAGCCAAGTTTCATTGTCGACCTAGTCAAGGCCCCATTCTTTTCTGTAGTTTGAGTTGGCTAATTTTTAGATTATCGTGGGCATGTTTTCCAAGCCGCTAAACGGCACGATATCTCAAAAAAATTTATATATAGAAATTTCTTTTAAAAACCAAATAAATCCATTTTGAAGTCACAATAATTAGCACTTAATTAATTGTATGCTAATAATCTTTATCATTTTGCGTGTCCAAAATAATCAAAGCCTTCTAACCTTAATAGAACATGGCCTAAGTCGCATCTGCGTAAGCAAAATCTTTTCTACGGGTATTGTCACATTGGTACATCTTTCTTGAGCTCATATTCTATAGCATGGGTGCAAACACGGCAGTGCACATATACCCCTCCTAGAAAGAAAAGAAAAGCTGTTGTGTTGGGCCACACAATGAAAAAACACACATAGAGTGTGTTTAGATCCTTAAAAAAAGTTGGACAAAAATGTCATATCAATATTTAGACACATATTTAAAGTATTAAACGTAGACTAATAATAAAACAAATTACATATTCCGACTGCACACTGCGAGACGAATCTTTTGAGCCTAATTACGTCATGATTAGCCATAAGTGCTATAGTAACCATACATGTGCTAATGCCGGTTTAATTAGGCTCAAAAGATTCGTCTCGCAGTGTACAGTCAGAATATGTAATTTATTTTATTATTAGTCTATATTTAATACTTCAAATATGTGTCTAAATATTGATGTGATATTTTTTGTCAATTTTTTTTTTTATCTGAACGCGGCCACAGTCACGAACAGTCAGCAATATATTTCTCTTCTTTTCGAGGGGACATTCTCCTTGTTCGGTCGATCATGTCGATCATGCTAGGCAACTAGCCGCTAGCTAGCAAGGAGTAATACACACCCACCTGAAGGTCATCCATCGACCAGACCGGCCGACCGGGCCAAGCAACGGGTCCATGCATGCTGTCATCCCTACCACTAGCATGATCAGTCGCATGCATCCTCGTCCATTCTCTCGGTCACGTACATACGCCACAAATTAAGACCCGATCTCTGGTCGCTGCACACTACTGTGCCTCGACGCCTACCTGCGGCAAAAACGCCTGCTTTGCGCCTTTGCGTAAAGATAAGATCGAGCTACGAGGCAGAAATATTCGCCCGTCCGCTGCAGCTATGCCGTCGACGCCTCGACGGCCGGGGGTAGAGCCGTTGACACCTGGGCCCGGGGGTCTTCTACTGCTACCTCCAAAAGGCAGTGTTTGTACGACCGGGGGCCAGGCGAGGAACCTTCTCGCGCTTTTTTTTTTCTTCCACCCAGTCAGCAAGTGAGTAAGCTTTTTATCCACTCTCCTAAAGTAGCGGAATACGAATCCACCTTGCCCCACCGTGAGATCTGCTTTGATATTTTATTTATTCACACTGTTTTCTTTTACACAGAAC
Organism: Leersia perrieri; assembly: GCA_000325765.3. Classification (NCBI taxonomy): domain Eukaryota; kingdom Viridiplantae; phylum Streptophyta; class Magnoliopsida; order Poales; family Poaceae; genus Leersia; species Leersia perrieri. Next base: position 14,139,812 of record CM002476.1, on the reverse strand, counting down.
ATACATGTATTCCACTATTCATCACCTTCACAACCTCTGGGACATCGAAATGTTGCTTAAACGATGATTTTACAGTTCTGCGCTGATCTAATCATACAGGTCTATGTGAGTACTCGGTATAAAGACAGACGATGTTGGTAATGTGATTAGCGGAAGGATAACCATCTCTTTTCAAAAGATTGATGCATGTATCAATTTCAAGGTAGAAGAATAAAACCACCCATGTTCATACGCACTCTCTGGATGGATAAGACGATAAAAAGCTAAGTGCCTCCAGAAAGTAGTATAAAGGATAGGTATCTTTGTCTCAGCCTAATTCATATTCTCAAATATACCTGCAGGCTTTATTTGGATGTGACGGTATATACAGTCTCCAGCTATTTGGTTTTGGTTTCTTTATAATATACGCAGCGGATGCACCTGGAATGCCGTCTTTGTTCGAGATAACGTCATGTCGGCATGAAGCCATGAACCAGAGCAACTGTATGGAACAAAATCAGGTCCATTTGGAACATATTATTTACCATGTTATCATAAAAATATCTACTTAATTACAGGTAGAAGTTTTTTTTTTGCGGGTAGGTAGAAGTTAAATATTTACAAAATATACTTGATAAATAATAACTTAAAACAAGCTTTAAGCAATACAGTGGAAGAAACTTATTGAGAAAACATACTTGTAGAGAAATAGAGCAGATAGTTTGTGACAACAATCCGATGAAGTAGCCCACGAAGAACGGGACTGCAGTTGGCTATTCTTTTTTTTTCTTGAGAAAACAGACAGATGCAGGGTCCATATAGGAAACATACACTATTCTTTGTATATATATGTTCAGATTCAAATCAAAAAATGTGTTTTTTTATGGAAGAAATGCTAAAAAAGTTTGGTGCAATGAAACTGAGTTATGGTAATGATCAATTACAACTTGCACAAAGGCTTTTGAATTATGTCCCATAATATGTAGCCATTTTGTTAATCATATGGAGAGGAGAAGAGAAAAGAGTCGACTCTTGACTTAACATGTCAATTCTTGTTGTGGGTAATTTTTATGCATTTTGCACATCGTAATTTTTCTTCATGTGGTTTATCGAAATGGTGGAAAGGCAATAACAGATTATTTTGTGGATTAATGTTTGAATTACTGTTGTCTCGGTTGTTAATGTAAGAGAATGATCTCTATATGACTGGTACTACCTAGAAGCTGTGCGCAGCTTAATTAAGTGCTTCACCGTTGAGCATGCCTTCGATCATTTCTCCAAGGTATTTTACGAGGACAGGAGGTTTACTTGTGAAGGTACGATTAATAGCCTGAAACCTAGCTAACGAGCTGCTTGACCAAGGGGCATTCTTTTAATTTTGAAGTAAATATAATTATTTTTACAACAAGGCTTTTATACTTCTATTATTTATTGTGGTCCAAGTGCTCCTCCTTCCACCCATGTATGACATTGGTTAGCTAAAAATGAGTTAACGAAATTAAAAAAAACATTGAGGGAGTATCAAGATGAGTGGCGAAAGGCAAAAAGAAAAACCTAAATTAAATCTAAAAATCAAATTTTAAAATTCAAAGTGTCAAAGTGGGTATAGCTTGTATAAGTCATAAGGGCATCCATAATGTACCAATAAAGGTAGCCTTAAGCATCGAAAACAACAATTCTAGTAGCTTTTACCATTGTGGAACTAGACCATAAGCTTTTTCAAAAAAAAGCCTTAAGGTTAAGATGCGTCATAAGACAATAGAATATTATTTTGTATAGTAGCAGATCACCAGCCTAATATATTTCTTCCTCACCGGCTTGAGTCAATGGGACCCAACATGACCCACTATAATTTCTCGTATGGATATTACCTATTGTGTTGCTGGCCATAGCTACTGCCAAATCTTCTTGGTCTCCCTTAATGCTCTTTGAGCCCACCCACATTGAGCTTGCCCTAAGCCACACATCGTTTTTTTAGATCGGAAAGGGTGTACCTTACAATATTGATTTGCAGACATCTGTACTATCAATTTTAAAATGCACGGTGTATTTTTTGTCCAAATTAAATCAAGATTTCTTTAACTTTGACTTGGTTTATAAATAAACAATTAACATCTATAAACACCTTGTGTGTATATATATATATATATATATATATATATATATATATATATATATAGAAGTCAAGGTGACGTTGAAATATGACTGGAAAAAAGTTTTTCACGCAACCGATGACTAGTCGGCCGGACAACTCGATCCTATTTCAAAAGGTTTAAAGTTTTCGACGAAATTTTACTCACTTGGCAATCCATTCCTATCATGTCCATACACCGCCAGTGGGGAGCATATCCTCCACAACACCAAGTGGAAACCGCCGGCGGCCGGTGATCATGCGCATGCACGCATAAAAGCAGAGACGGATCGAACGAAAGAATAATCCCAATTCCCTCACCAAGATCTCCCACATGGCCACCAACACCACTTACCACGGCGAGAAACGCCTGCCCCTGCTAAACGACAGCGACCGGAATATTCTCACCGACCTTGCCCCACAACTCCACACACCCACGACAAGATTAGATACTTTCACAAAATACATCTCCCTACAGCTAGCCAGCTCGCTCTTGTGCGTCATCTCTATCACCGATCTCTATCTCTCCCTCGCACATACGCAAGCTTATCTATTTGCCGCTTTTTTTTATGTGCAAAAGAGAAGACCAACACAACAAAAGGAGGTTATCGGGGGAAAGAAAAAAAAGCTTGTGTCTTGCACAGTAGAACACACGGGGTATAGTGCAGCACTATGGTGTATATATAGGTGACCAAGGTGCAGGTGCCCCTACTACTCCCTGATCGATCTCCTACTCTCTCCTAGTACAGTCCTAGGCTCCTAGCTAGTAGTAGGTGAGATCGCGATCAACTGCCACTTCAAATGGTGATGGCCATGGAGAAGAAGAAGTTCCCAACGGTGGCACAGGTTGCCAAGATAGCTTCTTTCCTCCTCCTCTTCTCGCTTGCTCCCCATGTGCCTTCCTCATTGAGACCACCCTACCTCTACCTCCTCTTCAACGCCCTCGTCGTCGCGCTCGGCGTCGAGGCCGGCTTCCTCGCCGCCATCTCCGGCCCGCGTGACGACAAGCTGCCCAAGCTGGTGGCCTCACCTCCGCGACCGATCGGCAGCAGCAAAGCAATTGATCAGGTCGTCGTCGCTGCCGACGCTATCACTAGTAGTAGCGCCGTGATTACGGCGGCGGCTTCACCTGCGGAGTCCGTCGTCGCCGGTGGCGGTGTCGCGGCGTTGGCCAAGACGACGAAGAAGATCAAGGCGTCGGCGTCGAAGAAGATGGTGATGAAGAGGTGCCCGTCGAGGGCGAGCATCTTCTTCATCGGGGGCGGGGAGGGTGATTATCAGGATGTCCATGGTGCAGTGGAGGAGGAAGCTGCAGGGTACGGAGGCGGGGAGCAGGTGATGAGCAAGCAAGAGCTGTTCACGAAGGCGGAGGCGTTCATCGGCAACTTCTACAAGCAGCTCAAGATGCAGAGGGAGGAGTCATGGAAGAAGTTGCAGGACCTGTACCACCACCACCACCACCACTACAAGACCAAGGCCTTGTAGGCTTTGTAGCTAATAATTAAGCTCTCTTGCCTGGCTAATACTTAGCTAGGGTTCAGTTGATCAGAAGTTCAGAACTCCAAGTGAAGTCATAATATAGTAGATAACTACAAAAGCATGCACGCATCATCAGTATATAATCTCTGGTGCAAGTGCACTAAGTAATACGGAGTATAATTAAGCATGTAGCTAGGGAACACACATGTTATATGTTTGCATTTGTTGGTAGGGGGAATTGAACACATGCGTATATATGTGTGGTGCAGGACTGCAGGAGCAGGGGAGGAACCAACAGATATTATGTTGTGTTTTTCTCGTTCTTTAAATTCCTTCACCCGTAGGTTAATTACTTTGATTTGGATGGCCGTTAAGTAATACTTGGGTTTATTTCATTTCAAGGTCATATATATAGGAGATGTTGATTTGAACTACAAAAGGTTACGGAAAGGAGTTCTTCTAGATAGCTAGTCTTCATGATTTATGCATGCATTCTAGCAATATATGCATGTTACATCGATCACGACCAATAAAAATATGTGTCCTTATTGAGCTGGTGAAGTGTTGTTTGCTCTTCCAGTAAATCTGTGGAATGCACGCAAAAAAAAAAGTAACTCCTCGTATAGAAAGACCTAACTTGAACGGCTCAATTTATATAGAGAGGCTTGTAATCTAGATTATTGGCCCAAACGATAATCTTGGGGCACAATCCCCTTATTGCAATTTTTCCACCGTACTCATGTATCCTGCAGTTTCACCTCCGTTGCTTTGGGCCAGGCTAATTCCGCCTCCGCACATGGGTGTGACATAGGAGGTGACGTTGTGCGACGTTGCGACCGTGGTTGGCTGAGGGCTCTCACAGTGGTAGCCACTCCATCCAAATGGCCTTATGAAAAAGTTGGTTCCAACTAGGATGAAACCACCGAAACGACACAACTCTCACAATGCATGTATCCATATGGTACTGACCAGAAAATTTTCAATTCAGCCCCTTAAGTTTTTCATTTAAGTCCTTATAGTACTTTAATTTTATAGATTAATCCAAAATCTTATGAAAAGGACCACGAAGAGCACAAATTAATATAAACCAGCCCCTTTGACCCAGTCATCCTTATCTCCTTCCATCTTTCATCGAGCGAACTGTTCCCCTTACCGATTCATTTTCTTTCCACGACGTAGATGTGGCGTCGTCTAACTCGTCTCCTTCTCTCGCCGGATCCCCTCTCCGTCTCCTTCTCTCGCCGGATCGAGGTAGCCTGAGGCAGCACGGCCGTCTGCCCAGGCAGAGATCGACGGGACAAGCTCCGGCGGCCGATGAGCCACCGCGGCGTGGCATCGACGCGAGCTCCTTCCGGTGGCATGGATCAAGGGCACCGCCGCCGCCGCCCCCTCCCCACAGTACGCCGCCATCGCCTTCGCACTCCGCGGGAGCTGGCGGCGGCGGAGCTCGAGGATGCCCTCTTTCTCTCTCCCCTTTCTGCCATTTGGTTCTTCTCTCTTTCTCCTTTGCTCATTTTCGCCCAATTTCGCCTCTCTGACAAGACTAACAAGGACGTTCGCGTCCACTACAGGACGCAAGGATCTCTGCAGAGAGTGGTGTATGGCAGACGTGGCAATTTCTATCCTACGTGGTGGTCTAGAGATACTTGACAGGTCAGCCGAGTAGCCTCCATTGTAAAGGCCCTGAGTGCATGTCCGTAAGCCACTCAACTGACGAGGACCGAGGGGAACGGGGCTGTATTGTAGGGACTAGGGATGGGGAGAGAGATAGGAAGCCTTTTGGCTTTAGCTTATTAGGGCCATGCGAATCAAGTGAATAATTGGAGCACTATTAGTCAAGTATTAACTATTAAAATGAATTTATTTGACTTTTAAATAAACTTCTATGTAGAAGTCAAACTTTCGTACGAATGCATACATAAAAACTTTTGTACATATTGCATCATATATAAGCATGCTAATGAAAAATAAGAAATTATCCTATCATATGGAAAGAAAACGCACTAAATTATTAGAGTCAACGAGAAGGAGGTTGTTGCTTTAACTACGATTGACGACAAAATCTAGAGCAGGGGCGTTTGATGGAGTTGAGGCTCTTTAGCTCTATGGAGATTTCAAAACGGACACATATACATCAAGATGTTGATCGTAGTAAGTAAAAGGTGCATAGACTTATGCAATGATAATGATATTAATTGAGTATGTTTTACATTAAAATTCTCTCTATGCCGCTTTATGTTGGACTCACCTAACTGGTAGTGCCAAATCCGCATGTGCCGACATAGGATGGAGGTGGTGGTTGGATGAGTACATGCGTAGGCTAGCTACTTAGCTAGCAGCCTAGCAACAACCGATGAGAATGCAGTGGGGTCGGGGCGGGGGGGGGGGGAGGGAGACTAGCTACTCAGCTAGCAACGGCCAAAGAAAATATGGATAGCCGACAACCGATGTTATACGTTGTCAGTTCAAAACTAATTAAATATTAGAGCATGCCGCTAATACCCAAACAAGCTGCTCAAGTAAAACAGATTGCTAGGTAACAATCTGTAGGCTTCTTTAATGAGCTGCCACAACATGTACTAGTAGCAATGCCAATCCACTTGCACTCCATAAGGTGATTGGTAGAGGGAAGATTTGGTGAGGAGAGCTATCATTGTTTTGGAGCATTTTTATGAAATATAAACTACATCAATCATCAATTGACGTCCTCCATCCATAACATTAAAATTTAGCATATGACTATTGACAAGAGGTGCAACACATATGAATATCCTTTGATATGAATTGCAATGTAGTGCCAAGCTGATATGTTTGAAACGAGCAACTGAAGTGACGTGATGGCTAGACCAATGCCCTTGCACCTACCTTCCATGTTTTGCATCATTGACAAATCAAAATCGGTAACCATCGATCAATCAACGTAACATCTTCAACGAGTATATGTGTTTACATGATAGCAAGTGAACCAATAAAAGAATAATAGCAAATGGTTTGTAGGGATCACAATTGTGCCCAATTGCCAGTAGGAAAACACATTATTGGGTTAAGCTTATTCCTAATTCTAATGTGTGGGGAAAAAGTTCGTTGTTTCACTCATTTACCCTTCATTAGTTATACCATATGAGCCCCCGATTCTTGGGTGCCATGGCACAACGACAGTAGGGGAGGCTCCATCCTCTGCTTTTATATGGTTTCTCATGATTATGCTCGCGTCAGTGCTCTTCATCTTGTTCATGCTCATTCTTCTGTTATGAAGAGGTGCCAAAAATACTATAACATCGTACCCTTTGCGGCATGGGGTTCAATGAAGATGAGTAAATTTCACAAAACTATAGGTATTTTGCATCATCTATCACAAAACTACAAATTAGGAACATGTCTTACACAACTATAGATTTAGCGCCTTTGTGTATCACAAAACTACAGATTTAAGAACTTGCTTAACAAACCTAAAGATTTAGTATCTCCATTATAACAAAACTACAAGTTTAGTGTTTTCATTGCTTAAATCTGTAGTTTTAATAATGTATTGCTAAAACCTACAATTTTGTGATAATTAATACAGTAAACTTGTAGTTTTATGATAATAGACACTAAATCTATAGTTTTATGAAACAAACTCTTAAAACCATAGTTTTGTGATACACAAACACTAAATCTGTAGTCTTGTGAAATAAGTTCTTAAATCTGTAGGTTTTTGATAATTTGTGCAAAATACCTGTAGTTTTGTGAAATTTACTCAATGAAGATTGACCACTTGGTTGCATGCCATATTACCTAACTTTAGCCATGATGATATTTATCTGGCCATTATATTAATGATTACGCACATACTACTCTATATGCGTTTACGTTTTAAATATAGAACACAAATATTGTTTTCTTTTCAACATGATATCCAAGTACAGAGCTAAACAAAGTGGCAGTCTTAGGTTGGGCAGCAATAACAGTGAAGGACGCCAAATCCACGGTCTTCTGATTGCCACTTGAATTGCTGCTCTGTCAACATAGCTTGTCCAGCGTAAGCTCCACGTGGCGATGCTCGGTTTAGTTAGAAACTACTACCCTCTCTCTCCGTATGGTAGGTCCTATGTCGCTATCCTCAACTCTTTCGATGTATCCTAACAACAAACTTAAGCTTAGGCGGCCGGCTCTAGACCAAGTAGAACTCTCCTTGCATTCAATCCTTGCTGTTATAGATGACGAGGGTGGGTCATATTGCATTTGATTATAGTCTTCTTTTTGGCACTAAATCAGCCATATTAGCATGGATGTAGAATTTTAGCAGAAGAAATTGGTCTAACTTCTCTAGTGAGATGGGAGGCAAAGCACAAGAAGTTAAGAAACACTACAAGATTTCTGCTCATGTAAGGCCAAGTCATAGTATTTGAGGTTGATGAGGCTACCCACGAGACCGAGAGCATGCTCACCCAGAATATCGCCCACTATGAACATCTTTGTGTGTGTGATCAAGGTGGTTTATTTGGATATGACAATAAGCAAAAGTTTTTTTTTCGAGGAAGGACAATAAGCAAAAGTTTCATGTCTGCAAGTAATACTAAAATTTTTCCTAATCACATTTGCTCCATAGTCCATCCCATCCCTCTCGTTCTTCTCACCGTTGCCATAGATTTTATAGGCAGAGTGGATACAATCTCGATTCTCCAAGTTCCACCTTAAGTGGTGCAACAATGATTTAGTTGTAATTAGAATATTATTATCGATATCTTTGTTCCCACTTACTCCGTAAGCACTCGTTCTTCTCCACTTTTCCACATGCCTATTTGGCTACATTTAGCTTACGGACACCTGACACATATTTGTATGTGTAATTAATATTGCTCTGTCTGTTCTAACCCACGTATCAACGCTTAGCAGTAGTTTGGCCTCCAGGCCGGATAATTGGGAGCTGCGTCTCGCCGCTAAGCTAGACACCGGATGCCTCGGTCATTCGCGTCGTCTCAAGGAAAGTACTTCATGCTAGTGTTGGAAAGAAGATTAGCTCCTGAACGGATGCGTTGGAGTGTTTCCTTGTTAAGCATCTACCTAAACATCCATCTCACTATAGACATAACCCGCTTTGCAGCCGCCGCGCGGCCGGGCCCCTTCCTTCGCCACCCGCGGTCGCACCGCATCACCTCTCGTTGCACCATCCGCAAGACCGCGACTCCAGAGTCCAGACTGCGCCCGACGAGACTCCGCGGCAACGCCGGCACCCAAAACTCCCGAGCGGCAACCACCTGCATCGATCGGTCGGGTTGTGTCATGTGTAAGTTGTAACCCCGTGCTTCTCGTGTTGATCGGGAGTACTACTACTATACATACTGCGCACCGTCCCAGGCAGAGGTGTATTCCCATCGCGAGAATCGGCTACCCTACGCTACCCTCCCGTTTGTTTGGTTTGGGTCCCCCGACTCCAGCTTCATCCCGTTTTCTCCTCTTTTGCCCTAAACCCCAGCAGCAGCACACCCCGTCCGCCCCCATCCCCTGCCCTCGCCGCCGGCGTGTGAGACAGCGGGCGCGCGCCCGCGGCCGCATCTCTCCTCGAGTGCCCGTGCCCTCGCGCCCCCCGAACTCGCAGGGGGCGCCGAGGTCTAGCTCCTCGCGGGCCTTGCCCCCGTGCCGCCGGAACCCTCGCGGTTCTGGTTCCGCCGAGGCGCTTTTTCCACCCCGAGGCGAAGGGGGTCTTCTCCCGTGGTTGGCGTCTGCGGCGGCGTCCTCCGTTCTACTGGGGTGGCGCGGATCCGGACCTGGATTGGTTCCTTCCGGCGGTAACGAGACGAAACCCTAGCTTCGTATGTTGTAGTGTATGTTTTGCTGTGATGTTTCATGGAAATAATCAGTTATCCGAAGTAGATGTTTGATTCGTAGTTGTTTTAGGGGTTTAATGGAATCCCATGCCTTGGGTTTAAGTCTGCCCCTGCCCTAATCCCGTCAGATCAGAGGCGTGGTTTTGTCTGGATAATTCGATCCTCTCTTAGGTGCCTGGGATATCGTTCTTAGATAAAAAGTAAAATATTTTCTCATGGATATGTATATGGGAGCATGTGGTTTAGGAGGTCTGTAGTATTGAGATGTTTAAATCTATAACAGCTAGTAGGTCACTAGGTTGATGCCTCCTTTTAGCTCATCAGCCATATAAATGGAATGCTTGTTTTATCGTGACGTGCACTCTCTCCCTTTGTTTATGTTGCTGAGAGGGATGGAGAGGAATGAGCCAAAAACTGGTATCCGTTATCCTGTTTACTACTAAAGACTAACATAGCGTATTGATTTATGTATAGATACTGCACCAAAGTGCAGCTGACAGGGCAAGTTGATTGATGAGTTTACTTAACTTTTGCAGTTTTCTTTGGGAGTTGATCCATCAGTAAGCATTTAATGCCCTAACCTGTTGTTTTTTTTCCCTTTTGTCGCTTGGCAGCCACTCTATTAGGAAAACTTGTTTCCCCTGTTTTTGCGTCACATTTTGATGCAGTTTGATGGCGAGTAATATGCAACCTTCTGGACCACCACAGGTAAATGTTGTCCTGTTGTTTTAAGGGTGTGTACAATGTGAAGTTTTGATTTTTGTCGTGTGTGATGTGCTAACTTCTTCCTTCTTTTTTAATCAGCAATCTAGGCCTCCTATGATGGGATCTAGTGCCCCACCACAAAATTTGGGACCTCCGATGCCTATGCAGGTAAACTGAAACATCGGATCTTTTTCTTGTATCCATGGTATGGACTTTTTAATCGCATTTTGCATTTCTAATATTGCCATCATTCCCTAATTTCAGTTCAGGCCGGTCATTCCTCAGCAGCAGCCTCCTCAGTTCATGCAACAGGGGCAGCAGTTTCGACCTGTTGGTCAGGCCATGCCAGGAGCTAATATTGGCATGCCAGGTCAGATGCCACATTTTCAACAACCTACACAGCACTTGCCTCACTCTGGTCAAGTTCCACCCGCATCACAAGCGGGTTCTATGGCTTATCAACCAGCTAGACCTATGTCATCTGGACCTCTGCAACTGCCAGCGACGTTCCCTGGGGGCCATATGCCCACTATGGGAGGCCCTATACCGCCTCCATCCTATACGGCAAGTGCTTTTATTTTCCTTACATTTGTGTGTTCGATGCGCATGTTTGACATATGGATTTAATACTTATAATTTTTGGTTATTGCCATATCTTGAATGCCGTTCTGTGCTGATAAGTTACTAATACTTATACGCTACATTGCAGTATCAACCATCATCTATTCCTCCTCCCATAGTGCAACCTTGGGGTACAGCTCCAGGTCAGAATGTACCTCCTGTGACACCTCTTGTGCAGCCTGGGCATCAGCCGGTGTCGTCTTCCGCTCCATTGCCCTCAGTAAATATCACATGTTCTCTTTTGCATCAGTTTATTTTTTTGTATTAATTAAAAATTCATTACCTTGCAATAATCAAGTTTACAAATGAACAGAACAATTCCAGCGAACTTAGCTCTTCAGACTGGCAAGAGCACACTTCAGCTGATGGGAAAAAGTAAGTTGAATCGTGCTACCACTTGCCTTTTGATATTTACTTTCTTGTGGTGCTCAGCATCATATATTGTTGCATGTTTTGACATTTGAGATTATTTGGTTTGCTCTCTGTTTCTTTCTTTAGGTACTACTACAATAAGAAGACAAGGCAATCAAGTTGGGAGAAACCTGCTGAGTTGATGACACCGTTGGAGGTTAGTTGCACTGTGTGCTCTTACGCGATTGTGTGCCATACTGCCATCTACACTTTTCTTTGTGGAGACTTGTACATCTGTTATCTTAACAGTTCTTTTTCTATGCTAAACATGGCATGATTTTTTACATTTGCCTAACTTAGTGGGTTCTGTTTATCTATTAAAGTTCTTTAAACTTTGCTTAGAACATTTATGGAATGGTCCACTTTACCTCCCTTTACTTTCATAATAGTCCATATTCTACCATGTACTACAAAACTGTTTATTGACTCATCTCAAGTTCTCAACTTTGAAAAGTAGAGAAATCACTGTTTGGTTGTGATTTCATAAGCTGTTTTTCCATGTTGGTCTCTTGGTTTGGTTACTGTTAATTGGGATTCATTACACTATGGCGACTATTCCAGAATGAAGTATTCACCTTTTCCCTGGAGGACAATGCATAACTTAAAAGATGTATATTATTATGCACTCTCATTGTTTTTTTAACTTTATTGAGCCTTTTTCTCCATCTTTGCTCATTACATGTTTTAATTATTTTTTTATGTACTAGAGAGCTGATGCATCAACTGAATGGAAAGAATTTACTACATCAGAGGGTAGAAAGTAAGTTCTTGATGAAACCTCCTGCTACCTCTTTTATATGTAAATTCATCAAAACACAGATTTTCTTGTGGGTTCTTACTATTTTACAATTGCAGGTATTATTACAATAAGGTGACAAAGCAATCCAAATGGACAATTCCAGATGAGCTAAAGGTTTGTTAGGGTGTGAGGTTTTGAATCTATATTTGTGTTATTGAGTACTGTAGTATATCTATAATGATTTTTTCCTTCTATTTTAGATTGCACGTGAATTAGCAGAGAAGGCATCTAATCCACGCCATGATCAAGAAACGGAAACAACTACTGGTGCTCCTACTGGACCTAACTCTGTCGAACCTTCTTCTGTATCTGTCATTCAGTCATCAACGACGAGTGTAGTTTCTTCAAGTACACTTGATGCAGCACCAAACGCTGCTCCTTCTGGTGCTGGCCCTTTGGAAAATAAGGAGAACACCTCCAGTTCAATTAATACTGCCATGCAAAATGGTGGTCCAACTACCATTGCTGCTCCTGTTATAAGTACAGAAGTTCCATTAGTTGCCAGCGATACGGGGACTAACAGGTAGTTGCTGATGCTTTAATTTTCACCTTCAATGCTTCCTCACCACTTAAATTTTGCTAATGTGGTGGTTATATGATTTGTTCAGAGCCAATAACGATTATTCTTCGCTAGCTAGCACTGCTGATACGCAAAATGGCGCATCTGCTGAAGATTTGGAGGTAAATGTGGTTTTCTCACTGAGTTCTAGTGTTGAGTTCTTAAGATTTGCAAATGCATGATAATATAGTTGGTCACAGGTAGCATTCCTCATCCTGGAAATGTGGGGAGATTTTCGTTCCCTCCCTGTAAAAATCTCTCACAAATAGCATACCACGTTCGTCGACCCCATCGACCTGGGAACTTTGTGACTATAGTTAAGCTACAACTTCTTCTACCTGTAGTTATGTTGGGGAAGAATGAACATGGGAGAGTAGACACTAGATCAATTAGAGGTGGCAATAGATTAGCTTGTCCTTCATTTATTCCAAAAGCATGTGAATCCTCATGAAAAGAGATGGTAGAGGCAATAACAGTCTTATTTGATCTAAAGACAAAATCTTTTCCAAACAACTTATCTTCAGAAAGAACTAAAGATCCTCTAGGCTTAACTGAAGTCTGCTTTGGTGCCAAGCTACTTCTTGGAGGCCCCCACATGTACCTCTATCTCGAACTCCAACATATCCTTTTAATCCTGTGGAACAAATGTCCGTGGTCCTTCAAAATTACTGTGAATTCACACATCTGACAGGAAGGTTATTAAGGCGGTATGGCGACCCACCACTGCATTACCGCCATAGTGATAAGGCGTAAGGCGTGGAGACACCTTAGGTGCAGTGAAAAAACAGAAAATATAGGTGATATGGGCTGAAAATACACAAATCTAAGTGCTCTATTCATCACAGCCCAGCCCAATAGTAGCCCATTCAAGCACTTAGCTAGCCTAGGCCCACTGCTTTCCTCTCTTGACCTAGCAGGCATAACCCTAGTCCTCTACCCTCCCTACAGCCGCCACCCCCCTCCAGATATCTCCCCCCATCGTGTAGCGCACAGCTCCATCGTGCAGCACAGCAGGAGGTTCCCCCCTCTCTCTCATCTCATGCAGGATTCAGCAAAGCAAAGCATTCTCCTCTCCTTTCTCTCCCCATCTTGCAGCCGGAGTCTTCTCTCCACCTTCCCTCAGACTCTTAGCACAACAGCAGCATAAGGTGGTGCCCCTCTCGATCAGCAACGAGGTAGAGCCAAGGAGGGTGGTTGGGGATTGCAGATCTACAGCAGGATACCACCTCTGCCTCCATCTAACACCTACCCTTTGATCTTACCCTTTCTCATTTGGTTCATACTCATAAGGCGGAAGCAGTCTAATGCGAAGAGCGCCTTACACTTCTGGGAGCGCAATGACGATATAGCGACGCCTTAATAACCATGTCTGACAGATTGATCAGGAGATTTTCGACATGTGCTGTCAAGTAGCTTAATAGTCATAAGGTTTCTGTAGAGAATATCGATTGTCATTATCTTGTGCTTTCCTGCTGTGCTACATGCTTTTTCTCAGAAAATATGGTATTAGGGGTAGGCAAAGGATAGGAACTGCACTGTAGTACAAATCGGTAAATCACAATGTCTGACTAGATGGAAGCAAACACTCATTTTTGTTCCCTTATGTGGGTGCATGCTTGTTTAAAACTAAAGGAAAATATGCAGAATAAATATCGCTAGCTATGCCTAGTCTTTGATATTTTCGGGGTAGCATGAGTTGGGTTATGAAAACATCCTGCCTGGTGAGTAGTGATAGAAGCATACATATGCGCATTTAGACATATTTTACCTGTTAGTTTGAGTTTAATTTTCTTCAAGAAAGTTAGGCTTTCTTACGTAAGATCTCTCTCTCTCTCTCTCATGTATTTGCGTATGTGTACACATTGACATTCATGCTGCTTACTGTAGGAGGCCAAAAGGACTATGGCAGTTTCAGGGAAGATCAATGTTACTCCAGTGGAGGACAAAGCAAGTGAAGAAGAACCTGTGATCTATGCTAATAAGCTGGTAAGGGAGATTGCAATGCACAAAGGCTTATCAAGAATTGACTCTAATTTCAAATTGTAAACTCACATAGATACACATTTTTATTTTTTACTTGCAGGAAGCTAAAAATGCATTCAAAGCGCTACTCGAATCTTCAAATGTTGAGTCTGATTGGTCATGGGATCAGGTATGTAACTTCACCTTGAATCAGTATCAGTTAATGAATTTCTTGTCACTGATGTAATATGTCCAGGCTATGAGGGTTATTATAAATGACAAAAGGTATGGTGCTCTCAAAACTCTTGGAGAGAGAAAGCAAGCTTTTAATGAGGTTAGCTCTTCTTTCTCGTAAGAGCTAGAATCCGTTTAGCAATTACATGCAACGTTTGTGTTATATTGTACATTTTTAATTTTATGGTGGTTCACTAAAGCCAGGCCTGTTTGTTTTCCAGTATCTAAACCAGAGGAAAAAGCTTGAAGCTGAAGAAAGACGTATCAAACAAAGGAAAGCACGGGATGATTTTATAGCTATGCTAGAAGTAAGATATGCCTATGCCATCCATGATTTCTCCCTTGCTCAGTACTCATTAGTTCTGACTGTACTGACAGTTTTACTTTCCGTTGTGTGTTTAAGGAGTGCAAGGAGCTTACTTCATCAACAAGATGGAGGTATATCACTGACTTCAAGCTTTTATTTGTACATAACATAATAATGTGATATTTCAATGCAATTTGATTGTTACCAAACTATTAGAGTTTCTAGTTGCTATTTACATTGTATCTTCTTGCGGGGGCGTTGAGCATGACTCATATTTGTTTATGTTTAATGCTATGCAGTAAAGCAATAACTATGTTTGAGGACGATGATAGGTTTAGTGCTGTTGAGCGTGGAAGGGAGCGTGAAGACTTATTTGAGAACTATCTTATGGAACTACAGAAGAAGGTTCTGTCCCATAGAAACTCCATTTCACTTTCATTCTAGTAATTCTTTTTATGGAGTTGGGTTTTTCCGTTTGCAGGATATACCATTGAGAAAATCTTATATCTGCAATTTCTTTTAGTTTAATTGCTTTGCATCACATAGTTTTTTTTAGTATGGATAGCAATAAAACTAGAGATATTTCTGTCATGACTTGACTGTATAGTTCAAGATATAACATTTTTCCTCTGTTGTAGGAAAGAGCCAGGGCTGCTGAAGAGCACAAAAAGCACATAGCGGACTATAGAGCTTTTCTTGAGTCATGCGAATTCATCAAGGTTATTATCTTTACTGTTTGCTCTTTAGGGAATTAATATTCACGCAACTTCATTAATGAGAAAAATATGCATATCCCATCATTTTACTGTTGGCTTATAAGCCAAAGCCAAAATTTGAAATTTTAAACTTAATTTTGGATTTGATTTTGAGGTTTTTTTCAGCCTTGGATTTCAAACCATGAATAATACGGATGTAAAAGTTTTACGTACGAATTATTTTTGTTGCTCTGTTCATGTTGCTCTGGTTTATTGGAATAAGAGAAATGATCATAGCCTATCTTTTGGTATGCCAGGCAAATACACAGTGGAGAAAGGTTCAAGAGCGGCTTGAGGACGATGAACGCTGTTTCCGACTTGAAAAGATCGATCGCTTGGAGATTTTTCAGGTTAGTATTTTTTAGATCTGCAGTAATTTTTGAGTTTTGTGCTTCAACTATCAATTTCTATGCATTCCAGGAGTATATAAGGGATCTGGAGAAAGAAGAGGAAGAGCAGAAGCGGATACAAAAGGTTTGCATGCCTTATCACTTCTAGAATACCCTATACCATTATTCTTTTATTTATTATGGGCCTCAATGCTGTCAGGAACAAGTGAGGAGGCAAGAGCGCAAAAATCGTGATGAATTTCGCAAGATGTTGGAAGAACATGTAGCTGAAGGAATGCTTACTGCAAAAACTCGTTGGCGTGATTACTGTGCCCAGGTAATTGAAAATATACTTTTTCCTAATAAGTTTGAAAGGACAATATGATTTTTTTCCTGATTCAAAATGAATTATCTATTTACAGGTAAAAGATTCACATGTTTACATGGCTGTGGCTGCAAACTCGAGTGGTTCTATGCCAAAAGAGCTCTTTGAAGATGTAATGGAGGAGCTTGAGAAACAGGTTGATCTCTAAAGCTCGTAGTACTTTCCCTATTGTATGCAACTTATATATAAGTCGTCTCTTTGCAAGCGGTTTAAATTGCAATTATTGTGGCAAGGAAAGCTATAGTGAATAGAGGGTGTCTGGGCAATTAATTATCTTGGTCCTACTGAAAGATGTTAAGTTCATGCGTATAAAATACAAAAAAGAATTGCCATCATATAGCTAAAAAAATATTTCAATCTCATTACAACCACCATTATAATTTAGTAAATAATACTGTTTCATTCTTTTAGAACTTATGTTCCTACCACATTTTTTTTTTAATTTCAGTATCAAGATGACAAGGCCCGAATCAAAGAAGTAGTGAAGTCTGGAAAGGTACCTTTTCTTCTACAATCTTGCTCCGTACTTTTTGAACCAGTAATTTGTCGGTAAATTAGTTGGCCATGTGACTGACAAGCTTCTTTCTTTGTTTAGATTCCTATGACGACTTCATGGACACTGGAGGATTTCCAAACAGCTGTTATGGAGGATGATACTTTTAAAGGAATAACACACACAAACATGAAGGTGTTGTTTTGTCATCCTGAAAAATTTGATTATGTGATGAAGATTGATACTATAGCTGTGTATTGTTGATGCTGCTGTTGCTATAGTGATTTCCCTGTTCAATTTTAGCAATGATGAGAGTTTCTGTTGATATTGTTATTTATCTTTGCTGGATCTGCTGCAGCTTATTTATGATGATCAAGTTGAAAGGCTCAGGGAAAAGGAGGTAAAGGAAGCAAAAAAGCGCCAGAGACTGGGTGAAAATTTCTCAGATTATTTGTACTCAATCAAGGTCTGCCTCGCAATTTTATTGATTGTCGTGCCTATTGAGTGCTGATTTACATTGAATTGTCCTGCTTGCTAATCAAAAGTTTAGCAATTTTTTAACACAAAGTTAACATAGCAGTGCATAACAAAGCATGCATAACTATTTATTAGCCTGGAAGATTTTTGGATTAGCTGCCAGCATGATCCATGAATGTCTTTTATTTTTTTATTACATGTTGCAGGAAGTAGTAGTTTTTTGGTAAAATTAATTACAACGTAATCTTTTGATAAAATATGTGTGCCCATTGGTGGCATAGCAATGAACTGTGTGATAAACCAGTTGTAAATGTGTAGTTGAAAGATATCATTGAAAAGTGGCTGTACGTAGCCATTCTGGTACTCGTAGATGTAATTCTTTACACTTTTCATAGAAAAATAGTTAATGAGTTGGCTGTTGGAACCAGAAATACTATGGTGTTGCTGGAGTGCACGAATGAGCTTTATGTGTAGAAAATACATATTTTGTAAAGCTTTTAGGTTGGAGCAAATTTTGTTGCTGATTTCATATAGTCGAGACTTGCAATGGTCTCCTGAATTTATAATCATATTAGGGCGGCTCACTTTATGTGTGGTACTTTCGGTCCTTAATGTGAGAACAATGTGGTCCCAGAAACTGGCCAGAACAGAATGAAGTTCATCTGTTCCGTGCTTTATTTTTTTGTTTTCTTAAGTGTTTTTATTTTTCAGCACATTGATTAATCATGGAGATTCATTTGAAATAGCATAAAGGTATATGAATATGATACTTTATTAAAGCCTATTGGGACGTATTAGGGAAGATGGTTGCTCTCCAGCATGTGTAGCCTTGTGTCGGACTGCATTCATGAATATGCTTTAATTTACACCAGGTGCAACATTATGGGCAGATAGTTTGGTGTTTTTGGTAGAGTCAGTGAGATAAATTACAAGACTGCACTTCTGAGTTAATTCTTTTGTTCTAATGTATTTTAGTTTCGAACATTTGCAGGAAATATCAGCTTCTTCAACATGGGATGACTCTAAAGCATTATTTGAAGATAGTCAAGAGTACAAGTAAGGGCAATCGTCTGAAAACTGCTGTACCATGATAAATATTAATCGTGCCTTGCTAGCTGGAAGTTAGATGTTAGTTCCACAAACATGACTTTTTTTTTGGGTGGGGGGTGCGAAGGACAATCAGAGTTGGTAGATCCATGGTTATCAAGGGGTTTGCTTGGTTGACGCTGAAGCAGCTAGGCTAGACCATGGACCAGACACCACCTTGCCTGCAAAACCTTGGAGAACCCTATGTGGAGGCGCATCCATCTTGCCACTTATCTTGGCCATCCTTACTGCTCAGCAATGTAAATCACCATGGGTAACAAGGATGGTATTTACCTTGCCTTGCTTGCAGAAAGTTTGTCTTAAGATCGTGAGATGTGTGATCAGAATACCAATGCCATGGCCTTTTTTATTATATATACGATGATTTAATTGATCTGCAGAATTTTCGAACCTATTTCAACTGTAACTTGCACATGTAGGACAATTTATAGTACACACATAATTAATATGGGTGTCTGATGCAGTATTTGGTACACCAAATAGTCAATCTAAATAATGGTTCTCTTACCTGTCTACAAGCATGCAAGCAAGGCAGTGTATGACTGAATCGCCTGAACCAGATGTTAGCAGAGCTTCCTTGCAAATTACATGTTCCTTGAATGAATGAATTGTCTGACTTCTTGCTGTCATACTTTGTATTACTTTTGTCTTCCTTGGGTTTTGAATGATTTTATCTTACCTTTTTGCATTAGGGCATTGGACAGTGAAACATATGCTAGAGAGCTTTTCGAAGAGTGTGTGGTCCGCTTGAAAGAAAGGTTAAAAGAGAAAGAGCGCCTGAGGGAGGAAGAAAAGGTAATCCACCTTACAATCATCTGCTTATCGTTTACCTTCAGTCCTTAAAGGTGCTTCTTTTATCCATGTGATTCAATAGTTGTAGTGTTTTTAATATTATTGGAAATGCAGGAATTACAATTGCTATCAATGGATAACTCCACACTTAAAATTAGCGGCTTATCAAAATGTGTATAACATGGGTGAAACTTTAGTAGTAATATCAGCAGTATCTGTTTCTTTGTCAAGTGTCTTGTGCTATTATTCTTCATCTGAATTTGTCTTCTGTTCAGGCTAAAAAAGAGAAGGAACGTGAAGAGAAAGAGCGTAGGAAAGAGAAAGAGAGGAAGGAGAAAGAGCGCAAAGAAAAAGAAAGAGACAAGGAGAAAGAAAGAGAAAAGGACAAAGGAAAGGATCGATCAAGGAGAGATGAGATCGATTTTGATGCTGTTGATGCAGATGGCCATGGTTCGAAAGACAAGAAAAGAGAAAAGGACAAGGAAAAGAAGCATAAGAGACGTCACCATGACACTGCAGATGATGTGAGCTCTGAAAGGGATGAGAAGGATGACTCTAAAAAGTCCCGTAGACATAGCAGTGATCGCAAGAAATCAAGGAAGGTATAAATTTGTGCTTTCGTGCAAATCAAGCTTCTAAGCGTTGGCAATTCGGTGCCGATATGGCGCTGTATCATGCATACAGCCCCCTACTAGGATGATAAAAACTATCAGTTTAGTGTTAATCATCAGACCTTGCCACCTCTTGAAGACCACCTTCCATCCTCACTAAATATTAGTGCTGATATCTGTTTACCGTGTTCTGTGGTTTTAAACTTTAAGACTATGCTTGCTTTTGTTGTGATGTTCAAGTGGACAATTTTTTGGACTCTTTTGGTGGATACTTTTGTTGGTGCTAATTTTGTGTACTAAAATTTAAGTCGTCTTATGTTTGTAAAAGGCAAAGTGGTTATAGGATACTGCAAACATCTCTGACACAGCTTCGGTTTAACCATTGCATGATATACATTTAGTTTTTTTTTTTTTTTGGCATCTTCATGCTTTCTATCAAAAAGTAATTCGGTATTTAAAAAAGTAGTTTGTATTGGTGAAAGGGAGAACTGGGTTTAGGACATTCTAGAGAAAAGTAGCTCCACCCTATCTCCAGCTACACCAGTAATACAAGGAAAACTGATGGTTTTTTTTTATTATCACATATCATAGGAGGTCCTTAAATCTTGGTAAGTGCCCCCTATTGCGTGAAAGAGATATGAATCTATTGGCATCTTAGTGAATCTATTGGTATAGCTTTTTTTTTTCCCAAACTCTACAGAACTTGACTTTTAAAATGAAAGTATATCATAAAATCTCTTGCATAAAGAGGGACCATACCGTACATGTATTCTGCAGGAAACATTTTCTGTAAATCTGATCAATGTTTATCCTGATTGAATACATTTCGTTAAAACATATACTCTGTTTTACAATGTAAGACACTTTTGACTTTTTTACAAACTCAAACTTTTCATTAAAAAAATTTAGCAACATTTGCAACAAAAAATGGTTTCATTAAATTTAATGTTGAAAATATTTGTATAGTATAATTGTTTTAGAAACGTTTCTGCGTTTTTTTGACTGAATGTTTCTATTTTTTTTATATAAAATAAATCAAACTTAAGAAAGTTTGACTTTGAAAAAAGTCATCGTCTTACATAGCGAAACGGAAGGATTAATATTTGTTGTATAGTCACATCTCTTGAATTCTTTTGTGTAATCACATCGATGTTTATCCTATTTTGTTGAAGCACTTTGAAATATGAATCGGCATCTAAAGGAATCTGTTGGTATATCCTTTTAAAATAAATGTACTTGCAATTTGGCAAACATTTTTTGTCAAAATCTACAAAGTTTGATTTTCTAAATCGAATTATGCCTTGTTATTTGTATTCTACAGGAAATCTTTTGTGTAAATCAAATCAATATTTATCCTGATTGAATAAATTTTGTTTAAACTTGTAATGATTCTATGAGAACATGTAAAACATTGAATTATGCCTATTATTTGTATTCTGCAGGAAGTCTTTTTTGTAGATAGATCACATCAATATTTATCCTGATTGGATAAATTTTGTTAAAATATATTATAATTCTGTGAATGCCATTCATGCAGCATACCCATGCTTCGGACTCTGATAGTGAAAATCGGCACAAAAGGCACAAAAAGGATCGAGATAGCTCCCGCAGAAATGGTGCACGTGATGACCTTGAAGATGGTGAACTTGGAGAAGACGGGGAGATTCATTAGTCGGTTGTTTTTCCGCTGAGTTTGTCAGTACTACTGCCCCTTGCCATGTTATTAGTTGCTGCCATTTTCTTTGTTTTGGCTCAAGTAGTGCATCTGCTTAAGAATTTGGTAGTGTTAATCACTGGAATTAGTGTTACATGCTCTGGAGTTTACTCAGTATTTTATACTATTTTGCCGTATCACAGTACAGTTTATCAGTTCTTTTTTTTGACACATGCAATGATGTGTTTTGTTGGCAACTATGAATGCTTTTCTCCAGGGAAGAAAGGACACTTTCTTTATGGGGTTGCTAATGTGATGAAAGTTATCTTCTCTTGATTTGGCTTTTTGGAAATGGACAATACCCTTCGTTGTTTGGATGCTCAGAATGTAATCTTGAAGCTTGTCCTGTATTTCTTTTTGTTGCCAATATAGATCTTAAATCTTTTTAATCTTCCCTTTGTTGTTATCTGGGTGTAGGCGTGTATTTATTGTAGGGGTGTTGGAAAGTATTTAGTGGCTGAAAGCGTCTTTTTAGGAGATTTGATGGGAAATACATGCAATTCTGAAGTTATTTACTGACTAATTTCGTTGAAACATCTGTCCCCAGTTGCCACTGCATCCTGATTAGCTATTGATCTCCAAGGCGTGCGTGTTCCCATGGATCTGTTTCCGTCTCCTGCACTCTTGCTATTGAGGCCTGAGAGCTGGTACATATGGATGGTTGGAAGCATGCAAGAGACAGCTTGCCCGACTCACTGGTCGGCCTCAGTTATATGAGGTGACGTGGCTAAGGTTTGACAAGGGTACAAGGTTCGCTCTTTGGAGTTGTTTAACATCTTGTTATTTATTTAGCCAGCTACATAGTTTTCTTGAGGTAAGCAGTTTTATAGTAGTTTGCTGCTATTTATGGTGCTTTGTAGATGGGATGTACTTGCAGCTGACACACTTGATATTCCCATAAAGACATTGATTCTGTAGGGGATGTTTGTTGAATGGTTGATATTGAAACCATAACTTCATCATTGTATAATGGTTGTAGATTATCAATTACTTCCTCCGTTTCATTCATATTGTAAGATGTTTGAGCTTTTAAGTAAATCGAGCTTCATGTGTCTAGACTATAGATTCATATGGACGTGAGTTGATCTAGAATAGAGATGAAAATCTAAAACCTAAGCATTGTGGAACGGAGGGAGTATCAATTACTTTGTTCTGGGAAGGGAGTAACTAATCTTCTCACGGACCCATTGCATTTGGGTGTTATGACGTACAAGTGTCATTGCTTGGTGCTGTTTGTACATGATTAAACGTCACGTGTCCATGTATGGCCTGTATTGGAGCTGCATATTCAGCCAGTTTCAGTCAATCCATGTAACTGTCGTTGTATTGTGGTTGCATGCGATTTGTGATGTTGTGACATGTGTTATGCGTTTCTACCCGCTTTTATTGGTTGCACTCACCATGTATATAGCGTGTATGTCACGCAGGAAACGTTGGCGGCTTTCATTAGTTGCACTCTCGGCTCGGTTGATAATTTTTTTTTCTATATGAATATATTGGGAAAATCCTTGTTCAAGGGTGGAGAGAGTATTCAACTTGGCAAAACCTGCATGTATGGCATGCATGCCCTGTCAACTTGCCGACAACGTTTTTGGTACAATTTTTTTCAGCACTGTTCTACTCCCTCTATCCTAAATTATATAATTTAACTTGTTAGGACAAAAGTTTTGATTAATAATTTTTCTGTTTAAAAATTATTTTTATAAAATAAAATTTATGTTGTTAGATTTATATTTTAAAAATGCTTTCTTATGATTATGTTTTTTTATCTCCATATTGATATCTTAATTGAGAAATCACTAATCAAACTATTGTCCTAGCAACTCAAATTACTCCCTATATTCAAGACCGAGGGAGGAATAATAGTTGGAAAATGTTAGTGCAAAAGTGGTTTTCATGCAATAAATCTAATGCAGTCATATGCTCATTCATGCATACATGTCTTGGTCTTTCGGCGCATCCGAGCTATCAACCAATGAATTAGTTTTTTTTTTTG
>CM002476.1:14083087-14099550 GCA_000325765.3 Leersia perrieri | reverse complement strand
CGACCGCGTCCGCAGCCGGCGGCCGCGCCCGCCCGCCGCCGCCAGCCTAGCCTGCCCGAGCACGCCGTTGTCGGCCTGGTCCGCTCGTGGTCGCAGTCCCCTGGCTGCGCCCGCCGTTGTCACCTCGTCGGCCGTGCCCGCCTGAGGCCGCAGTTCGCCGGCCGCATCCTCCAGCGCACGTCATCACCGGCCGCGCCCATCATCGCCTGCCGCTTCCGGCTTCCGCAATCTCGTCAGTCGCCAAGAACAGAGGAGTGCTAGAAGAAAGAGGAATGGAGGAGAGCCGAACAAAAGAGAAGGAGAGAGAAGATTGGAAAGGTGGGGGGGGGGCCATAAGTCTAATAAAATATTTATTTTATAGTATCTCTGTTGTATCAGTTGGCTGCAATGCCTACTATAGATGACGTGGACAAGAATTGGAGCTAGCAGCGGGCTTTGCTCTTACAGTGAGTACTACACTACTACTCATACTGGAGTAGTGATCAATGAAATGAATTCGCATTGCCTACTCCATACTGGAGAGTGAGCGCTAAAGGATGAAGACGACCACGAATGCTTTTGCTTTGAGATCTTTTAAGATATGATCTGTTTTTTTGGAAAAACTGTAGTATATATATTATAAATAATATAAAATTACAACAGTCAAAGGACTGAAAAAAAGAAAAATACATATGTGCAAAACTATGGAGAGAAGGAGCTAAGCCATGATGAAAGAATTTGTTTTTGATCATCTGTTGCTCTATGGATAACCAGAGCAAACTCATATCAAAACATAGAGTCAAAAGAGGTGGAACATTTCTAAATATTTTGTTGTTTCTCGTCAACCAGATGCTCCAAGACATAATGATTATTATCTCCATGAAAAAACTTAGCTGAAGTTTTTGTTGCATGTCTTCTATTGATTCCTGAACCAAAAGTGTTGTTAGTCTTGTAGGGCAAATTGCATCCCAGCAGGCCTGAGCAAAAGGACAAGTGAAGAAAAGGTGCTGCAGAGTTTCCTCTTGCTGAAGATTACACAAAACACAGTTATAGCTGGGCTCTTGGCATTTTTTTCCTTCTTAGTAGATTCCTTGTGTTAATTCTGTCTTTTAACAAGAGTCAGAAAAAGACTTTATGTTTTGGTTGTACAAAACTTTTCCAAATCCAGTGAAAAGGCTGAGGAATGATTCTTGTTCCTGTCAAACATTTGTATGCTTTTACTGAAGTATAGATGTTTGAATTCCAAATATAGGCCCATTCATCCTTGCTGTCATTTTGTGTATGTGCTGTGATAATTAACTGCAAACTCTGAAATTCTTCGAAGGCTTGGATTGAAAGTGGCAAATGAAATGTTGTTGACAAGTCCTCTAGCTGTATAGCCTGTTGAAGGGTTATGTTGATCATCTTTGTGTAGGAGAACAAGTGAGGAAACTGTTGTTGCATTGTTTGATTTGCCCAGAGATCTGTCCATAAGAAAACTGTGTTGCCTCTACTTGGATTGCATCTTGCAACAGCTTTGTAAAGCTCCATTAGTGATAAGTTATCCCTCCACCAAAAAGATCCTTGTGTGCTTCTCCTGGGTGGCCTGTCCAAATAATAGGTATTCTATAAAAAATTAACCCATGGAATATCATAATGATTATAAAACTTATGGAGGTTTTTCATGAGTAAAGCAATATTCTGAGCATGCAGATTTATAACTCCAAGACCACCGTTTCTTTTTGGCTGACATACTTTATCCCAAGCCACCAGGGCTGGCCCATGATTTTGCAAATCTAGACCTCTCCAAAGGCAGTGTCTTTTGTATTTGTCAATCTGCTCAATCACCCCCAAAGGTAATTTGAAGGTGCACATATAGAAAGTTGGAAGAGAAGTAAGCACTGAATTTACTAGCTGCAGTGTTGCTCCAGATGAAAGGAATAGTGATGTTGATATTAATCTTCTCTCAATTCTTTGCACTAGTGGCATGTAATCTTGAATTGTTGGCCTTTGAGTGCTTAAAGGAAGGCCAAGATATGTGAAGGGGAAGCTACCTTTTGACATTGCAAAGTATTTGCCAAATGATCCAATAAGATATGATCTGTTAAGAGGCATTATAAATCTCTCCTACTTAAAAACATAAAAACATAGTAGTCCTCTACCTTCCCCCTCCAGCCGATAAAAAAGGAAGAAAACCACATCTCACCGATTAGGAGATCCCTTAATAACGAAAGAGCCAAAAAGAAAAACAAATTGCTGCAATCCCCTAATTCCCCTCCACCCAACACTGCATTAATTGCCACCTCTCCTCCCATGATTCTTGCCGACTCAATTATTGTCAGCACACAACCAAGAGCCCTTTCACATGTGATAAACCACCGAGACAACCGTGCTTCCATGTAATGTCGAAACCAGCCCCACACAATCAGGCTATATAGAGGTGAAATCACGGACAAGGAGATTTTTAGAACTTAGGGGTATATACATCTATATTTTGCATACGGCCCAAATAGTTATATAAAAATTTGAAAAAAAATTGATTAGATGTGTAATGATAATATAAGTTAGCTCACAAACATGCAACTTTAAATTTGATCTACATTTGGACATATAAAAATAACAAAATTTGACACTGCACAGTGTAGATATAATTTGTTATTTTAGTTTCTCCAAATAGAGGTCAAATTTGAAGTTGCATGTTTGTGAGCTAACTTATATTATCATAACACAATCTAAACAATTTTTTTCAAATTTTTATATAACTATTTGGGCTGCATGCAAAACATATACCTCTAAGTTCTAAAATAACTTTCCCGTGAAATCGTAAATAGCTAGGATAATCCGCAGGACAACTTCCTCAGGAATTGATAAGATAAAAGTTGTAGTTCCCTCGAGACTCGCTAGAATTCATACTGCGTTAGGTGGGTGAGAGCATGGGCCAGGCAGACTGGCATGTTGAAATGGGCCAATGAGACAGCTCAAATGTGACAAAGAAACAAAAAGAAATGGACTGAGAGCAATTGTTGGGCTTATTTAGTTAGGAATATATTGTTGAACCCCTCACAAAAAAAAATGCTGAACCCATTACAAGAAAAATAAAAAAGAATTAATAAGGAAAAATGAGTGTTGAAATTAAATAGATAGGAGTATGAAATAAAAACTATTTTCATGTACCTTCCTATGTGTTGCATGGACCGATGCATGGAAAACCGGCGGGACTGGATAACTGGATGAAAGATTTCAAAATTTGAATAGTGGTGTACTGCACAACATGCCAAGAAATGTCACTTAAAAGTTAAAACAGGAAGCATAATTCTAATTTGGGAAATGCTTGGCTTCCTTTCGCCTTCAGCAATCAGCAGCCGTCTCTCCCTGTCCAACGCCAACGGCACAATCGCTCACCTCCCTCCTCAAGGGCCAACAAGGCTAACGCCTCCCACGCACCAACGGGACCAACGGGCAACAACGCAGAGCAGCAGAGAGCAAAAAGATTGCCATGTCCATGTCCAGCTTCCTCCGCCGCGCAGCCGTGACCAGTTGACCACGGCGGCTGCGGTTTCGGCACTGTGCGAGGCGAAGCTGTGGGGCCGCTTCTCCCGTCCGCCGCCCCACGCCGTCACCCGAGCTGGCCACCTCGGGCTCGTCCGCGCGCACCCTCGACTACGTGACCTCAACGCGGCCCTCGCGGACAGGGGCAGCGCGCGCGGACGCCTCCTTGTTCCTCGACGCGGCCCACGCGCTCGCCGGCAGCGCGTTCCGCGAGCCGACCGTCACCGGCGCGTTGCTTCGTGACTCCCGACTACACCTTCCCGTGGCAAACGAAATCCATCTGTCTTTCGTGCACGCTAGGGACGGCCGTGTCGACGAGGCGCTCGCTGATCTTTTTTTTGACGAAGAGGCGCTCGCGGATCTCACCATGCTGGCCTGGTGCAACCCCGGCCACACCCGCCCGGCGCTCTACGGCGGCGCGCTCTGCTACCTGCTCGGCCGCTACGAGGCGGCCCACGACTAGCTGGCTCAAGAGCGTCCCTCGGATCGGTGACATGCCTTGGGAGTTGGAGCATGCCATCGTGTACGCCATGCCCGGGTCCTCGCCGCGGCCCGCCGAAGGCGGCGTCGACGGGATGGTCATGCGCCTTGCATCCGCGTTCGCCGAGGCCGTCATCTCCCCTCAAGTGCGCCGAGGATGGCGGGTGATCCATGCTGGAGAAGCTCGAGATTTCCGTGCTCCGTGGCTTGCTCCGCCGCTTCGTGTCCAAGCGCTTCCCAACCGCCGGTGTCCACCCAGCCGTCAAATGGTCGACGCCGCCACTGTCTTCGCCTTCGTCGCCGTCGGCTCGGTACATCGGATCGTTCCCCCTCAACCAGTTACTCGTGGAATGCTCGCAAGCGATCCTAGCGACGGTGCTCCGAGCGCGGCCTCTCTGCGGCGAGCACCTCCGACAGGTGGGCTCCGTCGCGGAGCGCGCTCTCCTCGACGCGGAGGCGAAGGACGACGTCACCGCAGCGGTCGACGTCAACCTCTTCCTCGCCTTCCTCGCGGCCCGAGACGAGAACTTCGACGAGTCCCTGCGGCGGTACGCGGCGGCCGTGTGGAAGGACCCATCCTATCGATCCCCGCCCGTGCGAGCTCGCCTCGGTTCTCTGCTTCATGACCGGCCGGGCCGAGGAGTTCCAACTCTGGAGCCCCGCCGTCAAGCGGCACCGCTTTTAGCGTAAACCTAGACTTGTGTGTTCTGTTTTTGTATCGAGTCTTTCCCGTAATTTGCTTTGGGTCCGGCGCACGTTTTTAGCGCCAAGTTTGTTAGCCAGAGGCACGCGTTTCGTTCGTGCTGCGGCGGAGTCCGAGTCGTGCGCTACGACGTTCGATCGTGTGGGATGGCACACGATGGCCACGAGCAACGCTCGTTGTGGCGCGCATCCAGGAGCCACGATGTCCATTGGCATCGTGCCCATTGCAAATAAATAGAGGAAAACCCACGAAAAGCTGCAAGAAGTTTTGGCAGCACAAAATCGCATTTTGTCGAACATCTTATGATTCTACTGTTCATCGTCTTCCACCTCGAGTTCACTCAGAGTTTCCTTCGTGATTTCGTAGTAAGGGCTGACAACCGCGGCGGCCGTCCGGCTCCCCCCGAGCTGCGAAACCTTCGCGACGAGCTGTCGGTCGCGGCCGCGCTGGGCCAAGGGGAACTGACGGCGATGCCCTTGTATGGCGATTCACTCTTGCTCTCCGCGTGGAGCATGGTGGACGAGGGCATCGCGGCGGTGCTGCTGGACAATGATGACCTCACCTTGGGTGAGCGCGTGCAGAGCAGTGCACTCCGCGCCTTCCTGCACGCCAAGATGCAGCCATTGCTGGACGCGGCCAACCACGCGCTGAAAGTGCGCCTCCTCCTGACCACTGATCACTCAAGCACAAGCCCCCACTTCAGAAGCTCATGACGGTATATACGTACGGATCACAAGTAGACAACAGAAATACAAATACCCGATGCCATCTCTTACAATATGAACCGACTGTTCGCAGATAAATATTTTCTACTTGCTTGCATTGGATTGAAAGCCTTTTTGTTTGAGTTAACATTACATTGCTGTTCGGTTGGGTACCTGTTGTTTACCTATGTGCGTACAACATACTAGTATTTGGTTGAATGATCAAGTTTCTCTAATTTTAGAGATGCTTTCTGATACATAGTTAGGCCTTGGGAGCTTAAACCCTGTTTCAAATATTTTAAAATCGCATCTATAGTGTCATTCAGTACAAGCTTTGTGAATTTTGTAGCAATGAAATAATCCAGCTGAATTCTAGCCGTCATGAATCGTTAAGTTCCAGTTTTCATTTCATTTTTTCATGTTTATTGTACTTTCGTCAGCATTGCTATTAGCCAAACTCTTGGAGAACGGATATAAAGATCAATACCTCTTCATTCAGTTTTCGTGCGTATAGGGATGCTGCTATGTGCCAAGCGCCAAGTAAACATCTTGATTTTGTTTGGACATTTCAAACGTTTTATCTTCTTCCATGGAGAAGTGCTTTGCAGTATATATCACACCTGCATGACTGCATCCTCTAGTTGAATGTTTGCTCAACTACATCACCGTCACATTGGCCTGTTGATGGATCGACAAACTGCATCCTCTAGTTGAATATTTGATAGAAGGTAAATTTCATTACCCAGCTTTTAAACAAAGCCCAAGAACATAGTCTTACAAAAAGTAAAAAACCGAGTTGCATAACAATTTAGGTATGGTTAGCAGGACATAGAATGCTGGGGATACCAACTTACAGAGTCTAAACAAGTGACAGAAGATAACAAAAGATCTCCCAAAGGCCACCTCAACACTAGCCAATCCCCAGATCATCAGGCAAATTGTCCATAGGTCTAATTAAGATCGATTAATATTTCCTTCAGAGTAAGGATCCATCCCTCCAAGACCTTGGCCTCTTTTTCCTCTTGCACTGCAGTAGTCTCCACATCTGTAGCAGTGCCAACACCCTGTAAACAGCCTGCAAAGGAGATTTAATTAGTTTGTTTTCAAACACCCAATCGTTTCTAATAAGCCACAAACTCCAACATACAGCCCCAATTAAGACCAAACCCAACTGCAAATTAGTCTTCTTGCTCAGAATATTATAAGCATCACCCAAAGAGAGAGGAACAGAGTTAAGTCTAAGAGCCTCTTTAATCCAAACCCAAATAAATTTGGCAATTGGGCAAACAAAAAGGATATGATTCGTAGTTTTCTCTTAGCTGCATAGCTTACAGAATTCATCTCCTCCCCTCTAATTCCTCTTCAACAGTTGTTTAGCAGAGGGAACCAACTCGTTTACTTGCTTCAACAAACAGTGCCCTTGGACGGAACTTGATCGCTTTGTTGATCACCATGTATATAATTCAGCTGCCATTCCAACTCGGCCAAATGATAACCTTCTTAAGCAAAATAATTCCTTTACGAACGCTACCACAAGAACACTACTCCATTAGTCCCAAAATATAAGGCATTTTCACTATACAATTTGTATAGCAAAAATCCTTATATTTGGGGAGAAGGGAGTAATATTTAGCACATAAGACCTGAGCACAAAGAGAATGCGGATATTGAATTAGCATCCATCCATGTATTTTGCTAGAGAGTTTTGCTAACATGGCTGAATTAAGTCGGTGTTTCTTGAGTCCTGACTATATAAGCTTGGCTATACCTGTTCTGCTCTTTTAGAACTCAGTAGATTGATAATGAAAAGCAATGAGGTTCTAAGATGTCATGGGCGTTCCTGAATCCTTTATAAATAAATAAAAAAACATAAATTTTAACAAGAAGTAGAAATTATTAGCTCCCAACATTCATGCAGCAAGAACAGGCATGATTTTGATCAGGTTGGTGCTTTCTGTTGTAATACCCATGGTAATGAGCTGCTGCAAGCCTGTTCCAAGTTCAGGGACGATTAATAGAACTTTTCAGTTGAGGATTGACATTGTCCATCCATATTTGAAGGCCAGCACGGAGCATGCGGAACGTGAAGCGATCCATGGAGTTGAGGCCCAAGTGCGGCGGCGCCGCCGCTAGCCACGCGTCAACCTCCCTCCCCGCGGCGACGGAGACGAGGCCGCAGTGCGGGTCGCTGGTCGTCAAGTTCCCGTGTCCCAGCGCGGCGGCGACCATTAGCTGGTCGCGGAGGGCAGGCAGCCCCGCGTGAGCTCTCGTCGCGCTGCCGGGCTTCTGCCTGGAGCGCCGCCATTCGTTCTGCCCCTTGGAGAACCCGCACATGCAGCAGAGCACGTCGGCGAGCTCGTACGGCCGGGAGTCGGCCGGGTCTTTCCTCGCGGCCGCCTCGTACCGCCGCAGGGCCTCGTCGAAGCGCCCGTCCCGTGCGGCGAGGAAGGCGAGGAAGAGGTTGACGTCGACCGCCGCGGCGGCGTCGCGCTTCGCCTCGGCGTCGGCTAGAGCGCGCTCGGCGACGGAGCACACCTCCCGGAGGCGCACGCCGCAGAGAGGCCGCGTTCCGAGCACCGCCGCAAGGATCGCTTGGGAGCAATCCACGAGAGTGTAGTTCCCGGTGATGGGCCGGCCATTTCCACCGACCATGGACCTCGAGACGGGCGGGTACTTGCCGGAGCGCAGGTACTTGGACACGAAGCGGCGGAGCATACGGATGGCGAGCGAGACCAGGAGCTTCTCCACCATGGACCACTCGCCTTTCTGGAGGCCCGACAACACCTGGGCCTCCGCGAGCCGGATCGCTAGGTACATGACATTCCCGTCGACGCCCTGCTGCGGGGACGGCGGCGAGGATCCGGGCATGGCGAGCACGACGGCGACCTCATAGACCCAGCGTTGAACAGGCACGCGGTCGTGTGGAATGCTCGCGATCCACTCGCGCGCGGTGAGGGGATGGCCGTGAAGGTAGCACAGCGCGGCGGCGGCGAGCCGCAGGTGGGGGTCGCCGGGGGTTTCGCCGACCAGCCGGGCCAGATCCGCGAGCGCCTCCTCGAAATGGCCGTCCCTCGCGCGCAGGAGGGCCAGCAGGGCCGGCCGCGTGAGGGTGTCGCCCCTGTGCTCCGCGGCGGCCGCCATGTTCTTGGAGAGGCCTTTGTAGTCGGTTTCACGGAGGATCTTGCCGGTGACGGTCCGAGCGCGGATAGCGGAGGCGGCGGCCGCGTGTGCGGCGTCGAGGAAGAAGGCGTCGTTGCTGGTGAGGGCCGCGTTGAGGTCGCGCAGCCCCGGGTGCGCGCGGACGAGAGCCAGGTGACCGCGAGCGGCGGCGGCGGCGGTGGAGTGGGGTGGCGACGGACGACGGGAGATGCGCACGAGATTCTTCCACGGCTTCTCCACGGACAGAGCCGCAACAATGGTTGCGGCGCGACGGAGGAAGCTGGTCATTGGCGAAAGCGGTAGGATTTGGGGGGTTTGGTTTGGGGGAGGGGAGAATTGCTGGCTTGCTGCCGTTGGCTGAAGAGAGAAGGGGAGGGGCCAAGGCCCACGGGTGACGGGGTTGGGTGGGAAGAGTAACAACTATCCGAGATTCGAGAGAGATTGATGTTGCATTTTGCAATTTGCATTGCTTGTACAGTTGTAGAGTACTGGGCAACGAGCTCAGCGCCTCAGCCTCCAGCCGTCCAGCGCTAGTAAAGACGAAGCCATGAAGGGAATCCTTTTTTGTACGTAGAGGACTTCCCATTCTTCCTGTTTGCACGATGATGTCTGCCACGTTGTGCAGGACACCATTTTTCGAATTCTGAAATCTTTGGGCCAGCCAGTCACTCCATACGGATCCGGCTCCTCTGACTCCTCATCTTCACCGTCCAGTTCATCCGACGATGGAAAGAACACAGGTTACACAGCGAGTGCAGAGGGCAAATCACATAGCACATTGAGTTGAAGCACATCTTCAGTTAGCAAATTAATCTCACCCATAGCGCAATCACAATGACGGCGGAGTTCACCATCCATGGGCCCACGTGTCAGTGACAAAGTTACATTACTGCCGTCAGAGGAGCTTAGTCCTATTTGACAAAGTATCTGAGAATGCATAAATGTTTTTTCCAAAATTTTACAAAGATCTTGATAAATGATGTTTGTCACTCAAATTCATAGTTTTTTTTTCACTATTTTGCCCATCAATTGCAATTGGTATCCATTGATAATGTTTCTTTGCCTCTATTTCCTTGATTTGTGACTCAAGTGAGTGCATCTTGTAAGAGAAAAGATGCTTTACTTAGTAAGCATCAAGATGTTTTGCTACAAAAGTTAGAGAAATGAAGGATTTCAGCTCAAACAAGATTGCGTCAAGGGTCTTCCATAGTTAGAGGTGGAGATATTAGAGGAGGGTCACATCTAGAAACATTGCTTTTTATATATACCAAATGTGAGAGGCAGTGGTGGAAGTTCTTGTAATTGTGAGTGGAGATGCTCATGAGCATTCTAATCATCGCGAAATTGCAAGTTTTGTTAAGAAGATGTAGTGTTTTGAGTTTGTATTTATAATTCATTTTCCAATAACTTTGTTGAGCATCACAAATGAGTTATCAAAAGCTTTGCAAAGGAAGGATCAATATAATGCTAAAGAGAGGTTGCAACTTGCAAGATATGATGGATAATGGGTGGGTGTCATAAACTAATAAGTCAAATACGTGATACATTATATTCAGGGGATTCCCTGATACCATGAGTAGTAAGAATACGAAAACAAACAGGTAGTAGATTTTTATTGTGAGTACAATAAGTCACTGCCAAAGGATAGTCTAAACACTTCGACTAATATACAGAGGTTAGTGCGGAGGACAGACAGAAAATGAGGTGTGACAGCATCGACCTCCCTCGAATTATAGATTGGTAAAATGTGTGAAGTACTTTCCAGCTAATCAAATTGTAGGGATAAAAACATTGGATAAATAGTCAATTAGCACATATTGCATATGAATGTGTTGTCTGGTTCGATGGAGCGATCAATCATAAGAAAAAATTTATGTATACCTATCTAGAAATCAGAGCAGCTAACATCGCAATGAGCTGTCCGCGGCACGCTTACGGCACCTCTGCTCATGCACACTTACTCCGATCGATCTGTTGGCCAACACACCCCAAGCCTTTGCAGCTGCGGTACCACGTCGGCTCGTCGGTTTGTTGCCTGCGCCTAGCGTTGGCCATCGTCCCGAAATGACAGTATCGTGTATCTGGCTATCTGCTGTCTGGGTATAGCCTGCGTTTGCAGTGCCTGCTCCTCCTCCTCGTATCCGTCTTCTCATATCATATTTTAGTATCCATGGTGTGCATCGGGTTGAGGTATGGCTAGTGCCACACCTAGCCATACCGGAAGCTCCGCCACTGATGGAGGTTATGGTTGCCTGTGTATATGTGGGGCTAATCGAATAAACGAGATTGTCGACGAGACTCTTCCGAAGTCTTCAATGTGCTCTAGCGGTTTGCAAGTCTTCGGACATTCAATATGTATTGAACGTGTCATGAGCCCTACATGAGCCTTTAGATTTGTATCCCCAAGATAGTCATGACATAGTCGAACTCAGGGATCCCAAGTAGGATAGATAGCAAGATAAGATAAGAAAATGATTTCGAGTAGGAAATATAGCAGGATAAGAAATAGATAAGAAATAAATCTATATAGAATGTTTCAATAGCTTTGCCTAGTTGTGATGTACTTAATGGGTCTCTCTCCATATATATAAAACGTCTCCAGCATACACGGTTACCATACAACGATAAAGGGTACCCCTTTGCCGCTTACTTTACCGAGTAAAAGTGACCGATTAATTTACCAATTTAGACTTGAACTATCCCATCCTCCAATAATCCTGCAGTAGAACCCTATTTTAGGAGAGAGATGAGAAGCAACCGGTGAGATTCTAGCTTATGATAGGTGAAGATCCAGCATGTAGTTAGGTGTGGTAACCTAGATCAAGAAGTTAGGTGTGGTAACCTAGATCAAGAAGTTAGGTGATCCTACTTCTGAGTTCTGATAGATCCTACGGCAGTTAGATATCCAATATTTTCACGCCAATGCACAATATATATGCAATCTCGAAATCAAACCAAAGCATGGCATGTTCACGTAGTACATCACAAAGCACAATTATTTGGTTTGAGTACACTGACTGTGCATCCGGCGCTAACGTTTTATTCTTACAACCTGACAACACACGGGCCACAAACCAAGCAAGGAATTGGCTCATGCCGATCCAAGGTAACGACCCATCCAAGTCGAGAACCGAGACCAGGCCAGGTCAATGGCTGCCTGGTTCTCATCAGTCGAACCCATCTCCTTCCTCCTCTTGACGGCCTCAGGCGATGCGTTCATGAAGGCATGCGAGCAACCAGGATAAATATGGACTTCATGTGGTACCCCGGATGACTTGAGCTTCTCCTCTAGGGCCTTAGCTGCCTGAAACATTAATTACACTAAAAATGTAACATTTGCAGACCAAAATGCTTGACTGAGCATCTATAAACACACTTTAATCATTGTATGATTCAATGTCCAAAAGGTAGATATTGTATGGAATTAAGGATTACTATACAAAGCCCTTGCTTGAATATTATTCAGCGATGCCAATAGTATATGAACATGAAATTTAAACAAGTTGCCCCAGGTATAATGTCAATAAACAATAGAATGGGCAAAACATATTGCATATGGTCTTACCGTTACATCTGAAAACCCAACAAAACTGTCAAGCTCTCCAAAATGAGCTTGGATGGGAGCCTGGGCCTTGGAAGCATCGGCAAGCTCAGAAGATGGGGACCCATAGAAAGCAACAACAGCATCAACCTCAGGGACTAAAACTCCACTTGCAATTGACAAAGCACCTCCCATGCAATAACCAGTAACACCAACCTAAATGCAGGGTACATGGAAGATTGTAAGTTATCGTAAAGCAATTTATTACAATCTGCATGGTTTCGACAGAGCCTACAGAAGGCTTTCTTTTTATTGCTAGGCATTGTTCAGAATATGTCAATGTATCATGGGTCTACGGTCTACCCCCAACAGGGACAGCAAGTCAGGTGCATGGCAAACATTCAAGCAACCAACTCAATTTAGCATTACTTCCCTCGCAAGGCATATGTAGGAAATCAAGAAATATAGTACTAGATTATTTTCTACTCCCTCCATCCTGCTAAGAAATCTTCCTGCTGTATACAACTTCTCCCGAACCAAGCTATTGCTATTACTGGTCAAATTTCTATCTGATCTACCTCTGTCTAAGACTATAAGTAAGCATGTAACAAGATGCAAATAATGCATAGGCTTGAACTCTATGATCCTTTAAAAGAGCAACCAGAAATAATTAATTGGCATTTCAAAATATTTGGATGGTAATTTCAGTAGCAAGCATGAGAAAACAATGAAACAGGGACAAATATAAACCTACCTTTGGTGATCCATTTGCCTTGAGCCATTTAATTGAAGCATGAATATCCTTGACTGCACCCTGCCAATCTAGACCTTCCATCAAATGCTGAGCTTCCGCTACATCAAGAGCTACCTTCCCACGGTACAAACTGGAAAAAAAAAAGTATGTTGGTAAAAAAGTTTATTGGCTAAGAAACAAAATTAAGAACCTGTTCCTAGAACTTTGTTATGAATAAGTGACGCTAAATAAGAAAATTTTGCTTGTATGCCATGAGGTAGGATTTTTTTTTTCATTTGCCACAATGCCATGCACAAAGGTTGACCCTGTCCTCCTCCCCTTCCTTATCTTTCTCCTATTCCCTCTAGCTGTGCTTGAGCTGCAGTTGACCCTTTGGGTGAGCTCCTGCCACCCCTATTCCTGCTAATCCTGAGCATGAGCTCCCATGCCAGACATCCACCTCCTTTCCAATTTTGCTCCTCTCCCTCTGCCCTCTCCCCTGACCAAGGGCGACATTTGAGCCAGCATGGGGCATGCAGTATTGCACTTAGGGGTCCATCTTACTGATCTCCCTGCCTAAGCTTCCTGGCAAGGACAACAACACCGGCCTCCCTAGTCCCTACTATGGTCGTATCTGCAGGAAGTAGATGTAGCAGGGGAAGGGAAAGCAGCTGAAGCATGGATATGAGTGGTGGCAGGAGTGTTGGAGGAAGAAAAAGGGCATTTGATGACCAATATAGCAAATGAGAAGATTTGCATCAAAGTCAACAGCAAAAGAGCACACAAACTCTGGAAAATATGACTGCCATTTAGCTTTCTGACAAGTGAGAATTTCTTGCAAAATAAAGAACCAGAAGATATGATCATACTCTGGAATGAGTGCTCTGTATCCTTCACCAATTTGGGAAATGTGGACGGCATGATTCTTGATCTCATAATCAACCCCCCACCACTCTTGCAAAACCACAATCCCAGGAGCATTTTCTTTGCCAACAACATAGGCATCAAAAGTCTGCAGATTAACATAGAAGTATCTGAGTAAAGTAAACAACATTACCATTTTACCACAGAGCAAAAGATAATATGCAACTATTAATTTAGTCACACTGTCATCGTTACCATAAAAAAAGTAACCGTACCGATGCAGTATTCCATGGTTAGCAAAATGTTTGTGAAGCTTGCAGAATCATAATATTAGCATTCATGAAGTCAAGAAAAAAATCTTGAAACTTTTTGTTCAGTTATGGTTGTGCTATGTCCCAGTTTACTGTTTATGAAATACTTCTTTTTAGAGAGTAGTTTATAATATTATTATAGTAGGTTTACGTCGACTGTTATACTGAAGTAATGAAGTTAGATACAGTATACATTGTCTATCCAAGGACTAATGCCAATGAGGCGATTAGCAGAAAGTAATCCTATCAAGCCATGACATATGTCTCCAAAACTCACATGAATTTGACTAATGCCTGAGCGACATTATATCTTTCTTATTTTCACCAATCACCACATACCTACAGGCTCATAGCAACCCTTATTCAAGCCAATTTAATTCACTGAGCTAACTGATATTAGATGAGCAGAAGTTTTAAAAGCATGCCACTCTGGAAATTTTCTGGTTGGCAAGAAAATGTGTCCTATAAGCTAAGGCATATACTTAGCAAGAAACCCAACCTTGAGGAAACGGTATGGACAGAATAATCAAATAAATGCATGAAAAGGCACATATAAGATGGATTATCTGGAATAGTTCAGGTGAAACCAATGGCACTGAAAAATCGTTCTAGCAAATTCAAATTCTAAAATATTTTAGTTAATTATATGTATGCACTAAATTTATTAAAACAAGGAAAAGGAGAGAAACAGCTTCTATTTCAGGGGCAAAAGAAAGACAGAAATATATGGATTAACGATAACACTGTGGATAACGACACAAAGGCATAAAGAGCATCCACCAAATTGAAGGCATACCGTACTATTTGTGATGTCTAAATAAATAGCATCCTGTACCATTGAAGTTTTTTGTCCAACGAATAAAAGGGTAAAGCAACCCGACCAGGGAAAAGGCTGCAAAGTGAGTCCTAAAAACGAATATATTCATGTCCTCAAGATCACCTCCCTTCCCTCCATACCACACGAAGCCCGGATGCTTCTCTAACAAAATGGAAAATCATTACCAGCGGAAGTTAGACCACCACGAATCGGACCGAAGAGATCCTAAGTACAATGGGAAACCAAAACCCCAAAACCCTAGGCACGGTGGGTGAAACGGGAACGCCGCGCGCGGGAGAAGGAGGGGGGAGCGCGGCGGGGATCAGTGGATGAGTGACTGACCGTGTCCTCGCGCTGGATCTGGACCTTCTGGAACGGCGCGGCGGAGGAGGCCATGGCGGCGCGGGGAACGAAGGAGCGAGCGGAGCTGATAGGCGAGCGGCGAAGTGGGGAGGAGAGGAACGAGGAGGAGGAGGAGAAGGCGCGGCGTAGCAGCAGTTGCGCAGTTGCCATCCCCAACTAATCCCTGGCTGACGAGTCGCTGACGGATGGTTTTCGGCCTGCCTCCAGCGGTCCCGCCTACCTCGCTAACACGGCAGCCGATTTTTGGCCGGCGCGACGTTGTCTCTGGATACGGGGTCACGTAGCCTTGGGCGGTTGGCCCGGCCTGGCTGCTTCCGTGCCTCACCGGTCCGACGGGTGGTGTTGTTTTTTCTCTCCCTCCATCGACAGGGAAATTCATCGTTGGCTCCATAGCTTGTTGCGCACTTGTATAGCCCGGACCGGAGTCTCAGATTACTACTGCCTCTGTTACATAATGTTCCATAATACAGTAAGTATTGTTAGGATATAACACATTCTAGTTATGTCCAGATTCGTAGTACTAGGATGTGTCTCATCCTAGCAAATCTTACTATATTATGAGACGGAGGTAGTAAAAAATTAGGTGAACATCAGTGGTGTGATATAATCCTGATATGTCCGTTTTTTAAAGTATTGCACCCTGGGATGCGTTGTCAACAATCTAGGGGAATCCATATATTATCTGTATTTTTTCGTCCCGTGTTCTTTGAGTGTACATCATGGTTGTCTTCTCTTGTGTAGTGTTAATGTGTACACGTGTTTGTGTTCTATGTAATGATTTTTTTTTTTGGAAAGCTGAGTTCGTGCTCTATGTAATAAAGAAAATCATAAAAAACTTTGTAGAGTCTGGACTTGTTTGGTTTGCTACTAAAATTTGTCTTATCAATTTTTTTGGCAATGCTAAAATCTTGGCTAGTTTCCTGCTAGAAAAAAAAAATCTGGCTTTTTGTTGAAAAAAATATTGGCTCGTTTTAACTATCAATTGCATATCATACAATTTGTATTAATGCAAGCATAAAATTGGTAGCAAAGCAAACTTTATGTAGTATTATTGAAATTAACAAAATTTTAGTAGAATAATTTGAATGGCACTTAAATTAAACCAAACAAGTCCCTGCAACAAATGGTGCCGAACAGTCTCAGCATTCTTTTCGTTTGGGTGTGTTTGGTTTGCAGGATTTAGGGATTGGGATGGAGCCGACCCATTCTTGGGTCTGTTTGGTTTGAGAATTGGGTGTGTTTGGTTTGCAGGATTTAGGGGTTGGGATGGAGCCGACCCAT
>CM002476.1:14041207-14069860 GCA_000325765.3 Leersia perrieri | reverse complement strand
TGATAGTTTTGGTGGCACAATCAATATTTCTGCGGTGGGTAGTCAACCAGTCCATTCCTAAGATTAGGTCCAATTCTTGAGAGTCTAGAACTATGGGACTTGTAGTAAAACTAACCCCTTCAATTACCAGGTTAACCTTTGGGCATGATCGACTGGTTCGGATTTCCTTGCCAGGTGACCGAACGATCATTGGAACCCTTAGGCGCAACCATTTTTACTCACAAAAGCTCAGGAAATGAAGGAATGAAGCCCTAGAATCGAACAAGACAAGTGCAGGTACAAAGTTCACAGGAAACGTACCCATCACGACGTCGGTGGCTTCTTGGGCGGTGTCTACTTGGATATGATTGACATGACCACGTCCAAAGTTCGGAGGTGCACGAGTCACTGGTCCTTCGGCTTGAGGCGCTGTCCTGGCTGGTGCGGGAGCAGGAGCCCTGGCAGTGCTGACGGTGGAATGTGCGGGGGCAGGGGGTTCTGTCTTGTTGGGCATTCCCTTGCCATGTGACTAAAACCGTGACATTCATAGCACTTGAGTGGAGGACGGGGTGGCGGGTTGCCTCCAGTCGAAATGTTTGCACTAGGATTCCCAGTGTAGACTCTTGGTGGTGCAGTGACCGATGGGGATGATTGAGCCAGCCGGGCGGTGCTGCTGTGTGTTGGGGAAGGTGGATGACGGTATTGGGGAGGTGGGAAGTTCCTTGGGCGAGGGGCGCCTCATGCCTGAAATCCTGATCGGGCGAGCTTGCGTTTGCGGAGAATTTTCAAGTCCTTGCGGGTTTCTTCCACGACCAAGGCTTTGTTCAGCATATGCTGGAAAGTTGGAAAGTCGTGCGCGACAAGCAGCAACTTGATTCCTACGTGCATCCCCTTGAGAAACTTGTGAATCTTCTTCCTCTCAGAGTTAACTTCTTGACTTGCATAACGGGACAGCTCGTTGAACTTGTTAAGGTACTCGCTGATGCTGCTGTGTCCTTGCTCAAGGTTATTGAATTCCCCACGCTTGATGTCCATTATGCTTTCGGGGATATATGTGCTTCGGAAGGCCGTGGTGAACTCCGTAAGTGATGTGGGTGGAGTCCACATGAGCAGCACAAAAGTTCTCCCACCAGACGGCGACTGGGCCGCGTAGCTGGTGAGCGGCATACAGAATCTTTTCAGCAGGGTACACTGAACCAAGTCTAACTTCCACTCCACATCCTTGAGCCAATCATTGGCCTTCATGGGCTCTGTAGTGGAGGAGAACTCCGGAGGGCGAGACCTCAGAAACTCGGTTAGCTTGGGTCGGACATTGTGAGGTAAGGCTTGAGAGTGGTGAGGGCTAAGAACGGCCAAATTGCGGGCAATCCCTTGTAGGATCTGTGTCTGGAGTGCCATCAACTGAGGGGGATCAGTTGGCAGAGGAGGTGGTGGTGGCAACTCCCTTGGCGGTTCATGACGTTCGTTGTTGCCTCCATTTTCCAACACATGGTCTTTAGTTGCCACAACTGCTTCTCCAGCCTCCATGGCGGTGCATCGGTCTTTGGGGATGTTGACCAGGTTGTCCATCCTGGCTGGAAGACTGGCTTGACGTCGAAGTGGTGCGGCCATCTGAGATAGGATAAGGTTTCTAAGAAGAAGCGTACACTAACGATCCCATTTTATTAAAACAAAGGCTTTTCGCAAAGCATTCAGTACAACCCACAACATACATGATACAGGGTTCTGCTAACTAGGACCCAGCCTAGTACAAACGACAGCTTACAACACGCAAGTGCAATCAGACTACCAAGCCACAGTCCTAATGAGTGACACACGTGCGGTCTCGGACACAGACTTAACCTAGACACTACCTAGCGAGACCTTTTATTCAAGCCGGATACAAAAGGTAGTGCTAGTCTTCATTCTTGGTGCTTTACTCCTGGCGACCCTGCAGAACGACTGGCCCGTCATTGTCGGAAGAAGTGAGTCCCTCGCCGAGAGGAGCACGGAGTCCCAACACCGTGGAGGGGTTGTACTCGGTGCGTGCAGGCGAAGCTGCTGGCGTCTGCTGCTGGGAAGCGAGGGAGCCAGGAACAGAGTGGATGTCGACGGTGGGTGGTGACACAGTAGGTGGGGTGATCACCACGAGGGCAGGAGGCGGGGCGGCGATGCGGAGCGGTGGAATCACGCGAGGTGCGGTAAAATGGAACAAGGCACGGTACTGCGGCGCGGTCAGGTGTTGGGTAGGAGGTGCGACACGCGGTGGTGAGGGCGAGGAGCTGCGAGAGCTACTGTCCTCGGAGCGGTGGGCGCCAGGCCGAACGGGAATAGTCCGCTGGAGGAGAGGAACACACTCGAGTAGAGCTGTGTGCCTTTCCAGGTGACGGTAAGCCTGGAGCAGTAGGTG
Source organism: Leersia perrieri (assembly GCA_000325765.3). Lineage (NCBI taxonomy): Eukaryota > Viridiplantae > Streptophyta > Magnoliopsida > Poales > Poaceae > Leersia > Leersia perrieri. The sequence continues at coordinate 14,067,492 of CM002476.1, read as the reverse complement.
GTACTGAGCATCAAGGCAGCAAGTGAACTGAATCAGGTGGGATACAGCAGGAGTATCCTCGTGACAACCACATGGGTAACGGCTCAAAGCGATGTGGGGGTCGAGATGGGGGAGCCAAGTGAAAGAGGTGCGCAACAGGCGACGACCGTATCGGCCACTAAGGCGGCGGATGGCAGCAAAGGCAACTCCTTGGTAAGCAAGGCGGGGAGTCGGGCGGACACAGGCGAAACGGTGACGGTGGATCCCTGGCAGCATGGGTACGAGGCGGAGGTAGACGCGGTAGCGGGGCGGCATCCTCTGAACCCTCTCCCCTGAGTAGAACGGGGGAGCGTAACCCAGAGTCCGCAACAGGCTTGAGAGCAACTCCACGTACCCCTCGAAGCTGGCTGCATCTGGTCCACGCGGAGGGCTGGCCATCTACACTTTGAGTGTTACGAAAAGTAGGTCAGAGTTGATTTTAAAAGTTTTCTTAGTAAATTTTTTATTTTTAATAAACACGAGAAATTTTGAAATCGAGATCGAGTCGGAGATAGTTTTTGGCAAATACGTATCGCGGATGATACACTCTTCCCGGTACTTGGTGAAAATACTTAATTTTGAAAGCCGAGGTAGAAACGTCCTTAAACTTTATGGGTCAATCTAGAGGATTGTCGTCCTAGGGCCAACCTACGCTCTGATACCACCCTATAACGCCCCAAACCTCGTATACTTAGTTCGGGTGCTACAATACTTACAACCTGTGATTTAGTACCAGTCCCAGGACACAAAAGCTGATACTCACAGAATACAATAGTGGATCAAAGTAGCTAATTCATTACAACACTGGGATACATCTTTACATAGGCTACGTCCAGACAGACCCCGGACAGTAGCAGGGCTTTATGCCTAACACTCACAAACAGAGACAACGAACACGCAAGCAGAAACGAAACAACTAAGGTAGCGGCTCGGAAAGGAAACTAAGCGGCTAGGCACACACAACACACACAGGCACAGTTGGGAACTAGGAAAATAATCTAAAACTCCTCGTACTCGGTCTGCTCCTGGTTGTAGTCCGCGACAGCAGTCTCGTAGGGATCTTCCTCTTCGGCACCTAATTAATTATATAGGAAGCAAGTGTGAGTACTAGTGTACTCAGCAAGCCACGAGGAATTGTGACATGCGAGGCTTACGAAAGAAGCGCTGAGTTGCGTAAAGCTACGATTTTGTTGCGAAACATTTATAACAACCTACACGTGAGTCAGGTTTTTAATTGTAGCTTGAGGAAAGGTAAAAAATCGGGGTAGGACAACCACAGTTCGTCTCAACGCGCGAACCAACTCATCATCATGCATCCCAGATGCCTCAATCTCTCGGATCCCTTGGATCCTCCTCTGGCCCCAAAGGCTTGTCTTTGGCACGAAGGCCGATCTCGCAACACCTACCTCGACTCAGAAGGTTTTTGTCGAAAATAGTTGGCAAACAAAACTACGCTAAGAGAATCACCGCACAATCGCCCGTATCCGGGGGCACGGTTGTTCGAACAGGTTTTACACTCTGCAGAGGTCGTACGCTTTTTCCACACGACACGAAGCTCACTCCAACGACCCGTCGATCATCAGAAGTTTGTGACAAGGTTTTTCCATAGGTAGATTAGGCTTTCCCATATTGCATGGCCGGGTTGACTAACCGCGCAACTAGTATCAGGCTATTCGCGCATCCTTCATCTACTTAGGGCGCACACCCAGGGTACTACGGATCCCGTGTCCCCCTCACAAGGCCAGACCCCGGCGATCCCAGGGCCTGAGTCCCCCTACGTACGTAAGGACCCAGCGGCCTGTCGCGCGCTGCACACCTTACCTTGTTGTGTCCCACAACCATCAATATGCAGACAAGCATAACCTATCTAAGTACTCATCCAGTGGCATACCCACGTAGCCCGCATGGCCGCACTGAAAGATAAAGGCGGATGGAATCCCTAAAGGAGTTGGTGCATGAGGGAGTAAGCGGGGCCTACTCGTCAGCTCTCTCTCTCCTCTTCTTCCCTCTTTCCTTCTTCTCTTCTTCTCCTGGCGAACAACAGCGGACGGCGGTGAGCGAACGGCGAGGAGGCGGCTACGGCATGGCAGCAGAATGGGGCTGCGGTGTGCGGGCGAGGTGGGTGTGGGTGGTGTGGCATCGAAGGGGGAAATGGGGGTATTTATAGGTGCAGCACCGGCCGGGGGTGGATAAGGCCGGCGCGGCCGCTGCAGCGGCGAGGGGACGGGACGATGGCGGCCGGCGCAGGGGAGTAATGGCGTCGCGACGCATTTACTCGGGCGACGACGCCGGCTGATGGCATTTATATAGACAAAATCATTTATATCCAGGGATGGAGGGAGTACTCTTTACCTCTTATGTTCCTTTTGTGATTCATACTCTAAGTTTGAGTACCCATTGTAATAATGTGGTGTAGCTTCATGCAAGGAAAGACCTGATATTTACCAATTATCTTAACTTTTTTTGGTGTGATAAGAAAGTTTCAAGTTTGAACCTGCAATCCACTTGCAATGGCGAAAATCATGCATGGTCTTATATCTGAAGATTGGGCCAAGGCATGCATGTTTGTACGGATTTGTTGTTTGAATCACTTTGCAGCAAATTACAACAATGTCGCGGTATATGTGTATTATACATGTGCACACGTACAGGAGACCACGCGCCGGCCATCTCCGCGCGCAATGCGAAACGCGCGCATCGGCGCGTAATGACGACGCGTGAACCCCAAGACTCGGAGAGTCCGAGTCCGATCCCTACCCGTAGGTCCGAGTCCGATCCCTATCCCAAGGGCGCCGTTTCACGCACGTCTCCAGGTCCCAGCGGCTTATATAAGGCGACACCCCATCAGCACATCCATCGCGTCGAAGGGTCGAAGCAAGTCGCCACTTTCTTCTGTTTCTATCTACTGCTACTATCTTCAATCGAGCAGAGAGAGAGAGCACACGCGTGCTCCGACACCGAGCCAAGAGCGAGATGGTCGACGGGAAGAATGGGATCGTGGTGGTGTTCGACTTCGACAAGACCATCATCGACGTGGACAGCGACAACTGGGTCGTCGACGCCCTCGGCGCCACCCACGACTTCGACCGCCTCCTCTCCACCATGCCCTGGAACACCGCCATCGACGCCATCATGGGTGAGTTGCACGCGCGCGGGACTACTCTCCGCGACGTCGCCGACGTGCTCTGCACCGTGCCGCTCGACCCGCACATCGTCGCCGCCATCAAGGCCTGCCACGCCCTCGGCTGCGACCTGAGGATCCTCAGTGACGCCAACCGTTTCTTCATCGACGCCGTCCTCGACCACCACGGCCTCGGTGGATACTTCTCCGATGTCACCACCAACCCGAGCCACGTCGACGCCGACGGACGCCTCAGGATCGCGCCGCACCACGACTTCCACGCCGCGCCGCACGGGTGCTGCCTCGACACCTGCCCGCCCAATATGTGTAAGGGTCAGGCTCTCGACCGCGTCCTCGCCTCCTCCGGTGCCGCCGGTGGCAAGAAGCAGAGGTTCATCTACCTGGGAGACGGCCACGGCGACTACTGCCCGTCGCTGCGGCTGGGGCGGGAGGACATGGTGATGCCGCGCAAGGGATTCCCGGTGTGGGATCTCATCTGTGAGGACCCAGCGCTGCTGCAGGCCGAGGTGCACCCGTGGAGCAACGGCGCGGAGATGGAGGAGACGCTGCTGCGGCTGGTGGCGCGGGTGGAAGAGGAGTAAGCTGTGGATGCCGCTCGACTGCAAGCTCCAGTTGCTACCGGCCACCGTGCAAGACGGTCTGCCAATGCCGGCACCGCTCCGGATCAACCATTGATCGGTCGGTTCCGATTGATTCCATTTTGATCTCAAGCAGATCAGTGTGCACGTCTGTATGAAGTGAATGGCGTATTATTATAGTGCCTCTGGAAATTAGTTTTAGAGATCGGCCTCTGTAATTTTATTGAGTATTGATCTAATGAATTCTATCTTGTCTATTTCATTACTCGTTGGAAAAAAACGAATCCATAATTTGCAAAGTAGCATATACTTTTGTTTGAAGCCGGCCTGGTTGCAGTAAGACTGTTTCACACCTGCGATGTTTGAATAGTTTCTTCACAAGTCCATCAAGACACAAAATCGTCATGGAGATCAAGTGGAATGGGTGTTCTACCAATTGGTGTATATTTTTACGCTATTTTGGCATTGGGACCACGAATAACTGCCTCACTCTCACTGCAAATGAGTACATGAACGCTGTCGTGTTGTATACTGAACTTTGTTCGTTTTAAAAGTTCTTGTAAATGTAAATTTATAATTCTTCTAGTTTGTTCCCGGCACTAAATAATCTAAAAGGAACTGAGTAAAATGAGGCTATCCTTTTTTTTCGGGAGTACACAAAGTATTTGCGTTATCTTTTCTATTGACAGGAGTAAAATTGAGGCTTACATCTGAAAAGAACGAAAAGGAGAAGGGTGTTGAGGAACAAATAACAGAGGAAAGGAAAACATTGCTAAATGAGGCTATATAAATAAGACTAAATAAGTACATTGTATGCAGCATACAGGAGACAAGGATTAGTATAGTAGCTAAGGATTTGGATTCTAGTAAACCATGGTCATCAATCTCTGTCATGAAATTTAACGCAAAGCTGTATACGGCGCCAAACTATCCATGCAGTACAACCATTCTCTTGTGAGAAGGGTGGTAAGCTGGTAATTCGAAGGAAACGAAACGGACTAAGCTTGCAATAACCAGAAAAAAGTGGAGATCATAATCAGCTCATATTAAAAAGAACATCAGGACTTATTACATACTCCTATCAGAAATCATTTTCTTACAATATTCCGAAATCATTTGTGGGCCCAGAAAGTCGGTACTCACTGAAAATGTGAATGAAACAGAATAGCTGAATAGCACATCCCTATACTGTATCAATTTAGGCATCTCCTAATGCCATATTTCCAAAAACAAATATGCAGTGTATAGTATCCGTAGCTAATTAAGTTCTACAGCAAGCAAGGTTAGCATCATCACTAACGACTTTCAGTTAAGGCACACATTCAAGCAAGGGCGTAAACGCTTCGGGATTACATTTCTGAGTTAGAAATTGAATCACTTTTCATATCAAGTTCAATCAGAACTTCAGCAGTGAGATGTTAAAGTAATCTCTAATGAGTCACAGTTACCAATCGAATGCATTTTACTAGGCATTAACAGTTTGCAAGAGATAGGTAGCTCATCTCAGTACACTAGCCAAGAAACCTGAAACTGAATGCTGTCTATAATTGCCTACTGAAATCTGAAAACGGATGCGTTGAGCATGACCTTCAGAGTTAGTCCATCAAGCGCTTCAGGAAACAAATGCGTTCCATGTTACTTATGCCATCACGCCTGCATAAGAAATGGGAGAGTTTTATTCATCCGGATGATATATTTGCCTGCCAGTTACGTATGAACATATAAGGGCAATAGGCAGTCACTGTATCAATACAAATGTTTGCATCCAATATGTGTGGGACAGTAATAAAAAACAAGTATGTAGGAATCAACTTAATCATGTAATTTCATAACTTTACATAAACACCACTCTGTCCATTAATTTTGAACAAGAACAAAGAATATCTGGAAGTGACAGCAAGTGGAAACAGAGAAGTACTCTCCAGTTGCTTTAATCTGGACCAATTCATTTTTGTTTGATTTTTTTCCCACTATACCAATATGTATTCCCACTAAATCTAAAAATTTCTACCAGAATTGTTTGGGGTTCCACATTTTCATGTTTAAGATACATAACACTTGGTAGGCAAGTGCGGTAAACAGCATACAGCCATACTGCGGATGACAATTGGCAAGCAAGTATCCTAGAAAAGAAGCTGAATAGATTCACTTCTTAGCACACGAATTTGCAACTGCTGTAAACATCGCTATCCTAGTGAACAATGTGTAACTGTAAATTAGTAATTCAGTTCAGCAGAGTATGCTAAATTCAGAACCAGCATATATGTGTGCAATTCTGCCGTGAAAAACAGGAACGCTATGTAACTTCGTTTATTCAGAATCATTCATTCACCTACGCATACCACTGATTCGACAGACAATATGAACCTGAAATTGACGAAGACAAGCACAGGAGCTGAATAGCTGAAACGTACCAGAAATCACGGAAGTTATGATAGCTTCATCAATCGCCGCTACCGCGACCTTGTTGGTTTAGCTCCTCCAGTATAATCATGATATCCTCCCCCTTGAGACGCCGCACCATGGCGTGCAGGTACACGCGGAGAGCTCGGAGGTGCAGCATCTCCGCCGCGGATAGCGTCTTGCCCTGCTCCTGCACCGCCGCGGGCAGGTCTGCGTCCACCCTGCGGAGAGCGCTGTTCGCCACGAAGATCCTTGCGGCCGGTTGCTCCAGGCTGCACACGCCACCGAGACTTGCGGCCGATATCAGCTCGTCGATGAGATCCATCATCTCCTTGGACTCGAAGTATCCCGGTAAGCGGGGGTCGGTGATCTCCGACTCCGGGACGAGGCTGCGGTAGGCATCGCTCCAAACCGCCGCCTCCTCCGCGCGGTCGGTGAGGAAGCAGACGTAGTACGCGAGGGCGAGCGGACGCGTGTCGAACGGGCTGTCGAGGGCGGCCTCCTCGTAGAGACGCAGGGCGTCGTCGGTGCGCCCGTCGCGCGCGGCGAGGAGCGCGAGGAGGAGGCGGAGGTCGGTGGCCGCGGACGCGTCGCGGTCTGGCCCAACGGCGTCGACGCGCGCGAGGTCGTGCTCGGCGCGGGCGCGGACGTCGCGGAGGTGCGCGCCGTGGAGCGGGCGGGCGTGGAGTAGCGCGGACTGGAGGGGCGGGACGGCGTCGTGGAGGAGGTGCTGCGCCTCCGACGGACTGAAGTCTGGGACGATGATCTCCGGCGGATTCCACGTGGCCACGCGGTGCAGGGAACTGGCCGCTGCGGCGGCGAGGCCGAGCGCGGTGGCGCGGAGGAGGATGCGGCGGGCAGCCATGGGCGGAGGCGGAGCGGAGGGAGGGAGAAGGTGGTGGTGGTTTGGGGCCTAGAGCGGGGAGACGAGTAACTGCTCGTTGGCTGCAGAAGGTCGATAAGTGGGTGGAATGGATACGCGTCGTGTTGCGCTGCTCGCGTTCGTTGTTACTTTTGATGTTGTTGTCCAGCACGCCAAAAGCTACAACCAAAATGGTTTGCTCATTTGTGAATCGACTTGTTTTTTGTCATCTGTTTATCATTTTTAACACGAAATTAATAGCCAGCAAATAAACACTAGGGATGACAACTCTATCCATGGATATGAGTATCACACCCAATGGCTGGGCATGGGCGTGGGTTCATTCTTTTCCATTGGAACGTTCGAGCCTATCCCAAAAATTACAGTGGACAGGCATTGATATTGTTTTTTGTCCATATATAGTCTTTACTTATACCGTGACATATCCGTTAGGTGTCTATTAGATGTTCACGTTTGATAGGCATGCACGAGTATTGAATTTTACCCACCATCACTCTTGGATATGGTTGGATGAGCAAAGTCAAGCATTAGGATGGACATGATTTTGCTCTATCCATGTCCGACCCAACCTATTCAAATTCATGAGAGCACCGCTATGGTGCATATCTTCTTACTCCTCCAAGTTCCAACTGTCCAACCTATACTTAATCTTTTCTTTCCAAGTGTGAACCTCCCTAATTATCATGTCTTCATGCTCATGTAAAGAGATTCGCCTTCCCTTCCTATTGTCTTCTAATCACTCAAGTTCCATTCCGAAAATGGTTGTGGTTCAGCCGTAGGAAGAGAACAAATGACAATTATGTTGACTGTTGACTTCAGTATATAGTTGAGGTAGTCGACACAAACAAATTTTAATAGACATAGGTTAACAAAGTTATATATAACAACTCATGCTTATGAGTGGATGAGTGCGGTAAGTATGCGTAGAGTGTCATATGCATAGCAAATTGCACCAACATTTCAATTGCAATGTGATTTAAATTTTATTGGACAAAGTCATGCACCCATAAAGTCATCATTATACCACCACCCCTTTGATGCAAGTTTAGAGCTTATGGTTAAGTAACGGGTAAGTAAAAACTAGTGAGTGGAAAATAGAAAAGAAAAAACGACATTCTTGTTCCAAATTGTAAATAGTTATTTTTCTATTCGACGTTTCCAGTCTCCTAATGGTCCTATCACACACACCTGCATACTGGCAGGTATGTATCCTCTGCCTTTGGCAGAGCAACAACAACCTTTGCCACTTGGTGCATCCACCGCCCAAAGTCAATCCAACCGCCAAACTTATCTCTGAATAAATCAACAATTCCTTGTTATTTTTTGGCACTTCGTGAATCCTACCAACACTTTATTTGAAATACCAAGTTCAAATTCATTGCCAATACAATAGCTAGGTTGTGAAGAGGTTAGCAAATTCGAGCGTACTTACTCGAATGCCCATGGCCGCTAGCCGGCCCATCTTCTCCGTGCATAAAGTGGCTTGCAATTTGCCGTGCTTATGTCGTTGTATGACTCATCATTATTACATGTTGTTCCTGACTCGATGGTGTACTATAGTGAGGCTAATGTTGTGACAATTCTAATAATAATCTAGTAAAGCATAGAAGCACACGTTGCTACGTATTATCTCTATTTCATAATATAAATCATTGTGACTTTTTCATTCAACATTTGACCATTTGTTTTATTTAAAATTTTATGCAAATATAAAAAATAAATATGTCATATTTAAAATATTTTTTATTAATAAAGTAAAGCAGAAACAAAATAAATTACACTTTCAAAATTTTTTGAATAAGAAAAATGATCAAAAAGTTATAAAAGAAAAGTTAAAACATCATATGTTCTAAAACAGAAACAGAGGAAGCAGTACTTACTTACGTAGTAGGTGCTAATTTTCTTTTATCTGCGTTGGAAGAGACTATATGCAGAAAAAAAATGGTCGTTTGATTAACATTGGGCAGTGTATACACCAAACGACAAAAGTCGTTGTTGCTCTACGAAAGGCAGAGGATACAGACCACTAGTTTAGCAATTTAACATTTTCAGTCTCATTTGTACTTTGAGAATTTAATTTTTTTAGAATTGAAAGTCCAATTTATCTCTAAAAATGTTTATCCATTCTCTTTGAAACTCTAATACATGACTATACTCTACACCATCTACGTTTCAAAGTGGCGAAGAGTTATTATACCGTATTGAGAGAGCATTTATGGGTAATTCCTACCTGTACAATATCCCCATCTTTGGATTGTTTAGCAAATTCGTGTTCTTTGTTCATAGTGACCCACGAGTTTCGCTTCCAAGAAAACCTGAAAAGCACAACAGGTGGGGAGGGGACACGGCAAGTGGGACCGCCCGTTACAGTAGGAGTTTCACCTTCTCACCTTGCCGTCTCGGTTGGGCCCCGCCTCCTGCCAGGCTGCCACCACAAGCAGACTCGCCTCGCCTCCGCCTTCTTATTCGTCGCCACGCGACGCCACGCCGCGCCGCGCCGCGCCACCCGCTCCTCCCCCTCCTTCACGCACTCCGGCCGAAGCGTCCGTACTCTGTGCTGCGATGGCCATGTCGCGCTTCCTCCCGTTCGCCGCCCTCGCCGCCGCCGGCGTCGCCGGAGGGGGCCCGTTCGCCGCAGCGGCGTGGACGCGCTACGATCCGCCGACCTCCCCGTCCGCCGATGCCGATGCCGACGCCCGCGCGCCTCCCGCCACCGGCCACCTCGCCCTCGTCCGCGCGCACCGGGGCCTCCGCGACCTCAACGCGCTCCTCACCCCGGGCACCTTCATCGTCGACGCCACCAGCGCGCTCCTCGCCTGCGGGCTCCGCTGCCTGCCCTTCCACCCCCCGGCGCTCCGCAGTAGCATCGACAACCTCTCGGCCACGATGAAGTCCGCCAAGTCGGAGGGCGACGCGGAGACGGTGTTGGAGTACGGGCCCTTCCTCGCCCTCAACTACGCCCGCGACGGGCGCCTCGACGACGCGCTCGCCATCTTCGTTCAGCAGGCCGCCGACTACCCCGGCTACCACGCCCCCCGCATCTACGCCGCCGCGATCTGCTATGTGCTCGGCCGGCGCGAGGAGGGCGACCGGTGGCTCGCCGAGGACGGGCCTGACCTCTCCCGCGTCACCGACAGGTTCATGTTCATGGACGCGGCCAGGAACGCCGCGCTCGGCTGCACGCCGCACTCCGTCGAGGGCTCCGGCCGGAAGCTTGTCATGTTCTCCACGCTGGGGCTGGCCGAGGTCGCGCTGTGGTCCGTGTTCCGGGACGGCAACCTGCTCGAGAGGCTTCAGGTGTTGGCGTTCATGGGTTTCCTGCGGCGCGCCGTGGCGAAGAGTCTACGCGAGGACGATGCAGGGGAGGGATCTTCTCACCACGCCATCTCAAGCTAGGTGAGATCGATGAGACCAACTCTAAGACCTTCACTAATCCTGGATGCTCGTCATAAACTTCTTGTCAAGTTGTTATGCTTTAGCTTCGTATACAGGATTAGAGTTGCTCTGCTTAGCAGAATGATACAGTTTTCTTTGGCGAAAGAGATTCTATAGTGGTACTAGATAGTGATTGACTCATGGCATTTCTTAGAAGAAATTAATTTTAGATTTGTCTGTTATCATGCTACCATTTCAGACTGCGTGAGATCATCCATGTGTAGAATCAAATTCATAAGTGAGCAGAGTGTTGGATGTGATAAATTGAGCACAAGTAGTCAGATCAGGGTATGAAGGACCCATATAATGTTATTGCAGTGCACTTGTTCGAAAGTCCTGGTATGCTTAAGATCAATTGCTCCCTGCAAAATGTCTGCATCGTATTCCGGTATTCGATTTGACGAAACAAGTAGAAAACATATTTTACAGTGGTGTTTGTATCATGAGGCCAGTTGCATTTCAGAAGATATACAGTGCTGCATAAGTTATCATTTAACTGTACGTTTAGCTTTTTTTTTTGGGAATAACTGTACGTTTAACTTTATAACGTCACTTATCACTTGACTGTACGTTTCTTTTAGTGTTCTCTGCTCATGTTACATGGAATTTTCAATGATAACATTATATAGAGTTGAGCAAAATGTGAAGCAGAAGTATTCTGTAATGGGTAGTAGTTAGTGATCATCCTCTGTATGTTAGCCAACATGACTTAGGGCAGGTTTGGTTTATGGCTTAAATTAGGCTTATCAATATTTGGTAATTTACTTAGTGTTTGTGTTTGTTGGATTGAGGCCAACCAAACCTACCCTTAGTGACAACGTGGCTACCATAATCTTATGTTCAGAAATATGTTATGATCAACTATTGGCTCATTAGATCTGGACAAAGTAAACTACAAACTAATAGAGACTGACGGAGCATTCCTCTGTTTGCAGGTGAACTGTTTTCAACATGCCTGCGTGCCCAGCTGGTGAACTACTTCGAGGAACCTTTTACTCGAAGACTGAACATTAACACTGAAACTACGGATTGCTGATAACTTCTTAGCCATGTCCCAATAATTTTGGAGATGGTGTACGGGATTTTGATCTGAGACCTTCGGCCTTTTTAGTGTAATACTGGTTACTTAGCCAGTCTTTACCCTTTTCAGTGTAGGATACTTGCCGTTGGCGTCATGTGTGCCTTAGCACATACTGGTATAGTTGAAGTCCTGTTCTGGTTTAGGTAGCACTTTCAGAGGATTGATTGATTTTCTGGGACCACACATGATTTGTGATACTTCCAAATAATTTCTGATGATAAGGTGATGATTAGATGTGGTTGTATTGCTTTGAGTGTGTGAAAATATCATTTGCCTTTTCTGAAGAATATCTGACAGGAAGTGAATTTTCTGTGTATTAAGACAGCTACACATTGGGAGAGTTTATTTACACCTTAGCTTATCCTTCAAAGCATAGAAGGCTACACACAATATATACACTTCGGAGGAAAAAAAACTAATTGTGTCAAAACCTCAACTAGGATATTGCTTCTTGAGTAGTTTTCGTACACCTGCTAATATGAAACTTCATCTTTGATTAACACTATGTAGTCTATGAGATTTGACAGTACCCATAACATGCACTTACAAAACATAGAAAAAGGAAAAAAAAATCATCTCCCTCTCTGCTGTCCGAGACAGTTAGTCTCGGACAGTTTGGTAATGTGCAGAGAGGATTTTAGCTGAATCCAATGTTTAACAATTCTGGTTTCACCCCAAGCAATCTCCACCATGGCTATACATACTTCAAGAATCATGCCTCCTCTATTCGTACAAAGTACCTCTATTCGTACAAAGTAGGTTGCGGCCATTTGTATCCGGTTGAGTTGTCTGAAATCTGAATCCGCTCTCAGGCATAAAAACTGTTGTGGAGTACATATGCAAACTAACCATCGTTGATCAACTGTCGAACGGTGCGCAGTGCAGTACATACAGTGGTACTACACAATATCAGTACTAGTTCCCAACTACCCATCCAGTTGTTCACGGCCGCCGCAGGCCGCGGCCAACATAACGAGACGAGACGGTAATTACACTCCTCTTTGTCCTTCCTTTCTCCACGCCAACAACTCCAAGCCCCCAAATCACCATTCGCCGCCACCCCCGCAGCCCCGCTCCGTCCCCGCCCATGGCCGCCGGCCGCGTCCTCCTCCGCGCCACCGCCCTCGGGCTCGCCGCCGCAGCCGCGCGGTCCCTGCACTACGTGGCCACGTGGCAGCCGCCGGAGATCATCCCGAGCCTTATCCCGACCATGCGGGACCTCCTCCTCGACGCCGTCCCGCCCCTCCAGTCCGCGCTGCTCCGCGCCCACCCACTCTACGGCGCGCACCTCCGCGACGTCCGGGCCCGCGCCGAGCTCGACCTGGCGCGCGTCGACGCCGTGGGGCCAGAGTACGGCGACGCGGCCGCGGCCACCGACCTCCGCCTCCTCCTCGCGCTCCTCGCCGTGCGCGACGGGCGCGCCGACGACGCCCTGCGGCTTTACGCGGAGGCCGCTCGCGACAGCCCGTTCGACGCGCGTCCCCGCGCCCTCGCGTACTACGCCTGCATCCTCACCAACCGCGTGGCGGAGGCGAAGAACTGGAACGCCGCCTACCGCCTCCTCGTCCCGGAGTCGGAGATTGTCCACCCCAAATTCCCGGGGTACTTCGAGTCCGAGGAGATGGCGCACCTCATCGGCGAGCTGACTGTCGCCGCGAGTCTCGGCGGCGCGTCCAGCCTCGCGCACCCGTCGATAAGGACCTTCGTGATGCGCTGCGCTTTGCAGAAGGTCGACGCGGACCTGGCCGCGATGCAGGAGCAGGACAGGACGCTGTCCACGGTGGAGAGGTTGCAGCTCCAAGCTCTCCGCGTGTGCCTGTACTCCACTGTTCAGCGCCTGGTGCGGGAGGATGTCAAGATTGCACGGGAGAAGCACAACCACGATGGTGGCGATCGATGATGAAATGGTGGCCTTTTGGTACGTGGTTGTCTCCATCTCATTTCAGGATCATATTATCTGCTGAACTCACATCTGTCGAACTGTACTTGATGGTTCCTGGAAAAGAGTCAAGTCAGTAGTCAGTAGTGCATATAGGTAATTGGTGGATCAGTGATTAAGATTGTGCACATTCCAAAACATTCTTGTTTTCTTCATAGCGGAATTGATGCATTCTACCAAACTGAATCAATGAGAGGTAGGAGTAAAGTATTTATGATAGCAGTATCAAATGATTGGCTTGCCAATTGGGAGATGTACTAGTATATCTTTTATGTGCAGCTCTTCAGTATCTGGTGCAGTGGTGCTTGGCTGCTTGCGCACGAGCAGATTGCAATATGCGCATGAACCACTGAATGTACTGCAACAGCAAATTAGGATGCTAACTGCTAGGAAGTGAATTTATTCAACTTCTCTAGGATATATGCTTGTCAATTGTCATGGCATTTAGCTAGCAGCATTGTGACATGTAGTTGAGTGATATACCGTATTATGTTCTGACATGAAAATGTGGAGCCCAAACCAAAGAAGTAACATGTTCATTTGCATATGATTTTTCTGGGGATATTAGAAAGTATTTTCTTAACACAAAAAATGACTACATGCGTCTACTATGAAAAGTTCAGATTTAAAAAAATTGAGAGTAGACTCTGTTTCTAGTAGTGATTGCACTTGGTTGCCTGGTTTTTATCAATTAATGGACCAAAATGATGTTCCTGCTTGTAAAATTAGTCTGAAATTGTACAATTAAGTTGAATTATATGCTTTTTTTAATGCAATCTCACATTCTTTCCAAGCAAAAATTGCATGGCGACAGTGCATGCCCGCCATGGCCTTTCTTTTATGATATTCATGTCTAGCTGGAAAATATCATTTTGATGAATGAAGTCTCCCATTTTCTTATGCAGGCCAGGTGGCATAACTAGCATTGTGTAATCTTAGTTTTCCTGAGGCGCTTGATCAACGTACTCTGAAAGTCATGCTCAACTCATCAGTTTTCACTTTTCAGGTCTTCAAATCGCCAATTGTACACAACATTTAGCTTCCGTTTTTTGTCTAGTGTACCGATATTAACTCAGATGTTATTAGGAAAGAACTACCAGTCTATTGCAAAACCGTGGGGGTGCCTTAAATGCGCTAGATTGACAACTGTCACTTGTTAGACTACAGATGATTAAACTTGAAACGTCATGCTATTGTTAACTCAGAAGTGTATTCCTTAAATGAATACGCTATTCTTTTTAATTTGTGATGCTAAGCTTGCACATGCATGTTGCTTAGCTAAGTTGGTCATATACATTGCATATGTGCTATATGGCATTATGTTGTGACTTTGTGAGTGAAAGTGGGGCAAAGAGTAAATGGCTTGCTGACTTTGAATTTGATAGAGTAGTTTGATGCCCAAATGTTCTCAACGGTGACTGTGGTTTATGATGTATATCCATATAGAAGACGTGCATGTCGATAGCTATCCGTTGAACTTGGTATCAGTCGCATCTTGAGGGTTATTCGCATAATTCATCTGAGAATAACTGAAATTACTGGACTGTAGAAGGGCATTGATATATGTAATGGACGTGTAATACATTTTAGAGAAATGCCTACAGAGTTGTGGTGGGTACATGCAGGCTAAAAGGGTGCAGACATGCAGACAAAAGTACAAAACCATGCATGGGCATTTTGTACTCGCCTGTTATCTCATACATGTATAGCACTGTATAGATCGCCACACTTCTATGCATCCCTTTAATTTAGCTAAATCGCCTTGTTCTCCACGGCCGCATCCCGACGCCGCTGCGCCCGCCCAACACAGAGCTAACCTCCCCGCCGCGCCGTCACGAAGGGACAGCGGCGGCAACGTCGGCGCGGCCACCCTCCCCCTCCTCGGCCCTCCCCGTGACGGCGAAGCCGAGGCGAGCGCGACGAGGAACGTGGTGGAGGACGCGACGACGGCCGACGAGGCTGTCAGCAACCCAAAATCTCCAATCCAAATCTCAACAACAATCCACCCGCGGGTAACCACCCAAAACAAGTTGCACAAGCTTACAGAGAAGTGGATACAAGCCTAGAAACAGTGGAAGGTTCTAGAACAAGCAAGGAGAAGGAGGAGGGTAGGGGGAAAGAGAGATCGACGAGGGAGCCCACCGGCCACCCAAATCGCCGCCATCGCCGAGAGCCTCAACTCGACAAATGATCGATCTTCGATGCCCCCAACCGATGCAGCAGCCTTCTTTTTGTAGTCCTCCTTTTGCAGGTTTGGGCCTAGTCTTGATGATTAGTGGCTTGGCCCAAGTATTGGCCAGCCCATTCCCTAACAATCCCCACTCCTTGGGTTTCGACTTGTCCTCAAGTCGATGGCAAATAAAATTCCGGAATTGGAAGCCACCAGGATCCCATGGCACTTGTAGTTCCTCGATGTTCGATGTGATCAAATTATTCCCATCCTCATTACCTTGCCTTGTAATGACAGTGTTCAACTGCAACTTGGTGAAAAGGCTTTCTCCATTGTGCTCATATTGTCCCACAAGCTTATCAAGCGTGTCCCATGGCACATGTGGCTTGTATAATGATAGAGAATAGATAGCTTCCAATAGACAATTGCTGCATATTGAATAGACAATATTCTCAGGTGTTAAGGAGCTTGAAGTCAAAATCACCTTGGAATCTTGCTCTGCTTTTACTTGTCTTGTTTGGAAAGTAACACATTGCAAGATCTGCCAGTCGTCTCCCTTTAAAGCTGCATAGCTATCAGCCTTCCATATAGGTCTAAGCCAGAGTGAAAGAACTAGAACTGCAAGCCATAATCTTTCATTCTCACAAGTACAACTCTGCCTAATCATATCAATTGCTATTATGAATATCCAGTAATCAGTATTTGAAGCTGGCAACACATGTGAAGTTTTCCTAGCATCAAGCTCTTGTATGCTAGATGGGCACTCGGCACTATCAACACCAGGGCAAGCAAGGTTGATAGCATGAGCAGTACTCCACCAATTGTGCTGCAATTTGAATAACAGTGGCTGAAGCAAACAATCCATCAAAATCATGTGCAATTTAATCTTGTCATCACCCAGAACATAGAATTCCTGCAATTTCTGCCCAGTAGCCTGCTGTTGTATGCTATAAAATTTTCTAGTAACAATACCAACACCAGGACTATTCTCCAAGGATGTCAGGTCACTGAACTGAGCACAAGAGAGAAAAACTATCTGAACTTGATTGTGCATGGCAATTGCTTGAGGCTCACATACTCTAACCAATCCAACTGACCAAGGAATATAATGGTTGTCAAGATAGCCAATAACAAGAGTCGCAGAACTGAAATCTAGTGTATATAACTCGGTAGCCATCCATGATCCTTCTATACTTGAACCAAACAATATTGTCCTCCATAATTCAACACCTTCCTTTTTAGTCAGCAGACTGTATGTGAGGCCATTTTCATCAGGAGGAGGCCATGGCTGAATTGAGGGTGACAGTAGAAATATCAATTGTCCTTGGCCCTTCTTCCAATTTATAGCTGCTTGTTCACCTGAGTTAGGAGGTGGCCAAGGTTGCAGCAAATTCGCACCATTCCAAGAGCAGCAATGATGCTCCCTTAAGCCCAACTCCAGGCCCTTCGATATTAGTGGTGCCATGGGTTAGTTTCAGAACTTAGCAAGGCCAACTGCCCAGAAAGCATCATTTTCCCTCCAAATAATTTCACTAACAGTGGAGTGATCAAGGGAGATAGCAGAGGCACAACCTGGGTGCCTGTACACATTAGTACCTTGTTGTCATGCCCTTGCCAATTCATGGAACACTTGGTAGCCATGAATGCACTCGGTTCCGTTTCTACAATCAACCTTGCCGAGAAGACTTCGATTGATGCATCAGGTGTTGGAACATCTTCAGGTACTCCCATTCTGAATACAAGAACAGTCTCAACTTGGTTTGTTTCGGCATTGACACCGAGACCCAACGTCGAACACTTGGCGGGCATGACCTTAGGGTGATCCTTGGTGACAATGTCAGGAGTTGGTTCCTTGTCCTTGCCATCTCCTAGATCCATGATGGTCAGCAGATCAAACCCCTTGTTGATGTGGCTCGAGCTCATAGTCGTTGAAGGGATGTTGCCATTGGGGCATACCATCGAACAGTTGGTGAGCACTGGAGTAGGCGAGGTTGTGGGTGATGATGATGAGGCCGACTTGAAGCTGGTGCTAGTCATCTTGATGCTAGGGTAGGGCTCCCCTTCCTTGTTCTCATAGACCTTGCTCTTTGCTTCCCTTGCGCCAAACATCTCCAATAATTGATCAAGCTTCTCATCAAACCGACGCTTGGCTTCAGTCCATTCCTCTTGTAGAAGATGCATTGCTTCCTCCCTAGTGATCTTCTCCTCGTTCATGACAAGGAGAATATCTTCCTCGAACAGCTCGCGTTGGTTTGGCATCATCGAACAGGTTGTGGGTGTTGCTGCCATGAGCACCACCCCTGTCCATTCTGACATGGAGATGCACGGAATGTCACAGCAGGTCTTCCCCATCACCTCCCTGCTAGAAATCCCAAGGATTGACGGCTCTGATACCATATTGTCAGCAACCCAAAATCTCCAATCGAAATCTCAACAACAATCCACCCGCGGGTAACCACCCAAAACAAGTTGCACAAGCTTACAGAGAAGTGGATACAAGCCTAGAAACAGTGGAAGGTTCTAGAACAAGCAAGTAGAAGGAGGAGGGTAGGGGGAAAGAGAGATCGACGAGGGAGCCCACCGGCCACCCAAATCGCCGCCGCCGCCGCCGAGAGCCTCAACTCACCAAATGATCGATCTTCGATGCCCCCAACCGATGCAGCAGCCTTCTTTTTTAGTCCTCCTTTTGCAGGTTTGGGCCTAGTCTTGATGATTGGTGGCTTGGCCCAAGTATTGGCCGGCCCATTCCCTAACAGAGGCGACGACAATGTGTCCGCCGATCCAGGCAGGCGGAAGCTAACGCGAGAGGGATAGAGAGAGCGCGCGCGTGCACTGGAAACGTCCTGGGCTTGTAGTGTGCGTGTCTGGCTTGCTTGCTACCGCGCGTGCCGTGCGCCGTGGCAATCCACTACGCTCCAAATCTCCAAAACTAACGCCACACGCGGCGCACGGGGAGTAGCCATTTCTAGCCTCGGCTTCATGCCATCCCGTCATCGGCTACAGGAACCCCGCGAGGGCCCCCACACGGCGACGGATTTAGTCAGGCGGGGTCACCATGTTGGTGACGTTACATGTGTGTGTTGTTCTGTGAGTGGACCGTATACGGGTGGACCGTGGACGCAGAGGACTCGGTGGTTTGAAAAGTGGGGCACGCACGAATGGAAACGGCGTGCTACCTCGGAATGTTTCTTCCACGGCCGTAGAACGGGCTGACAGCCAGGGACCACCTGCCAGTGAAAGCTTATCGTGCTTAATCTTGAGGCTGCAGCAGACATAAATTAAACAGGCCCATCAAAATTCATCGTTACAGGATTTTCTTAAGCATTCAGCCTGTAACAATCTGAGTTTTGCCGGGTCGGCCAAAGGATTCAGTTGACCAGTTTTCTTAAGATTAATGGAAGAAAAGGTTTCATGCGGATCATGTACACTCAATATCATTTGAAGAACACCTTGATTAATTTTCCAGAAAATCAATATGCACTCCATCTTAAGTTCTGGGCACAAACATACAACTGCCTGAATTTGGGCACACTGCATTTTCATGTAAAAAGGATTCATGTCTTGGAGAATGGAAGACAGATCTATTTCTTTGGGTTCCCTCCAGTTCATCCAATTCCAGTGCAATGTCACTGCTAGTCCAGTTACGCCATCAGAAAAGTTCCAACTTCCAAGTTTTATCAGTCTTGCACTTGCTTTGTCATCATGTTCAATCAGCTACATTAATTAATCCATCAGATAGTCATTATACTTCATACGCGTATCGTTATGAATCAATAACTAGATAAACTTATCAACAATGAAATTGCTAAACATGTGTTGACAATTTTTAATTTAAAAAAGTCGAATCTCCTCCGTTGGTTTCGGTTGAGATGCGTGAGGAGGGTAGGACGAATTAACAATTATTTTTTGTGTTATGAACTTAAACTATAATTTCTTATAGCAAACTCCTCTTCAAATACATATGACTTTACGAGGGATCTGGGTATTTCTTATAGCAAAAATTCAAGTTGGACATTTGTTCTCAAATCGTTTATAATTTTCAAATGGTTTATGTTTGGGGACAGGTGGGCGACTGGGCGTTCATGTGTAAAGCCTGTATGTTTGTGTTGGGCTTATCTAATGGACAAAGCAAAATCGGGGCTTAAAGCCCAGATTTATAAACACACGACAAAGCGAAAGTAGCGTCATCTTTTCTCTCCAAATAAGTTCCGGGAAAGATTTACTCCGAGTCGTATTCTGCTCCGCCTCCGTAATACAGCAGGAGTCGTTGATCTACTTCCTGCCCTATTTAATCATCAGTACACGGGATGGACGGCACAAACCAGATCGAATCGAGTCACCCAACGCCGCCGCTTCGAGAGAGATATCGTCCATGGCGCCGTCGTCGTCAACAAGCCACCGCCCGGTACCGGTGCTGCCGTGCCTCGCGGTAGAGTGCAGCACATGCAGCAGTAGCAGGCGATGCACGGTTAAATTCTTTAGCGCCGTCGAGAAGAAGCCCGTCGGCGGTGGCGCCACCGGCTTGTCATCGGAACTGCTTGGTGTCAAGGCCGTCGTCTGCGCAACTCCACTGGGGTGGATCCTCGTCCGGGAATCGGCAGGTGGTAGCACCTACATGCTTGATCCTCGTCAGGATAAGAAGATCCAGTTGCCGCCTCTTGCTGGGATCGAGGACGACGTGCTCGTGTACTCTAACTGTCTGCTCTCTGACCAGCCCACCTCTCCGGCCGGCTGCATTGTGCTTGTAGTGGAGCCCCTGGAGACTGTCATCTGGCACCACCACATGGGCACCAGCGTGTGGATCAGGCATGAATACGACATCGGAATTCAGGGTGACGAGCACCACCCTGACAAGATACATATCGTTCCCATCGCAACATGCCATGGCAAGTTCTATTTCAACAGCTGCTGCTTCAACGAGATCAGTGTGCTCGAGTTCTGCCCCGGGCCGCAGTTTAGTTCCATCAAATTGGACGGTGCTGGCTTGCGCGATAGCAGCGGCAAAGGAGGCATTCACGTTTTCTTGTTGGAATCTGACGGGGAGCTTTGCATGGTCCGGCTACAAACAGTCCTGCCGCCTGCATCATCCTTGCAGGTCCATGTCTACAGGATGGATTTCTCCCAGCAGAGATGGTGCTTAGTTAATGATCTTGGGGACCGTGCGTTCTTCGTTGCTCCCTTCTATTTTGGCGCTTCATGCCTGGCCGGCGAGTACGGGATTCAGAAGAACTGCGTCTACTCTGTTCGCTACTGGCGTGACAGAGCATTCACCATATCCAACATGGAGGACGGATCCTCGCACGTGCACAGCCTCCATGAGGCTGAAAGTATCTGCAGAACATCATGGATGCTCCCAACCGACCCAAAAGGATAGCATATTTACGCAGCTAGCTTAGATATTGTAATGATACTGGCATGCGATCTGCTCGTGGTTTTTCATTAATTTGATGGGATTTTCTATACGAGTCCACACTTTTTTTTTTTAGATCTCAGTAGTCCAATTCGTAGCCATAGCAATACGACAGATGGAAGAAGACGTATATCATCTCCCTGGCTCCGCCCCGGCCCCGGCCTGTCCGATTGTTTAGATCCGATCGAATTTATTCATCTTATCTATTTGGATTATATTTTTTAGTTTTTTATTAGGACTCTTAGTCTTTTGCTGATAGGACTCCTCTATTTTTCCATTTATCTTGTACGTCGCATGGGAAAGGTGCAACAACCCCTTCTATTCTTCATATTTGTATCAACTCCTTAATACTGATAGTTGTCCGTGGTTTTTTCTCGCAAGGGTTTTTCACATTAAATCTCTATCTCCGTTAATTTTGCTAAGAAGTGGTTTCAGAGCTTCCGCTATCCCTAACACCAATGATGGCTAAAACTGGCATGTCATATTCCTCACACCGATGTGTTGGAACAAGCGATTTTTTTTAAAAAACAAATAATATTACTTACACTGTTCATAAATACTTTTGACATTAGGATAAGATTTCATTCAACTCTTAACATTTTACCTATAAATAATTTCTCAAATGTTTGGGTGGCACGTCAAATAATATAATTTTTATATTATTTGGGTGGATGGGATGATAGTATTTTTGTTTGCATGGATGAGGGTGGATAGGATGAGCATATTAAATTACTGATAAGAGTTTTTATTTACGGTCCAACAAATAATACATCAATGTACCGGTGTCTAGAGGTAAAAAAAATCTAATCTAGTAATTCATTCATTATACCACCTTAAAATGGACAGTTGGATTGTATTTTTTATCTCAAGATACCGATACCTTGAGGAACCATTTGTTGAACGTAAAAACTCTCGATAATTACTAATTAATGATAAAAACTTGCTAATTATCACTAAACAGTCAGTAATGATATTCTGAACTGCAAGAAACACGCATGATATCCTTGAACTTATCACTACTGCAGAACCCGTAATAGGTGATGGCTTCAAACAGCTCATAGGTGGCGGTTTTAGGAGCCGCCACCTATTGAGCGTCACCTATGCATAGGTGTCGGTTCTTTGTAAAGAACTATGGTTGGTTATAGGTGGCGGTTTTGGCTTTAGAACCACCACATATAATCAGTCAAATTAAAAAAAATCATAAAAATGCCTGATGCTGCGGTGCAGAATGGCCTCGCCACCGAGCTCGATTGCCGAGTTGATGAGACCCTCGATGGCGTGGTCGAGGAGGACATATGAACAAATAATTCGACAAACCTAAGATCTACACATTAACAAATCCAATAATTTTGAAAACCTCAGATCAACACATGAACAAATCAAAATCAACAAACAAATCTAGATCAGCAACAACAAAATCCCTATCAAGCCGCCATCGTCGCCGCGCTGCCGTCGCTTGAGGCCGGGGGCGGCTAGATCTGGCTGCCCCTGACCTCCACGACGCCCGGGTCATGCCTCCGCCGCGAGGAGGCCGGCAATTGGAGGCGGCACAGAGCGAAAAGGGCAGCGGCTGCGTCGGCCATGCTCGCCGTTGCGGGGAGGATGGTGGACAGCGCGCCGGCCTCCACCCCAGCTGCCACCCCGCGCCCTGGCCGTGAGAGGAGGGGAGGAGGAGGACTGTTGGCTGACAGGTTAGGGTTAGGATTTGGTTGTTTTCAAACATCGGGGGCACGATCAGAGCCATCGAATGGGCGATCAACGGCCAGAAATAGTTTGCCCATTTGGGCCGAACAGGCTTTAACGTTTTTCTTTTTTCTTTTCATTTCATTGCACCATTGTGAAGTAACATATAAAAATATTTATTGTATACACACCAATATATGTAATAAATATTGTATAAATTGTCTGTTAGAAGTTTCAAAAATTTGGGAACTGATTTACTATTTTTAATATGTTAAATGAATTTCTATATGGTTATTAAAATTAATTCAAAATTGAACTACATGTGCATCTAATAAGATAAAAAAAATTGTAAAAAAAAACTATATTTAGGCTTATGTGTTCCATTCTAACCAATGTCCTGGAGATAGATGAAAAATTAAATTGTTTTCTACAAATAATTCACATTTCTATTTCTAAATTACCACATAATAATTACAATAATATCCAAATTTGGTCAGAAAATTGTTCAAATTGACGTGACAACATTTTTTTTCTCCATAAGTTTGCCGTAAAAAACTTAAATAATTTTAATAAAATGGAACCATATATTATTCACAAATGGATATATCTCTCTTATGATTTCTTATACATGTATCTATTTGTGAATAAAGTATGGTCTCACCTTATTAAAACTATTTATTTTTTTTTGGAAAGTTCATGGACCAAAAATATCTTGTCCTGTCAATTTATAGATTTTTTTGACTAAATTTACATATTATTATAATTATTATGTGGTTATTTTGTTGATAGAAATTTTAATTGTCCCTAGAAGACAATTTAATTTTTCATTTTTCTCTAGGACATGAGCTATAATAGAACATATGGGCCCAAATATTATTTTTATGTTATTTTGGTATCTTATTAGATGCACGCGTAGTTTAATTTTGAATTAATTTCAATAACCATGTAGAATTTCAATTAAAATATAGAAAATAGACTCCAAAATTCTTGAAACTTCTACAAGTCAACTTAAACGTAGCCTATTACATAGGAAAAGCATATTTATGTATATAAGATAATTATTTTTGTTTTTACTTTAGAGTGGTGGAACAAAATAAAAAGGAAACAAGCTATATGATAAAAATCATATGTTTAAACTTATATGCACTCCAAATTGAAACACAATCTTATGTTTAACATAATAATAGAAATTATGAACTGACATTAGCAATTCTTATGCAACAACATGTTTATTTCTATTATCTATTTAGAATTGTATGTCCTATTTCTAGCACTATAGGTGACGGTTTTTTCTAAGAACCACCACCTATTGTCAGTACTATAGGTGACGGTTTTTCTTAAGAATCGCGACCTATATTATAGGTGGTGGTTTTTTAAATAACCGTCACCTATATCGAATTATGGGTGACAGTTATTAACTTTTCAATCTTTCATAGGCGGGAATCGGTCTATAGGTGGTGGTTTTAGGGAACCACATCACCTATGGAGGCTACACCTATTAGGTGTTCTGTAGTGTAGTAGTGATCTACGCACACCGTAGTAGCTCCTTCAGAATGGCCAATTCAGCCACATATGCAAAATTGTGCCGGTAAGAACGAATTCAGAACAGAGGTGACCCACACGAACAACACCAATCTATTATTAGTTTGATGATTTGGACAGTAATGATTGCGAACAGAATATGAGGTGGTGTTTGTTTCAAGTCAATTTTTACGGTCCAATAAATGCTACCTCAAGGTAGTAGTACCTCGAGATACCAAAACATAGTCCAACCGTTTATTTTGATACCTCAAGATACCAGTATGATGAATGAACGGCTAGATTTTATTTAGTACCTAGAGTTACGTTACCGGTACCTCGAGATAATATTGGTTGGACCGTAAAAAAACTCTTGTTTTAAACATGTTAATGCAATCGGTAATAAAACAATCGCGGCGGCAAGTCGTTACATTTTATCAGTTTACTTGATTTGTTTGGTTGCTTAATGTAACGGTAACCATCTCTTTACATTGTTTGGATGGCATCTAGAAAAGGAGACAAAGAACTGGTTTGCAGTTCTGAAATTTCTCGTGATACAGAAAATAAATGGATTTTTGGATGATGTGCATAATCAAAACAAATCCAAAACAAGAGTTGCACATAAACAAAATCAAGTCTAAAAATAGTTAGCAAAACACACAATCGGATATCCCCTCCTGGTTGTCCATGCGCACGTACCATCACAGGACAAATCCAAATTTGAGTAGAAACAGGATCAGGTGGCGCAGATGGAGAAAAATACATCCAAAGATGAATAGATTATGAAGATCGGACGGTGCAGAAACACTTGCAAAGATCTAACGACAGCGTGCGACCGAGACTACTGTTTAACACCATTCTCTTGTTGTTTTTGTTCCAATGGCTCTAAGGCAACTGCCAATGACACACAGCCAATTGATGTAATCACTCCCTGTAATCCAAATACTCTGGATGAGAAAGAGAGCATCATCGAACAACATATTCCTCTTCCTTAGTTCTTGGTTGTAAGAACCTAGTTTATCTCGTAGATCTAGCTACATTTACTGAATTTCACTGTTTGTGGGGGAAAATCTTACCATTTTGACTGCGGCTGTGACAAGGGTGTTGACGCCTTTTACGGACCAACACGACGAGCCACCTAAAGCCTTGCGGTGTTTATAACTTCGAGTCGCCAACCACCTTGAACAAACAAGATGGGTTTAGAAAACAAAGCAAACCAGCTAGCGGAGCCGATTTAGCTAGATTTAAGGTAGAAGCCCGTCTTGCCGGCGGCGCGGAAGGTTTATAGGACAAACCTACAAAGGATTTCGCACTCTCACAGCGAAGACGGACGGTTTACGGCGCAAACCGACAAAGATCTATGAACTAGGGCAAAAAGTAGAACAAAAGTAGAGGTTTAGGGCAAAAAAGTAGGAATTGAGAGAAAACTACGATTCTAATTGATCAGAAAGCAATTGTCCTGCGTATTGTGTATGTGGTAGCCAATTGAACCGGCCTTGTCCCTTATAAAGGGGTTGGTCTTGCCTATTCCCAGGGGTTTCCCACGTCCTCAAGTGTATTGGAAATCAAATAGGACTCAAACTTTCCAAACTTGGACGAGAAGAAAGCCGAAACTTCTATTTCATCTCGGATTCCGATACGGCCGGTCTGACAGACGGTAAATTGCCGGTCTGACCGGCCCATCGGTTTGACCGCCCCATAGCTTGCGGTCAGACCGGCCCAGCTAGTTTCGGGCACAATCCTCTCTGTTTCGCGCCGGTCTGACCGATCTTAGGGTTCGGTCGACCGGCCTCTCGGGGAAATCTCGGGCCTCCTTCAAATTGGCTTCCAAATTTGCTCCCAACTCTTCGTAGCCAAATTTGGGTGTCAACACATGCCCCCCTGCCTTTTTGATGAACTTGTGAACCAAAAAGCACTTCTATCAAGGGATCTAAGGGCGATAATAATTACCGGCCATAACACTCCTCAAGCATCTTGCCAAACACTTGGAAAGTATTTTTTAAGATATTTTCCATTTAATGCACG
>CM002476.1:14000854-14017775 GCA_000325765.3 Leersia perrieri | reverse complement strand
CCGGTGCAACCGGGATAGGTTGTATCGTGAGTGGTTAATTATTGATTATTAAATCTCTACAATTTTCTCAATTAATTCCTTTATTAATTAATGAATGCTGCCTGCATGAACCCTATTATGCCATCCTTTGAATATCCTGTGCATTTCTGCATATTTTTCCATTTGCCTGTGTGACTTGCGGAGTATGTTGTATACTCACCTTGCTCTACACCACTAGAGGAGAAGTTCTACGTCAAGGATGGTTCCCAGGAGAGTTGGTTGAAGGCTCGGTCGAGTGCCTGTGGAGTCCACGCTAGTCCGTTTTTCCGCTGCGTAGTTTATTTTCTGTCTGAGAGGTTCTATCCACCTCTGTAATAAATGTAATGACATTGTTTAATTTTTAATAAAAGTACTCTGTTTATCAATATTGTCTTTTGTATGCCTCGGCTGATTCCTGGACGAGGATTAACACACATTATAAGCGTCCGGAATTTCGGATAGAAATTCCGGGCGTGACAGTTGTGATTGGTGGAGATGGGGTAGGTGGGTATAGAGGTAGTTGTATTTTGAGACAAATTTGAATTGCTTAGCTAGTTATATTTTGGGACGGAGGGAGTATATTATAGACCATTGAATCAAGGTTCAATATCCACAAAACCTATACAATAATTAGTCCCCAACTGTACCCACAAAATGTCATTTAGGTTTGGTCGTTAAACAAGAAAAGAGGGCACATGCTTGTGCTCATTTACCCCATCGGATGAGGACTGTGCTCAATTAGATCTTTTGTCGACGGATAAACGAGATAAGGTTGTGGAGTGGCCAAGTGAGGCTAATATTAAGATCTTGTGATGGGAGAGACTAGCTATAGGTGGCTATGAGACTTCAATGTTCAGCAGATTTTTAGGTGGCAAGTGAGCTAGCGAGTTGTTGATGGAATTAGCTCCTGGTTCATTTCTATGCAACGAAAACAAGGCTATGGTTTCAAGTGCACTATATATTGATGTCTAAGCCTACCGTGTCACATGGACATGTCCGATTTTGAAATGTCATATTGATCAGCTCGGCACACGAAGCCTGAGAAACAAAAAACATACCACCTTCTTCATAATTTATAATGATACAAATTTGTTTAAGCTCTAATCAAAACGACATTTTTTTCTTATAGATTATTGGAATTTCGAGCTCTTTGGTGCCTCAAGGTTAACACTTTCAAAATTCAAGCCCAGAGTTTTAATGCGGTTAAATCAATCTATGTAACATGTCATGTCTGACATGGATTGCCCATAAACAACCCTAAAAGTCCCGATCCAAATGAAATAATGGATTGTACCTCCATAGATATGGGTTCAGTCGATCTGGTGCTTGATTTTTAAGTTTTTTTTTTGAAAGAAGGGCAAATTGATTTTATGGTTAGCTTACGGTGTTCTCCTTAGCACGCAACTCGGAAAGAAAAAAACCTCTGATGCTCCTTTTTTCTTAATGATGCAACTAATGTAATGCCTAGAACTGATCTATTGCAAGCCCAGATATTCGCTAAGAAAGGCAAAAGATCTTATTTTTTTAGAACAGGTAAATTGGTCTTCGTTAAGAAGGCCGGGCAATGAAAAATTTAACTGTTCTAAAAAATTATATTTTAGAAGTCAAACTTTAAGATTAAAGGTAACTTGCCGAGAGAGACGACATACAAGTTTTGTTACAATTAAGATCGGTCTAGGTAACCCCGCAACTGCTCTGAGTATAGTATACGTAGCAATATATAGCTCCGTTAATCGCAGCATGTAGTGATCTAGTGCGAAATCGTGGCACCAGCTACACTGCCTACGGCGCCCATGCAATTAACGGAGTAATCAAATGTGTACGTGTGGAGGTTGAAGTAATCCGTGGAGGAGGGATCACTCTTTGGATCTAGATCTAGTGGTCCCAATGAATTCAATTCATTCCATAGAAAAAGTGTCACCTGTCAACTAATTCCCGGACAATCCCCATACCAACAAAATCCAGTTGCTTGCTTCCATGCCATGTTGAAAACAGCGACCCTAATTAACATTATTTGCAACGACTTAAAAGTATGCTTTTGCCCATTCATAGGGCAGAATACAATCAACAACAATGTTTCCAACCTAACAACACTTGATAATTGGTGGTGTACGATGAACAAGAAAAAGGTGTCAACACACTTGATAATTGGTGGTATAAAGTTCGCTCAATTCGTTCTACTGTGTTGAAGAAGTATCATCCATATATATCCTCTGTGCCAATCAAAATATATATCCCCCCATGTAACAATATCGAGTATATATGCATAGTCATATATACTACGACGAATTAAGGTACATATACATATATACGTATATATATGTAAGTGCTTACGTGGCAGCTGCGTGCATGCAAAAATTAATCAAGGTCGACGTATGAAAATAGGGAGATTATTAGACGTCTTTGGCAATTTCGGGGAGCTCGACGGGGTAGCGGTGGATGCAGTTGATCCACGGCCCGTCGGCGTCAGCCGCCGGCTTGACGCACTCCCAAGCCACGCTGTTGCAGTCGAATCCTGCGCCGAAGGAGATCATCCACACCCGGTCCCCCTTCTTCATCCTCCCCTTGGCCTCGATGTAGGCCAGCTCGTACAGCACCGAGCTGCTCGACGTGTTGCCGAACCTGTGCAGCGTCATCCGCGACGCCTCCACGTCGTCGTCGGACAGGCCGAGCCCCTGCTGCACCTCGTCGATCACGCCACGGCCCCCGGCGTGGATGCAGAAGTGCTCGAACGCCGTGCGGAAGTCCGGCCTGTACAGCCTCACCTTGCCGGTGTGCCCGCCCAGGAGCTTGAGCTTCCGCTTGAGGAAGGAGAACGCCACGAGGAGCTGCTCGGATGCCGGGAGGACGAGCGGGCCGAACGCCGCGATGTTGGTCTTGAGCGCGTGGCCGGCGGTGGTGGCGAGGTCCTTGGAGAGGCGGATGCCCGTGTTCCCCTGCTCGTCCTCCTCCTGGAACACGCACCGGTAGTCGCTGTCACGCG
Organism: Leersia perrieri; assembly: GCA_000325765.3. NCBI lineage: Eukaryota > Viridiplantae > Streptophyta > Magnoliopsida > Poales > Poaceae > Leersia > Leersia perrieri. Next base: position 14,014,774 of record CM002476.1, on the reverse strand, counting down.
CCGCCGTGACGGTGCGCACCACGCGGCCGAGGCGGAACCGCGCGTGCTGCGGCGAGTTGGAGAGGATCATGGCGGCGGCGCCCATGCGGAAGAGGCAGTTGGGGAGCAGCATGGCGCGCTCGGTGCCGACGTAGTACTGCGACGAGAGGATCTCGGTGGAGACGATGAGCACGTTGGTGCCCGGCGGCGCCACCTGCAGGAGGTTCTTGGCGAGGCCGACGGAAACCAGCCCCGCGCTGCACCCCATCCCGGACAGGTTCACGTTCTGCACCTCGGCGCGGAGCTTGTACTTGTTCACCACCATGTCGGCGAACACGGGAGTCGGGGTGAAGATGCTGCAGTTCACGATGAGCATGTCGATGTCGGCCGGCCCAAGCGCCGACCTGGCGAACACGTCGTCGACGGCGGAGAAGATCACCAGCTCCGTCTCGTCCCGCGACGCCTTCATGCTCTTGTCGGGCGGCATGTAGTGGTACGCGTCGGGCACGCACGTCTCGTCGCCGAGCCCGGACCGCTCCAGCAGCCGGATGCCGAACGCTACGCTCTCCTCGTCCACCAGGTATGGCATCAGGTGCGCGTGCTCCTTGCACGTCGCGAACGGGGCGCGGTAACGCGGGTTCGGGCGGAAGCACCCGTACTCCACCAGGTACACCTCCCGCGCCCGCCGCGCGCGCCACAGCCTCGCCACGCCCGCCGCGAGCACCGCCGCGATCACGGCATGGGCAGGCGGCACGGAGCGCAGCCGTGCGACGAGCTCCTCTGGCCGCCTGAGCACGGCGACCGCGACGGCCGCCGCGGCTAGGGCGAGGAAGTTGTTCACCACCACGCGGTACATGGCCTTGAGCAGCATCGTGTACCGTGCCGAGTGAGTGGTGCTGGGGTGGTGTGAGTCGGGTGGGGGAGTAGCGGGTGGTTTTAAGGAGAGGTGAGGCATGGGTAGTGTCGGGATTTGCTGGATTCGACGAGGGTAGAAGAGTCAGAGGGAAAGAGAGTGGAGGCTGCGGGGAACAGCGCGCAACGGTGCCACCGAAGGGTATAAATGCGTTGCCCAATCAGAGGTTCACTTTTATTAGGAGCTCAGGTGTGAATTAGCATCAGCACTCATCGATGGACATCGACATACCAGTGTTAAGGTCAGATTTTACTATCTCCGTTCATAAATACAATCATGGGTGAATATACAAAGGAAGTATATTGTATTGTTAAAATATAATTTTAAACATATCTACATAAGATTTTTTTATAAAAAATATACTAACAATATGACTATACTTCAGATCACAATATTTTGAGAAAATTTCACCTTACATTCAATTTTCAAAAAAATATAAATTACATAGTTAAATACCTAAATATTGAAAAATCCATATCCATCTCTATAGTATTCATACCTTTCTTCCCTTTTCATCTTTTGACTAGATTAATTGGATGCGGTTTCTGATGACCTGACGTGTACATGGTATCACATCTCCTAAGAATTCGTACATTTTTTAAAGGAACTCTGCTAACTATCGGTCCTTTTAAAAAAATACAAACTTAATAATATTTGTAACGGTAAAAATGTATATTAATTTAGAAAATATATAAAATAATCTTGAAATTTTTCATAAAAAAGGTATCACATTATCAATGGAACATTTAAAGCCAAACTAAGTTTTCCACCAGCGTAGAAAATTTTGAATAAAAACATTTTTAAAGGAAAACAAACATAATTTCACATTGTAGCAAATGCATAGTGGTGTTTTGGTAAGGGCAAAAATGTCAAATTCTTGTCTGGACAAGGTAGCGTTGAACCAAACATAAAGTGATTCAAACATGTACAGTGAAGAAGGATCACAAGCCTAGGTAAAGCTAGTTCACAAACGGTTTATAATTTCAACGGTTAGACACGATCTTTTCCGGTTGGTAACACCAACCCAGACTAAATATCACTTTTAGTCTCGGTTCGTTTTTTGTCAGGCCATGTCAGGCCCCAACGATCTTTAGTCCCAATAATTGGTAACACCAATCGGGACTAAAAATTGATCTTTAGTTCCGGTAGGTGTTACCAACCCTGATTAAAGATGTCTCCCTAATTAGTTCAAAAAGAAAGCATCTCTATTCAAGTTAAATGTGTATAGTACGTGGAATGGTAATGCGCGTGAGAACTGAGTGAGAGTGAGAGATCTTGAGTTTGAAATCCTACATTTCACACATGTTCTTTTTGACTTGGTGTGCATCTTTAGTCCCGATTATTTCCAACTAGGACTAAAGATAGGGTATTTTTAGTCCTAAATTCTTAGTCCCGGTTGGGCTAAAGGGGTTACGAACCGGGAGTAAAGAGCTCTTCTCCACTAGTGTATGGGTTATTGATGATGTGACAATCCTTATAGCTATGTTCAGTGAATTGCACCGTTGATCGGATTGTTACAAACTATATGTGTAACTTACCTTTTAGTAAGTTTGATCATTTTATAGCATATCAGATCATTTAGACATATAGAATGGAATCCGGTTAGCTAGATTTATGCCTATAGCTTAGTGCTGCCAAAATAGTAAAGTACTACTACTAATTATATAGCTTTTGCGACGACGGCATGATCGAGGTCAGCATGGGCGCCCTAGTTCGCTTCTACTGTTTGCTCGTTTGGACAAATCGACGTGATGATGACCTGGTTGGATACTTGCATTTAGGCTCTGGAGCTAGCTAGTGTACAATTAGCAGTACAAGTATACAAGGTTAATATCCAGATTTTGTTCTATTTCCTTGTCTCAAGCAATTAATAGAAGTCCATTTTATGGGACGACTAGCTTTATTTCAACAAAAGTCGTCACAGTTGTATCATGCTCCCTCCGTTCTATGATAAGTGCTTAGTTAAAAAAAACTTTGAACACTACCAAGAACATCCGTGCCAGTTGATAACTGACATCTATATATGTCGGTATTTCAACCGGTATAACCAAAACGCTGATGCCTGAAAAGTCAATGCCTTTAATACTAGTATTGGATGCCATAAAAAATCCTCATAACAAAGGAGTGTAGTGTAGGCACACTCATGGCTAGTACATAGTACTCGGTAAATAGGTAGCTAGAGACCAGCAAATCAATCAATGAACTGCTCAAGCTAGCTAGGGTGCATGGTTTTGCAATTTTGTTCTAAATCAATATTAAATAAATCCCTGAATAGATCTTAAAAATCTGGACACAAAAACTAAGTATATATGTTTTAATTTTCAACAATATTACACAACTGCAACTAAAATTTTCTAAATAATTAACCTTCAAACAGAATTTTGTTACTAAAATATAGGGTTTCATTGAATAGTATAAAAAATTATTCGTTATAACTGCATATTTATAGCAGCTTTAAAATATTGCATGTGTCTGCACGTAGGTTCATCGACCAATCCGGCTGCCTAGCTTGCATGGTACTGTAATTAATTACTGTGCAGTTAAGTTGCAACTTGTAGTAGCATTCGATGATCCATCTGCCCTCCGGGCTACTGATTAATACCATTGGTGCACCGCGCTACCGTAACCATGTGAGCAACGCTGTGACCACAAAAGAAATCCGGAACCATTTTGCTACCGTACATATGCCGCTTTAATTTCTTTGACCCCTGCCTAGTTGCCAAATTGCCATTAAAACACTATTTACTCCATTGCAACTATAATCCACAATATTGGGTGCCCTAAATGGCACTTTCCACTGTTTCTCTCCATCTCTCTCTTGATACTCCATTGCCTCCATCTCCCTTGGTTTAGTTATAGGTCGATCAGCTACCTCTATCTCGTGCCAGTATTATCCTAATCTCTCGGCTCGCGAATTTGTCATGAGGCGAAAGGTGCAAGTTATCACTTTTCATTGAATGTGTTGAGCTAACAGTGTTACAATTAACAACCAGACACCTATTAAATTTGGGAAATGCGACAAGCACTACGCCAATTTTGATCTTTGCAGATGCAGACCTAAGATTTTTGCAGGCGGACGACTTATTCGTCCGCTTGCAAAGATAGGTGCCACCACGGTCCGCTTGCAAAGATACTTCTATCTTTGCAAGTGGGCATATTAGTGGTCCACTTGCAAAAATGGATCTTCACAAGCGGGCCTCGTAGTGGCGCGCTTGCAAAAATAGTTTTCTTTTTCTTTTTCATTTTACTACACTTTGTAAAGTATCACACAAAAATAATTATTTTATATATGCAAACATATTTTTATATGAAATATACTACGTATAAGTTGTATGGTAGAAGTTTAAAATTTTTTCAAAGTGATTTACTATTTAATACATATTATGAATTTGTACATGATTATTAAAATTAATTCAAAATTGAACTATAAGTCCATCTAAGAAGATAAAGAATATTGGAAAAATATGGGACTCATATGTTCCAAAGGTCCAATGTCCTATAGATCGATGAAAAAAAATATTGTCTTTTAGGGACAATTCAAACTTCTATACAACTCAAATCACCACATAATAATTACAACAATATCTAAAATAGGTCAGAAAAATCTATAAATTTACATGACAACATATTTTTGGTACATCAGCTTGCCATAAAAAAATTAAAATGTTTTCATGAAGTGTGACCATAAAATTGTTTACAAATAGATACATCTCTCGTACAGTTCCATACAACTCAAGTCAAACTGTGAGATTTGTAGATGTTATAATAATTTTGAATTCGAACACACCTCAAATTTACATATAGTCTTATGTTTATCACTCTAATAGAAAATATTAACTAACATTAGCAATTTTTAACAAATTTTTCTATTATATGCTAAGATTAAAGAAAACAAGTTATATAATAAAGATCCTAATAAAAGCGCTTAACATTTAGAAAACAGTTTAAATAAAAGAACGTGATTTTATAAAAATTTAGAAAAAAGAGACATCCGATTTGGAGTTTTCATTTGGGAGAAATAACAGTTACAAATTTTAATTCTGGATTAAAAAGAGAAAGATTTACTGTATATGTGTTCATCATCTCTGTCAAATCTCCGTATTAACCTTAAAAAATTTCAGAGTTAGGAATAAAGGGGAGGGTAAAGTAGTAATTTCCCATATAAACCTAACCCTAATATTAGCCCCATATAAAAGCCCTTCCCTTCCCTACCTCACTCCCTCCCCAACTCAGCCGCTGGCGTCACTTCACTCTCTTCTCCCCTCTCTCCCTTCCCATCTTCCCTCTTCCCTTCCCTACCCACTCGCGGCGGCGCCGCGGTCGCCGCCGACCTGGCGCGAGGGCCGGCGGCCGGGAGCGGGGACGACCGCTAGATCTGCCTCCGCCGGGCCACCAGGTCTGCGCCACCGACCGGTGAGCGGGCGGCTGGATCCCGCCACTTCGCCCCCGCGCCAGCTGCGATGACAGCGGCGGTGGTTCGGCAACCACGGTGGAGGCGGCGGCGGGTCAGCGACCTTGGCGACCGCGGCGGAGGCGGCTCGGTGACCTGGGCAACCACAGTGGCTGCGGCGGTTCAGCGACCACGGCGGCGGCGGCGGCAACTCGGCAACCATGGCGGTGGCGGTGGCTCGGCAACGACGACGGTGGATTTGGCGTGGGCGGCTGCTCGGTGACGCCGCGGTGGCCGGGAGGGGGGATTTTTTTTTCTTTTATTTTTTTCTGTTCTTTGCAGACGGATGACGTACCTGTCCGTTTGCAAAAATGGCATCTTTGTAAACGGGGGTTGTCTGCCTACAAAGATCTGTATCTTTACAGACCAAGCACCCTAGGCGGACGGACCACCCGTTTGCAAAGATGTCATTTGCCCATTTGCAAAGATTTATTCTGCTGCAGTGAAGGGAAACAACGATTCAAGTGGAAAATGAGATATTAATGGAAATCTCACGGCGAATTAAGTGTGTTTTCACTGTGTCAACATTGCTAATGGCCGATGAATATATATATTTATATAAATATATATATATATGTATATATATATATATGAGCAGGATTTTTGATCATACGTACATTTGCACTAATATGGACGTAGTGACACATGTCCCTGGTAGATTAGAGAGAAAGCCTCTCTATGTACCTAAAACACGATCAAAAAAGTTAATTTTCGGATTATAATTTTGAAATATAATTTTGAAATATAATTTTGAAAAATATAATTTCAAAATATAATTTTAAAAAATATAATGTTCAGATTATAAATTGAAAAAATATAATGTTCAGATTATAAATTCGAAAAAATATAATTTTGAAGAATATAATGTTCAAATATAATGTTCAGATTATATAATCTTAAAAATATAATCTCGAAAGCATTCATTTACTCATTATAAGCTACACTTAACACCAACGGTCGAGATCTTGATTGATCCTACATCAATGGTGCAGATTGTTGGTGCACATATACATATGGTCATTTTTGCATTTTCATATATATATATGTATATATATATATATAATGTTAATTGGAATTTAGCCATTATATATAGTTGTTTATAACAAATAAATTGTACAAACCATGCATATATCGCTAATGCGCGCCGAGGGAAATGTATCGTATAAGTCCCTTATGATCTCACCAACTAGAAGCTAAATACCAGGTGTTTTATACTCGTGCTAGCTATACAAACCTTTTGATGAGGTTAATTGCTTTCAGATATGCAAGTACAAAATTTGCAACAAAGAGTACTACAGCGTGTTAGTAACATGCATGGAACAAAATTTTGCAACGGTCCAGCAGGAAAGCGTACGTGTTTTGTACATATACGGACAAACTCGAATCTTTAACTATATTCATGCGTCCTAAATATAAGCATGTTTAAATAGAAATCTTTAGATTTTGGGATGAAGTACGTACAAAAATATTAAGAATTGATGTGTCACACAATGGTCTTTAGTTGATTACTACCTGCGTCTCATAGTACAAGCAGTTTTTGACTTTTCTTAGTCTTCGAGATGCTACTTTAATCAATAATATTTGTAAAACTATGCTATTTTAAATTAAAATAGTTGCATATTATAATAGTTTATTTAATTATGAATCTAATGACATCGATTTTACGTGATAGTTCATTCTAAATTTTTCACTATTAATAGTCAAAGTTTGAAATTCTTGACTTTGACTTTTCTTAAACTTGTTATATTTTGGGACGGAGGGAGTAATCATTAAAACACTGGAATAAAACTATATTTTAAATTTTATTTATAAGTTTATACTAGTAATAATTAATAATAATCCAACCTGTGTGTATTAAATATCATGTCGGTACCTAAATGTTAAAAAACGGAATGAAGTGAGAAACAATAGACTAGTGTCCAGCTCTAGCTACGAGTCATTTGATCTGTCCCCACCCCCTATAGACCTTAGCTGTACAAGTAAAGGTACATACAAAGGGAGTCATTTTGATCTGCTTCCATACAACCTAATGCAAAGGGGAACGGAGAGTTAAAGCGTTTGTAGGGAACTTCCATCAAAATCTGATTGGACGCCAGCCTTTCATCAAATCGCTGGGCATGCGCAGCTACTTATACTACTGAAGAAACCATTTTTGTCCGACCATCTCTAGTCCCAAATAAGAGCAAACCGGGACCAAATATAATCATTGGTCCCGGTTTGAAGCCTGACAGATCGGGTCAGGGCTCTAGGAGCATCTTTGACACCGGTCGGTAATACCAACCGGTACCAAATATTATCTTAGGCCCTGGTTATGAAGCTGTGAGGCCGTGTCGGTGGGCTGGGCATCTTTGGCCCCGGTTTGTATTATAAACCGGGACCAAAGATGCTATATTTAACTCCGGTTGGTTTTAATAACCGGGGGCTGTTTTTTTAGCCCGGGTTTGTAACACCAACCGGGGCCAATGTTCTATGCCTTTATCATCGTCTTCCTCTAGCGTCTGAGTTCTGCCTCTCATTTCTTCCTTAGCGCCGGCCGGCCTCATCTTCCTCAACGCCTCTTCAACCGGGGGCCAAAGTTTATCGATTCTTCCGTCCATTTTTGGTTGAAAAGGTGCGTAATTTCTTCCTCTTGTTATACAATTTTATTAGAGATCATTCTATGCTTTATATTTAGAAAATACGAGGTTATTTACGGAGTATTAGTTCTTGAGCAAGAACTAGCCAACTTATTTATTTAAAATAATTTTTTTTCAAGCTTAATTCGTTGACATTGGATCGAGTATGACTTTAAGTTAGTTTATGCCATTTATTCGAGAAGTTATCAATTAATTTTCTTATATATGGCGCCATATGTACCATATAATATTCCAGTGCATCGTTGTCGATGGATTAGGTTGTAGTCTTTGTTGTCTCATTAACATTTATTAAGGAGACACCGAGACGACAAACACTACCACCTATTCCATTGAGAACGAAGCACTGGAATGTTATATGCTATATATTTCTTAGGCTATTTCCTAGTGTTGGATTATCAAGTCATCACAAGAGTGTGAGGTTCAGATGGGGTCGTGGTTGGTCTGTTCGGGACTGTGAATGCGTGGAACTGTCCAAAACAACTGCACCCCACCTAAACCTCATACTCTGTCATTTCTTGATAATTAAGGAACCTTACATGTGTTAGAAATTTTGGGATTTTTATATCACATTAGAAAAATTAAATTAAAACTTTTGTACGTTATCAAGTCATCACAGAGTGCGAAATGCTTAGGTTTCCAGTTGGTTTGTTCAGGGTAGTGCATGAATGAAACTGTCCAAGACAACTAGAAGCTTTCAAGCATTTCATACTCTGTCATTCTTGATAATTACGGAACCTTAATAGGAATATTCTTCATGTTGGATTATCAAGTCATCATAGAGTGAGAAGTGCAGATGGTGTCGCGGTTGGTTTGTTCGGGGCTGTGATTGCATGGAACTGTCCAAAACACCCGCTGACCACCTGCACTTCGTACTATGTCATTTCTTGATAATTAAGCAACCTTAATAGAAAATTTCCTCGTTCTGTATTGTTAAGTCATCACAGAGTGAGAGGTGCAGCTGGTATCGAGGATGGTTTGTTCGTGGCTGTGATTGGATGGAATTGTCCAAAACACCCTCGTACCACCTGCACCTCTTACTCTGTCATTTCTTGATAATTAAGGAACATTAATAGGAATATTCTTCATGTTGGATTATCAAGTCATCACAGAGTGAGAAGTTCAGATGATGTCGCGGTTGGTTTGTTCGGGGCTTTGATTACACAGAACTGTCCAAAACACCCGCGAACCACCTGAACTTCGTACTCTGTCAGTTCTTGATAATTAAAGAACCTTAATTGAAAATTTCCTCGTGCTGTATTATCAAGTCATCACAGAGTGGGAGGTGCAGATGGTATCGAGGTTGGTTTGTTTGGGGCTGTGATTGGACGGAACTATCCAAAACACCATCCTACCACCTGGACCTCGTACTCTGTCATTTCTTGATAATTAAGGAACATTAATATGAATATTCTTTATGTTGGATTATCACTTCATCACAGAGTGCGAAGTGCTTGATTATCCAGTTAGTTTGTTCGGGGTAGTGCATGCATGGAACTGTTCTAGACAACGGGATGATTTCAGGCACTTCGTACTCTGTCATTTCTTGATAATTAAGGAATATTAAGAGAATCCTTTTTGTGAGAGGGCAGAGAGTATTTCTCTACCAAATTATTAAACTAGAATGTTTTGTACCCTAGCTAAAATTTTCATGATTTTCGTACATTGTTCATGTAGATGGATCGACAATGGATGTACAACGTGGACCGACGGTCGAAAGAGTTTATTGATGGCGTGCATTATTTTTTGAGTGTGGCCAAGTGCAAAAAAACGGATGGTTCTATTTGTTGTCCATGTAGCAAGTGCAAAAACAAGGAGTATTCTAAAATAGGAACTATTCATTTTCATTTGTTCTTGTCGGGGTTTATGCCAAGCTATAATTGTTGGACCTCGCATGGAGAGCTAGGTGTTCGAATGGAAGAAGATGAAATAAAAGACGAGAACATTCCGGAATGTGATTATTGTGGTGGATTTGAGAAAGACACAACGGTGGATACGGAGGGGGTTTTGAGGATAACGTAGTTGCGGATGATCTTGATCAGATAATTCAGGACGTGCAGTAGGACTGTGAAACTGAACAGGAGGCCCAACAATTAGAGCGTATGTTGGCGGTCCACAGGAAGTCATTGTACCCTAGTTGCGAACAGGGGCACAGAAAGCTGGGCACCACGCTGGAATTTTTGCAATGGAAGGAAAAAAATGGTGGAAGCGACAAGGCATTTGGCAAGTTGTTGAAGCTCGTTAAGAACATTCTATCGGAAGGAAATGAATTGCTGAAATCAGCATATGAAGCTAAGAAGATAGTCTGCCCTCTATCGTGGTGAGTACGAAAACCTAGACGCATGTCCAGTTTGCAATGCGCTACGATATAAGATCAGACGAGATGATCCAGGTGATGTCGATGGACAGCCTTCCAAGAAGAGAGTTCATGCTAAGGTGATGTGGTATCTCCCTATAATACTATGCATCAGGCGTTTGTTGAGAAACAAAGAGCATGCAAGAATGATGCGTTGGCACGCAGATGAACGTCAACAGGACGGGATGCTGAGACACCCCGCAGATGGGTCGCAGTGGAGAAACATCGACAGGACATTTAAAAGATTTGGAGAGGATGCACGTAACATATGGTTTGGTTTAAGTACGGACAATATGAATCCATTTGGAGAGATGAGCAACGGCCATAGCACTTGGCCTGTTATGATGTGCATCTACAAACTTCCTCCTTGGCTATGCATGAAGCAAAAGTACACCATGATGCCGATTGTTATTCAAGGCCCAAAACAACGTGGTAACGATATTGATGTATACCTAAGACCATTAGTCGAAGACCTTTTACTATTGTGGAGAGAGGATGGTGTCCCCGTATGGGATGCATACAAAGAAGAGAAAATTAACATACGAGCGTTATTGTTCGTAACGACCAGCGATTGGCCTGCACTCGCAAACCTATCTGGACAGTCAAACAAGGGGTACAAGGCTTGCACCCACTGTATGGAGCAAACTGAAAGTACCTATCTGAAGCATTGCAGGAATGTTGTATACAAGCCATCGTCGATTCCTATCTACAAGCCATCCTGTCCGAAAGAAAGGGAAACATTTTGATCAGACGGCAGACCGTCGTACAAAGCCTAAACATCAGAATGGGAAAATTATATTTTCTATGGTGAAAGACCTGAATGTAGTATTTGGAAAAGGACATGGCAGCCAACCCATAGAGAACGAAGAAGGTCATGCGGCGATGTGGAATAAGAAATCTATTTTTTGGGAGTTACCCTATTGAGAAGTCTTGGACGTCCGCCATGCAATCGACGTGATGCACCTTACTAAAAACCTTTGTGTCAACTTGCTGGGATTCCTAAGTGTATATGGGAAGTCAAAAGATAAAGTTGAATCACGTAATGATCCTAAGAATATGAACCAACGTGATGGTCTTCACCTAGAACCACATGACAAGGGAAGTCAGTATTTGAGTCCAGCCAGCTTCACTTTGAGCAGGACGGAGAAAGAAAATATGTTTGATTGCTTGGATAGCATCAAGGTCCCATCTAGGTACTCCTCGAATATAAAGGGAATAATCAACAGAAAGGATAAGTAGTTCACAAACTTAAAATCTCATGACTGTCACGTGCTGATGACACAGCTTCTTCCTGTTATAATTCGCGGTATCCTTCCTGACAATGTCAGGACAACAATAACAAAGCTATGTGCATTCATGAACGCAATTTCGTAGAAGATTATCGATCTAGACAGATTAGAGGCCCTTCAAAATGATGTAGTTCAATGTCTTGTCAGCTTTGAGTTGATATTTCCACCTTCATTATTCAATATACTGACACATCTTCTTTGTCACCTTGTCAAGGAGATCGATATTCTTGGGCCTGTGTACCTACACAACATGTTTCCTTTCGAGAGGTATATGGGCGTTTTAAAGAAGTACGTCCGTAACCGTTCTCGTCCAGAAGCAAGCATTGCCAAGGGGTATGGAATAGAGGAGGTCATTGAGTTCTGCGTAGACTTTATTGAAGACCTTTGTCCAATCGGGGTGACTGAATCATGCCATGAGGGAAGACTATGTGGGAAGGGGACTCTTGGAAGAAAAGCAATAATGACTTTTGACCCCGATTTATTCCGTAAAGCACATTTCACGGTTTTGCAGCAATCTACGTTGGTGGCTCCTTATTTCAATGAGCACTTGACGATTATTCGTTCTGAAAACATCGGCAAGTCCGTTGCCTAGATTACACGCCATCACAACAAAACTTTTTCTAAGTGGCTGCGAGAATATCTCACGGGTAACGAGACGATTGACCAACAACTTGCTTTCTTGGCGAGGGGACCTTCTTGCTCGGTCACGACATTTCAAGGATATGAGATCAATGGATATACATTTTACACAAGAGCCCAAGATAGGAAGAACACAAACCAGAACAGTGCTCTTTGTATCGATGCCATGAGACACGATGGTACAACTAGCACGTACTACGGTTTCATTGACGACATATGGGAACTGCACTACGAACCTTCGAAGGTCCCTCTATTTCGGTGCCAGTGGATTAGGCTGACTGGTGGAGGCGTAACTATTGATGACTGTGGGATGACAACGGTTGACCTCACCAAAGTTGGATATTCAGACGAACCATTTGTCCTAGTCAAAGATGTAACACAAGTGTTTTACGTGAAGGACATGTCGAGCAAACCGAAGAAGGGTAAAAGGCCCGACCAGCCTAAGCGGCACGTGGTTCTCCTAGGGAAAAGAAAAATCATCGGAGTTGAGGACAAGACCGATGAAGGTTACGATCAGTTTGACGAGCAGCCTCCGTTCGTGGTGAATGTGGACCCGAGCATCCTGCTGGCAAATGAAGACACCCCTTACTTACGGAACTATCATAAGGAAGGAATATTAGTTAGGAGGAAGTACGTGAGGTCGAACATTACAATTGATGTTGCAGATCAAACAAACAATTGATGGCTAGGTATTGGTTTTTCATCTCTAAACAATTGATGTCTAAAATTAAGTTTTCAACGAAACTAAAACTCATGTCTTCCAGGATCTAGCGACAGAGACCGGACATATGAAGAAGTGATTACGAACGCAGTGTACATGTTGTAGAAGAAGAAGAGGCCACTCCAATTACTGCGATTTAGTATCACGATTTGTAGTATTTGTTTGTGACAAGATTATGTTGTTTTATTCTATTTATTTTGTAGTAACTATGAGTACAGTTTGATAATGTTGTCATCACTACAATTTTATTCATATTTTATGCAGTTTTTAAATATACTATTAATTTTTAATTACTAGAATTTAACATAAATTTAAATTGTATTTATGTAAATTATACAATTTTATATGTACCATATGAGGTATATTTGTAATATAGCAAAACTTGTCTCAAATATTCAATTCAAGCCTGTCTGCCACGTGTTGATATCTTTGACACCGGTTCTTCATAAGAACCGGGACCAAAGTTATTTATTTCATTTATTTGTATCGATGAAAATTGAACAGATTCTGCCACGTGGCAATATCTTTGGCACCGTTTCTTCTCTAAACCGGGGCCAAAGCTCAATTCATGGGCGATCATGGGCATCTATAGGCCAGCAACTTTGTTTTTGTTTTTCTTTTTATTATATTGAACCATTGTAAAGTAATACACAAAACTGATTATCTTATATATACCATTCTAATTTTAGATAGTAATGTAACATGTACAGGTCATCCTGCAGAAATTTTAATATTTTTGGAGCTATTTTACTATATTCTATGTATTATTTGAATTTCTAGATGGTTTCTCAAGTTAATTCAAAATTGAACTACGTGTGCATCGAGGAAGATGCCTAAAATTCCACAAAAATATATTTAGGCTCCTAATGTCCATTGTAGCCCATGTTTTTGATTATGATGAAAAATTAAATTTTCTTCTAGGGTCAATTAATATTTGTAT
>CM002476.1:13982210-13997018 GCA_000325765.3 Leersia perrieri | reverse complement strand
CATTGATGTGGGATCAATCAAGATCTCGACCGTTGGTGTTAAGTGTAGCTTATAAAGAGTAAATGAATGCTTTCGAGATTATATTTTTGAGATTATATAATCGGAACATTATATTCTTCGAAATTATATTTTTTTGAATTTATAATCTGAACATTATATTTTTTTCAATTTATAATCTGAACATTATATTTTTTGAAATTATTTTTCGAAATTATATTTCGAAATTATAATCCGAAAATTAACCTTTTTTATCGTGTTTTAGGTACATAAAGATGCTTTCTCTCTAATCTACCAGGGACACGTGTCACTACGTCCATGTTGGTGTAAATGTACGTATGATAAAAAAATCATGCTCATATATATATATGAATATTTATATATATTATGCATATGTATGTATTTATATTATATATAAATATAAATAAGTGCATAATATGAAAAGAAAAAAAAAGGTACCCTGTTGGTAACACTAACGGGGATCACTATGGGTGTGCCAGATCCACGTGGCACACCCATCTTTGATCCCGGTTGGTAACACCAACCGGGGTCTAAGATGCGTCTTTCACCCTAGTTATATAACCGGGGTTAAAGATCGGGATCTCTAGTCCCGAATCGATAACCCCTGATCGATAATTGGGGCTAGAGGGGGTTACCAACCGGGGTTAAAGCCCCTTTCTCCAACAGTGTTAAGAGCAAGTTTAATAGCTGACTGTAAGCTGGCTAAATGCTGAGATGGAGAGAGGAGAGAAGATAGAGAAGATAAGCAGGTTGTAAACATACAACCCGCTTAGGCATAAGAACCAAAAACTTTGTGAGAGAGACATGTAGGCTATGTATTAATAGTGAAAAGCTAACTACTATATAGGTGGGCTAAGGGAAGGCTATAAAAAATCTTACAGCCAACAAGTCGGCTGAATTATTAGCCTTGCTCTAATTCAAGTACGTCGTCATATCTTCTTGTCAAATACTCCACTCAATAGATAGATCGAAAGAAAGAAACAGTAAAAATTTTACTGTACTTATTTTATAAAGGACCCCTAAAACAATTATAGCTAAGATAGACCCCATGGTCCGTGCCAAACCTTAGGATGCTGAGAGTGAACATCTCAGCGCCAAAGATAGTGTCGCTGAGGATCAAGAAGGAACTTTGTGGATGAAGACGGCCATGGGCGGGCCTAGGATTTTAAACTTGGGTATTTAAAATCAAAATGTGGTAAAAAAAAATCGAGAATGAGCTATATGCCTTTCATTAAGAGAAGTACGTAAATTTCCCTCAGTCTGTCCTTCATTGATAGAAGGCTCTAAATTGTGCTGAGTTCGTTCTTGATTTTTCTTCTTTGCAGCAGCCCTTTCCAAGAAAAAAAAAACTTCAAATTAACAGCAGGACAATTCTTCCTCTTCATTTTCCGACCAAAAAATTCAACAATGTGATTTTAGTTACTAAATATGCACTACAATATACAAAATTAGAACTCTGCTTGTCTACTTAGGATATGATCAAACTGAACCACGTGAATTCAAATTACCACAACGTGGATCGGGGTGCGGCGGCGTCTCAAGCTGCAGTACTGGGACGGAGAGCGCCGCCGGCCACCAGGCCTGCCACCGACAAGGAGCAGGCTGGCGGCTGGGACCTAGGGCTCAACTTCCCAGGGCAGGGATGCGCGAGGAGGAGCCAAGGAGGAAGGGGAATCAGGCCAGGATCTGCTCGACTGGCGATTTCTGATGGCGGACGACGGCGAGCCGGCGACAGGAGGGTGGCGGACATGCAGATTGTGGCAGGCAAACGTGCAGTGGAGCTGGAGGCACATAGCGCTGCGTGGCTCGTGGGGCGAGAGTCGGGAGTCGGGACATGGGAGTAGAGAAACGGTGGGATAGGGTTAGGGGTGTTGGGTAATTTTCTTGTATTGGGCCAATGGGCCATGTGATGGTTAGGAGGAGATCCGGAGGTGGAGATCATCTAATTGGGCTTATTTTCAATAAAAGGTCCTTTTACCTATACTTTTCTATATACATATAGAATATATAATTATATATATATATAATTTTTTTTGCTATAAAACTTGGGTACTCACTGAATACCCTTGAATCATGCTAGGCCCGCCCCTGGAGACGCGTTAAGGGATCAGTGACAGAGACTTTGGCATTAAACCCAGCCCTAACCTCAAGGCCACTTAAGATGAATAGCGCTGCGCCCCACAAAATTTATACTAGAGGGTGAGAATCGGTTAACCATACAACTTAAGTCCTTAGAGGTTAGCACCATTCTCATTAGCGCTGAGCTTAGGGAGCTCAGCACCAACATCTCTGGTGTTAACCCCTTAGCGCTATCCCCGTGCACAAACGCCCTCAGTGTCCTAGGGTTTGGCGTGGACCTCAGGGTCCATTCTTCGCTATAGGTTTTTCAGGAATCTATTTATTGTTATAGGACGATAGGCATATAATCGATAAAGAACAAAGATCAATCGCAGAGAGTAAGTTTTTTGAAAGGTCTAATTAGTAGAAATTTTACAAAGAAACAAGAGAGGTGAATATGCATAACAAGATGAGGTGCATATGCATGCATGTATCTGTCAGTACTCTAGTTATCTCCCCCACAACGATCAATCGATTTCAGACCGGCGATATTGCTATGCACATTAGATTCATGTGTGATTGTTTCTGACAGTCATCCATCGCTTTCCATGTGACTAGCTAGCCCCCAGGCCCATCTCCTCTGTAGAAAGATATATCTCCTCTGTAGAAAGATATATAATAGACATATATAGAGGGAGATGAAGAGATCGAGAGAGGCATGTGCATGCTGGTCTAAGAATCTAATATACTCCTTTCTACATATTTATGCCATCATATCATAAATATTTAACGTAATTAACTTTCACTATGAAGTTTAATCATTCATCTTATTATAAATTTAGTATAAATATGTAAAACATCTAAGTTATGCTTCAAATATATTTGATAAATAACCAGATAAAACAAAATAAATGTTATTTACACTATGTTTTAATAAGATGAATGCTAAAAGTTAATGGTCAAACTTAATTGTGTCAAATATTTATCACCTGAGGTTATATTGCGTCGGTAATGTCTTGCCCTTTCAGATAAAGCCAATAATGTCACATTGAACTGAAAAATTTTAAATACTTAAAGGTTAAATATTGTAATATTGATATATGAAAAGAAATATTAAACTTTGGTTTTGATTCCTTGTAATGACTTTAGTGGATTTATAATGTAAAAAACATTCATTTAGCTTTATCTTTGATATTTCTTTATAAGTCCATGATTACGAAAATAATGATTAAACATGTCCAATGCAATTTGTAGGCCTCATCATTTGGCCTAATCTGGCCAAATGAAGAAAATGCGCATTCACAATTTAAAATAATTTTATAAGTAGTACTTTTGCAGATGTGTTAGTTGTGGTCTAAAAGACAAATATAGAAAAGACTACAATGAAACATCTCTAAAATTAACTCTATAATTAAGTTTAAAAATTTAAATTTTTGCTTCGGCTTATAATCTGTAGTCCAACCAATGGGAGCCTGTGTCGATGTTCTAGACCATAACGAGAAGCAGGAGATAGTTGACGCCATGTGCAATTGTGGACTGTGGAGGGTGGTGTGTAAATGCAAGGTGAGAGAAGCGGCTCGACCAAAGACTAACTAGTGGCGGGGTACCTGGGCCAGTCGACGGAAGAGGTGGATCATGAGGCTGGCCTGCCAATGCATGCGTCCATTGAGTACGTAGTACGACGTACTATGGGTTAATTGGAACCATTATTTATCATCCATGCCTCCATAAAAATTATAATTATGCAGATCGATCGAGCCTTTAGCTATTGTGAGCCTGCTATTACACATACAATATTATTGACGGTTTCAAATATATGGCCGCTACAAATTAATATATTGATAGCTTGTGGTCTCAGTACGTACGAGATCTAGCTAGCATGTGCCGTTTTTATCATGTGGTGACAAGATATACGATGATTATAATTCACTAAAGATCTAAAGCAGCAAGTATAGACACAGTAATGCTGCAGTAATAGATAGGTATGTTGTATGCACATGTACATGTAGGCAACGTATTTAGTGGAAACCAACTCTCCGTGCAAACTATGGAAATTTTTAATCTGAGCCACACGATGTTGATCCGATGGTGCACTCAGGAGAGGTGGGAGGGGTGATTTGCAAAATCGCATTTGCAAATCACCCCTTCCACATCTCTTAAGTTTTGCAAATCACCCCTTCCACCTTCCTTGAGCGCACCCTTGATCTACATTGTGTGGCTCAGATTGAAGTTTCTATAGTTTACATGGAGAGTTAGTATCCACCAGATATGTTGTCATACATGTATGGCCAGTACTTAAGCCTTAAATTGCTACTGCTACATATGTACTTGAATGACGAAGCTAGTTGTGCTTGAAATAGTGCGCGCTTACATAAATGCAATAGGGCTCCTTTATGGTACCTCATACTAGTCTATACTAGTCACCTATACCACCTATACCAGTGAATTAACGGTCTAGATTAAACGTATACTAATGGACGGTACGAGTAGTATACACCCGTAGTATGATATAGTATAAGGCAATTTAGGAAAAAAATATATTGGATATGCATGTAATATCTTTCATCAATTAAGATAGCACTGAAAAATAGCCATCTAATCCGTCGGAGCCCGGGTGAGGGGGAGCCTGCCGTGGCCGAGAGCGGAGCCGGCAATGGACGACGGCGGAGGTGGGCGTGACAAAAGGGGTTAAATTTGTTGGTTTAAGGACGAATTGAAGTGGGATTTTATGGGGATATTGAAGAGGTGGCCATGAAGGTTCCATTTTTGCTTTCAGTTTGGATAGATACGCAACGGGGAGGGAGATTGGTGCGGCGCCGGTGGAGCTTCTGCTCTCGGTCATGGCGGCGGCCGGCTAAGGAAGACGATCGCCCGACACACGTATTCGCCGGGTCGGCCCATGTGGGGATGGCATGGTGAATAATTAATTTAATTAAATGATCAATTACTATAATACCCTTAACAATCAACGGTCGGATTTCAACTATACTACCCCACCTATCACTAGTATAGGGTACCGTAAGGGAGCCCATGCAATATTAACCGGACACGCGCGATCAATGCATATGTCGAGACATTAATATAAGTGCAAACTGCATGTGTTTACGTTTTCATGATAAGTTTTACATTTTAATTTCAAATAAGTACTTGGTTGGTTAAATTTAATTGTAGTATATTGCATACTTTCTTATTTTTAGTTTTTATTATGAAATTATTATGAAGTTTGCAATTCCTAATTGTATAAAGATTTAGACTTGGAGTCTCTATCTTTTATATTGTAGTCTATGAATTAATTGGTGTGAAATTAGCCAAATTAGCGAAGTGAGCATAGCTCAACTGGTTAGGTACCCAGTGGAGGAACCTGTATACCTTGGGTTCATTTACAAGATTTAACACGATGCTCGTATTTGCGGTTAATATTCTTTACGACATACCCGTTTACAGTGAGACATGTGATGACTTCTTCAATCTCATGTATAAGAGTAAGGTATGCTAGTTTTCGGAGGTGCTTATAAGAGTAAGGTATGCGTATGTGCCCTCGTAAGGGCGACTATGCGCGTATTTGTAGGCGCATATGTGTGGATCGACTGTTTTCATTTAAACTCTTTTTTAGAAATATATAAACTTAAATTAGTAATATATTCCCATATTGCACCTAATGTTAACCTAAACCTCATAACGGAAAATGATACACATACGATTTTTTCGCACGATATTCGTACTATCAAACGGCGATGACACGCTGCTGTCAATGAGTTCATGGGCCCAGAAGGCCATCATATCCACGCTAAAACAGTCTATGAATTAGTAGCTAGGATTTGCAACAAATCCAAGCTATTATATATCCCAAGATTGTATACAAAGTTCATCTTTTTACTCTTGTTTTTTTTGGAATGATCTGATATAAGAGCATTTTTTTCGTATATTATGTTTGTATTTTTTTCTATGCAATGTCCAAGACTATACATGCTTGTATAGTTGTATTTTTATTTGGATTTAACCTTGCCTTTTTCTTCAAAACATGAGATACCTTGCTTTCCAAAATCATGGTTTGATTGCTAATCTTGAGTTTTAGGTATGCTCTTATCGGTGGAGGAGGAATCTATTTCTATGTGGGACCAAAACTTCCGTTGTTAATAAACGCTAACCGAAAGGTGAAGATCAATTCATCGTACAACCGTCGTACAAAATATATCGTACGTATAGCAGCGCTCACTATATAACTCAGAGCCATCTAAATGGATATATTCAGTTTTTATATAAACGTCGGAATATGAATAGGAATTCCCAGCTAGTTTCGTTTTGTAGTCAAATTTATATGACGTCACTACGCCAGAACCATTTTCCGCGTGCGGATTTAAACCGTTCTCGTAGGCATGCGGGCAGTCCACCTGTCATAGCAGGCATCCAAAAATCACGATTTTCCCTTACGGGTGAGCGCCTGTATGAGAAAATTAATTTTCCACATGGACAACTAAGACATCCGTATGCAAACATTAAAAAACACACAAAAATCCCCCCAAAACCCTAGATGTAGCTGCCGCCCGCCACCGCCGTCGCTGCGCAAAGGATGACGCCACCAGATCCGGGGCTGGCATCACCAGATCCGGCAGCCTGGGGCCAGCGTGTCACCGCTGAGCTGTCGTTGTGCCGTCGCTAAGCCAGGGTCGCAACCGTCGGATCCGTTGCCTCCCATCTCATCGCCGCTGGATCTGCGTTCCCCGCTACCGGATCCGCTGCCTCCCACCTCCCCATCGCCTACCGCTGCTTGCTGTCCACCGCATCTGTGCCGCCGGCGCCATGCTGCAATGCCGCCGGTTGCTGTCGCCGATGGCTCAGGGAGGGAGCCACGCCGCTGTTGCAGAGGGCAGTGTTGCTGAGAGAACCGTGTCGTTGCTCAAGGGGGCCTAACTGCCGCACCGTCGTTGCCTCTGCTCGCCATGCTTGAAGAGGAGAGTGGGAGACATGGGGTTAGGTTTCTTATATAGTTAGGGTTTGTGGAAGAGTATCTAGGCCGTCGGTTTGATCAGGTAGTCCAGACCGAACATGTCATTTTGTTTTTCCATGTGGCCCACGAAGAGGCACATCTATGAAAATAGGTCTATTTTTTAACCTGGCCTGTTACAATGAGATGAAGAACACATGTTTCTCTCTTTTTTTAATTTTTTAAAAATTAAGATCTTCTATATAAAAGTGTTTTTTCTAAGAAATACCAAAATACCCCTGTTAAACCCAGCCACCAGCCAGCCTGTGCTCCAAATCGATCTCCCGGTTCTCTTAATTTAGTTGCCGCCAGTACGCCACCGACCCCGTCGCCGCCTCCTTCATCGGGTGCAGCTCCATGCCGCCGCCGGGCAGGGGCTAGGGCTGTCGGCTGCCGTCCCCAGCAGCGCGCTTTCAACGCGTGAGGTTGGATGCACTGTTATGTTAACGTCTATTGTCGTGCATATGTGTGAGCGTGAGATGAGATGAGATCTGATGGTTGGTGGCTTGAAGTTTGCAGCTGTGACTTTTCTGGTCCACTCTTTCTTTAAATTAATTATCCACAGCCCGCATGCTTAATCCCCTCGCAACTTAAATTATTTAGACTAGTAGCAGGCCCGTGCTAACGCTACGGCAATATTATTATGCAAATCAAAAGAACAATTGATATTAATTACATAGCCATTTGCATAAAATACCTTCACAACTTTCTTATATTTAGGAGTAAATCTTTGGTTCAGCCGTAAATATCAGCAGCATGTTCAAGTGCAAACATTGCTCATACAAGTATGTGAACAAACCAAGAACCCACTTTGAGTCTAAATTCAATACCAAGAAACTCATACTGTTCTATGGCATCCTCAATTGGTCGCCAAGAGGCTGTCTACGTACACAAATATAGGTGAAGCAATACACTGTTCACCAATGCAATAGGCAAGGAAAAATCCTAAATAGATTCATCTGTCGGTGTAAGAGATTTTACAACTTACAAGTACTCACAGACAGATGAGTATTCACATGGAGTCTGAAGTTTAAAATAAAGATTTTTAATACTTTTACAGAAAGAATGACAATATTACTGAAATGGCACTGTGATAGTCAGATCTTGTTCATTAATACTGTGGAGATCAAATTTGGTTACCCTGATCCATCAATAAGACTTTTGTCATTTCTTATTTACGTAGAGTCATCAATGGAACGCACGGTTACCTCAGATGGAACAATCTCCCTTCCTCTGTCATAGTGTCAAACATGGTTCTACAAAAAAATCTGTATCCTAAAATTTGTTCGGACTCAAGGTCTCATGACACTACTGATGCAGTGTCCAGATGAGATGATCGATAATAAATATTATATTTATCTAATTTTGATCCTACTAAATTGCAGCAACAATGAACATTGGTTGGTTAATCAAACTGGCAAGAAGGTTATGTATGTGTAAGAACCCCTGGCGTATGATCTCCCATGACCTGCAAAAAACAAAACCACTTATCAGATAGGAAACAATAATTATAATGGCAGGTAATGTCCGTAAGATCAAGGTTTTGATTAATATTTTGTGATGAAGAATTGGCTTTACAAATAATAAATTAAATGAAGTTGGTTTGAAATATTTGAGGTTGTTGGTGTGTGTATGACTAATGTGGATCAGGTTGCGATATCTGTGTCCGGTAACGGTTGTTTTGTCTATTGTGTGTAGTTGATTTGAGGTCAAGACTTGGTCAATGGCAAGGACTGGGACTAGATTCAGAAAGGAACTGAGGTCTGGAGCAGTCAGGGGGTCATGTGACAAGATTGGACTGAAGTCAGATGTCTTGAGGTTAACTTCGATCAATGGTGGGATCGGGAGTAGACTCAGGTGGAGTCTAGGTCCGGAGCGATCAAGGATGCTGGGTGACGAAGTTGACGAAAGATGACACAGTGGAGGGACACCGTGTGGGTGTTGTTCGTGACGGACTTTCACAAGTTGTGGGTGCAAGCGCCGATGAAATTACGGACAATCGTACATGCTACCGAATGGCTGGTACTGTAGTGTGTATGTGTGTACTGTGAGCGTGCAGTACGGAGTATACACGAGTAGAGCTGGATGCTTGGTTCGATGGATGCATTGCTTGATGGACAGTAGCATGCATGGTATATGCATGCGTGTGCTGGTTGGCTCATACACATGTACGTATGCGTGTGTATGGATGTGGCCTAGTTGGAGTCGATTGATGTACAAGGCAAGAGGCTGCTTGTCGTGGGATGACAGGAGATGCGCGTGGATAAGTATACGATGTGGAGACCGTGTTGGTTTGCAGTCCGACTTGGACGGTGATTTGCCGCGACTGCGGTTTTAAATAAAAAGAAAAAAAAATTTAGAAATTATAATAGAGTCCTATTAGGAATTAAGTCCTACTAGGAATAGGAGATATTTAGTATAAATAGAGAGGGAGGCTTAGCTTAGAGGGCAAGCCACGATTAGAAGATTTGAGATCTCTTTGTTTTTGGGTTTTGTAAAAGGGGTGCTTTGGCTGCACCTTGTGACAATATATTTCAGCAATAAATATCATATTCAATCAAGATGTTTTCGGTTCTGTAAGTTAATTGAATTTATTTTATCGGTTTTGCTGAAATTCTGAGATGTCATATATTGCGAGTGCTATATCTTTTTAAACGTTGATTAGTTTACAAATCCGTTCGGTGGAGTTGTTCCTTTATTCTGACAAATTTTGGGATAGATCCAACGGTTGGTTTTTGCGTACTCTAGTTTTTACTGATACTCTGTCAATCTGCTTTTAGGGTTTGAAAATTATACTTCCGTTGTTAATACCTACTATTCACCCCCTTCTAGTAGGTTTACTTATTGTATTCGATCCTACAAGTGGTATCAGAGCCTTGTTTACTCTTTTTGATTTTTACCGATCTAGAGTTTTAGTCATGTCTAAAAAATTTTCGACCAAACCGCATGTGTTTGATGGAGTTGACTTTCCCTCTAGTGTTCTTACTACTTTAAATGCCATGTCCGATGATCAACTCGAGAAACTCGCCGAGGAGGACTTGGTTTAGTTGACTAACAAGTTTTCTCGAGCTTTGTATAATGTCAAAAACAGAAAAAGAGGAAGTTGGCTTCGTTGTTTGGAGTGCGGGGAGTTTAATCACGTCCGAGCTCAATGTCCCGAGTTTAACAAGTGCATCGAGGATGATGGCAAAAGTATAAGAAAAAAACATGTCAACAGATTAGCTCTCATGGCTCATGGAGAATCAAGTGCCGACGAGTATGACTCCGACAGCAACACTGATAAGGTATATTCTACTTTTTGCGCTTCACGAGATTCTCTTGAAAAAATGGTTGTTAATCTTGGTTGCAGGCTTCAAAAATATGAAGAGAAGACTAAGAAACATGATTTTATTGTTGAATCTCTTAATGCTAAAATTGCTAGATTAAAATCTCTTACTAATGATGATATTGAATGCAAATCTTGTGACGATTTATTTGCTGAAATTAATATTGTAAGAGAGATTAATTGGAATAATAGTAAAAAACTTGATGTTGAGAGTAAGAAAAATAGAAAACTTGAATCTTGTCTTGCTCTTAGTTTTGCCATGAGCACTAGATTGGTTAATGAATTATTTTTGACTAAAAGAGCTTTGAATAAATGTCGAGTTGCTTTGTTTGCTAGCTCTATGTTTAATATGATTAGCTCGAAAAAGTTAAAATAATCTAGTATCAAACCTTGTATGACATGAACATGCTTTAGGTCGTGTTAAGCAAAATCATGAAGTGATTTCTTGTGTTACTTGTCGTAAAGCTAAGACTGTTATGGTTGATTGTGAAAATTGTGATAAATTGTCTAGTGAAGTTTCTTACTTGAAAAGTTCTTTGCAAAGATTTTCTGATGGTAAAAAGAAACTTAACATGATTTTGGATCAATCAAAAGTTAGCACTTTTAATAAAGGAATATGTTTTGATGCTAGGAAACACGATGCTAATCACCCACCTGCTTTTTTGAGTATAACTGATAAGGGTGAAATTTTGACTGTATCTAAACCTAAGAAAACAGTCTTTAAGTCTGCGGGGATCATGGGTTCTCTTAGTGCATCTACTTCTAACTCAAAACTTGTGATTGCTAATAATATGACTGCTAAGACTGTGTTTGCAAAACCAACTTTCGATTCTAAAACTTCAAATAAGAAATCATCTTGCCGCGAGAAATATACTTGCTCTTTTTTGAAAAAGATGGACATTTGGTTGGTTTTTGTTTTAGACTTGCCCGTAAGCAGAAAAAGAGAGAGAAATTGCTTTTGCGAAAAAGAGGTGGCAAAATATGGGTTTTCGGGGCTCGGTCAAACCGCATGTGTTTGCGTGGTTAGACCGGACTAGACCGGTTAGACCACGAGTGTTTGCGCGTTCAGACCGGACACGGGTGAATTTTGCTAATAAAAATAAAAATTTGTTCACTCGTAGTTTTATGCCTATTGGATCTTCAGGTCGTGTGTCTCAGTGTTGATTCCAAAATTTCTTATTTCTAACCCCAACACGAAGGTCGCGACGTATTCTTGTGCATTGGTATTTTGGGCGGCACACTCCCCATGTGCGTGAATCATGGAGACGGTTATTGCTTTTGAGGTATGTCACTTTATTTTTGTTTCACCTTACTTCTACAAGTGGTATTGTGATTATGGTATCTTTGGCAATTGATTGTCTTTTTGAACAATCTTTGATTTCTTCTTGTTTTTCTTTGGGGAGAATTGAAGGTTGATTTGAGGGGGGAGTTTTGTGCTTTTCGATGCATTCATGTTTATTTTCATGCATAGTCATAAATATGAAAATATAAAAAAAGAAGAAAAAGAAGAGTTTTGATTTATACCTCTAGTATATT
Source organism: Leersia perrieri (assembly GCA_000325765.3). Taxonomy (NCBI): domain Eukaryota; kingdom Viridiplantae; phylum Streptophyta; class Magnoliopsida; order Poales; family Poaceae; genus Leersia; species Leersia perrieri. Next base: position 13,985,097 of record CM002476.1, on the reverse strand, counting down.
CTTGTACTTGTTAGCAATATTTGTGAGGTATATTTGTCACTAGTTTAGCTTGTGTTACATTCTAGTATTTATATGAACCTTTGCTATTGCTTTTAAGGAAGATGATGCATGACACTTAAACTCTTTTACTTGAATTAAGAAAATATGGAATATTGAAGCTAGTACTAGTTTGGATGATATATGCTTTCATATATTCAATGCAAGGTTTTTCATTTCTCAAATGATCTTTTAATGCCGCAAGTGCAAATAATGAAAAATTGCCTGTGTTTACTTTATGAGAGGTAAAAATGAATAAGTAATCTTTGGCAACAGTCTTGACGACAAAGGCATATTCGCAGTGAAGAAAATAATGAGTACCGAATGCTTGGAAACAGTCTTGACGACAAGCACGTACTCGAGATAATTGAGAGATTTACTTTGTACAATAAATGATAAAAATGGGCATGACAAAAAGCTCATAAATAATTTAGAGCAAAGCTCAATGTTAAATTCTCAATTGTTTTTAATGGAGCATATATATTTGGGAAAGAATGTTTAAACCTTCCTGTCTATGTGATTGGGTATTTTATTTAACCTAGTTACTAGTAGAAGTGTTGCATTATAAATTGTTGAATATATAAAACTTTATTGCCAACTTGAGCTTAATTGTAATAGCTTTGTTTCATATTTATACTCTAATGTCATGCTTGTTAGCTAGTTGATGAATTTATTTCCCTTGTCTTTCAACACATGTCCCTGAATGCTTTAGGTATGCTTGAAAGCACTCCAAAAAAAAGCTTGAACATAGCAAATTTATTTTGTGATTCTCAATTTGAAAGTTCTTGATGAAATCATTGTCGAAGGGGGAGAAAATATACAAAATGCATGGTTCTTGAAAGGGGGAGAAAAAGAGAAATTCTATTTTAAAAATAGTCGATTTTATGAAAAGGAAGAAATTCTTTCTTTTAAAAGCAGTTTTTCTTTGTCACTTTTGTGATTTTTGAACAATATTTACTTTTTAGTTTTTAACACCAATTTGCATTTAAGAGATGTTGCCAATATGTTCATCAAGGGAGAGATTGTAAGATCAAGGTTTTGATTAATATCTTGTGATGAACAATTGGCTTTATAAATAATAAATTAAATGAAGTTGGTTTGAAATATTTGAGGTTGTTGGTGTGTGCGTATGACTAATGTGGGTCAGGTTGCGATATCTGTGCCCGGTAACGGTTGTTTTTTCTATTGTGTGTAGGTGACTTGAGGTCAAGGCTTGGTCAATGGCAAGGACTGGGACTAGGTTTAGGAGGAACTGAGGTCTGGAGCAGTCAGGAGGCCATGTGACAAGATTGGACTAAAGTTGGATGTCTTGAGGCTAACTTCGGTCAACGGTGGGATCGAGAGTAGACTCAGATGGAGTGTAGGTCCGGAGCGATCAAGGATGCTGGGTGATATAGTTGACGAAAGATAACACACAGTGGAGGGACACCGTGTGGGTATTGTTCGTGACGGACTTTCACAAGTTGTGTGTGCAAGCGCCGATGAAATTGCGGAGAATCGTACATGCTACAGTATGGCTGGTACTGTAGTGTGTATGTGTGTGTACTGTGAGCGTGCAGTACGGAGTATACACGAGTAGAGCTTGATGGACAGTAGCATGCATGGTATATGCATGCGGGTGCTGGTTGGCTCATACACATGTACATATGCGTGTGTATGGATGTGGCCTAGTTGGAGTCGATTGATGTACAAGGCAAGAGGCTGTTTGTCGTGGGATGACAGGAGATGCGCGTGGATAAGTATACGATGCGGAGACCGTGTTGATTTGGAGTCCGACTCGGTCGGTGATTTGCCGCGGCTGCGGTTTTGAATAAAAAGAAAAGGAATTTTTTTTTTAGGAAATTATAATAGAGTCATATTAAGAGTTGAGTTCTACTAAGAATAGGAGATATTTGGTATAAATAGAGAGGAAGGCTTAGCCTAAAGGGTAAGCCACGATTAGAAGATTCGAGAGCTCTTTGTTTTAGGGTTTTGTAAAAGGGGTGCTTTGGCTGCACCTTGTGATAATATATTTCAGCAATAAATATCATATTCAATCAAGATGTTTTCGGTTTTGTAAGTTGATTGAATTTATTTTATCGGTTTTGCTGAAATTCTGAGATGTCATATATTGCAAGTGCTATATCTTTTTAACCGTTGATTAGTTTATAAATCCGTTCGGTGGAGTTGTTCCTTATATCTTTAGTTTATTATGACAAATTTTAGGACAGATCCAACGGTTGGTTTTTGCGTAATCTGGTTTTTACTGATACTCTATCAATCTGCTTTTAGGGTTCGAAAATTATACTTTCGCTATTAATACCTACTATTCACTCCCCTCTAGTAGGTTTACTTATTGTATTCGATCCTACAATGTCTAGATTGTGTTCAAGCAAATTCTGTAAGCTACAAATAGATCATTAGCTGAAAGGAAATGATAGGAAACAAACGTAAATTGTAGACTGCACAATGGCATTAATACACAAAACACCACCCTAAACCCCAACCAAGGGAGAAGAACAATGGCGTGAGGCAGATTGCAAAATATATGATCCATATTGCAAAAACCAATCAACTGAAGTAAATCTTAAGACAATCAATTATATATTCGTATGGGCAGCTTTGGCATTACATCAAACATATCACTTGCATAAGCAAGATTCTAAAAAAATCATAAGTGGTATTCATGCAATCACCCACTCTGTAGAGCTTATGCAGCATACTTATAGCACTGTATTTATAAGTAGCCTTTTGCACATTGTTTTATAGCCATAGACAAAAAAAAAAAAGTAGATGACAGGAAGCTAAAAATATTCATGTGTAAGTTGTAGTCAGTTTCTGATCACAATTCTCACCATGTTTTATACTCATT
>CM002476.1:13956073-13980794 GCA_000325765.3 Leersia perrieri | reverse complement strand
GGCGCGGCAGGCCAGATCCGGCTGGCCTGTCGTCACCGCTCCATCCTCCATCCTGCGGCGCGTCCGGAGGAGAGGTAGAGGGGAGAAATCGACGACGGGAGAGGGAGAGGAGGGGAGGCGGGGAGCGGGCCGGCGGCGGCGGCGTTGGGAGGCGGCGCGGACGGAGAGCGGAGCGGCGCGGGGGGAGGTCTTGGCATTTATTTTTGGTTATGTTAATTTTCTATGCACCAATTTATTCTTAATCTAGTTACTTTTGCCCTAATAATTTTTGTCTAATTTGTCCGACTTGATTTATGCAATCATGAATTTTGAAGCAATTGTTTCAATTACAATTGACTGTCAAACGCTAAAATATACCCCTGTATGGTCAAGGGCGTTATGGACAATTCCAATCAAACTAACCCCTGAACAGATGGTGATGTATCGGCAAGGGTATAGAAGGAATGTAGATGAAAACTCTGAGGGTATTGAGAGGATCGATGAAAACTGAGGGGAGTATGAAAGGGATGAGGTGAGTGGAATTCCCAAAGAATGGGATATAGGACTGGTGGCACAATGCCAGCACAGTAGGTTAATATAAGCCATGTGAATCAGTATTGTTCAAGAGAATCAGTATTGTTCTAATCACCCTCTTCTCCAAAGCGCTACACAGAATAATCAACACACTGCACCGTTTATTTCAGGTTGTGACACAGACCACAGTGCTATACTGCTACTCATTACTGTACGCAAGTTCAAGAATGGAGCTCTCTAGTTTCACAGGTTACTTGAATCAAAAGTAACAAATCCTCTCTCTTTCAAGCTCTCGATGGTCTCCTTGATGCTTATCTCCAGTGGACTCAGTTCAACGCCCAAGCTTGTCACCTTTTCCTTTGATACCTGGTAGATTGGCACTAATGGCTGGTTATCTGCACACCTGTACAAAAAAGGAGAATGATCACTCGCTTGCCACTGTGAGTGAAAATTAGACACTAGTTCACACTTCACAGCTAGCTGAAAAGATGGACAATGAGCACTTGATTTATCCATATAGTTTAATTCCTCAAGAAAAAGAAAACTAGGTGATGAATGTTATCTAAAGTTAAATACTACCTCCGTTTCAAATTGTAAGGCGTTTTGACTTTTTGCATATAACGTTTGACCATTTGTATTATTCAAAAATTTTGTGCAAATATAAAAACTAATAAGCCATGCTTAGTACTTTTGATAATAAAGAAAATAAAAAAATAAATAATATTTTCATAATTTTTTTAGTAAGACGAATGGTCAAACTTTATAAAGAAAAAGTCAAAACGCCTTACAATCTGAAACGGAGGGAGTAGTACTCAATTTGCTGAGATATAATGGCACCATTAAGCATTATTTGATAGAATGGATACTTGCAAAGAGCAATGACTTACTTGTCTGGCAGAGGAATGTTGGGATACATCTCACGTATAATTTTGACAAGCTCCGAGTGGTGAGCAACTCTTTCAACCAAGCAATATCTTCCATTTGCTGAAGGAACTTCATATGCACGGATATGCGCAAGGGCAACATCCTTAACGTTTACCCAACCAAAGCTAACATTAGGATATGTCGATGATGATCCTGCATGGACATGGTAAGAGCCTGGATCATCTTTTCCATTTCTTGTTAAGGGTCCAAACAGTAAAAAAAATAGACTTCCCTGTTGCAATGCACACTCCTCTCTTCTAACCAACATCACTGTAATTTGGACAGTGTTTTTCAATTGTAAGCATTTTTTGGGTTTCACATTTTTCAGAAATCATCCCAACAACTTTTCTGTAGAGGCATATTTGTGCCTAAAAATTTTCCATGTTGAGTATGTATTCCCTCCAGTCACATATTTGACGTTGGGAGACTACGTCAAATATTTTTTACTGGAGGGAATATCTTTTTGTTTAGAAAACCCTGTTCAGGATCTTGATTAAAATCCTAATCCCACCACTAATCCAGTTCTAGTTATGAGTATTGGCATATACCTTATGTGTAACAGATTTGGAGCCTTAACCATCAACTGTCCCAATTATGTGGCAACAAACAGAGAAAATGACTTAACACAATCCAAACCATTAACACAGACATCTTGTTTGAACTGCTTAGAAGACTGATACATAGAGAATAATTAGTTATTTTTCCAGTACGAAATGTATTACAGTGCTTGAGCATGTTTCCATCTTCTATTAAAGTCCTAACAGTTGTTTTTTCTAAAGGAAAAATGCAAATAAGTGTAGGCATCGCACGAAAAATCCAGTGTAGATGCAGACATGTAGCTCACTTCCAGAAAATGAAATGGTTGAGGTGTTAAGCCATACCATTGATTAGCTTCAGAATTGCTTCTGCACTAGTATTCAGTGAAGGCTGCAGCAGGGGACCGATGACCATTGCTGGGTTGATCGTAACCATTTCGATTCCATTATCTTTTGAGAAATTCCAAGCAGCATCCTCTGCTAGGGTCTTGGACAGAACATACCATTGCTGAAGCAGAATGAGTATTCAAATAAAATAATATTAGAATACCTTAACAAAAACATTGTGGTTCAAGTACAGAAATTCAAAACGGATATTTAAATGGAATTTGGAACACAGAGTGTAAAACAACAAACCAAAAGATAATGCTACCATTTCCACGTAAGACTCAAATTAATATATGTACAACTAATGCTGTTTGAAGGCAGCAATTGCAACTACGCTTAATTTTCTGACCAAAACTAATAATGGACAAGGGCAGGAGTCAGTTATATCACTTCGATATTGTTACGGCCATTAGGCCCAGTAGGGCCCAGTGAACAGTACCGCGAGTACTGTAGCGTGGGATTAGGATGGATTAGTTTCTGTTGGTTAGGTGATAAGGTTAGATTAGTTTAGGGGAAGTCTTCCATCTATATAAGGATGGGAGTGTATCCATTTTTATTAAGTAATGAATAATCAAAGTTAGTCTCTCTCAAGTTCTAGCTAGATTCTTTTCTCATCCCTCCTAAGCCGACGCCGCCTGGCTATCTTCCCGGCGATGTTTACTCAATAATTGTGCTCATATCAATTTGGTATCAGAGCCAACTGCTGCTCCGCCATCAATGGCTTGCGGGAGGCACGAGTCTCTCGATACTTCTACCTAGGGCTTCCGACGTTCAACGGAACGAACAATCTTCAATCTTGGTTGGATCGCTTTGAGCGTTTCTTCGAGGAGGAGCGCACCCTGGAGAAGGTGCACCTGGCATCACAGCACCTAGTCGGTGCAGCTGCCTTGTGGCATCGAAGGTGGGAGAGCTCACTCCCCTCAGCAATCTGGTCATGCGCAACAACAACTTGGCCTCGATTTGTTGAGCAGATCAAAGCCAAGTTTGCTGCACCTCCAGTCAACTTCACCGTCCGGCGTGTCACCGATGACGAAAGAGCCAAGCGCCATGCCACGCCGACGACCTCATCAGGAGATTATGCGACCATGTCCTCCAAGCCAGATTTGGCCCTTGATCTGTTGATCTCCATGAATCGAAAGTGGGAGACCCGTGATCCGCACATGGCGCATGATGAGAAGCTGGAGACAGATGCGCGAAGGATAGTCAAACAAGTTGATGGGATACTTGGTGCCGCACCGGTACCAGTAACAACGGCTGTGTTGCTGCTACCACCCATTGTTCATGAGGTGACCCGGCCAACGTTAGCGCCTGTCCTGGTTTCGCAGAGGGGTCCCCCGTTGCTGCCTCTACCAAACAACAACACCCCAACCATCCACATCGTTCAAGAGGCCGACCTGACCAAGGTAGTGGCCTCAATGCCGGCACAACATGTGATGGAAAGCATGACGACTTCAGATGTGGCGCCACCGCAGTTTTCCTCGTCGACAATACCACAGGCGCCGCCGGCGGGTGTGGACGCATGAGGACGGAACAGCGTGCTTGTTGCAAGCTGTTACAGCGGCCTACAATCCGGAGCGACTTTCGAGGGAAGGGGCGCTGCATCCGGGAGGAGCTGTTGTTGCGCGACATACAGGAGTGGCATACACGCATCGACTCAAGGAGGCGGCATGATTTTTGGTGTTGGTAGGAGCGTCGTCGGCCGATTTCTACGCGTGGCTGGTGAGCAGTGTCCTATTTCAGAAGCGGCAGGCGCGGCGATTACGGTCGCTGTTACGCGGCGCAGTGAATTGCGTTCCGCACAAGTGGCGTGGGATCCAGGCCGGCCACACACGCCGGGAAAGGAGGAGCATCCTAGGCGGCTGCACGGTGCGAGCTACGCGTAGATCGATCTCCTGGCGGCAGTGTTGCCCACGCGAGCAGCAGGGCAATTGGTTTTCCATCGAGTGGGTCAACTGGTTAAATCAACTAAATGGGTTGTTTGCTTCCTGGCCTGGTTGATAGGTTGGTATGATGGACCTCACGAGGCAACACACATGCTTTATTTTAGATTCATTCGGGTCTGCTTGATTAACCGAACTAAGTGGGCTATTGGACGATGTTCTGGATCTGTTCTTTCCTTGAAGGCCTTTGGATGGGGTCCTCCAGTCTTGGATCATTATGACAAGCTAATGTGGGGTTTCACCATACTCTTAGAATTATTTTCTATTCCAAATAATGTAGCAAGCCGAGATGTAAAAGGCTTGAGTCCTAGTTCACTTCGATGTTTTCCTTCTATCTTTAGTGTCATACGTCCCAAAGATGTGTTGCAGCTCGAGGACGAGCTGCTCGAAAGGAGGGATGTAATGTTACGGCCATTAGGCCCAGTAGGGCCCAGTGAACAGTACCGAGAGTACTGTAGCATGGGATTAGGATGGATTAGTTTCTGTTGGTTAGGTGATAAGGTTAGATTAGTTTAGGGGTCAAGTCTTCCATCTATATAAGGATGGGAGTGTATCCATTTTTCTTAAGCAATGAATAATCAAAGTTAGTCTCTCTCAAGTTCTAGCCCTAGATTCTCCTCTCATCCCTCCTAAGCCGATGCCGCCCGGCTATCTTCTCGGTAATGTTTACCCAATAATTGTGCTCATATCAGATATGCATCACAAACTATGCTGTATTCAAATTGTCTAGGCAATGAACTGTATTGCTATTGTGTAGCAAAGAATAACAAAGGGCTATCACAGAATGACCTAAATGTATATGTAAATACACAAGCAAGATTAAATGACAGTTGTTTGCTATAGTACGTTTCTCATTATGAATTATGCAAGCCAGCCTACAATCTGGGCTGGAACTGGAACTATGGTAATCAATCAGACATCTTCCAAATCTCTGAGCAGGTGCATCGCAATATGTAATAATCCTGTAAGCCCTTTCCACAAATACTCATCCTAACGTTATAACATAAATAGAAAAAAGGCAGGGCATCTGGATGCAGGAAAAGTCACAGACATATAGAGCAACAAAGAGTATCTGGCACTTAGAAATGTACTGTTGACACAATAAAGGCATATTACCTGATTCTTTTCACAGAGCTCTGGAAGTGAAAACCATGTCTCGTCAACAACTACATCAGGAGTTCTTGGTTTCCCGTTGTAAGCAACAGCAGCCATGGAAGATGTTATGACGACTCTTCTAATAGAAGCTTTCTTGCAGGAGCCCAAAACATTAAGAGTTCCCTTGACTGCAGGGTCAAGTAACTCAGCCTATTCGGCTTAAAAAACGTAGCTCAGCATGAAAAATGTAAATATATTGAAAAAAGATAGCAATCTTCACTTTAACTTATAAAACTTTAGTCATCAGGTCAGATCACTTGTTAAAATATTAGTTTGACAAATAAATGCAAATCTTGTTCAAACATTCAAATATTTAATGCTACTAAACTAGGGAAGATCTGGATTATATCTTTTATAGATTAAAAAACATGTGTTAGGTGAGAGAGGTAATCCCTACTCTCCATGTAGGATGGTGTCTATAGAATTTATTATGCCATATAAGCAAAAATTTTGATGTGGCAAGAGGATTAATGAGAGATGGAAAAAGATAAAGAAATCATTTCTCATGCATGAAACCAGCTTTACACACGAACCAAGAAAGGATAAGATGTGATGGGGTGATTAAAGGAGAGAGAAGAGAGATTATTGGATGAGAATTTATTTTGAAGAAACCATCCAATGAGGACATAGATTCTATAGGTAGTTTCTATATGACATGGTGAGTATGGAAACTATCGATAGTTTCTTGGGTTGGGATTGCCCTAAATGGAACATATTAATGTATGCACGAGTCCCAAACAAACAGGAGGAGCCAACCAGGTTCGCGTGCAATTGCCAAGACAAACCTTGGAATTAATTGGAGGCAACTGTTGGACAAATGCATGTTTAATAAAGGATATAAAAGACAATGTACAACAAAACACACTACTGCACCTATATCAACGGATTGTTGGTGTGTTAGGGCAGTCCCAATGAAAGAAACTGATACAATTTCCATAATACAAGAAATCATTTATAGAAACTATCTTGCACAATGGAGATGTCTTCAAGTAATAATTGTTTTCTCTTTCTCTTTACTAACTCTATTCTCTTCCACCAATGTGAGCGTGGCACGTGCCCTATAGAAACGGGTATTTTCATCCCAATAGCAATTTCATGGTTTCTTGGTGCATTGGGTGAAGAGAAGACATGGTTTCTCCATGAGGAAACCATTTCTAGTATTTTTACTCTCTTTCTTCAATAAATACATTGCCATGACAGCATTTCGCCTATGTGGCAAGTCATTTAATGAGGATAGAAACCATCATTAATACACCATTGGGACTGCCCTTATTACAAACATCTGAAGGGAGTATTCAACACTAAGTTTCAAGCAGAACATTGCATATATTTAAGCTTCGTATTTATACCTTTCAAAAGAAAGCTCAGTATATATGAATAATCATAATCCTAATACCATAAATTTGCCTATAAGCACTTAAATTCTGCATATAAACACTTCCATAATGCAGTACAACTTAGAAAAAATGCAGCGACATGAGAATCATTTGTATGTTCAGATCAACGGACCAACCTAGAATTAAAAACACATGTAATATTTGTGAATTTGCATCGAATAGCCATATTGCTCACCTTAGGGTCTTTAACATTGTGATAAAAGGGAGAAGCCGTATGGAAAACAGAGTCACAACCATTAACTGCAGCATCGAAAGCACCCTCTTCCAACAAATTTGCTTCAAACAAATGGAGTCTATCTTTGGCCCCATCCAGGCCACGCAGGTGCAGTGTTTTCTTTGGGTCAGCTGAAACAAAACAGTACATAAGCCGATAGGCATTGCATATTTGCATATCATTACCAACTGGGAGAACGCTAAGTTCAAATAATTCTCTCTTTTGTTTTGGGAAGAACAAATATTATCGTGGTTCCGGACAAATGGGGTTAAAACTCGGTTCACAAGATCTCATCCCTTTATGTCCAACATTAGCAAATAGCTCTCAAAAAACATAAAAAAAAACATATTTTCGTATGTAATAGATGCAGAATTGGTTGAGTCGGATTCACCACCCTAAAACCAAACTGATTAGCTCAACTAAATAAGAGGTCATCAAGCACGCTAGTTACGAGGGGGAAACAATCCATCCAAGAAACGGCAAGAGAGGGGAAAGGGGTGGAGGAGATGGACGGTGAGAGCGGGGATGGGGCTAATTCGCGGCTCACCGGTGTCACGGACGGTGGCGCGGACCGTGTAGCCGCGGTCGAGGAGCAGCTTGACGATCCACGACGCGATGTAGCCCGACGCGCCGGTGACGCACACCAGCTTCCCGGAGCTCATCTCCTCGACTCCTCCCTTCGTGGAGCGTAGGGCCCGGGGCGAAGGAAGGACGGGGATGGGCCGGGTTTCCGTCGATCTCGCGCCGCCGCCTTCCCGCCGGAGTGGGTGAAGACGGAAGAAAAAGAATTAACTGCTGCGTGTGTTGTGTTGTACTGTACTCCTACTTGTGTGGTGTGAGATTGAGAGAGAAGCAGGTGGTGCGTTTATGTAGTGCGAATAACGCGTCAGAGCAAACGTCATCAGAGGAGGCCCCCAATCATATAGCTCGCCAAATGGGCCATGCGGCACGGGCCGGTAAGGCACGGTTCCTACAGCGGGCTGTGCCATGCCGGCCCACGTGCCACTCCCTCAGCCCAAGCATAGCCCAGCAAGGCTACGGGCCGTGTCGGACCGGCACAGACATGAGAGCCTGTTCATCAACGGGTTTAGACGGTTTTGCGAGAAAACCCGGACCAACCCAAAATTGCCGGTTTAGATGGGCTGGTTTGTTGGTTTCACGGTTTAAACCGTCCTCTTCTTCCCTCTATACAAGAAAGGAACAGATCTAGCAGATTATGAGGAATTGAATCCTCGCGAGTTCTCAGCCTCGACACAACCGCACTTGGAGACGCGGAGGATCCATCGAAGATGCACGCGGATGCTCACGACTCATCAAGCTTGAGGTTGGAACACGCGGGACGGCGCTGCTGCTTGTTCGAGCTCGAGCGCACGGGGAATGCCGCCGCTGTTGAAATTGGTCGTATGTAGCAGACGCGCCGCCACCGCGGCGGCCGACGCCGCCAACGCCTGCCATCGCCACCGGAGTTTGGCGATTTAGATGCGTGGGCTGGGACAAGTGGCCGCCAGCGGAGCTCGTTCAGCGGCGGAGAAGGCTGCCGCCGCTGGAGGAAGAAGATGAGCGACGAGTTTGATGGGTTATGCACGACCCGGACCAGAACCCGTGAAGAGCATTAGACGGTTTGGGCTGGACTGGTTCAGCGGGTTGAACTGTTTAAGCCCAAACCATGAACAGGCTGAGACATGAGTAAGGTTCATAGGACAAAATCGGCCCGTCAGCCTGATTGGCCAATGAAAACGAAAAAAATCAATAAATGGTGAAAAAAGAAACCATGCGGAAAAACTATTTTACCAGAGGTAAAATATCATAACAAAGGCATAAAAATATAAACACACGAGCGGTCACGCCAGGAGACGCGCAGCGCTCTACGAACTCACAGTTGTTGCATCCCGCAAATGCTCATTTTCTAGTGAAAATTCTACTCACCCTATTTCCTCTATCCCACGCATCTTATTTTTCTAGTGAATTTTTTACTTGTGAGGTGCGCTACAAAAATGGGTAGAGCGCTGTGTGTACTGTAGTAGTTCTAAACAAACGAGTATAAATATAGAAAAACTAAAGAAAAATACGGAAAATATATTTTTTTTAAAATGTTCGTGTCTCGTAGGTCGGGCCGGGCCATGGGTCATGTCGTGCCACCCTGCTACTAGCAGAACATGTCGTGCCATGCTAGTCCACCATATTAGGGTGGTGTGGCGGCCTAAGCATGGCATGGCCCATGACCAAATGGGCCTTGTCGTGCCTGGCCATGCACAAATATATGCATGTCCGGGCCAACCCAGCTAGGCATGTTCCATTTGGCCAGCTATAGCGAATCAATCCATGGTTTGGCTTCACCGACAATGGCACCACCTGGTTATCCAGGGCGTGGTTTCACACATCACGGTTGATTGATGGTTTGTCGCCAACTACTGTACTATGGTTACCAAGAACAAGTGTTCGCGACGTGGACTGTGCCGCGGGCATAACCAAAGTTCCGGGGGCTCGAGCAACCCTATGGGCTGTTGCAGGGGCTATGGGGCACCATATTTAGTATACTTACTATCACTCTTACGCCCATAGTGATGATCAAGAGCAGTTCAGTATAATAAATACAACGCACCGAGAGTGGAACAAAGAAGATAAATGACAGAGATAATACTACCTCGCAAGTATCTCAATTGTTTCAAACCCATACTCATGCATAGCTAGTCTCCAGAATGTTAGTGACTAGCCATACATTTTCATCATAGCAATGACATCAAAGTATAAAACGGTACTAATGCATAATCAATAATAGTTCTAAGTAGAACTAGATTATTACCTTGGCTTTCATGACAAAGTAGAAGAGGTTCAGCGGCAAGCATATCTACCCATTCCACAGGCAAACCGACTAGGGGTAGCCCACGAGTAAGAACCATCCTGGAAATCAAACAAGCAGGCTGCAAGAACTCGCCAATCAACAATCATCACCTGCAGCAGGGTCTGGGGCAGCGACATACAAAATAGAGAGCAAGAAATCAATACATTAATTAGATTAATGTACTGGCAAGCGAGAACAACCCTAACATGCTACATGCTAGCTCAATTGAAGGAAGGCAGTGTATAGGTTCATTGCATAAATGCCAATTTAAGCTCGTAATGATTAGCAACGGTAATTTATAAAACATTGTAGTAAAAGCATATAAGTAGATCATAATAACAGTATGAGTAAAATAATCACCACTACCCCTCAAGGTAGTAACATATCCATCATCCACCTCACATCATCCACCATTTCACATCATCCATAATTTCACATCATCCACCATCACCACAAGTTCTTAAATTCACACCCATACCATATTCCCGAGTTCACAATCATTTCAAAACCATAAAACTATACTCATGACACTTCACCATGTCACTCATGCCCGTGAGCGCGGATAATAAATTAGATTTAGACTATGCTGAGTTTGTACAACTTTTAAACCCACATGACGTGAATCTCTCTAGTTTGTCTCGTGCTGATTAAACACTACCACACTCTTCACGGTGAATGTGGTCTAGAGGTCACAACGAAACCGTTACATTGTTTATCATTTAGCCTTGCACCAACACGATGTGTGTTATTCCACGCTACAGAATAGCACCGCTAGGTGGCGGGCCCACGCATTAAACCTAGCACGGTGAGTGAAGCTAACCCAACTCCCCCACGAGGCACGACACCATTGTATTGGACAACACTGTTCAAATCGTGTGGTAATATGGCCATCACGAATACTAGGCGTGTGGTAATTTGGCCATCATGCAATGAAACAATAAACATAAATTAACATCAACATCATCAATAGGGAGTTCCTCTGAGTTATCCAAACCGAGTAACTCATACACTTCGGCCTACCAGGATGAAGGCTAAACTTTAAACAACTTAATAGGATAAGACCATCCCATAACTAGCACATGTGGTTTGTACGGTATAAGTAGTTGGTGGCATAGAGTTTGGTCCCTAATCAACTCAGGCGAACGCTCCCTCTATCGGCGTACAACTACCACCATATGTACACCACTCGCCGCCCAAGTCTAAAAGCTCTGTTCATCTCCATTTAGTTCACAAGTATTCCATGGAGACTCCATTGCCCATATTCATGAAAAATTCTTGTTTACACATATAAAATATCCATATTTTATAGTGTTGTTGTCGGGAACATAGCAAAGCATTTAGCGGCATATTAAGCAAATTAATACCCAGGTGAGCACAATGAATGTATTCTAAACCATTCTAGGGTTACAAACAGTAAGGAATTCAAGTTTCAAGGTGGACAATGCAGCAAATAGGTTTTATCTACCATTACCACATTTAGATAATTTTTACCAAAGTTGATACTAGCTAACGCATACAATTTTGCAATAAAATCATTTAGCCCATTAAAACATAGGATCAATGTGGTCAAAGGAGAGGGCAGACCTTGCCTTGATTTACAATGTTCTCCACCACGTCAGCAAGCACAATACACCAATCATCGTCGAGAATACCGATATATATACAATTTACGTGTATACAAAATAAATAACAAAACAAGCATAAAATCTAATGCTCTAAAATGAATGCAAATGATGCAGTGACTTGTTAATGGTTTTAGATGATTTATGGTGAAATAATTTCTATTTTATCAGATCCCATTTGTGAATTATTGATTTTATAAGTGTGCATGTTTGATTTAAGCTATTAAATATTAAGTGATATTGGGTACAGATAAGTGGTCATGTTTTACTTACCCAAGTTACAGAGAATGATTTTAGAAGTTCAACAGGAGTGGTTTCATAATTTTTGGAGCAAGTATGAATATTCTACAAATTTTACAAGTTCTAGGAATTATAATATTGTTTATTCACTACACAAATTTTAGTGGTATTTTTTTTACAGAAATTTCCATGTTTTAGTTCATAGTAAAATAGGGTACAAATTTATGAACCCAACAAAATTGGTTTGACATTATTTGAAGTTCAAATGAATTTTTTGTGTATTTTATAATTTGTATTCAATTTTTAGTTCAGAAGAAATCTTATAGAGCATTGTCTAATTAAGTACGAATTTTAAACCAAGCGGGGTCCACATGTCGGTGTCACCATTTCGCAGGGAAGCCCCTAAGGTTTGCGGTAATAGAACCCGCGGTCCTGTGCCACGTGGGCGGCAAGTTCTTTAAGAGTTCTCAAATTTTTCATTTATTACATTAAGGTCCATGGTCCCACGTGTCATTGAGCGGTTATTTTCATTTAGGACCCTGGATGATTTAAACTAATCTTAACCGTGGTCCTTACCGCCTAATAGCTGTGCTGACAGCTTGTGGCTAGGGGTGGCTCCTGTGCGGCGGCAGCGAGGCCGACGAACTTCACGGCGGCATCGCCGGCGAGCGGCGGCGTATCTGGTGGCGAGCTCAACAGAGAAAATGTGCACGGCTTTGAGGCGAAGGTGGTAATGGTGATAATGTTGGGAGTGGCGGCCGGAATCGTCACCGGCGGCGATGCTGGCGGCGCTGGCCGTCAGGGTATAAGGGGATGTGGGATTTGGGGCTTGGTAATGTCAAATTAGTGCATGCAGGTGTTTACTCAGGTTCCCAGGAAGCTCACCGGGGCTATATATAGGCTTGACGAGGCTTGGACGGCGCCGGAGATGGAGAAGATGGCATGGCGGTGGCGGAATCCGGCAGGTCGATGGCAGCAGAGCGATTCAAGGCCCGCCCTGCAACAGCAAGCCTATGGGGGTGTTAATGGGGTCCCAGAGACGGTTTTTGTTGAAGGAATTGTCCGGGAGCCCACCGGAGGGGCAGATCGACGACGGCGGCCACTGACGACCGGAGAAAGGGGAACGGCGACGACGGCGCGATTGGCGGCGCACGATACATCAGCGAGGTGTGGAAGAGGTTAGAGAGGGCATGAAGGTGATACATGCGCAAGAAAAAGTGTGGTGGCTCACCGAAGAGAATGGAATCCGACGGCGACGGCAGGGCGCCGGCGACGATGACGGAGGCGGTGTTCTCACGGCACGCAGCACTGGAGGACGATTCCTCTTAGCCGAACCTCAAGGAGGCATAGGCGACGACAATAGCAAAGCATCTCGGGTTATCGTGGCTTGAGGAGTCGCGAACGGCAAAACTTGGCCCGCGGCGCGGCGACGAGGAAGATGGTGGTACCAGGTGTTCGGCTAAGTGTATCTGGGGGAAAAGTGGTATGTATGATCTCGGCGTAGTGAGTAGAACACGTTCTAGGTGTTTTTAGGAGGATGGGCTCACTGGAGAAGGTTTGCGACGGCGAAGAACTCGACGGAGCCGAAGAACACGATTGCATTCCTCGAGACTCAGAGAGAAGTGGACATGGATATCGATGGGAACGCAAAGGGGGAGTGAAGAAGAGCCGGAGGAGTGGTTTTGAGATTAAATAGGCGAGGTCGACCTGGGGGTGGCGAGGTGGCGCACTCCTGGAGGTTTGGGTGCATGCAGGCAGGGTGGTGGCGATGTCTGGCGACGCTGAGCAGCTAGAGCGGTGTCTCTCACTGCCATGTGGGTCCCAGGTCATGTGGGGCCCACTGTCATTGAGATATAGCAAAGGGACAAGGTAAAAAAATGAAAACTACCAAGCTAGTTTATCTCCTTACCTTGGCATGCAGTTTTTTACTAGATTAAAAAGGTAGAAATTTAGTGTTGTTCATCTCTGGTGTTAGTATTAGAGGTGGTCTAGATGTTTTGGTCATAAGGTCCCAAGATAATTTTTGGTGGTTAATGGGAGATGGTTAAATGATAATGAAAATCAGGATTTTCATGCAAAAATAATCTAAGTCCTGAATTCCTTCTAGGATTCAGTTTTGGGAGACTTGTTTGGATATCCTAGAAATAGCTTAATGGCTTGATGATGGACTTTTATTGTAGTGTATCATATGGCCTAAACTTTGTATGAAAAGTAATTTTCATAGGGGTCAAGGGTTAGGCATGATGATCTACTAAGGATGGCTAAGTGGCACTGATTTCAGGTTTTCAGACAAAATATTATTTGAGTCCTGGATTGGTTCTAAGATTCAGATTTGAGTGGCATTTATAATCATGGTAGAAACATGGAAAATGCTTGAGGTTGTACTGTATGGCTAGAGGTTGGTGTGGTCTACAGTTTGGATAAAATCAATTTCATGGAATGGTTAGGGTTTGAGCTTGATGATCAAGAGAAAAGGGGTTGGTGATGCAAATTTTCAGAATCTTGCTAATAATATTCCAAGTCTTAGAATAGCTGATCAAGCTTTGGTTTTGCTTAGAGGAGTTGGCTATGATATATGGGGTTAGCATACTTGATGTTCATCTTATTAGTTAGGGTAAAATGGTACCTAAACTTTGGGTGAAGAGGATTTTCTATAAACCTAATGGATTAGGCTTGATGATCAAGGAAAAGTGGCTTGGTGATATTGATTTGCTATGGCTAGCTGAAACCTATGCTTGATTGAGATTTGGAAGCAAGAGATGAAACGGTTAGAGGGAGAATCAGGTCAAGCAAGTCCTAGAGTTTAGAGAGGACAACTCAAGGTAGAACATGGATGAAAGGGATTTTCATGTTGATGTTTGGTTGTGGGTTTATGAAGGTGAAAAGGAAGCATTAGAGTTAGGATTAATTCTAGTTCTTGATGATTTTGAGATAGAACAACAAGGCATTAACTTAAGTTATAAAATTACTAAGAAATTCATGTTGCATTCCTTGTGAGGGGAAGTATATGTGGGAATTTTCCCAAGATTTTTAGATGTGTATTTTATTTCTAACAATTAATTGGTGATTGCTTGTCTTATATGCAAATGCCCTAAAATGATACGCAAGAAATCCAAAAACAATAAAAACAAGTCGAGCATGCCTAGATATGGTGTTATTGGTGTTTGACACACGTTGGTCCATTATTTTATGTGATAGAAATAATTATGGCCCTTCTTTCTGGTTTTTCTTAATTTACTTGGTTTTATTTTAATAAGGATGTGCAATTCCAATTTCTTCATTCAAGGATGCTCTAAAAACAATAAAAAACAATCAAGGCACTCAAGGCCAACAATCATGGACTAGTTTATTACTTGAGTTTTATTCGTGTTCATGTTACGATTAAATCAGTTCTAGGGATGGATGGTGACTTGGTTTAGTGTAATTAGATTTTTAGTTAACCTAGGAGTTATTTATCTAGGTTCACATCATCATGAAATTTAAATATATACGAGGCTAGTTGGTTTTTGTTATATGAGGTCTTGATTCTATTTGCTGTTCAAACATAGAGAAAAGTTTAAATTTGTTGCAAATTTTAAGAACAAGTTTATCTAGCTTGCTTACAACACACAAGGAATTTAAATTCTTATGTTTTATTTTTCTGGTATGTTACAGGGGCGGAGCTATGTAGGCCTAGGGGGTTCCTAGGAACCAGGTAACAGATAAAAAATTAGTGCTTAAGACCTCTTAGTGATCGTATGGGCACCCCCTCAGCCCAGTTCGGTGTACCCGCACGCCAGAAACCAACTCACGGACGCGGATGGCCCACAACCACAAATGAGTTGTCAAAGCTTGATCCACCACCACCAGATGATTTGAAGGCCACAATACGAATCTATTAAGTCCAATACATTGCAGTCTATAGTTGCCTCTTCCCCTTCCTTTATTTTTTTTTCTTTCTGACGGCTCTCCTCTTCATACTGATGCCATCTATCGATTGGATCTCCGGTCGCCGGCGCGCCTGGGTCATGGAGGAATTAATCAGTGATTCAGTGCCGAAGCACCCTCGCTGATCACTGTGTCCCGACCTCCTCCTCTTGGCTCCTCTCCCTTCATCGTACTTGAACCACAACAGGCAATGCCTTGTCCCCTCTATCTTCTCTTTTTCTAATTTTTTACCAGTTAATTGATTCATTGGAAGAACTCTCCTTTCTGTGAAAGATAGGTTTTGAATTAAGTGACAACATTTCTTGTGAAATTATATGAGGTGAATGAAGAACTCTCCTATCATTATGATTTTTTCTAGATAGATGATGTCCGTTGAGGTGGGGAACTACATCAAGCTGAGATGTATGGTAGGAAGAGAGTTAGACACCTACATATACAGTGGCGGAGCACGCCGAAAAGAATAGGTGGGTCAAACACACGAGGTTATGTAAAATTGATAAATATATGACATAATTTACATCTGCTAGAACTACATAATCACCATAAGTGATATATAAGTCTTCAAATCTACATTGTTTGACAAACAAACCAGTAATTAGGTAAACACACTACTGCTACATTGCTAATTGCCAATGGGTATTTTTTGAAGGGAATTGCTAATGAGTTCATTACTTATTACTACTTGTTACTAATTGCCAATGGGTGTAGCTGGGTCAAGTGCCACAGCCTGCCCGTACTTAGCTCCGCCTCTGACATATATATCACACATCTGTAAAGGAAAATTTTACTCTAGACTAGCATCTCTTTTTCCATGTAGTTTTAATTCACCAGAGGTGTATTAGTGGATTTTTTTATTTGGGTAGACAAATATTATTTCTGTTCCTTTGTCACTGCACTCGAGAGTTACTAAATTATGTTTAATTGTTGAGAGTAATAACACAAAAATCATTATGATTTACTATACTTATCTCTAGAAAAAAATTGTACAGTACTATAGTAGGCACCCCCCTCCACTTTTCTCTGGTTCCGCCCCTAGGCTGTGGTGCTCCCCCTGACCAAGTCCATTCTAGCCAATGATGGGTATATGCGCGCACACACCGTGGGTTACCCATCCATCCTTGCTTGCACATTGCCAAGGTTTGGTTTCCTCAAGCGACTACCAGGATGCTAAGGTGAGCGAGCTGAGTAACATAGGAAAAAATAATCCTTATGGATATGTGTATTTGCTTAAATATATGTGCCGATTTAGGCATAAATAAGAAGACGAATAAGAAGATGACATACAACCTGTTGATCTCACCCATAAGGACATGCACGCACCCATATCAAGAACAACTCATGCTCGGGGGCTTCTCCCAAGTCTCTCATGATGCTCTGGTGTGGACGCGGATCGATGCGACAGTTGGCGGGAGAGGGACGGACGCCATTGCCGTGCTGCAAGTCGGGCTGCCCACGACGGGGCGAGCAAATAATCATCTAGGAAGCTGTTGCATAGTCGCAAGCGAACCGACGGACATGCCAGCTCCCCATCATCAGCAGCTTCCTAAGTCCCAATTCCGGCACCGGCACCGCCACGTCCTAGCGAATTATACTGCTGATACGGTGAGGACGCCAAGCAAGCGGATGAGGAGCTGCATAGGTGACATATGGCAGCTGCTATGACAGGCAGGCACACGGCTGGTCGATGCCTCCAGTAGTAGGGGAACGGTGATAGGGATGGACACGAGCCGGCCCACCGGTAATCGTGGTCTATTTTAGTTCAACTAAATAAACTAATTTTATTTTTATAGGTATAATTGTAGCCTATTTTAGTTCGACCATTACTTTTGAGTCAATATCTGTCAAAGAAAACGAATGAGATTAGGGTTTGGAGTGACGGAAGGCTACGGTGTGCAGCCGTGCAGGAACATAGGGTGATTTTGGTGAACCATGGATGGTGCTACAAAACCAATAACAAAAACTTGAATGCTATGGATCCAATTTTGCTCTAAAATTTCTATTAAAACGCTATTAAAACATGCCAGATGCACCTTCTATCGAAATGTGCGTGTTGTGATCTACACCATTTGGTGGGCGAAATGTGTTGTGGCAAAATAGACGATTTTCTCATAACATGCCACATTCACAAAAGCTAACAAAAATATTCCTCGATCTGTACAGAACAAAGCAAACTATGTAGTACTGCTGTATATGCATGAGAAGTCAGGCCAATGCAAAATGTTAATTGGTTTTGTCACTGCACGTATGCATCCTTTTAGTCTGGTGTACCCACTAGTCCACTACAACTCTCGTAGGCATTTCCTGAGAGCAGCTGTTACACGTGCATTACATATATAATTCCCCTTCTAAAGTCCAGTAATTTCAGCTCTTTTCACAAGAGATCAAAGATACATCTAACTAATAATTTCTTTTGAATTTGTTGCCCTCGTGAAGAAAAACTTCTCCTTTTTTTTTACTTATACTGCATAAAAAAAAGAGTGAAAAAAGTTACATCTCATGATTTGAAAAACTTATCAAGTGATACAAAAAGTTAGATCCACAAACATACAAAGTGACATCATCCACACATGCAAGTTACATCCCACACATGCAGAAGTTACATCGACCAAAACATGAAAAAAAAAAGCATCTCTAGGTTCTTCTGATTAATACTAAGTTATAGTGATGCTCCCTTCTTTAAAAAGGTGTTCTGATCTAGGCCTTTGAACAAAATTTGGAGATAGCAAGTCATCATCAACTACTATTGACTTATCTATCTCTCTCTTTCTTCGCTTGATTCAGATTAAAAAAAGGATGGACTGTGGACACAGGGTGTGGCCCTCGCATAGGTCGACACGGCGTCGTTGGTTAAGACTATTGAGTGCATACACACTCAATAGTATGTTTTGTGCATTCCTAAATATGTCCTGGTCTGCAGTATGTTCTGCGCATTCCTAAATTAGTGGTAAATGAAAAATATGTCAACTTTGAAGAAATAAGTAGATAATGTTTCTCCTAACAAACTGTCCATATGGTTCAAAAGTTGAGTTGAAACACAACATGACCCGCCAAGAGGCTATCACAACAGGACGTTACAGTGGAAATCAAAACCAGAGGTGTTAATGATAAAAAAAAAAAACAGAGGTGTTCCTTATGTGCCTAACAGCAAATATGTCAAACATGTTTGGCGGGCATTAAATATGGAGGCTGTGAGACTTTCTCTCTGTAGGGAGGTCAGCTATCGAAGTGGCTCACAAAATGCTGAGTCTGCAAAAGAGAGAGCTCTGTAATGTCCTGGCGCTGTTATGGAACTGGTGGAATGAGAGGAACAGAATCAGAGAAGGGGGGGAGAAGACGAGATGCAATATATCTAAGCATCGGCATAAGAGGTTTTGCTACAGAGATTCTCAAATTGTAGGAAAAGGAACAATGCGCACAAACTCGATGTTCACCGAAATGGGAGAAGCCGGCGAGGGGATTCTGAAGATTAATTGTGATGGGGCTTTTCGGCGGTCGAGGACGCTGGGGGTACGTGATTCAGGATGCAGATGGCGACGTGGTATAGGCGGGCAGGGGGAGATTATCTTTTCTGGTGAATGCACTCCAAGCGGAGCTGGCTGCATGTTTACAAGGTGTGAGAGCAGCTGTAGATTTGGGGTTTGCAGGCATATATGTCTTGAAACGGACACGCTGGCAGTTGAACAGGCATTGGAAACGGATGATTATGCCCTCTCCAGCAACGATGAAATAATATGGGAGCTGAAGCATCATCTTCATACCTAGTTTACCTTTTATTGTATTAATCATAAAACACGAGTTTGTAATCGAGTTGCTCATGGATTGGCTGAGCTGGGTGCAAATTGCTTAAATGATGCTGAATAGCTGACCCTGTGTTAATGCCCATCCCAGCTGGGATTTGGGAGCTATTAGTCTAGGACATCTCGACTTCATCTTAATAAAGTTTTGATTTGAGTCAAAAAAAAAAAAAAATAGAGCTCCTAGATAGTCAGCACCCGCCAGCGGCCAGGCGGTCACGGCCATCCTTCCTGCAGCACGAGGTCGACCACGGCAGGCATTCGCGATAGAACGTTTTCCAAAGAGAAGCAAACATCCCCAAATCCAGTTACTAATGAACTCAGTGTTGATTAGAGTTTTCCGGTTCATGTTGGGTTGCATTGTCCAGCAATGGCTGAATCTTAGCGCGGAGGATATAGCGGAGACCACGGAGCTGCACGCGCTCCGGCAACGTCAGGTCCCTGTCCCGCAGCGCCGCCGCGAGCCCGGCGTCCACCTCCCTCCACGCGGCGACCAACACGTGGCCGCGATTCGGGTCGCGGTCCGCCAGGCCCCCGTTCCCGAGCGCGGCCGCGATCACAAGCTCGTCGAGGAGGGGCTGCAGCACATCCCCATCGCCGTGGTGGCCTCTCGTCGCGCGGCCGGGCTTCTCTTTCGCACGCTGCCACGCGTCCCGCCACGCGTTGGCCGGTTGGCCGATGACGAAGCAGAGCTTGTCGGCGAGCTCGTACGGTCGGGGGTCGGACGGGTCTCTCTTCGCGGCCGCCGCGTACCGACGCATCGCCTCGTTGAAGTGCCCGTCTCGGGCCGCGAGGAACGCGAGGAGGAGGTTGACGTCGACCGCGGCGGACGCGTCGCCGGTCTCCGCCTCGGCGTCGAGGAGGGCGCGCTCGGCGATGGAGCGCACCACTCGGAGGCGCTCGCCGCAGAGAGGCCGCGCACGGAGCACCGGTGCTAGGATCGCTTGGGAGCATTGCACGAGTGTCCTGTTCAGCTTGGATGGGTTGATTGGGGTAGAAGACCGTGGCATCTTGAATCTGAAGGCCTTGGAGCCACCGGCGGCGGTGAAGTGTTTGGACAGGAAGAGGCGTAGCAATCTACTGAGCACCGCAATCTCGAGCTTGCCCAGTACGGAACACCGGCCATTCTCCTGCTCCAGTTTCAGCAACAGCACGGCCTCGGCGAGCGTGGTCGCTAGGTGCATCAAAATAACGACCGTCCCGTCGCCGCCTTCTTCGACGAACCGCGGCGAGGATCCAGGCATGGCGTACAAGACGGTGTCGAAGAACAGAGCGGAGTGGGCCGACTTGTCCGGGACGCTCCTGAGCCACTCGAGCGCGGTCCCGGACCGGCCGTGCAGGAAGCACAGCGCCGCGGCGAAGAGCCGCGGGCGGGGGTCGCCGGGGCTGTCCCTGATTAGCCGGACGGCGGCCGCGAGCGCCTCGTCGAAACGGCCTTCCCTAGCGTCTATCAAGGCCTGCAGGAGTCGGAAGTCGACCACGGCGCTCTCGTCGCCCCTCGATTCCGCGGCCGCGATGTCCTTGCAGAGGCCGCCGGGGCCGTGAAGACGACTGATCTGCTTGCTGGTGACGGTCTGCACCCGGAGGGCGCTGGCGGCGAGCGCGTGGGCGGCGTCGAGGAAGAAGGCGTCCCTGCTGCTGGCGAGAGCGGAGTTGAGGTCCTGCAATCCGGGGTGAGCCCGGATGAGCCCGAGATGGCCGCGGGTGGCGGCGGCGTCGGCGTCGGGGTGGGGCCCCCGGTGGGAGATGCGGCCGGAAATTCCCCATTGCTCCGCCTCGGAGAGAGCCACAGCCACGGTCCCGGCCACGGCGGCGGCCAGGGCGACGCGGCGGAGGGATCTGGAGAGCATGTGGACTCGTGTGCGGCGGCGGGCGGCGGCGGCGGAGGGGGAGTAAGCGGGTGCGTTGTCGCTTGGAGATTTGTGCCGTTCGGCTGTGGATTGGGGAGGCGAGGGGACAAGTGCGATTGCCCGTTGGGACAACAGGCCAACACGTTAGTCCATCTGCAGCCCACATTGCTTGGGCAATTATTGGCCCATCTATCGCCTCCTCGCGGAGGAGCTGCGCTGCGGAGGCGCGACGCCGCGAGAGGCTTGCGGCCAGGGCCACGAAGAAGAAAGAGCTCGCCCGCCAGGAAACCGAGATAGTGAAATGGACGCCGCGGCCGTGTTCACGGCTGCCGCATTCATGTGTGCCGCGCATTGAATTCTGCCATGTGTAAGTTCTGAATGGAAGGGAATAGGTTGGAGTATGTATGCAACCAGAATTGGAATACCGATCAAATGTGATGTAAATTGGAGGTCAAATGTGACGCTAAAGAGCAATGCTTAATGCTCTAGTGCAGAGTAATTTGAATCAGTCGATGTCCAGCTTCAAAAACACGGCAGTGAACTTTCTCATGCTAAAATATGGAGTATTTTAACAGAATCGCCTTTTGATGGCAGCGAGTGGAATTTCGTGCAACAGTTTTCTTGAAATGACAAAAGCTACCACCATGTCATTGAAAATGTACTCACTGCTCCAAACTCCATCATTCCACATTCATCCATCATCTGATGGCATTCCATTTAAGTCTCATGAATAAAAATGGAGCTCTTACTCCAGCAAAAAATATATCAAGTCATTCCCAAAATGGAGTTTGCACAAAAAAGGTAAATTCTTTCAAAGTCCATTAGTTCCAGTGTTAATCAAGATATAAAAAAGGCTTCCTTTTTCTGCTCCGTTGCCCTCCTCGAAGATTCAGCCGATATTGTGTAACCCTACAGTTTGGCCTAAAGTGTCAAACAAAGCACTCTAAAAATATGTTAAATAAAGAGTAAAAAGCATGGTAATATCTGGTGCATATCTGCTAACACACTCTTCGTCATGCATTGCGAGGCAACATCATGAACAGAGTTCTGATTTGTTGCTGGCCATATCAGGCCATCACACAAAATAAATGATAAGGACAGACTGGCTGGCTGCTGGCCAAGTAAGTAGTACTCCTAGGTTACAGGAACAGGATACTCCTTAGAAACCAAAAATCACTCTAAAGAACTTGGAGCCTAGCTTTAATGGTGGCATAATGTCATCTTGGTTGCCCGGAGTACATTCTAGGGCCAAAATTGAAGACAAATTTTTGAATCAATTTTTGACCCTGCATAAGGCAAAAGGAGATTATCAAATCATGGAATAATCAATCACCCAAAGATTTTTGAATCAAAACAGTCATCCCAATTTTTTTGTTGAAAATGATCAACCCAAATTTCATTGAAGCAAATCAATCATCCCAAATTAGTCTGAATCAAAACAGGACTGAATCAAGAGAATGCTCACGGAAGAAAATCATGGTAGTTTCCAGCAAAGGATGAGAGCATACTGAAATCCAAAAACAGTGACAGTTCACATAAACAAGAACTGAATCATCTGAATGGCCTGGTCATACATACTTGTGTGCTTGTAAACTGGAATATTGGAAGATGAGAACAATGACGAAGCATTCCTTCAGCCTGCAGCATGTGTCCCCAAATTCTTCAATTAATAATAAAAAATAGCAATTTTGAAGAAACAAGTACTCTTATCTCTCAACAAAACAACTCATTTAGCAAGACATGTACTGATCAAAGTTTTGGGAGTTCTCTCTTTTGATCACCCATCATCATGAACTACTGCCTGGAAGTTATCGATGAACAACAGGATCTCGCTGTCCATCTTTGGCCATGTCCAGCAGTAATGGCCGCATCTTGGCTCTCAGGAGACGGCGGAGGAAACGGAGCTGCATGCGCTGCCAGAAGGTCAGCTCACCATGTCGCAGAGCTGCCGTAAGGCCCTCGTCCACTTCCCTCCATGCGGTGATCATGAATAGGCTGCGAGACGGGTTCAAGACCTTCGGGCGCCCTCCATTGCCGAGCGCGCTCGCAATCACTACCTCGTTAAGAAGGGCCGGAAGCTGCTCTGCGCGATGTCCCATTTGAACGCCGAACTTCTGCGAATTTTGCAGAGAAATGTCATGATCGTAGCCAAAGATAAGGCCAAACTTGACGAAGAGGGCGTGCAGCCGGCAGTCGTGCGGGTCTTGTTTTAAGGCTGCCTTGTACCGTTGCAAGGCGGCCTGCAATTGCCCATCTCGGATCTCAAGGAAGGCGAGGAAGATGTTGATGTCGATCACCGCGGACATGTTGGATTCCGCCTCGGCTTGGGCGAGAGCCTTCTCGGCGATGGAGTGCACCTCTCGGAGGCGCTCGCCGCAGATCGGACGCACCTGGAGCAGACCCGATAGGATCACTTGGATGGATTCCACGATGGCCATGTCGTGGTTGAAACCCATGACGCTGAGGGCAGGGGACTCGGTGGCGTCATTTTTCGGACTCAGGGCGCGCAAGTATTTTATGATCGTGGCATCGGATTGCTTGGTCATTGAGTTGATCAGCAATTCGCGGAACACCCTGATCAGAAAGTTGTCCAGCATGGACCTCTCGACCGTCTTCATCTTCTCAACGAGATTAGCATACAGATACGTAGATGCAGAAATCATGACCAATGAGTCGTAGTTTTCTTCCCCGGACTGCGGCGAGGATCCAGGCATGGCCGCCACGAGGGTCTCCACGAAGTTAATGGCGACTTTAGCATTCCGTGGGGTGTTCTTGAGCCACTCTTTCGCGGTCCCAGACCGGCCGTGCAGGAAACACAGCGCGGCGGCGGCGACCGGCGGGCGGTGGTCGTCGGGGCTGTCGCCGGCCAGCCGGGCTAGATCCGACAGCGCCTCGTCGAAACGGCCGTCCCTCGCCTTTAGGATGGACCGTCGGACTCGGAAGCACACCAGTTCGTCCGGGCCACGGTCAGCCCTCGACTCGGCGGCCTGAATAGATTCGCAGAGCCTTCTAATGAAATGACTGCTGGTGATGGTCGGCACGCGGAGCGCGCTGGCGGTGAGCGCGTGGGTCGCGTCGAGGAACAAGGCGTCCCTGCTGCTATCGGGGAGAGCCTCGTTGAGCTCACGCAACTCGGGGTGTGCGCGGATGAGCCCCAGGTGGCCGCGGGTAGCTGCAGCGCCGTCGTGAGGCGACGGAGGACGGGAGATGTTGCCGGAAATCCCCCATCGCTCCTCCCCATCGGACAGTGCCACAGCCACAGCCGCCGTCCCGGCCAGGGCGGCCGCGGCGAGGGCGCCGCGGCGGAGGAATCTGGACATGGATCTCCTCTGGATCTCGTGTTAGTATCACTCTCTCGTGCCCTCAGCGATCTGGTCTCT
>CM002476.1:13916079-13952663 GCA_000325765.3 Leersia perrieri | reverse complement strand
CCTGCTGTCCCGCCGCAGGCCTAGAACCAAAAGCATGCAGCCTGCTTGTACTCTACAGCCAAGCTCTATGCAAAAAACAAAAGGGGCAAAACCGCAAAAGTCTGCATATACCACTGCAAGACGATGCACAGACCTGCAATCAACGGGTCCTCGTCGATCCCTGCCACTGCTCGTCCCGTCGTCGCCGATCCCCACCGTCGCTCGTCCCCTCCTCGCCGATCCCCGCCGCTCGTCCCCTCCTCCTCCCTGCCGATCCCCGCCGTTCGTCCCGTCCTCCTCCTCGCCGATGCCGCGTACGGCAACGGCTGAGGCGAAGGTGCGTGCTAGGACGAGCTCGTGGAGGGATTCGACCGCGGAGAGAGGGATTGCAGATGAGGATACGCAGAAAGAGAGGAAGAAGAAAGTGCTTTCATGCCAGGAGTAGGATATTTTATCTGAGCTTCATGGGATTTTTTATTATTTTCCTTCAGCTGCGCTTGCCTTTTTGGCGCGAGAAGCCACGGCGCGCGCTGATTTCGCGCCAGGATTTTTCCCATTAGGTCGTACCGGATGGAAATTTTCCTCCGTTCTCTCACTGCAAACAGTACCAAAGGAATAATTCCTTCACTTTTCCCGTGTTGCAATCCTGTAAACCGAAAGCATGTGGTAGGAATAAATCCAGCAGCAACAGTATTCCTCTACTTCTCCCGTGAAACGAATAAGGCCTTAGTTATTTTCTATTGTTTCCTCATGATTTTTTTACCACAAATCCAACAAAAGAATTTTAGTTGTTCATGCACAAAGGCATCCCATCCATAAAAACATAAAATATTCAATTATTCCATTGAAGAACAGCATAATCACACATAAAAAATTCTTCTCTGATATGCAGTATAGTCACTGTACCTTCTTCTTCGTTGTCATCACCACACACTATATAGGACGTGACTAAGGGATGGACATCCGTTGGGAGACAATTCTTTCACTCTGTATAGAACAATGTTTCATATGTTTCACTGCTCGATTAAAAATATTTCAACAAAAATGTTTCATGAGATGTTTCAAATCCCATGAATCCAAATAAAAAATAAATTGAAACACGCCAAAATACTCGTTGCGACATTTTATCTAACACGAGAAACATCACGACATGTTGGTTGAAACATAAAAAAAATTCATGAATTATACCGGTCTAGATCTAACTTCTTCTTCATGTCAGGAGGCCTTCTCCGGCGATGATGACGAGATCCGCTCATGCCACCGCCAAGCTTAGCATCTTCTCCGGTGATGGCGCCTTGAGCACCGCCCTCATGCGCCGCTTCATCGCGGCACTGCGACCGATGGTCATAGGAGCATCTCTACTAGTCGTTGGCGTTAAAGTATGTACATTCTTCACCATGCCATACCTCCATGAACACCAGCAGCAACTGCCATGTCGATGCTGCTAGTGAGTTCGCATGCGACCTTGAGCGGAATCGAGAGAGAGAGGAGGGGGAAGAAATGACTGTGAAAGCGTCATATCAGGATAATTAGATAAGTATGTCCGAATATTTTGTACGTCGCTCTTCTCCATCGAAGAGATGCACGTGTAGAGGGCGCAGCATCTGGACGCCCACATTGTATCATTTTCATGATTAATTAATATGCATATTAGAACCTAATGAAAGCTACCCTTTGTTTTAGAATAGAAGATACTTTAATTTTTTCTCTTACAACGTTGACCATTCGTCTTAATCAGAAATTATAAAAGTATTATTTATTTTGTTTATGACTTACTTTATTTTATTATTAAAAGTATTTTAAGCATGACTTATTATTTTTTATTTTTGCACAAAATTTTTGAATAAGATGAATGATCAAACGTTAAAAATAAAAGATGAAAACATCTTACATTATTATAAAAAACGAATGTAATACCTAATCAGGCAGCCTGAGTCTCAAGTTGTTTGGTTGGTCACCGGTGCATGAGGAACAAAAATCGCAATTATGCCTTACAATGTAGGTGAGGAATGGATATCTCTGTAGTCTGTACATGTCCACGAGCATGATTAGAAAGGTAATTATCGAAAGTTGTTCCTACGTGGAGCTCAGGCGACCAATTTCGGTTGGCTGACTCAGGCTAATGCACATCGCCAGATTGTCAGGCCATCGCCAGATTGTCAGGCCAGGCGAGGGAAAGGTTCTATCAGGCTGGCAACCAAACAAAACTACGTTAGACTCATGCCGTTCTTTTTCACCTCTTATGCTCAATTTTTTTCATGCACAAGAAATGAGACTATGATTAATTAAGTATTAACTACTGTAAAATAAAAAATAAAATTATTTGATTTAAAAAACTTTATATAAAAGGTTTTTTTAGAAAACATATCATTAAACAGTTTGAGTAGCATGCTCATGGATAATAAAAAATAATTTCAGCCCATACAGCTGTTTAGAACGGTCTTTAGGCTGCTCCTCTCAAGGTAGCGAGTAGCAACCAAAACAAGCCCTGTAATACCTTTTGCGGGCAACTGTATTGCACAGAGGTGGGTGACCAACATCATTTACAGTGGTGCTTGAAGAGTTATAGTGAGACAGTCACTCGGCATAACCTTTCGAGCTTTTCAAAGACCTTAATTTATTTATTATTCAACATTGTAATACAAAATGACATATACACAATTCAGAATGACTGTAAAAAATTCTATTTTTCCGATTAGAATTTCCTCTACGATCCAAAATTCCGGATAATGGGAGCACTTTTCTATTTTAAACAGTAATTTAAGTCCCTTTTATTCAAAACTGTCTAGCATAATTTGTGGCCTCAGGACAACACAAAGTTTCCTGTTGTCGTTTTGGCTAGCATAGCAGGTGCATTCTTTTAGAGTTCTATGGAGGTACTTGATTGACGCTGTAAGCATTTATGTTTCACAAATCTGAAAAGGATGTGGGGGGAAATGATACTGTTTGGTCCGTGTGAATTTACTCGATCCATCAGTTCATGCCATACCATAAGTCATGTCCCTGGGATACATTTTCCTTTACATTTGCACTGATCTATGGAATAGTATAGAATTTGACCAGAAGATGCTTCTTTCTACATAACAAAGCTACCTTGTTCAGTCTACCCTTTGAGATGGCAGAGGTACATTGCAGTTAACCTTGAATAGAGCATATTCACTTGGATTTCTTACGGAGTCGCTGGCGCTTCGTGCCTCCTGAATTGTTATTCCCATCCCAAGCGCTTCCCCAGAAAAACAACGCCATCCAGAAGAGAACCGCAAAGAATATGCGTATACTATCCTGTAATCTTGATAACCCCTCTTGCCAACCTATTAAAAGGAAAACAAGAGTAATAGATGTGGTTAAATCCATGCATCCATTAAGCATGAACTACAATTCTGCTGAAACAAATATTAACTAGAAATAGGTTATGCATGAAACTAGTAGGTAGAACTAGAAAATAAAATACAGAGATGATTGCATTGTTCTAATGGTTAAAAGTTCAAATGTAAAAAAATACTAGGAGTATGAAGATTATGCTAACGAAGTTCACCAGAGATTACCTGTTCCAAGACACAATGATAGAAATGTAAAACAATCGTTTTGGTTGTTGCAAGAAATTGATACACTTGATGTACATAATAAATTCCAAACAAACTAATGAGATCTCTGTATTTGTGATTTAACTAAGAGTTGCATCAGCAGAACGTAAGTCAAACAAATAGATATAACTAAATGTAATGTCGCGATCCAGGTTTAAAATAGCACCAAATAAACAGGCATTCCCAAGTACACAGGACAAACGCTAGTAGAGAGAAAGAAATAGAATCTCTTGTGAGCGCGAGGGCTCCTGGTGGCAGTGGGGCCAGACTAAAAAGTCCAATAACCTGTTGCCGAGTGGAAGAGGAGGGGGAGGATGAGTATAGCTTGTCATGATGCTTCCTCATATTCAACACCATACCCCCAAAAGCAACAGCTTACAGCAGAGATAAATAACAGGATATTTTCCTTATCAAAGGAGATTCCTCTTTGAAAACACGCATCAAATCCTTGACAGAGCTTGGAAGTATCATAAGATACTTGACGTGAAATCAGATCATTTAAATGCATGGAAGAAGACTTGTGCAATAATTGAAAAACAGATCTTGTTCTTCGCGGGAGAAGATTATTTTTGCACTATAAAGTGGCGCCGATTGACAGATCCCATCAACAACGCTGACACAATTTGCAGTGCCTACCTCTTAAGGGTGGAAGCACAGCTATTTCATTGGCCCAGAAATAAGATTGTAACATTTGTTAAACATGAAGCTAATAAAGTTCTGTAGTTAGCTGCAAGCTATAGGTACAATAATAACTAGCTCAAGTTTCCTTTCCTTGCACACTGAAAAGGTTCAAAAACAATTTCAACACAACTAGGAGGCTAGGACCAAAAGAGCATACCTTCTGTCTCATTATCTCACAGGTGACATAATACATGGTACCGTGGCTAAGCACAATGTTGCATGGAACGCTGAAAACAAATTTGAGGTCTGGATAGCAAGAATCTAATAGCAGCTTTTGAAGATGATACCATACATAGGAATAGCGGAGGTTCATAAAATCAGAATATTTTGGGCATATCGAGAAATCAATTGTGACCCTCTTAAGAAAAAAAATACTCTAGCTATTTAAATATTTGAAAAAATATAGGGAGGTCTGTAGGTTGCATGTTGACCTTGTTTGTTACTGGCTTCATAAATGCAGCAACAATGCAACAGTAATGCATACATTAACTCAAAGAACCATAAACATAAAAATGCTCCAATCACCAAAAAGAAAAAAAAACATGAAAATGAAAATGACACTTAACACCACATATCAAACACGTTTGACAGTGGTGATAGGATAGCCTTGGACAATGATGATGCAGCCAGCATCACTCCAGTGTGCAGTAAAAAATGTGCTATTCAAAATAATGGCCAAGTGATTACTTCAGCGTTTTTCCAATTTTTGTGCAGAATGTTAACGACCATCAAGAAAACTATAAAGTGCAGTGCAGTGAGATTTAGGTGCAAGATCAATTTATGGAATGAACAATTGGCTAGTTTATGTTAATATTGCAAAGGTTGATAAGTAGTGTTGGAGAGGCAAAGTACCATGTGCTTGGTGTGCTCTGACGAGTGTGATACTGCAGCAGTCTAAGTGGGACAGCTCTTCTTGGCTTTAGTCGCCTTGGGTTTTTGTTGGACAGATCCCACAAGGACGGTCTCACTAAGGACAGCAAGTAATGATGAATTTCAGCTTGGAATGATTTGGGCTTTTTTAAGTCAAAGTTGATTTTGAGGTTGGATGGCTATGAGAATATACATAATGATTTGTGGACATTAGATATGATGTGTTCACACCAATGTCAGTCAAGTTAAGAAGAACTTACCGATTTTTTCTTATTTAAGAACATGCAGGTCCCTAATTTTTAGATCTGAGCATGCCATGTTCACAATTTTATTTCTAAGCAAAATCATTGTTACCAGGTCAATCCACTTGATTTGATTCCCAACGAAATAAAAGGGCTTTTTATTAACTAAATGTCCATACAGTTAATTGGCTTTAGGCCCGATTGTTCCCTTTTTTCCAGCAATTACATGCATGCACAGCTCTCCAACAAAAACACATCCTTGATCATTGGCCTTTTCTTTACAAGATCCGTCCAGATTGTAATTGTGTATAGGAACCATCAAATTTAAGTATTTAACATTTACGTTGTAGGGTTCGCATGGTCACTGTGCAAATTCATGTATTCTGAACACATGCATGGACTAATCGTGTGATGTGAGCTATACATCAATTCACTGGCCCATCACCATCAGTGTGCACACCTGAGCATCTGCTCCTGCTTACAGATTTAAATATTGGTTTTGGGTGCTTATACATCTGAAATTAAGGACTTGAAAGTGCTCAGATGCAAAAAAAATTCAGAAGAACATGTGCTAAAACACAATTTTTTGTTTTGTTACATTACTTGGGGGTGAGTGTGGTCAACAACATAGATAGGAACAAGAACCATAGCACTGTTAAGGTTCATACGTTCAATGATTCCTGTGGGACACTAGGGTAGAAAACAGTGCATGTCAAAGGTGAGATTTCCATATGGCGTGCATGGGAAATATGCATCTTATGGAAAAGTATCATTTGGAGAGAATCCAAGGTTGAGAAGACTGGATGACCTTTAACAGCAGTGTGAGGCTTTCCAATATGGTTAGGAGCCCTAGATGAAGAAAAATTCATGGTTGTGAAAGTTTCTGAACAGAAATTTTCTAAACATTTATACTACTCCAAGTTCAAGGTCAATAGAAGTTAGGGGTTACGGTCTGAGTGAGTCTATGACTACTGACTAGGCACCATCTGACCGAACTGTGGTTGAAATGGTTTAGTGATTTGAGTCCTAGAATTGCAGCATAGTGTAGTAGCTAGCATTTGCAGTTTGGGGCCATCAATCCAATATTCTGATTCAAGATTTGTTTTCTTTGACTTTTCACACTAATAAGTATATTTTACATATGTTGCAGCAGTTACAACTTTTAAGATGTAACGAATATACTTATATTGTACTTAGGTACCAAAAGAGAACATGGCATAAACAGCTTCTCTTTCAAATGTTGAAGACATACAAACTAGTTGAATCCAAGATTTCAGTTAGCTCTTGAAAAATAAAGACAAACATTCATGGGCACACACACAGTAGGTTATAAGTATTTAGATGATACCCAAATTTTCAAACAAAAGATTATGGCATTCTCTTAATTGACCAAATGAAATATTCTCATGGTATTCAGCCCACCACTGGCTGGCTGGCCTGCATGAACACCATACGAAGATGACCAACGGTATGCTGTTCCACTACATCTATGCATTTTGGGGGCAAACTAACCCACTAGTCCACATACATGGAACAGCAGCTTAGCCTCAGGCCTTAGGTCAGTGATAGCTGCCATGGATAATTCGGCAGCTAGGTGGCTGCAAGACCATAAGTACGATTTTTTATAGTTAAAGATGACAGATTGCATAACTAGTAGTCCTTCGAAACTATATTGTGATTTGTACAAATAATTTGATATTGTAGTTTGATTTATTTTACACGTCAATACGTCATACTTTGATGATGTATCCTGCTATGGACCTTTTTCATGTTGTATTGAACAATATATCTGAAACACCCACCTATATAGGAATACTAGGTCCACTAGGTGGATACTTCAAACTAGAATTATTCGATCACATAAATCCTCTCGGACAAAGAGGGCACCTCGAACAATTCATTTTCCACACCCACCCATTTAAATGGAACACATGTATAAAGCACCCAACCCAGAGGCTGTTAGACAAAACCCAAAATTGGCATTTGGAATCGCAAAATACCCGGAAAATGAGCCTGAATCGGAAAGTTACCACGTAATTATACCAAGTATATACCACATCATCCCAACAATTAATCAATTAGTTAGAAGCACGGCATAAAACTGCGGAAGCAAAAGTGAAGGGGAGGCACAGCACAGGAATGGCCTTATTACCATGTGAAGACGGAGGCGGCGGCGGAGAGGAGGGTGGAGAGGGGCCGGCGGCTGCTCGGAAGCGGAACCCGTGGTCCACAAGGGCCAGAGAAAAGGGGGAAGAACCGGCCGGTGGTGAAGGGCGGAGGCAGAGGCGGAGGCGGGAACGAAGGAGGAGGGGCCGGAGGGCGGAGGTGGAGGTGGCGGGCGGTGGGAGAGGAGGGGAGCTCGCCGGCCCCGCCGCCATCGGGTCACTTAGTCTCTAGGAGAGGCGGTGGGCAGTGGGCTGGGGGAAAGGGGACTTTGGGCTAATCTTTATTATTTGCAATCCAACCCCACATGATTTATCCTTTGTTGCCACATCTGACTGCCAGCCCAATAAATTAAAGAAATAACATTATTACCCCTGTCTCGTCTCTACTCTTTCCTCTTTTCCGACAGGGAAGGACAAACAACAATGGCCGGTGTTGGAGAATATCCTCATAGCAAGATATCGAGGTGGCGCGGCAGAGTTGCTTCGACGACACTGTCAACATGAGAAGCGGCAAGGAGCTAGTAGCCGTCGTTGTAAATTAGGAGGCGTTGAATAGGAGGGGATAGTACGGGAGACGTGGAGCCAGTGGCAGCGGCAATGGGGGATAGAGGGCACTGGGTCAGCAAGGTGGTTCGGTTATGGATGGCCAAACGACATGTCCGGCAAGGCTCGGTCCAAGCCTTGTCAGGTTGGCACGGCCTGACGAGCTGTTCTTGTAGTGCCGGGCTAGCCCACCATCTGCGGCTGCGACACAGGCATGGCCCACAACATGGTGACTCGTGCCATGTCAGCTCGAAGGCATGACCAGCCCACTGTTTTGTGTGCTAAAACTTATGAAATAAGCCCATTTAAGTCTCTCGTCCATAGCATAAGTCCAATTTAGGCCAAAAACTATGGAATAATTCTATTTTCTTCTTGTTTTATTTCAGGTATATAGGACTTAGTAGTGACGCATTAGCTTGGATGATGGCCATCGACATGTCATTCCTCCTTGAGTTCCTTCAGACGTTCAGTCACAGCAACAATTGCCACCAAATGATCCTGTCAAGGATGTCGCATTTGGTAACTGATCATCCATCTCGCCGCAGGACGACATTTTCCTCCTCTCACAGGCAATCCATGGTGCTGAACGACATCGTCATGCTTGAGAACCAGATCCCTCTGTTTCTGCTCCTGAAAGCCATGGAAAGCGGAACCCGTCGTACGCAATGACGCATTCTGCGCTGAGCTACATGCTATGTGAATTCTTCCAGAAGATGTCCACGCTCGTGGACACAAGCTCCTCGTGCACCACGGACATGACCCAACACGCCCACCTGCTCGACTTTCTCTACTCCAACATGATGGCACCGTGCTATGCCCAAGACTATGATGGCACAGAAGAACAGGTAAATGTAATCGATGATGAATCACATCAGGGGAAGAGGACGAATCCAATTTCAGTGGTAACAAACATGTTCATCAAGCGTGGCATCAAGTTTCTATCCATTCTGATCGATTTTAGTGTTAGGATTCTACTCAAGCTCGTGTCCACCATCCCGTGCTTGTCACTGATCGGACAACCCATCCAACAACTGAACAATTCAGCAAACACCACAAGAACAACAACAACAACAACCCAAGAGCATGTCATCGTCATCATCACCTCTGCTAGAGGAGATCACGGTGCCATGCGTCACCAAGTTGGCATACTCAGGCGTCAAGTTCACCCCATCGAACGGGGGCGTCTCCTTAATCGAATTATGCCCCAAATCTGCGACCTTGCACCTCCGCGTGATCCGAATCAACCCCAACACCGAAGCCCTGTTGCGAAACATGGTAGCCTACGAGGCATCAATCGTGTGCGGAACAAGATCAGCGCTGGTGCTGGCTCGGTACGTGGAGCTGATGAATGGGATCATCGACACCGACGAGGACGCTCGGTTGCTGAGGGAGTTCGGGGTGATAGTGAACCGGCTCAAGAGTGACGGGGAGGTTGCGGAGGTGATGAGGACATAACTAGCTTAGATATGAGCATGACTACCTTATATATTCATCAACCAAAGGTGTATATGTTCTATGTTAGATTTACTTATTATATATTTGAACAAATATTGCTACACAATAAATTTCGTGTGTTTTCATTTGCAGAGGTACTTGTTTGGGAGAAGAAAAAGAATCCGGGCATGAGGAATGCATGGATGATCAAAGAAGTTGATTGGGGACCAAACAAGACCTTCTCCAAGTCTACTTTTACCTCATCACGTCACATTTGGACCATAGAAGACAAGAGACCAAGTTCTACACGTTTTGGATTCGGATTCGGGCCTCCTGACAGCATCAACTTAAAACGGACATTGCCGTTGATCTAGAAGGGTTCTCGAGGCCCACGAGTACTTGTTGGAAAGCTTATGGAGTCTACTTTCAGATGGTTTTGGTTTCACGTCAAAATTCGTCCTGAGTCATCAGGAATCATCGAAACAAGCCACGTACCTCATCCAGTCCGAGTCAACTTTGGACCTTCGGTCTTGTAATTGTGTCGCGGGCTTAGGCCCATAAGGAGGACGCCCCTCCCTGGTTGTTTTGTAACTCTAGGACATCCCTAACCTATATATATCAGTAGCCGTCGCCTAGGTTAGGGTTGGGTTTTGCTTAGATTATTTCTGTCAAGAACAGTTTCGCCGTTGATCGGTTTGTAAGACCCCAACTCGTGAGCTTAATCATTCATCTGCAATTTTGGTTGCTTTCTATCTCGTTCTTTTTTGTGTTCTTCGATTCGCAAATAGGGATTAGCCTTCTCGGCGAGGCCATCTGTGTTCCGGCACGGGTGGTAACTAGAGGAGACGTGGTGCTGCGATTGCGGGGCTCAAGAAGCCGGATCGACGTGTGTTGCGACTCCGCCCAAATGGTTGGTTATCAGAACCTTTCGGAAGATCGGAAACCCTAGTCTACATCAGGAGGTGTGGAATGGGATGACGAGGTCGGTGAGGCTGACGAGGGTGGCGGGGCTAGAGCGGGTGATCGACGGCCTGAACCGGCATCGCAGTAGGTGTTGGAAGGTGGGGGTTAGAAAGTTGTTGTTTTCCAAGGGCCAGGTTCTCGGTGGGTTGAGGGAGATTGTGGCATGCGTCACATTGGTTTTGCTTGTCCTGTTCCTGAGCATCCAGGCTTTCTGCCTTGCTGCACGAGGCTGTGTATCTTCGTCGTATGGTATGACAAGGAGAAAGGGAGCGGATTGATTGATGATGCTATATATATATATATACTGCCAAAAAAGGAGTACCCCTGAGGATTCGGTGGAGCTGAACGGTCTAACCCACCGTTCCTCTGAATTATTAGTGATGCTGCTCATAATGCATAGTGAAATTAGATGGTAGGGATCTATTTGTCATCGGTTTCTGATAAATAGTCGCCAACCATGATCAGATGGTATATGAGTCTGTAGCACATGTGTGTGAGTCATGTGTTGTGATCATATTGTGTAAATTCCAATATGATCTGTGGGTCAAAAACTTCCAGTGTTGATCCCGTTGACAAACCTTATTGTTCCATCCTGTGTCGTACCCAAGATTAATTACATGTACGTACAAATTCAAATAGAGTATATCTCAATTAATTCATCAGAGCAGTTATTCTCGGCACTTTTAGTATTAATTCAGCATCAATTCCATCAAAATGTAGTACAGATAATTTTTTGTTGGATTTAGACCCTATTTATTTCCACGTTAGATTATTATAATCTAGATTGTTGATTTAAATTACTATAAGTTGAATTGTTATAAGATAAAGGATAATAAGTTGTGAACTGTTTGTTTCATGGATTATTAGAAGAGGGGTGGTATGGTGGGTAATTTTTTATCCAATAATTAAATAAAACACACTTGAAGGAACTTACCAGATTATAGTAATCTGAACTACATATTATAGTAATTTGGACTACAGATTATTCGCAATAATCTATTTGTTTGTTTTAAATTACTCCCAATAATCCAATAATCTTAAACGGAATCAAACAGGGCCTTATTATGACATATGCCATTTAACCCAATTAAATCCTTAATATTTCAAGGTTCAGAATCAAGGCTAGGAGTTACAAAAGCGTGCCATGAGGTGCTGCATGGAGTAGATGGTTTTTGCACCAATCGTGATTAATGTATGGTTCGTCAATGGTTTCTGATATTTGGGATGTTATGGCTGTAATTGCCTAACTGCTAGGGCTATTTTGATGACATCAGTTACATGCAATTGATGGGTTAATGGCCATTGTTTCGCTTGAGAGTGTCCACGTGGATCCCCTCCTCTCCTACCTGAGCACCTATATAACAGAGGCCTCCTAATTTTTTAACACAAAAAGAATAAAACTTCACGTTCCTCTGTTGCTCCATTGCAATAGCTTACACGCACACTATTGGAAGCGCAGATTTTGGGAACCGTTCCCTGTAGCGAGATCCTGCTGGGGGTTTTGGCCGCGCACGTACGAGAGACAGCTCACTGTGATCATCTATGCTACAAAGGCGTGCAACACTCTTTCTCTATACGGCTACGTCCTAGTACTACTTCTAGAAGATTGTTCAAGGGATTGCACCGCGTCAAGTCACCACTACCACAACATTGAACAACTACTTCGATTAGGTCCTATCATGATGTCGATTGATCTGAATAACGACAAATCCGGTGTCTCCGGCGTTAGTGCTACTTCAGGGTACCTCATGAAACTTATCTGATTCTTTATTTTGTTGTTTATATTTACTTGTCAATTAAACATGAACAAATGCACATATTTTGTCACAAGATTCTTGAATAAACTCATCCTAAATAATTTCATGGTGTGCCTAGTTTTGGGAATTATAATATGCCTTATTTTCTCTAATTGTTTAACAATTTTCATATTGAGTTGAACAAAAACCATAATATATAAATGTTGCAAGCCACATAAAAATTCCGACAGTACCTACTAGTGTTTCATTTAACTTTGTTCGTACGCATGATTTACTGGTTGGAATGCAGGTTTTGGCCTCGATGATATAAACATGATATATAGTTGATGTTTTTACGGTCAGTGTACATAGCAGGTTTGACTCCGCATCGACATTTTTTTTTCTGCGAGGTTCCTAAGGCAAGGTACTATGTTTTTTCTAAGATTTTCAAGAATTTTGGGTGTCTCACGGTTAGCTAAGAAATCTTATTTAAGTGGCTCATAATTGTATATTTTTATTTTAACATGAATTTTACAGGACACATTTAAGTTCGCCACTTGAATAAATAAGCACTATCACCCCCTGTTTTTGAGAACAGAAACCACATGTCCACATATCAGTAGTCTAATGGATTTTTTAAGGTACTCCCAAGTGTATTTGGACCATCCGTAAGACATTGATCCAATGGTTGATATTTGTCTCTTACAACTATAAAAGCCTCTAGCGATGGTGGCAACCGCCATCACCACCTACTCCCACTACATTTTTGCCATTTACCCATTTAACTTTGTAATATTAAAATCAGTTAAATCTAGATGAATATCCACATATAAAATCAAATTAAGATGGATATTTCCTAAAAAAAGATGGTTACATATTTTATAAAAAATATTTTTCTATTTATTTTTAAAAAATAATGTAATATGTTTATATCCGTAGCAAAGCATGGACATTCAGCCAATATAATTTAAAAACAATAAAAATGAATAAAGGCATTAACAGTTAAGATATTCTCTGCTATGAACTTTGCAGAAAACATCAAGACAACGTTTGGATAGAACAAACTAGAAAGAGCCTTAGAATGATTATTTTAGTTCCGTCATTGTTAAGTCCGTGCTTGAGCTGCAATATAGAGTTTTGTTACTACTACAAGAACAAGGAAGTGTAACATAAGCTGATCAACAATAATGAATGCTTTAATGTGTTTGTGTGATGTTTACATTAATTTAATACAACTGTAGGAAAACAAATTCAGTAACAACCGACATAAATTTAAGTAACATAAACGTCGTGAGTTGCTGTAAGGTTTGCTTTCTTTGGTGATAAAACTGAAATAATATTTGTAGGCTCATCGTTCGTACTGCACATACATAACACCATTCAAATAATTGATGGGGATTTGTCCAAATCCCCAGTTCGACGAAGCACAATGGATTATTCACATCCGTCGTATTCTCGGTGCTGAGGAGATCGAAGTCCATGACAACCATCCCATCTCAATCTTTGATGTCCCAAAACTCCTATCGTGCACTAAACCTGAAGCTTACACCCCTCAGTTAGTAGCACTTGGCCCTTACCACCATTGTCGTAAAGAACTCCATGAGATGGAGATGTGCAAGCTCTCTTCTGCCAGGAGAGCCCAAAGCCAACTCCTCCTAGGCATGAACTTCCAACATCTCGTGGCCGCCTTCACCACGCTAGAATACCAAATTCGAGCTCAGTATCACAGGTAAAAGAAGGAAAAATTCGACCGACTAGTTTCATATGTTTCATCTGTAATAATAATCTGTTATTAGTTTGTTTTCTTCTTGTTTTATTTCAGGCATATAGGACTAAGTAATGATGCATTAGCATGGATGATGGCCATCGACGTGTCATTCCTCCTTGAGTTCCTTCAGACGTTCAGCAACAACAACAATTGCCAGCAAATGATCCCGTCAAGAACGGCGCATTTGGTAACTGATCATCCATCTCACCGAAGGACGACATCTTCCACCTCCTTTCATAGGCAATCCATGGTGCTGAACGACATTGTCATGCTTGAGAACCAGATCCCTCTGTTTCTGCTCCTGAAAGCCATGGAAATGTGGAACCCGTCACCCGCAACAGCACATGCTGCTCTGAGCTCCATGCTGTGTGAATTCTTCCAGGAGATCTCCACGCTCGTGGACACAAGCTCCCCGTGCACCATGGACATGACCCAACACGCCCACCTGCTCGACTTTCTCTACTCCAACATGATGGCACCGTGCTATGCCCAAGACGATGATGGCACAGAAGAACAGGTAGATGTAATCGATGATGAATCACACCAGGGGAAGAGGAAGAATCTGATTTCAGTGGTAACAGACATGTTCATCAAGCGTGGCATCAAGTTTCTATTCATTTCTATCGATTTTAGTGTCAGGATTCTACTCAAGCTTGTGTCCACCATCCCGTGCCTATCACTGATCGTGCAACCCATCCAACAACTGAACAATTCACAGTCACAGCAAACACCACAAGAACAACAAGAACAACCCAAGAGTATGTCATCGTCATCATCACCTCTGCTAGAGGAGATCGCGGTGCCATGCGTCACCGAGCTGGCATACTCAGGTGTCAAGTTCACCCCATCGAACGGGGGCATCTCGTCAATCAAATTCTGCCCCAAATCTGCGACTCTCCACCTCCCCGTGATCCGAATCAACCCCAACACTGAAGCCCTGGTGCGAAACATGGTAGCTTACGAGGCATCAATCGTGTGCGTAACAAGATCAGCATTGGTGCTGGCTCGGTACGTGGAGCTGATGAACGGGATCATCGACACCGACGAGGATGCTCGGTTGCTGAGGGAGTCTGGGGTGATAGTGAACCGGCTCAAGAGCGACGGGGAGGTCGCGGAGTTGTGGAACGGGATGACGAGGTCGGTGAGGCTGACGAGGGTGGCGGGCCTGGACCGGGTGATCGATGGCCTGAACCGGCATCACAGTAGGTGTTGGAAGGTGAGGGTTAGAAAGTTGTTGTTTTCCAATGGCCAGGTTCTTGGTTGGTCAAGGGAGATTGTGGCGTGCGTCACTTTGGTTTTGCTCGTCCTGTTCGTGAGCATCCAGGCTTTCTGCTTTGCTGCACGGGGCTATGTATCTTCGTCGTATGGTATGACAAGGAGAAAGGGAGCTGCTTGATTGATGATGCCTATATATCCTGGCAAAAAAAAGAGTACCCATGAGGATTTAGTGGAGCTGAACGGTCTGCCCTCCGTTCCTCGTGTTATCCGGAATGCCGCTCGCAATGCATACTAAGACTAGATGGTAGGAACCTTTTTGTAGACTCCCTTTCTAGATATTTGTCATATGTTTCTAATATACCTATTAGACTTTTGAGATTGTGATTAACCACCATCAGAAAGTTCATTTATATGAGTCTACCCCTAACCAGGGCTGGACCTGAGATTTTGGGGCCCTCAATATAAACATCTAAATAATGCATTTTTTTAATTCTAATAACTTCAACTAGCATTTTTTCCGTACCGATTTCATTCTTTCTCAACGAGATGATATCAATTATATACTAAAAATAAAAAAAATACATTATTGGTCGAATTCATAAACTGTAAAACTCTACAAGAGTATCAAATTAATTTAAATAAATCTTACCGATTATAATATGATATAAGAAAATCCAAACAATCTAAACTAGTTAGTTCCATGATTGCATCATAAAAAATTATTAA
The DNA here is from genome assembly GCA_000325765.3 of Leersia perrieri. NCBI lineage: Eukaryota > Viridiplantae > Streptophyta > Magnoliopsida > Poales > Poaceae > Leersia > Leersia perrieri. The sequence continues at coordinate 13,936,754 of CM002476.1, read as the reverse complement.
TGGCTTCCTTCAAACAAATCTAGGGCTCTCAGATTTTGGCAATGCAAGCTAAGCAATTAGAGGATAAATCGGAGGCATGGAAAAGTTGACGAGTCGAATGCATATATGAACCAACAGGGGATCACCTGAGACCTGCTGCTGGCCAGATGCGTTGCCGATCGTCGGTGTGCCGTGTGCGCGTCCGCATCGATGTGGCATCCCCTGTGACGTGCCGCCGTGCTGGATGCGGTTGCGGCTCTGCCTGTCAGCCGGTGTGGACTCGCGGCGATCGCTAGTTCGCCATTCTTCCGGCGCCGGTGACGCATCGCTAATCGCGTACACTACTCGTCCAGTGCAGTAGCGTGGCTAATGTTCGCTATTCACGCCGAGGTGGCTTAATGAGATCGGAAGCACCACGCCACAGTGCCACACCACAGCAGCAGGCCTACGCTCAGCCAGATGCTCCTAAGTAATCAGGGACCAGTGTGGCCACCCCACTGCCCCCCTCCCGGGCCGGCTCTGCCTGTAGCATACATGTGTGAGTCATGTATCATGATCAAATTATATATGAGATAAATTCCAATATAATCATTTGATCAACATTCTGATCCTATAAACAAACCTAGTTGTCCATCCTATATCGTGCTATGGATTATATACATATAATGCGTTTATACTGTGTTTATTAAAATAAACTCTGACAGTATATCTCAATTAATTCATCAAAACTGTTGATCTCGCCACCTCAAGTATTAATTCCGCATCAATTCCGTTACATGCAGACAAATATTTTTTTACATTGAGTTGAATAAAAACCATAATGTATAAATGTTGCACGCCACACAAAAATTCCAACAGTACCTACCAGTGCTCCATTAATTTAACTTTGTCCGTGTGTTGGAATGCAGGTTTTGGCCTCGATGATATAAACATGATATATAGTCGATGTGTTTCATTTTTACGGTCAGTGTACTGTACATAGCAGGTTAATTTGATTATGCATCGACAAATTTTTTTGTGGGAAGCACCTAAGGCAACGTGGAATTTTTTCTAAGATTTTCCAGAATTTTTGGTGTCTCACGTTTAGCTAAGAAATCTGATTTAAGTGGCTCATGATTATATATCTTTATTTTAACATGAATTTTATAGGACACATTTTAAGTTTGCCACATAAATAAATAAGCATTATCGGCCTCCCTTTTTTGAAACAGAAAACCACATGTGTATACACGATAGTCTGTTACACACATTCATCATTCTACGTAACTCTTATAATACATTAATATTATAAGGTTGTCGAGTGGGCCTAAATAGACCCAGTTCAGTCGATTACATTTCATTAAATCCAAAAGACCAAAGGTACGATAGCAAAAGCGACGCAGGGACAATATATCTCCTCCCCACAAGCAATGACGGGAGATCTAGCCTATGGCGCCTCAGCAGGCTTAGTAGCCACGAACTTGTGACACTCGTACGCATTATCTGCCTCCTCTAGCACTAAAAATATTAATAAGCAACTGTGGGTACAAAAGTAATTGCAAGCCACCACAATAGAATGTGATGAATGTTCACCAGCTTTAAAGATGGCTGGGTTCATTTGTATAAAGCAGATTTTAGCAAACTGTTTAATTTGAGAACCCGCGCGTGTTCGTCGCTAGCGGCGCGAGCGCTCACTACGCCAGATTAGCTCGTTCCAGGCGGTGGAACGGGGTCATCGCGCGGCGGGCCGCCGCCAGCGGATGCGGCCTCCCCGGGCACGTCGTCGCGCGCGCCTCATTGCCGCCTGCCTAGGGCCACTCACAACCGTGCTATTGCAGGCTGCCGCCACGAGTCGCCTGGGGGCCGCCGTCGGTGGATTTGGCTGCCCCGGGTCCAGATCCGCTGCTCCAGTGCCCTGGGCCCACCGCCGCTCACATCCACGTCCCCGTCGCCTGCTGCTCCGCTGTCCGGCTGCCGCCACTCGCTCCAAGGCTTAAGTTTGTAGGAGGGACTGAGAGGGAAGGGGGAGGGAGAGCTGGAGAGGTGGGGAGGGAGGGGGGAGGGGGAGAGGGGGAGATGCGGTGGCCGGACTCCCTCCTGCAAATATAGTCCACAAATATGTTGTATTGATGCCCGAAAAAATTCTTTTTGTCCTAGTGACGGGCAAGCAAGGCTAGGGTTAAGGATTGCGCGTGCAAACGATTTCGTGTTGGCTAGTGCAAGGTGGATACGGCTTGGGGCTGCTTCTGTTCACCGGCAGCAAGCAGGTGGTGCCTGCGGTGGGTCGAACTTAGGCTTGGCAATGGGGCGGGGCAGGGCCGGGTTGNNNGACGGGCAAGCAAGGCTAGGGTTAAGGATTGCGCGTGCAAACGATTTCGTGTTGGCTAGTGCAAGGTGGATACGGCTTGGGGCTGCTTCTGTCTCTCGGCAGTGTTGCCCTGGTGCCTGCGGCGACCTGACCCTAGGCTTGGCAATGGGGCAGGACAGGGCCGGGTTGGGCAGGAACGCCCCCGACCCCGGCCCAGCACTGAGAAACAGGGTGAAATCTTCCCCCATCCCCGCACCCGAGGGCCCCCGAGCCCCAACCGGGGCCCCGTAGGGAGTCCGATCTGGAGCGCCCCTTCACCAGTCACCACCGTGACGAAGACGGTGAGGGCGCCGACGACGAGGATGGAGGGCGCCGCGACGAGGTTGTGACGGCGCCGACGACTACAGGGGTGAGGACACCTACCACAACGGCTGTGAAGAGGGAGGGTGCCGCGACGATGGTGGTGAGGATGCCCTCGACGATGTCCCTCCAGCGCAATGACGTCCCGACGACGGCCCTCCGGTGTGACGACGAGGGACGCAGGCGACAACGGCTCTCCAGCGCGGCTACGAGGAAGATGCTGGGAGGAGAGAAGACGCCGGCGCGGCTACAAAGATGGCCTTCTGGCCCGGCGACGAAGGCGTCGGCGAGCTCGTTGCCGGCAAGCTGCAACCCTCCGACGCTGAGGAGGAAAGGCGGGTGCTGGAGGTGAGACCATGAGAAGCGAGAAGCGAGAGAGCGAGAGCAATATGCGACAGCGGCCGGGGGAAATGGGGAATGTTTCTGATTCTAGAGTTTGCATTGTACAACTCGTGGGCTTGGTGGCCTTTTTTTTGATAATGGGCTGCCTTTTATACGCGATGGGCTATTGGTAGTATATGTGTTATGGCCATATTTACATTTTCGGGGCCCGCGGATCCCCCACGGGTGGAACTTCACCCCCGACCCCGACCCCAAACCCCCGCGGGTTGAATTTTGGCCCCGACCCTGGCCCCGTAGGGGCTTCCCGCCCCACAGGGAAAATTGCCGTGCCTAGTCGAACTGAGCCATGCGTGACAAGCTGGCTGCTCGGTGGCTAGGTCGTGCCGCGGGGAGTGGGCCAGGTGGCTAGGCCCATACAATTTTAGTTGATGGCATTGGCAAAGAAGCTAAATAAAATCAGAAAAGACCCAACATGATGCAACTTTGCATAAGTTTGTGACTGGTGTCATTTTTAGGATATGAATTTTATTTAATCATTTTTTTGAGACATTATTTAATCAAATTTTGAGGATGTTAGAAGCACACTGTAAGACAACTATATAAAGAGAAAACACAATAATTTCCCTTAAACTTGTAGATAGTAGTAGATGTTACCTGGCATCATCTGCCTTCAATTGTGACAAGAAGCATACAAAGCCCCTGTGACTGTGAACATCTAAAACAGGATGGGGAACCCTCGTCTACCTGTGACACCCAACCTTTGTTGGATCGCACACCAATTCAAACCTTCAAGTACCCTCAGCTTTATCTTTTAAATATGTACCGCTCGACTCGTTTACCAGTTACCACTCGTGTGCATCTTTTAAAACAGTTCACTTGACCTTGTTGAAGCCAGAATAGTTTCCACTTTTTTGTCAATCATGTGATAGTCCAACAAATGAAACAAGATCCATAATCCATAAGGACACCCTGCATGTATTCCTCCTTTTCCACATATTTAACCCACAAAGAAACTAGTGAAAATAAAATATTCAAATTTTATTTTGTTTTAGAGATCTCTATTATTCCTCAGGAATTCCCACATTCAGTCCACAGAAAAACCACATAAGTTACATTGTGGCATGAGACATATGACTAATATATCTCAGCACTTCTCCTATCACCTAGTAAACTACCATGCACCGTCGACTTCTTATTGCCCCAGAGGAGGAACGGTGTAACCTGCAAGAAAATCATCAAAAAATCATTCATGCATAATTCAGATGTCACAGATTATGTTTTGCAGCTATTACGGCATATATATGACTTACTTCCGCACTGGTAGCCAGGCTGGAAAGGCTTATTGCAGGCCTTGGCGACATATAGGACCTTCTCCATGCACCACACCTTCTCTTTCTCCTTGGTGACCCCAGCACACAAGCAAGGGATGTTCGCCCTCTGCCACACGGCGCAGCACGCGTCTGACGGTTTAATCTTTGGCTCCGCCGGCCATTGCTCATACTTTTTGCACTCCTGAATCATGTCCTTCCGGTCTTGGTCGCAGCCACCGCCGGGGTCAGCCCACACAGCCACCACGACTATGGCGAGGACCAAAAACATACCCAAGAGTCGTTTGGCCATGGCCACTACTTTGTGTCTCTCCTTTCTCGGATATGATGGAAGAGGGCCAGAAGGGTGTTGCTGTTGGTACTGAGTGTTTCATTAGGATGCTTGGCTTTATATAGGTGAGGTTGGCAGTGGACATTAAATGTTGTTTCTTTAAGTCATTAATTGATACATATCTATTGTATATCTCTGAGATATACCATTACTAATCAATACACCAGATATACATTGATTGGTTGCATATCTATGAGATACAGCACTACAAGAAACATTCAATGCGAATAAAAGTTGTACATTTGTGATATACCACTACTTTATACAAGGGTTCTCTTACAATACCAGTATATGGATAAAGTATATCCATTAATTTATACAAGGGTTCTCTAACGATACCAGTATATGGTTATTATAGTAATTGATCTATTAACTTAAGAAATTATCCACACACCATCGACTTTAAATTTTAAATTCACGATATTTAACTTCTTAAACAAGTTTAATGAGGTCACACAGTTAGGATTAGACTTTCTATACAAATGTTCTATGTTAACGAGCATGCTCTACCTTCAATTTTGACAAGAAGCATACACTACCAATATCAGCAATCTACAACGTGAGGGGACACCCAACCTCTGTTAGGACCCCTTTGATTCAAAGGATTTATGAAGGAATTTTGTAGGATTTAAATCCTATTAGAAAATTTCCTAAGTAGCCTTTTGATATATATAGGATTGGAGATTCCTATATCCTACGAAATTCCTATGGAACAGAGGAATGAATGCATATATTGGAGGAAATTTGGCAAGAGGTCCAACCTCTTAAAATTTTTTCCATTGAGTCTATCGCTCTCCTCTAATTCCTGTGTTTTCCATGTGCTCCAGTCAAACAATTATTTTTGTATTTTTTTAATGTTTTACAGTTATCTGTTTTGCACGTGCATTCCCTATAGAAATCTTACGTTTTTCATGTGTTTTACCATTAGTGCTATTCAAAGGAGCCCTTAAACTAGATGAAACCCCATGGGTTACACAAGGATATTTGGTTAGGAATGGAGGTTGAACATAAAAATATGCCACACTAAAAATAATTTCAAGTTATCAAATTTCAATGAATTTGATTATTATTTGACAAATCACCGGAAAGAACATGTTTCAAAACTACTATGGCAGGCAGTACCACTAGTGTGTTTCTAGAAACAAAACCCATGGCAAATAACAGAAGACCGAAGGTAGCGCGATTCCTCTCGTCTCGCCGCCGCCAGAGCTGTGAGCCGGAAAGGCGGTAACGGGTCAGCGGCGAGCGGCATGGTGATCTCAGCAACGACCCGGCATGGCCACTGCAACGGTCGCTGACGGCGCAGTGACGACCTGGCGTAGCCATCTGATGGAGTGCTAACGGCGAAGCGACGACCCTATGCGGATGAGGCGACGGTGTAAGGATGCAGCAGTGATGACCTGGCTGCGGGGGGCATGACTCGTGGTTGCATCTGGCGGATTCGGCTCCTGAGGTATAATCCAGCCAGATCTTCACGGCGTGTGCGGCAACACTATGTTGGCTTTTGCCGGCCTGCCTTTGGTATGGTACCCCGCAGTGGCGTTCCGCCTACAAGGCACGGTGCAACCAATTGGCGTGCGTGTTATTTAAAAAATAATTGCCTCATAAACAAACTATCATAAGTTGCTAAGTTTGTCAGTGAGGGTTCAAACTAATTACTCTAAACAAAGTTTTGCAAACCTAGGGTGATAAGGGTTCAAGTCATCACTAAAATGTAAATTACAATAAGTAAAGAGAGCAAGAGAGACAACCGATTTTTTTGTTCTACCAATGTTGGGAAGCTTGCCAGCTTCTTAATCACCGATGAGGCAAGCCCAACTTCACTGCTCTACTAGTGATAGCTCTTCCTCTACTCTAAAGATGGTGACCTCCAAACCACTCACAATCAACTCTGGGCCTCCTCTACAAAATTTTTCGAAGAAGTCACCGGGTGTTCTCCAAACTGTCTAGAAGACAACAACCTCCAAAAGTAACATGTAGAAATCCTAGCTCAGAGATGATCAAGTGCCATACTAGCAAGAACATTGATGCAATACACTTGTCTTGGCTTAATCTACCCTCAAATCACCCCCAAATGGAGAATGCAAGCTCTAAGAATGAGAGGGAGTATGTAAGGGCTCAAACCAAATGTAAATGTTGCCAAGAAAAGTCACTTTCTGCTGGTGGAGGAGTATTTATAGTCCCCACACCAAAAACTAGCAGTTGGAGGCGAAATCTCCCAATTTAGCCCACTGCCGGTCTGACCGGCCCATTCAAACTCAGGGCCAAATTCTAGCAATTCCCGCACATTTAATGCGTCGGCTGGTCGGACTAGCTTGTTGGGCCTAGACAAACCGGCCGAACATAGAGAGTAATAATGTTCTCTGGATCAGGCCGATCTGACAGGCTACACGACCCGGTCTAACCGGCCAAAACTGGGCAAATCAAAAACTTCTATGTATCGTGACGGTCTGACCGGCCCATGGGCCTACTTAGATTGGCCTGTCTGCACGAACAACAAGTGCTCTCTGGATGCATGCGGTTAGACCGGCATGTGATGAGGACATCAATACTTTGGATGTAGCCACGCTGCCATAAGATCCAATTCAAGGTCCTATTACCCGTGCCTGTGCACGCCAACTTAAGTGCCAGGTGAGTTCCTTTTTGAGTTTATATTTATCTTATGATTATCCTGGGGATGCATGCACTCCTATTTTAATTAGGAATAATGGAGAGGACATGAAGGGGAGGGGATTCGCGCGGGCTAGATTCGGACAGTAGGACACTACCAACTTGTAACCACTGCCACAACTTCGTGCGGAGTCCGATTCGGGCATGCGAAAGCACATGAAGTCTACTTTCAAATGGATCCGGTATCATGGTCATATCTTCTCTGAAATGGCCGCAATCATTGTTTTAGTGATGACACCTTTTTGTGATTTGGTGCTACGTCACCTTATTTGGGCCCAATGGGCTGTGTATCAAGTTGGGTCCAATAGGGATGCGTCACACGTCTTATGGTTGGAGAATGACCTCTTTATCATGAGGTCGTCCTCTACCTCTATATATACTCTTCAGGCGCCGTCAAGAACAGTTAGGCTTTTTTTTGTAAGTTTAGCTTTAGCTACTTCTTCGTAGGTGTGCGTGTTGGCTAAACTGCATGTCTAATTTTTTGGGAACCCCACTTTAATTGAGATTCATCTTTTGTTCTTCATTTATATCTCGCAAATCAGTGCTTGTTTTACTTGTTCTTGCTAGTTCTTTGATTGTTTGCAGGATCGAGTGCCCTAGTGGCCGGCATCGCGGACCACAAGTTCGCGGCGACCATTGGAGGTGGCGTATTGATTGCTAAGGCATAGCATCCTTGGATAGCTGTAGTTGACCCATGAACGCCATCTCCACTTCCATCGAGTTATCCCACTCATCGAAAGATCGGGCACCAAAAACCCTTGTGGGTTCTTATCAGCCAGGGCAGCTGAGGAATAATTGCTCTCTGTATCCACCTAGTCTGACCAACCGCTGGATTCGGTCAGACCAGCCCAGCTGCGCCCAGGCACTTCTTCTATGGATAGGTGCGGTCTAACCGGCCTCAAGCAAAATGCACAGAGAACAAATAGATCAAAGCCAAACTAGATGTACACCCTCGTATAAATGCAAATATGGCCTATTGATCATCTCTTTTACCAAGACTACCATCCCTCTTGATCAGGGTTCTCTAGATGGTGGACATTTCTGGACAAATGACTGGTGTTTACAACTTAATCCCTATTATCTCTTTGCTAAGACTACCAACCCTCTTGATCAGGGTTCTCTAGATGGTGGAAATTTCTAGACTAATGACTGGTGTTTACAACTTAATCTCTGACATTTACTTTGCTTTTATTGTCGTTGTTCATTGATAGTGATGAAAGCAGGACTCAATTCACAAAGGATCGACCGTAGGTTTTAGAGATTCTAGTTTTTCGGTTTGTGGAAGATAAGGACTATGTTTACACTGTTGGATCGAATAATGGATATGCGTTCGAGCTAACCTTCAATGATGATATCTATCTTAGGGTGGTCTTTTTATTTGTCTTCTTTTTTTAATCAAGCTGCCCTTTATTGTAATTCACAGTTCTTAGCTCTGCAAACCCAGTAATATTTGGATCACTACCACAGAAAACGGTATTAGTGCCGGTTGGTAACCGGCATTTGTGCCGGTTATCCAACCGGCACTAGGAAGGGGGAACAAAAGAGGGGGTAGCACCAGTGCCGGTTATAGATACCGGGCACAAAAGAGAGGTTCATGATCCAAAAAAAAACATGGACCTACTTAAGGAATCGGGTCCGAGCCGATTGCTCGAGCCGGTCCCAATATCCATATTGACATAAATTAATCCCCAATCAAGAACATCAACAACGTCATCTTCTACAGAAGAGAAGAATATCAAGATTAAAGAATCTACCACGTCCGCGGGGGTAGACCACCGACGCCGGTCGCCGACCATCGACGTTGGACGCCACCATCACCATTCGTGTCGTCGTCATTCACCTCGTTGGCGGACATTGCTGCTCCCGTGCCAACGCCGGACCCGTCAATGCACAGGACACAACCCCGCCTAGCTCCCGACCGCCGGATGCCACCGCCGCACTCCCGAATGGCGGATGCTACTGTGGTGGCGGATCTGCCATCCCCAACGTCGCCGCTGCAGATCCACCACCCCCGAGGTTGCCGGCGGTGGATCCGCCTGCCCTGAGGTCGCTGGTGACGGATCCACCACACTCGAGCTCATCGGCGGATCCGCCTGCCTTGAGCTCCTTCGTGGCTTGTGCTGGTCGCCAGCTGCCGCCGACGCTGCCTTGCTGGAGAGAGAGAGAGTTGCGAGAAAGAGGAGTTGCAAGAGAGAGAGACTTGCAAGAGAGTTTGAGAGAGAGAGAGTTGCGACAACTTGCGAGAGAGAGAGAGTTGCCAGAGTTTGATCTTATCCTCTCGCGCATCGTCGGCTCCCATCCCGATCGGCTCGGTGCCCCACGGATTAGTACCGGTTTTTGGTAAAACCGGTACAAATGTGTATAATCGTATGTACCGGTTATTTATATTAACCGGTACAGATACTATGAGTACTGGTTTTTTTAATAAAACCGACACAAATATGTTCGTGCCGGTTATTTTTATTAATCGGTACATATAATATTAGTACCGATTTTTTAATAATATCAACATAAATGTGTATAATAATTTGTGCCGGTTATTTATATTAACCGGTACAGATATTATTAGTGCTGGTTTTTTATGGTACCGCTGAAGTTTTTTTTGCGGATCTCCATCATCAGTGCCGGTTTTTTACCGGCACTAATATAGGGGCACTAATGTATGTTTCTGTGGTAGTGGATGTATCTTCTTTGAAGTAAAGGCCGGAATCAATTCCATTAGGGAAACAAAACCAGACCATCAATCTATCAGCAGTAAAAAGAAAAGCAAACATCTAGGCATAGGAGCAATAGAGCACACCTGATTAAGCGGGGAAGTTGCATTGACATAAAAGTTGAAGAGAATAAGTGTAAAGATATAAGCTGAAATCAGATCAACCATCCCAAGAAGAAGTAGGCATTGATCTTAGCAAAGTCAAGTCCAGCAACACCAAAACAAAAATCTGCAATCATGGCACATGGAGCAAATCACAGTCGTAAGTTATATATGTTGGGATATCTCTCGGCATGCAGACTGGGAGAATATCTCTCGGTATGGAAACCGAGAGAAAATCTCGCCATCTGTTTTCACCCGTTGATGCGAGATTAAAGCGATGAAATTCGCTATTACTTCCTATAATGATTACGCGCAATGATCAAAAGCGCCCATTTATTTCCTTTTATTTGGATTGCCCCCGATTCCCTCAGCGCAAGAATAAAAAGGGAAGCCCGGATTGGATCGATGATCTCTCCCGTGCTCTTCCCCAAATTCTCAAAACCCTAACCGATCAACTCTAGCGCTGGAAGGGAAACGTACGGCAATCTTTCCCGTCGCCAGTCAGTGCAGGTGGCGACCTGAAGGGCAACGTCACCCGCACGGTGAACCACTACTTCGACTCCAGCGTACTACTCCTATGACTACTTCCCCTACACCGACGATCGACGGAGTGGATCGAGGCGCTGCAACCTCTACTTCCTCTCCGATTCAAGCAAAAACCACAACGGCAATGGCTTCGAACAATGGTCAGTAACCTATTCCGCATTAGGGTGACCATGTTAGGCTAAACTAATTATGATTTAGTAGATTAGATAATCTACATTGTGGTATCAGAGCCATAGTTTAGCCTTATGATCCCATCATTCCACTGATTGAAGCCAAATTATGCCATGTTTTGCTTGTCGGATTGTTGTGGAATTAGACTCATGTTCAAGTTTATGATCGGTTTATGTCCTGTTAATGAAAGTTAAAGGTATTAGGGTTTATGTTCATACACTGCTCATGGCTAAAATTGATTCAAGTTTACATTTAATTTTGATTTTGGCCTGGGTAGCAATTAGAAGGAGGTGAATTGGGCGAATCAAGTCAAATCCCCATTTTTTTTCCCAAAATTTGATGAACCCTAATTTCAGAAAATCCAAATCAGAGGCGAAAAAACCCAAATTTCTCAAAAATTCCAGCTGTAGAAGTCCAAAATTTGATGCAAAACTTGATTTAAATTTACTAATTTGGGTCGTTTGTCCTTAAGACTCGCCAGCGAGAATCAGCTCCACCGCCATCCTAGACGGGCCCTATGCCTGCCCTCGTGCCGCTGTTGACGGCTGTTAAAGCATTATTTTATGCCGTCAACACCTACAAAATATATATAAAAGGGATCATCCAACCTAGTGGTAGGAGTTATTACTAATGATTTCCACGAGTGTTGGTGAATATTTGTATGCAGGTGAAAATATACCAAAAGAGGGAGTAAATATGCTAGGAATACTCCGTAGGGGAAGTGCTACAGCGGTAATTCCGTTCGCTTGCGGATTTATATCTGTGATGATAAGAAATACCAATAAGCATTTCTGGCGCCGTTGCCAGGGAATGGTTGTTGATTCTATCCGAACCTTGTTCATCCTCATATCCTTCTTTTCTTTTTCTTTACTTCTTCCACCTCATACCCGGAGAAGTTTCTATCATACTTTTTTCGATTCTATGGAGCAACCTCTCTTTGAGATATCTGCCCCTCGAGGTGAATTTTGTGAGCCACCTCCTTGATCGGAGCAAATATTTACAACTGGCTATGAAATTCGTCCCGAGCTCATCAATATGGTCAGGGAGAAACATTTTCTCAGTTCTGACCAGTAAAATCCCTACCATCACCTACGTGAATTTGAGCAGATTTGCTCGTGCCTTAAGATTCGGGGCATGAAGCAAGTAACCACTCGGTGGAAATTGTTTCCGTTTTCCCTTCAAGGGAGAGCAAAGCAATGGTACACGTTTACTGTCGGATGCGTAAACGGTGATTGGGAGAAATTGCGGGATAGATTTTGTCTAGCATTCTTTCCGGTAACCCAAATTATTGCACTCCGTGTAGAAATTCTCAGTTTCCAACAGAGAAGTCTAGAATCAATCGGTGCAGCCTAGTCCAGATTTACTAATTTAGTGCAATCAGGACCAACCTTGTCTCTTCCCGAGTATGTTCTCTTGCAACATTTCCATACGGGGTTAGACAAGGAGTCTGTATTCCATCTAGACATAACAGCAGGAGGGTCTTTCATGCACAAAACTCCATTCGAAGGAAAGGTTATTCTAGATCGCATTCTAGAAAATACCTCCTTCATGGAGAAATGTGAAGAACTCCCTCCACAAGCTTCTGTGTCTACGATAGAGGAGCCTTCCACTGCCAAAGTAGATCACAAGCCATCCACTTCCACCAGTTCAGTAGAAGAACAAGCTCCTAAGCCATCGTCTGAGTGTGAAAAAATTTGCACCCAGGATGTGCTCCCAGGTTTAGGGTTGACCATGATGAAGATTATGGAAACACCCTGAACTATTTTGCTCGGGGGAAACCACCTGTTCCCTTAGCACCCTTTGATCCTTTAGAACTCCAATATCTACAAGAAATGGTCCAGGAGCTAACAGCCATCATGAGTGATGAATGGCTTCGAGAGGGAGAATCATCGTCTGAAATCTTTCGGATAAGAGGATCCCCTTAAGTTATTCATTGCTCTTTAGAGGAGAATTAGGTGAATGTTCTCGACAACACAACTGTAGGTGCAAACATCGTCTCAGAGTCCTTTGCCATCGCATACCTATGCGACAAAGTGTTTGCACCAACAGACAAGTTCTTCAAACACCCGATGGGAATATGCTTGAAGGAGTTGGGGTTGTCCAAAATGTGCCTGTCATTCATGACGGCAAGGAGGCAATCTTAGATCGTCTACGGCGTACAAGATGCCCATCAGGATGTCACCATATCAAATCGTCTATGGGAAACCATGCCGACTTCCAGTAGAATTTGAGCATCGAGCCTTTTGGGCCATCAAGAACTGGAACATGGATTTTGAGGGGGCCGGAGAATGGAGGAAAATGCAGCTGTGCGAGCTGGAGGAGTGGAGAGACAAGGCGTATCACAACACCAAGCTCTACAAGGAAAGAACCAAAAGATGGCATGACAAGAGGATAAAGGTGAAAACCTTTCGACCAGGAGACAACTCCAGGGTGAAGCTATTCGGCCATGGGAAGCTACGGAGCAAATGGGAAGGACCATTCGACGTCATCGACACCTCATCACACGGAGTAATCACACTCCGTGACGACTCAGTTACGATGTTCAAGGTAAATGGTCAACGTCTTAAGCTGTTCCTTGAGCCAGATAAATTATTAGATGAAGAATTAGATGTGGTAGAGTTAATTAACTTTACTCCCTAGCTCTTTACCTAAAAATTGCTCAACCCTGCGTGTAGCATAGCTCTCTGTGTGTCTCTGGTTCCTCTCTGTCAGCGATTCAAAATTGGGACCCGTTGGTGCCAGGTTGGGTTGGGCCGAACCACCCTGGTTCGGCCGAACCAGCCCGAGCTCCAACGAGCCCTGTTTTCAAATCTCAACCTCTTTTTCGCTTCTTTTCCCCGTTCCTCAAGTGCGTCGGCGATTCTCTGATCCAGATCCAGAGAACCTTGCACACCCTTCTTCTTCCTCCACCTCTCCTCCTCTCCTCTCCACTTTCCACCACATCAACCTTTGCCAAACACTCTTTTCAATCCATTCCATGGCTGGCATAGGCAAGGCTTTGATGTTGCATGGTGCACCCTCCTCCAACACCTATGATTTGGAGGGTGAACCAACTCCGGCAAACCAATTGGTTTGCTCGGAAGGGCTGCAGCTAGAGCAGGTGAACGCACTGTGGGTGGATCCCATTGCGACATCACCACCATCACCTGTGAGGACGGGAGCTAAGGGCGCCGCCCCTGGTTCGGCCGAACCCTGGCCGGCTCCTCTCGGCTCGCCGTTCTGCTGCGAGACCACTCTCGCCACGCCGCACTCCCACCAAGGTGCGGGGTGACTCTCGAGCACGCCGACCGACGACCGCCGGGATGAAACCCCGGCTCGCACGCAAGTTGGACTTGGATAGTCCGATTAGCGAGAAGTTCGTCGGAACCCTGCGTACCGGCACAGGAGATCTGGTGTTTCACAAGTATGAAAACCATCCACCACTCCATCCACTCCCCACGGAGACCGCTTCGTGGTGAAGGGAGTTCGTACTCCGAATGGCCAATACGGGAATGGGCTTTATCGCTCGGCTTTGCCAGCAGTCAAGCTAGAGGAGTCCATGAGCTCCTCCCCTGATCGGATTCGGCGATTTACCTCGCCTCCTCCGATTCGTGCTGCACCTGGTAAATACCAGGAGGCACGAGACCCGATGCCGTTCGTCGGAGAGCTCGCCAAGCAAATAAAGAAGCTTAGGCTTAAGAACATCGAGCTCTCCGATACGATTATGGAGATGAGGGTTGAGATCGCTGAGCTCAGGGAAGAGCTTAGGGTTCTCAGCCGCGGGATGTGTGCCAAGGTGAAGCGCGCATTCCGTGAGATGGGGAAAGAGGAGAAGTACTTCATCGAGTAGTTTTCTCCCCATCTAGTATCTTAGATTAGGATTGGCGCTTAGTTTAGTTTTAATTCATTCCATTTTCCCTTTCAATAAAGATTGTAAGCGCCCCATAATTTGAATTCAATAAAAAGTTGGCACATTGGTATTGTTTACCCCAATGTTGCATTTTATTTTATTATGTTGAATAAAGTTAGGCTTGTAAACAAGTGTGGGGGAGAAATCCTTTAGAAATGCAGATATTGCACGTACCACCTGGCCACCAGGAGCTTCTGCAGAAAATTGCAGAGTGAGGGTGGTTCGGCCGAACCCTCTCTGTCCCCACTCACTCCAAGTTTTCACAGGTAAGTACATCTCATTTTTTCAGTTTTCCCCTTGATTGCAATCCTGTACTACGGAGCATAAAAATAAAACAAAAACAAGACTCAAGCATGATAAAAATGTTCAAATAATGGAATTTTCCATGATTAATCTTGTGCATATTTTATTTTGAGCTATACTTGTACCCTGTGAAAACCATTATCATGATTAGGGAACCTTGCTTATCTAAGTAGTTGATAGATGAGATATGATTAAGATGAAGGGAATCCTTGTAACCTTTGTCATGACTCTTGGGATTTAATTTTAAAAAACATGAAAATATTTTGAAAAGCTTACTCCTCATTTTGACCATATCCTCACCTACCAAAGCCATATGCCATGATATTTATGATTATAACCTTAGGCATAGGTTTGACTGCTTGCAAAGTATTGAACTTTATCAAATTATTGGACTCGTGTTAGATTCTTTTCATATCCATAAGGTCAAGGATACATCCACCAAAATAAAGCTGACTTCTATTTTGGAAGTAAAACATCCATTCCATTTGCCATCATTTTCCATCCAAACAAAGCTCCACAAAAATATCCATTTCCTATGTTTTCCTCTTCAAGGTCAAAACAAAGGAGAGTGTGGCAATTGAAAAAAAAAGAGAGAGGAGAAAAAGAAAGAAAAGAAAGAGGGGACAAAAACTCTCTCCATGGTACCTCTCCAAAATAAAATTCTTGGCCAAAAATAACTCTCTCTAAAGAAAGACTTTGAAGGTAAGGAATGCATTGGTTCAAAATGGAGCAAAAATAAATACAGTTATATTTTCCATCCACCAGAATCCTTGACCTAGGATATGATGAGTTATCTTCTTGAGTCCATGTATTTGGTTTGGCAATATATACAATGCAGGTATGTTTCGCTTTTCCCTACCAAGCTCCACATAAGCCTGTTAGAATAAGGAAAAAGGGTTCAACACACGAACCTTGGCGAGGATCCACAAAAATTCCAAATATATGAGTGCCTCGAGAGCAAGTCATATTGAGGAGTAATACTTCTTTGCGAAAATAACTCAAAACCCCGAGAGTCTGATGAAGAAAGCAAGGAGGACTGGAGTCGAAGTCATTCCATCCCTCAATTCCCAAGATAGTAAGATAGCTACTTCAAGGAATTCACAGGTATGAGCATGGTTTCTAAATAATTTATGTACTTGTTTTATATCATGGGGAATTTTGTTATACACTTTTCGCTACCTTTACTTGAGGACATGTAAAGAGCATCATTTTATGCTATCAACACCTACAAAATATAAATAAAAGGGATCATCCAACCTAGTGGTAGGAGTTATTACTAATGATTTCCATGAGTGTTGCTGAATATTTGTATGCAGGTGAAAATATACCAAAAGAGTAAATATGCTGAAGAGATGAAAACCGGACTTTTCTAGTGAAGCCCATGGAGTGCACATCCTACAAGCCCAATAATATGTATCAAAACAGGCAATGGCACGAGGAAATGGCACACTGGGTCCAACATGGAAGCATAGCAGAAAGGCTGGGAGGAGAGGGCCGAGGCCTGGTTCGGCCGAACCAGGTCGGTTCAGCCGAACCGACCTTGTGGCCGCTCATCCTCCCCTTCCACGTGGACGTCCAGGATCTCACCTTAATGAAGGTTACCAGGGGTAGAGCCGATAATTCCAACAGCCACAACCGTCATTGGGAGACTATTTAAGGAGCTCTCACTTCACACTTAGAACACACACCAAGATTGAGCTGAACTAGAAGAGGCTCTTAGTATATATTTTTGTATACTAGTTAGGTAGAGAGTAGAATAGAAGAAGTCGGAGGAATTCTGGAGTTGTCGGTACATTTTCGCCTTTATTCTATTCTATCAATTACTCCTGCATTTATATTCATACTATTCTGAGTAATTGGGTTTACTTTCTTAAGTTTTATATCTCAGTTAGTGCCTAAGTGAATACCGGAATACTGTTCACTATAAACAACTAACTTATAGTGTTTGCCGAAGTGCTTAATCTATACTATAATGTAGCAACATTGACAGACACGTGAATTTTTGACCGTCCGATCGTCAGATCCAAGGGCACATATCTCCTCATTGATTCGCACATCCGAAATTTGGAAAAGAACGATCTATTCCACGCTGACCGCGCGCGTCCCGCTTTGTTCCACCCCTCCACCGTGTGAATTGATCCATCAATCCCGCGGACGCGCCCGTACTCTGCCATGCTTCCTCTCTGAACACGACGCTTTCATCTCCACTCCGTACGCCGATCTGGATATATTTGTGTGCTTACACCCTTTATTTTTTTAAAAAAAAAACAAACTAAAGTCATCTATATTTGAGGAGGAGCTGATGCGTGATTCATTAATATTCCTGAAATCCTTTTTTTGCCATTCAATTATGTTTGCAAATTGGCAACTTATGGAGGAGCTGACTTTATATTTTGATGGGGGCTGATCCGACTCTACTATAGTAGTACTGCAGGTATACAAATCAAGTCTTGCACTATTTACTTTGTTGAGATTCTAATATTAGTTCATGTGAACGGTCTTTCTGTGGTGAAAAGGTAATCATATTTGTCAGTTAAGTTTCTTTTGGAGTTTTGGTGTCCATATATGAGAGCAAAAATTGAGGGAATAAATACTCTCTTCTTACACATGGCAGTATCCTCCATGGTACAACATTGATTTTCAGGTATATCTTGGAGATTTTGATATCTCAGAATTAAGTCTGCTCAGAGCTGTACATTAGAATCAATCGCCATTTTAAGATTTATGATGCTGCATAGGGTAGATATTACTTACTGCTTATTGGATTATTATAGATTTAATATGTGTACATGTATTCTCCTTTTTGCGAGTAGCTATAAGATGCCCCTAAGTGAATAGCTATAACATGCCCCTAAGTATGTTCAGGGCAGGATTGATGTACTGCATTGATGTTGAGATAGTGCATGGCATACATGGTTGGAGCGAAGCCATCAAGGTTCATTCTCTGAACTTCACACCTAATACTCCTGTAATTGAAGTTGCTGGCCATTTGTAAAGTGAAAACTTACCCTTTTTTTATAGACTGCAAGACATGCATATCCATCATTAAAGTTAATTCTGCAATTTTGGCGATGTGTCGACGATGGGAAATAACTAATATTGTCAACCGTAGTTGTGCTAAAAGCCTTGCTATTTTAGTTCAGACTCTCCTTCGATGAGAAAAAGATAGCATATTAGTAATAATAATAATAATAATATTATTATTATTATTATCATTATTATTATTATTATTATTATTATTATTATTATTATTTTGCTTTGTCTATTTACCTTCTTCAGATAAACAGTGTTTCAGTTGAATAATACATGTTTTGCCTTTTTGTGTAGAAAAATATTTATTTTACTCCATATTATAGGTGCTCCGTGCGCTGCACATGCACGATTACTAGTTAACACTAAGGTAGTAATTAATCTGCTTAGACGCGGTGTCTAGGTAGTTAATTCCCAGTAGTTGCTGCTCATCCCACAATTAGCTTGAGGCAAGTATAGAGGTGGTGACAGCCCTCGAGATCACGTAGTCCCCCCTGTCCGGGTGTGTGGTAGAGCTGGAACCCGGGACAGCGAGCTGCCGGTGCTCGAAGTATCCAACTAGAATTAAACAAACTTCCTATAGACACAGAAACTTGTGTAGTAAATATTCTCTATCCTTAGCCTATTTTAGTTGTATGTTCTTGGTTGAACCTAATTAGGATTAGTCACATACGTTCCCTGTGGATTCGATACTCTAGGAATACTCCGTAGAGGAAGTGCTACAGCGGTAATTTCGTTTGCTTGCGGATTTATATCTGTGACGATAAGCCAACAGCCGCGTCGTGGAGGAGAACCGGACGGGGGGAGGAGAGGCGCGTGCATCAACTCGCCGCGTGACATGGCCGTCACTGCCGATTTGCTCGGCGTTGCTGTCGCCGTTGCCGCTTAGCTCACGCGTCGTGGCCGTCGTCACCGTCGCTGATTCACTTGGCGCCGTCGCCACCGTTGCCGGCCACAGCTCCGCCCACCGCCGCTCTCAGGCCCTCATTTCCTGAGAAATTGGGAGAAGGAGAGGGGAATGAGGTTTAGGGTTAGGGTTTTTCCGGTAGGATTTTTATTCCCGTCCGAATCAACTAAGCCATCCATTTTGATCTAACAGATGAGATCGATCCTTTATTAGGTTTTGTCTCTAATGGGCTTTAGAACTAATGGGCCATCTGCAAGCATAATGGGCCGCGTGCGGACGAGTCGCGCACAAACTAATGGGCCAAAATCAGTGTTAAATTACTTTGACCGATTTAATGTTTATTATTTTCTAGATTACACTTTAATGCATTTTGGACTTTTTAAAATTTCTGAAAAATCATGAAAATTTATATTGTTGCATGATATTAATTTCTAGTAAAATGGAACCAACAGGAATTTTTTCTAGAAATATTTAATGATGGCATGAATTTATTTTCTAACCAACGTTGACTATAAATTCATGAAAATTGTTTATGATTTTTCTTTAATTGTTTCTGCCCAACGGTGATGTACTTAAGGATAATGTTTCTGATTATATGTGATTAATTAAGCTAATGCAAATTTTTTACATACAATTACTTATGGATTTTCTCATGTTTTTTAGCTTTTGGCCTTAAGGTCATTGAGCCACTTGACGTGACTAACTACTCCCAGTGGAAGACTGATATTATGCTGACTTAAGTCGCCTTGGACATGATGGACCGGTCAAGGATGAACTACCTCAGGAGCTTTTTACTCTCAAACATGACTACCTCGATAAAAGAGGAAGTATAAAAAGAAAAAGGAGAAATGGGACAACTCAAACAGTATCGCACTTATGTATATTAGGAGTTGCATTTCTCACTCCATCCTTGGAGGAATAGATGAGTCTCATAACACTAAGGAGTTCTTAGATAATGTTGAAAAATTTTTAAAAGCAACTTTAAGACTAATGCTAGCTCCATCATAAGCGCCTAACGTCAATGCGCTATAATTATAAACATGGTGTTAGAAGCCACATTATGCAGATGGATGCAATGGTGAAAGAACTAAGGGGAATGGACATGATAATTAATGAAGACTTTCTAGTCCATTTCATTATGAGTAATATTCCATCAGAGTTTGCAAACTTCATCGTTAACAACAATCAGAGAGAGAAGTGGTCCTATGAGAAACTCATCTCTCATCCCTCGCTCAGTTGAAGAGGAGGATCATCAGATCTTGTGCATAAAGTGTATATATGTTCTAATTTGAATATACCTCTTTTCAATGAGGGGAAGTATCAGATGCAACCCCTTTTTTGGATGCAAACATGTAACCCTCACCCTCCACCCTTCGATCTAAGATGTGTGTTCCACGGCAAGCCTCTCCTCCCACCATTCATTTTACAGAAAAATGCCCATCTCCTATGTTATTTTTGTGTCCTAGTCCCTGTACTCTTCTTCTCTAGTCAATCTATTCCTCTCCTCAGTACGAGGACTCTGTAGAATGGAGCTGTTTGGTTGGGCCAAATTTGGCCCGTATCGGATCACACTGTGAACTGAAAACGTTACCGGCGTTTGTTTCGGATGGGCCGTAATCGCATACCGCGGGATCCGTTTCCGGCCCAGCATTGAGCTGATACGGCCGAAATCGAGCTGTAATCGTTACCGATACGGGAGACGCTCGCTTGACCGCAT
>CM002476.1:13899739-13914633 GCA_000325765.3 Leersia perrieri | reverse complement strand
GGCCCAAGAAGTCCTGCCGTGGGCCAAAGTTGGATTTGGCCAGTCCATGGATTCCAGTGAGGCTGGACCAGCAGAGGGGAGGCTGGGCTGTTGTTGGAGGAGTAGCCCTTGCCGCTACCCTTTTGGCCCTTGCCCTTCCTGTGTTTGCTGCCATTGTTGTTGCCGGAGCCGTGAGATCCACCCCCGTTGTCCTGAGTTGGGACGGGTAAAGTGCGGGAGTCGGCGAGGAGCGCGGTGGCCTTGGCGGCCTGGTCGCCAGCGTCATCGTTGATCTCGTCGAGGAGGAGGAGCGACCGCGCCTGGATGAACAACGGGAACAGCGTCAACATGGGAAGCAGCGCCGAGAGGTGCTTGTGCCTAGGATTCAGGCCCTTGATCATTGTCAAGACCAAGGTCTGATCAGGAACAGGCTGGCCGACGTCGCGAAGGGAGTCGGACAGTGTCTTCAGCTTGTGGCAGTAGTCAGTGGCCATGAGATCGCCTTGGACCAAGTTGGAGAACTCAGCCTGGAGGTGGATGGCACGGGTGGTCTTGTTGTCCCGGAAGAGATCTTCGATGGACTGCCACATGGAAGCGGCCGTGCTACCGGGCGCCATGATGATCCCAAGAATTTCGTGGGAGATGGAGCCATAGATCCAAGAGAGGACTGTGTAGTCCATGCGGCGCCAGTCGGAGTCGGGAGCAGCTGAAGACGAGGCCGGCGAGAGGTGGTGGGAGAGCTCGAACTTGCCGATGGCGACCTCAAAGAGAGTGCGCCAGTGAGTGTAGTTGGACTTGGCGAGGTCGAGTGTCACCGGGACCAGTGACTTGATGTGGACGCTGATGGCCTGCCCCCAGAGTTGCATCTGTGCAGTCTTGGCTGCAGCGTCAGTAGTGGTTGCAGCGGCGGCCGCGGCGGCGGCGGCGACAGCATCAGTTTCCTATGAGCCGGTCATGGTGGGGAGCAGAGGAGAAGAAGGCGGAAGCGAGATTGGATCGTAGATCAGTCTGATACCATGTAAGATGAAGAGAACTAATGGAGGAGAAGCCACGCAATGCTGTGGCGCATCTCATTCATATATATGGCTTGGAGTACAGCCTCTGTTACAACCGAAATACCAAAAGACTAGGTACACAACTATAGACTCGGTACAGGAGGTTGAACGGGCTAACAACCATGCTAACAAACTCTGCCGAGATAAGCTTGATATACAAACGTGCTAACAGTGGTGTAGTGCCATACCGCGGCTATGACCATGGAATGACGGAGTCGAGTTTGAGTCGCCGACGCACCGACTCCCTTGACAATCGTCGTTATGACCACGACGGCCGATGACCACCTGTCTACCGGGTGCCGACACATGTTGCCATTGGAGTGCTAGCCTTTAGTGACCACCTTCGCCGAGTCTAGTGGCCGACCGCATTCAAGCCGATGGGAATAAAAAAATACGATGGCAAGACAGACCTCGAGCCCTGGCTCACCATATACACCCTTGCCATCGAACCAGCTAGGGGTGACACCAAAGCCATGGCCCACTAACTGCCGGTCATGCTCACAGCTTAGGTCCGTGCTTGGCTCACCAGCGTACCACATTTCCCCATCAACTCCTAGGAGGAGCTCAAAACGCAATTCATCGCCAACTTTCAAGGCACCTACGTACATCTAGGGACCCACTGGGATTTGTTCGGCATCTACCAGGAGAAGAGCGAGAGCTTCCGTGACTTTATTAGGTGGTTCTCCGAAAGGAGGAATGCCATACCCAATGCCACAGAGGACGCAATCATGGGGGCATTCTACCAAGTCTGCTCCTATGAAGATTTCATAAGGAAGTGTGAGCATAAAGACCTCACCTCGGTGACTGATATGTTCGACCGGGCCAACATGTGTTGTATGCAGACGCCTTGGTGAGACACATGGTCACAAACATCCGCCAGCCGACTCCTCTAACAACTTGCACAAGCAGAAGTCGGACGAAATGGTGGCTACCACCGATCGTTTCCACACGCGCCCTCGAAAGGCCGACTCCTTTTCGTGGAAGAACCATGACTTTACCACCTTGGATCCACCCACAAGGCGGGGGAGTGCTACATCCTCAAGCGAGTGGCGCAACAATCGCGTTCATGGCAGAAGCACAGCGCCCCCAAACCCAACGAGGACGGCCAGGGCAACGACCAAGGTGGCGACGCTAGCTTCTAGCACCTGTAAGTAGAACTCAACCATATCTTCGGCAAGCCAAATCCTTATGAAAATAAGAGCAAACAGAAGTTGATGTTGTGCGACATCAACACAGTCTGGAGCGATGGCCCGCGATATATAAGGTGGTCAAAGATGCTAATCACCTTCGATTACGGCGACCATCCCAACTATGTTCCCCGTCCGGGACAATTTCCACTCGTTCTACATCCACTCATCCGCAACATCAAGCTGAAGGAGGTCATCTTCGACGCTGGTAGCGCTCTCATCATCCTCTTCTCCAAGATATCACAGACAAAACTAATCCCGAGTACATCTCCTTTCCATCGAGTCATACCTAGGCTATATTCAACACCACTCGGGCAAATTACCTTGCCTGTAACGCTCGGTACGCAGGAGAACTACCGGATGAAAAACATCTACTTGGAGATGGCCAACTTTGAGAAGGCCTATCACGCAACATTTGGGAGGCTAGCCATCACAATGTTCATGGTTGTCTCCCACTACACCTAGGTCATCCTTAAGTTGCCTGCCCCGAATGGAGTCATCACTCTTTGGGACAACATCAAACAGTCGTTCCTATGTCACCAAGAGAGCTACAAGATGGTGCAGTCACAAGAGGCGGCAGTCAACCAGGAGCAGATTCACAAGGAGATAACTTCACCGGCAGAAGAGGCCACTCCTCCATCCAAGATCACAAAATCTAGGCTCAAGCCGTCCAACTCCCCCTCAAGCAGATTCCACTCGACCCATCCAAGCCTGCAAGACAGTCAACATTTGCATGACCTTGATGTCGAAATAGGAAGTTGCGCTCATTTTCCAGAGGGACACCAAGGATAGCTTTGCCTGGAAACCATTAGATATGCTAAGTGTTCCCAGGGAGGTGATTGAGCTCTTTCTAAATGTCAGGCCGAACGCAAAGCCAATCAATCAACGGCTACACCGGTTCACGCCCTATAGAAGAGTGATAAGCCAAGAAGACGTAGCTAGATTATTAGCAGCTGGTTTTATTAGGGAAGTGTATGACCTCGATTGGCTAGCCAACCCGGTACTTGTTAAAAAGAAGAATAAAAAGTGGCACATGTGCATTTATTATACCGACTTGAACAAAGCTTGCCCTAAGGACCCCATCGGATTACCTCGCATCGACAAGTGGAGGACTCGACTACCGGGTCAGAGTTGCTTTGCTTCCTTGATGCTTACTCGGGCTATCATCAGATTGCCCTCACAGAAGAAGATTGCATCAAGACTTTGTTCATCACGCCCTTCGAGGCCTACTACTACACCACCATGCCTTTTGGGTTGAAGAACGCTTGGGCTACATACTAGCGGGCTATGCAATGAATGCCGAAGCATACATCAATGACATCGTTATCAAAGTTAACAAATCACGGCTGGCCAAAGACTTGATCCCCGACATCGCCAAGACCTTTGAGAGCTTGTGCACTTACAAGATGAAGCTAAATCCAGAGAAATGCATCTTTGGGGTCCCGTCAGGAAAATTACTCGGATTCATCTTCTCCCACCATGTCATCGAGGCAAACCTTGAGAAAATTCAAGCCATTATCAACATGAAGACGCCAGCTGACCTCAATAAGCTTGATAAGCTAACGGGATGCATGGCATCCCTCAGCCATTTTACCTCCCAGCACGATAGGCGGGCCATGCCATTCTTCAAACTGCTGAAGGAGGGTGAGGAGTTCAGATGGACTTTAGAGGTGGAGGCTGCCCTTGACGACTTCAAGAAATTCTTCACCAATCCTCTAGTTCTCGTTTCACCCTACTCTACGTGAAAACCAACACTCAAGTAGTAGTCAGCTCGGTGCTTGTGGTCAGGAGAGAAGAGGAGGGACATCTACAGAAGGTACAGCGTCATGTTTACTTTGTAAGAGAAGTGCTCGGCGAATCCAAGATTAGCTATCTCCAAATTCAGAAACAACTCCTCTGTGGGATATTCATGATTGCAAGAAAACTGGCTCACTACTTATAAGGTCATCCAATCACAGTAATCACGGGCATCCCATTGAAGGACGTCCTCCGCAAGAAAGAAACGATTGGTCCGATCGCCAAGTGGGAATTGGAGTTATTGCTTTTGACACCTTGTTCTGGCAAAACACATCCATTAAATCTCAAGCGATGGTCGACTTCATCACTGAGTGGCTGAGATAAAAGAGCCAACCTCGAACATCAAAGATCAAGAGTGGACAATGTAATTTGATGGATCAGTGATGAACCAAGGAGCAGGTGTTGACGTCCTCCTAATATCTCCAGATGGGGAGAAGATAGGATACATTCTACAGCTTCACTTCCCGGCATGCCAATTAATTGTTTATCCAACCATTGATTTGTGAATTGTTTATGCCAGATGAAGCACAGATGCATAATAAGTTGATTTATGCTTTCCAAAATAGTTATAATGCCATCAATAACAATGTTCCATCTTAAAATGGTTCTAAACACCAATTTATTAAAGAACAAAAATATAACTATAATCTTGGCTAACACACATGCCGGGCATAAACATAATTAAGAAATATATTAATATGTTAATGAACTATGGTATTAATGAATTGTTAATAAAACGGTTAAAGGGTCAAACTATATAAATAAACTGAAGCATGAAACAAAAAAAATGAAGTGTTTTGATATGTGCCAGCCTTACATTAAAACCTGGGTCCTAATCTGCCCGCCTAATTGCACTCGAGCCATTTAGCAGCCTTCCACTTTTAGAAGCGCACTAATTAGTGAAACCTACTAACAATGGGAATGAATATAAGCGGGAACTGCCACCTAGTTTCACTACGTTTATGTGTTTATTGAATGTTGTATTTGCTTCTTCCTGTGTATTTTAGATTGTGACGGCTTTAGCGAGAACAAATAAATGAACAGATCACTATGAGCAAGGCAAGCCATCGCACCACCATTTTGACCATGTAGTTCCAAGATTATAAATATGTTGTTTACAAATTGCAGGCTTTACTACAAATTATGGTTATGAATATTATGCCCAACCACATTATAAATGTCACATGCCAATTAATTGATTATCCAACCCTTGATAGCTCCACTGTTATTGCATATGCTAATCATGCTTAGCATGCTATAGTTATGAATGGATGAATAATTATTCGTTTAATGGCTATTAAAATTTGAGTGGGCAGTTGTCGAGAAGATGGTTGATTATAAAGTGATGAACCGGTTGTGATGATTTTTTTAAAAAAAGGAGTTGGGTGTGCGGGATGTTTGAGTTTGGTGGGTGAGAAGTCTATAGTTGCACTAGGCCTTGCGAGCGAGGCATGGTAAGGATAGTTTGGATGGGTTCACATACCACTTGTGATGAATCCGCGAGACGTTGGACCACTATATTTTGTAGTGGCTGGTGACTTAGTCAGATGTTTGGAGGTGAGGAGTCTGGGATGTGTTGTTACCTAACCACCAGTGGTCCGCCAAGGGTAGAGTCACCTGCCCTAGCGCACTTGGGCCATCTCTAGGAGATCACCAGTAGGAATGCATTGTAAAGGCCTTGTCATTGCATTTGTGCTCAATGCCCTAACTGGCTAGGCGTTTGGGTGTAACATCTTGTGAATCCAACGTATAACCTCTACAGAGTGAAAACTATTCAGATAGTCATGCTTGCGGTCATTGGGTGGAGTTATGACCATTGGATTAGTTTTTATAAAACATAGGTTGGGAAAAGGAATGGAAATTAAGAGTTAGCACACACACATTGCTCCGATGATGTATAGAATACACCTGGGTTTCCTGCCCGCTGCACTTGGCAGTGGATGCCAAATGATCTTCGATGCACGCGGAGGAGGTACCCGGACACTGAAGGATCTCCACGTGGGATTTGGATCTGTAGTAGATAGGTTTATCGTCTTGTGTGTGAGGCCCTACCACATGGATAACTAAAAGTACAGAAAACATGTTTGTGAAATACAATTTAAATGTATTATCTTATTATTGACACTAGCTTTATGCAAAGAAACATATACCCATCATTGTTATGCCCTGAATTCACTTGCATACTCGGTGATGACTTGTTTGTTGGATTTAATTAGGGTTGGACCCATTTAAATCTAATAATAAAACTTCAAAAGCACACAAAAGTACAAATTATAAGCCAAGGGGATGAGTGGTCTTTCACCGGAATGTCCGGTAAAGTCACGGGAACATCCGGTAAAAAAACTCTGTTGGATGCTGATTTTTTACCAAACTGTCCGGTGAGGTGCTACCGGAGTATCCGGTAAAACTACCGGAATGTCCGATAAAATAGTTCTATTGGGAACAGAACTATTTTACCAGACTATCCGGTGACATTACCGGAATGTCCGGTGGCAGGCTGACATTAGAGGTGTTAACTTCTAAAATGTTTAGAGATTTAATAGATGTATTTATTCTTCATAAACATGTCATTAGAACTCAATTAAGCAGTCATTCATTCCCCCTTCTTCCTCCTTGGCATATGAGAAGTCACTCTCTTATTCTCTCCACCATTGTTCTTGGAGTTCAAGCTCTTGCATTGAAATTTCTTCATTCTTGATTCTAAGCTCTTGCATTGAAATTTCTTCATCCTTGATTCTAAGCTCTTGCATGCACAAGATCTTGGAACGAGCAGGCCTCCGGAACTAACGCCGCATCACGAGTTCCTGTACGGGTAGACAGGCGATATAGTTTTGGGGGAGCGCTTCTGCGTGACTGCTCAAGGTTCTTCCTCATGGCGACGGACGAGGCGAACGTCAACCTCAATGGCAATGGGACTGGTGATGGATCGGTAGACAACGGAGGAGGCAATGGAGGAGGCAACGGACAAGGCAACGGGGGAGGCAACCATGGCGGATTAAGTAGTTCGTCCACATGCAACTCTGCGTATGATCTCATTTTGATCATGAACATGATAGGTGTTATCGTGTTTTTTTTGCTGAACAAATTTAGTTTTATGAAAGATCATTTCCTATTTTATTGCATCATGCTGTTGATTATTTCTTTATCGAATTTCTGGATTAAATTATATCACAAATTGACTAGATTTCCAGCATTGTTGTGTACGTAAGTACTCACCCTTGCTGAATTAAATAATACAGAGACATGAGAAGTGATAGAAGTATCAAAAGTGAGCTAGATCACGGCCCTAATCAACTACCCGTGGGCATGTTGCTTGGACCCTACGATATGTTTTTTCGACTTATGTTTATATGATAGTCTATGGCCTTTCTGACCTTGTAAATGGTAATTAATCCTTTTGTCTTATTTCTACATGCTATATGTTATGATCCCGCTCTGTATGTGTGTACCAACTACTGATCCAAGGAATTGTATAGGGAAGCACATGTGGTTTCTGGTTACAAAAACTGGCGGCCCACACAAAATGACGCATGATATACTATGTATATATAAACAATAGAATTTCTACCTCTAGCTAGCAGTTGGACCTGTGGTAACCCCTTACATTCTATAAAATAAGGGCCAGGCCTAGCAAAGAGAGGATTGGACAGCTGAGATCTCAAAAGAGTCTCTCGTGTATACTTTTTGGTATATCTTATGATCACAGATAAATCCACAAGCGCACGGAATACCGCTGTAGCACTTCAACTTCGGGCGACCCCAAAAGAATATCAAACTCAGGGAACGTGTGTAATCTACCTAAGGCTAAGACTATCCAAGGACAACAACCACTAGTAGGATAGGTTAGGCTAGAGAGAACTTTCTATATGTTTTAATTACCCAAGCTAAGTTAAAGGTAATTTCCTATCTATTGCTTCCGGCACCGACCCGTACTGGTCTGCCAGCGGGGTTCCGGCTGTAGGGTTACTAGGATGGCATTCAGGGCTGTCACCACTTGTCGTTTACCTCTGATAAATCCGTGGGATACACAAAAGACAAAGGTAACCTCTAACCTAAACACCATGTCCAAGTTATTAATTACTACTCTAGTACTCCCGGAGGAACTTCCTTCTTTATCCAGAGTCCTAGTACTAGAGCACTTAGTATGAATACTAAACATTGAATCCGCAAAGATGGAAATATATCTCAATTAGACTAAGTAATTAAATAACATAAGAAATGATCTCGACTGCTTACTTTATAGAAGAAATCTTCTCCAAACCCGGAGCAAAGTGTACCGACAGCTCCGGTACTCCTCCAAAACTACTCCTAGAGAGCTGCATCCACCGAGGTAGAAGTCGAAGAAGCGCCAAACTTTCGGGCACTCCTCCAGAGCTTCCCCTCACTCTCTACCTATTCTAAGCTACATGAGAGCCTCTTGTAATTCAGCTCAAGTGTGTTGTGGTGTGTGTGAAATGAGGAGTGAGGATGGCTATTTATAGCCAAGAGGTGACTTGGGGATTTGGAGATGCTAAAAGCATCCTATTTGCATCTTTCCTCTCCTTATGCCAAGTGTCCATGGTGTCTTTGGGTGGAAACAAGCTGAACCGTCATTGGCATACGATAAGGAAGCGACACGTGGAAGCCCAGGAGCAGAGAAGGCAGTGGTGGTTCGTCCAAACCCAAGGTTTGGCTGAACCATGGGTCCCACGTCCTGGCTTCTCCTTTGGTAGGAACACTGACTGGTGGGTCTTGATGTCAGTTGTGGTTGCAATGGCCTATTTCATGTCGGTTTCACCTAATTTGTGGGCCCTCCAATCTGTGTGCTTCCGCTTGATTGGCTGGAGGTGTGTTTCCTCACATGACGGGTGTGTTTTCTCGTTAAATGCATGTATTCACATATTTGATTAGTAATATACCCTATCACCAGGTTGGATGTTTTATTATTTCATTATATGCAGGCATTGACGGTCAGATATTATGATTTAAGGACCGTCAACAATACTCAACATCACATAGTCAACAACACAGGAGTTGGGTGTTCCGCTTCATAGTGGCCTCAACATGTATAAATAATCTTCCCCATAAGTCATTGTAGCTACCCCGAGGCCTCTCAACACATCCTCTCTCTCACGCGTCCCTATGTCAAACCAAAAGGGGGGCTCCATCACCCCCCGCTCAAAGAATTAACCCACTTATAGTTGTCGCGCTAGGTTGGGATTGCGTCGAATAGATTTGAGTCTCCTGTCTTGAGAGGGTAATCTAGGTAAGTTGATCGTGGAGATGGTGCATCTACATCGTGATTGCAGCCTATTGTTCGATGAGTAAGGTAACTCCAGCCTCCATTCTCGTCGTCGGTCACACCCTCCTCTTCATGTCCCCGCCCGCATGCAAGGGCGGGCAGTGCAATCTCATCGGTTCCCCTCGTGGACGGCACTAGGAATTGTTCTGAAGGCTTTGTGGAATTCTTGTCCATGTGTATGGCGGCGCCACGACAAGGTTTAGGGCCGCCTCAATTTTGATGGGGATGGAGGGCTAGGAGGCACCCTCAATGTTTCTTGCATGCTCCTTGGACACCCTACCCCCAATTGCGGTCCTTCGCGAGCTAGGTACACCAGCACATCGATGGTTGGACGATGTGACCATATGCACACCACAAATTGCCCATGACAAGCAGTAATTGACTTTAGGGAAACCCCTATGTCTCCCTTGCCTTCCACCTCCTTTCAGCGAATAAGTGTGCCCACCACGCTACCGCAGCGAGATGTAAGCCAGCCACAATAGGGGACATCAGCGAAGGAAAGGCAACCCCCTTCATGGGGGTTGGGGGATAGGGGTGGGGGATCTATACGGTTGCCTCGACAACATCTCTACCTCATGGGACGCGAGGCTCAACATTGTGCGCTGGCGTGACTAGAGCTGCAACACTCAGTCTCACATGGAGGGAAATATAATCACAGCGTCAACCCCATGGAGTTCCTCTAGATCTACATAATGGCGATAGAAGCTGTGGGGGTGACAATCGGGTCATAGAGAAATTCTCTCAGGTGGCCCTCAAGGGCCAAGCTTGTGCTTGGCTCATGAACATCCCCCTAAGTAAAAATACTCATGTGAGAACTTATGTCGATTGTTCACGAGGATGTTCTAGGGCATATACCAATGCGCTGGGGAGGAAGCAAACCTTCATGTGGTGCAACAACGGAATGGCAAGCCCCTTAAGTGTTTCTGCCAGGTATGCAACAATATCCCACATATCCAACATCATGCAGTTATATATACGTTCAGGGGAGGCATCCGGCATAACCAGATGCTCGAGAAGGATTACCTCCAAGGAGCCCTAGACCATTGGCAAGCTATACTGACTAATTGACAAGGTGGCTTGGAAGGAGGAGGCTTGTACTTGGAACTCCCCAAGTGTGGATGCAACCATCGTCGAGCCCTCCACACATTCAACAGAGTAGCGTAAGAGGCGCAACAAGAAGAAGCAAGTGAAGGAGGGGGATGAGACCTTTGATCTCGCTGCGTAAGGCACCTCCTGCCCACAGAAAGGGGATGGGGCAAGACGCACCAAAAAGAAGCCTGCTGCTGGCCCCATAGTACGGCTGACAAAGGGCCAGTGGTGTTCGGTCCGCAACACCTCATTCCATGACCTAGCGAACTGCCAATGAACAGTACTAAAGGAGCGCTAGGAGGCGCGTTGCGAGAGACACCCCGCGTTGGTGGAATTCGGGGTGGCTAATCACTAAGCCTACCTGACGATGTAGATCCCTAGCCCACGGAGCACGATTACCATCGTCGGTGACATACAAACTACCCTATCCTGCATAGAGAAACACATAACTGACCTGGCAGCGACCATGCCCTGGCCTGCCGAGAAGTCCACGGCCTTGGCCCCTCGGCCCCCGAAGAAGAGGTTGGCCTTGGGGGATGAGGTAAAGACATGTCAAAGGGAGACGTTGCTCTTGGATTTGGTGGACATGTTTGATAACCGGACAGTTTACTTGGATGGAGGAGCAGCGACTATTTGTAAGTGTTCGGTTTTCAGGCTTGGTTTCCCTCATAAATTTGTTCATTCCTTTACGCCCATAAATTTCGAAGTTCAGCATACTCATGCGTTAGTCATCCAAAAAAATATCGCTACACCCTCTGTCCCCAAAGAATATAGGGTGAATTAGATTTGCACCATTAAAAATTTGTTGGTGTTGATTCATGGCACTATCGACTACTTGTAAGTATGCCATTACAATTCTTTCTCTACCTAAGATATGCCATTACAATTCTTTCTCTACCTGACATATGCCATTTTATTGTCTCAAAAAAGAAAGAGATGCCATTTTATTCGGCTTGAGGACCACTAGACCCACATGGAAGCACATTTATTATTGTATTGTCCAAAATACCCCCATTACCTCTTTCTCTCCATCACTGGAATGTGGGGCCCATGCGTCATTCCCCCACTTCTCTCTCGTCTGACAGCGAATCCCGGCGGGTGACACCATCACCGTATCTCCACCAATGGGGAGTGGATGGGGGCTAGACTCGGTCGTCGATGGCAAGCCCAAACGTCGAGAACCACGAGCGAAACCCGTCCACGCCATCGCTCGGAAGCTCGTCCACACCATGCTCAGAACACAAACATAACTACATTACCCTTAAGTAAACCAAAAGTGCACTCTATTTATATTAGATACATATTTTATATATTTGAACAAGTGACGTTGCACCATAATTTGCCTTCGTTTACATTTGCAGAAGTGCTTGCATGGATAAAGGAGAAGATATTGGGCTCAAGTGAATTGTATATGGTCAAGGAGGTTGATTGGGGACCAATGCAAGGCTTTTCCAAGACTTCTACTCCACCACGTCGGTTTTGGGCCAGAAGTCCAGCCCAACTCAAGTCATGTTCATGGGTTTGGTTCCGCTTGACAGCACTAACTTCAAACAGACATTGCCGTTCATCTGGAAGGTTTCTCGGGACACATGAATACTTATTGGAAAGCGTATGGAGTCTAATTTTAGATGGATTTACTTTCACATCAAAATTCATCCTAAGTCAACAGGAATCGTCGAAAGAAGCCATCTACCTCATCTAGTCCGAGTCAACTTTGGGTCTTCGTTCTTATAATTGTGTTGTGGGCTTAGCCCCATTAGGAGGACGCACCTCCCTGGTTGTTTTGTAACCCTATGACATCTCCAACTCCTATATATTTAGTAGTCGCCGCCGTTTAGAGTCGGGTTTTGCTTAGACTATTGTCGTTGTAGTTTTCACCGCTTAGTCAGTTTGTGGAACCCCAACTGTGAATTTCATCTACTTTAGCGATATATTTAGATTGCATCTACCTTGTTATTACTTGTGTTCTTCGATTCGCATGCAGGGATTAGCCATCTCGGCGAGGTCAACCGAGTAGCGCATGGTTGATAACTAGAGGAGACGTGGTGCTGTGATTGCCAGGTTCGGGTCTTGTTGATCGGAAGCCGGATAGTTTATGTCAAGTTTGTGCCAAATCGTAATCTATCATTACCTAACGGAAGATTGGGCTCCCCCGTTGCTATAATGCCATCCTCGGTAGCAACATAACCACCTCCAGATCGATCTGGATGCGGGGCCAGTCGCTTCGTCAGCGAGGGGGTGACGGCACAATGACCAGTCGTGTCACTAGTGAGAAGGCCAGGCCGGCGGAGCTTAGAGAACGGGTAACGGCACGGTGGCTGACCGACGTCGACTGTGAGAAGGACGGCCTGGTGGCTTCAGAGCTCGGAAGAGGGAGGTGAAGGTATTGCGTCATCTACGAGAAGTTCAGGACGGCGGCGTCAGAGTTCGGAGAGGGAGGAGACGGCGCGGTGGCCGGCCAGCATGTATCAGATTTGACAAACTTTTAATGGCACGGATCTAATTAACCCAAAAATAAATTGTGTATTGAATATTCTTTTCTAATGGAATGGAGGGAGTAAACAAATATGGCAGTACGAGCCCAAATGCATCTGGCCCAGTCCAACATGGACCATCCAATTACTAAAATCAGAATCTTCACGACTGACCGGGTGTTTCTTCAAAATTCGAGAGCAACATCAATGTAAAGTTTTACGGGACAACAAATGTTCCTAATGTCAACATTGAATTTATATCATCAGGCATTCACACTGTGGTTCACTTTTGGTTTCCCATGCAAGTGAACGAAACCTACTGATAACAAAGGAAAGATTTGGCACACAAGCTTCTAGATGTATGCTCTCAGTCCATATTTGTATATAAAACAACAAGCTGTAAACAAAAATGCAAATTTGTATATAAATCTGGATGAGCATGAAATGTCGGGTTACTTTCACACCTGACGGAACATGCATAAATAGCAGGGTCTAATTCCCCAGGATTAAATCAACAGCACACAAGCCATAGTCCGCCAAAAGTACACACATACACATGGCTCTTGCTGCCCTAATCCCCTTGCTCCAATGGACGGCTCCATGGATTGGGCTTCACTCCAAGCTGACCTCCCGAAAGATTTCGTTCACTTCCGCGCTGTTTGCCTGCAGTGGCGAGCCGCCGTTCGACATACAGAACACGCTTTCTTCCAGCCTTGGATCATGGCGAGCCGCTGGCTTGAGGAGGAATATTCGGAGGATGTACTTTTCTACTCTCTTGCCACAGAGAAAACCATCAAGGTATGTATTCCTGGTATGAAAGTCAAGCGTATCGCAGCGTCTGGCTCTGGCCACCTCGTCGCTGTCGACAAAGACGACGACTTGTCTGCCGTTCTCGTCAACCCGCTTACCGGGAAGACAACGGCGCTGCCTCGCCTACCTGAGTTCTTCCACCACAATGGTGCTCATGGCTGGGTGACTGGTGAAGGGGCCATCACAGTGATGCTCAGCAACTGGCTGAGCGGAAGTGCGGCATTATGGTACCGTGGGGGCGATATCACTATAGAGAGCTGGGCTATAGTTCCTCAGAGGAAGCTAAGGTCAAGGATGCCATACTACCTGCAAATGCTTGCTGCCCATGGTGACCAGATGCATATGCATCTGACAGAACTCAGTGGCGACAACAATGATACCATTGCACCGCAACAGTTCATGCAGAAGGTTCAGGTGCTTGGTGCCTGCCGGCCTGAGTCAGACAAGTTGTTTAGGGCAACAACTCCATATCATCACAAATGGTTCTCATTGTACAGGATTGTCGGACAGGAGGATGTCCTAGTCCATGACATCGACGATGCCATACTAGTCCAAAGCCGTAGCAATTGTGGTCATACCTACATGTTCCCAGGTAGCCGCGACTTCGCTACACTCGATAGCGGAAATGCTTTCTACTACCTTGGAAAGCAATTCCATCATGGCGACACATATGATGTCCTCTACAAGAAGTGCTTGGCTAACGAACAGTTAACCGTCGCGAAGCGATTGCCAGAAGATTGGAAGTTCGACGATGACTGGTTCATGCCCACATTGAAGTACTAGTCATGCAAGTACTAATACTTATTTACCAATTGGTTTGAATCAAAGTTGGTTTTTCATTTTGTGTAATGTTCAGTTCGTGTTCATGTAATATACTAATATCACTAAAATTCCACTAGCTTTTTTACAAGCAAGTTAATATTGTGATTGTTTTCTTTATACACTCAAAATATTACCGTGGGCCCTCCTTTCTCCTAGCTCCAATGCTCTCCCATGCCCACAGGACACCATCTGAACCAAGATTCTTCTTACTATCGCAGCTCACCACACCATGACGATGATTTCTTCTCTGATGATCTCACATCTTCTTCCTCCCTCTCCCTGAGGCATGAATTTATCAGTCTGGCCATGGTTTTTGTGAATGACAGTGTGTGATGAGGACATCATTCTTTTCGATGCACACAATACACCTCCGTTGGATATTCAAGGTCCAATCACTAGA
>CM002476.1:13857366-13899639 GCA_000325765.3 Leersia perrieri | reverse complement strand
ACCTTTAATATTTCATATTTGAAGCCTTATTTGGGAGAGGAGGACGCGTTTGAGTCGAGGACGACTTCAATTCAAGAGGGGGAGGATGATGAGGACATCACTCTTCCCGATGCACACAATACACCTCCGTTGGATATTCAAGGTCCAATCATTAATTCCTTAGACTTGAGATCGTCATAGTTTTCAACATGCGTAATAGCTTACTTAGGGACGGTCAAACACTACATCATAACTGGATAGTTATAGAGATAGTCTTCGGGTTTGCTATGAAACATGTAGCGAGATGTGATCGATCAAGATGGGATTTGTCCCTCCTTGTTCATGGGAGAGATATCTCATGGGCCCCTCGATATAATTGATTACGAAAGTGCATGGTCATGCCAAGTGATTGAGAGTCAATCACGAGATGAGTAATCTATTACAAGATCGAGTGAATGATTGAGCTATTGAAAGAATGGTACATGCCTCGCCTTATGCTTAATCGATATTATGAGGCAAAGGGACTCGAATATAAATACAATATAGGTTCAGCCGATATAATCTTCGTATATACTCAGCACGTTAATATGCATTGCTAGAGACCGCTATTGACACATGGACCATAAAAGGTGTTTTCGGGTTGCAACGGAGTATATATGAACCTTTCAGGTTGCACACTTAACGGTTGGAGCGAAGAGTTGGATGGAGATCTGACATTGTCGGATAGGGATCCGAGTAGAGTCCTGATGGGCCTGCAATGTCTAGTCAGAAACTCTATATATTCAGGGGCGACAAGCTAAGGGAAACATAACATCTGAAACACCCAAAACCCTAGCCGCCTCTCCCCATGAGCAAAACCCTAGCCGTGCGCGGGCGCTAGCACAACCGTGCACGACGTTCCACTCCTAGACATGTGGATACCGGCGGAGGCACTGTTGCGTTGTGATGCTGATCAGAGTGGGGTCACGAGGAGTTCGTGCGAGGAGACACTCGCGCGTGGAGGACACGATTGGATCGACCACTTCCTCTACATTGATGTGCACTTTGTCGGGGTTGGCTATCCGGACTCTATATTTGTTGCTCTACGTGTCGAGTGGTAATGATCTATATATACTCACAGGATATCGTGACCTATACGTATTCCTTCGGAAGCGCCGACAGAAAGTCGTCTTCACCATGATCCCAAGCACTTATGCCGCCCACCTTCTTCCAGTCATTGCTCGTTGTCGTTTGGGGCTAGGGCCACGGTTTATAGTCATCATCGTTGGCTTTTCCAAGTCACGGAGCACTTCATCCACCACTTTCCCGATGCATGTTCACCCCAATTTGACGCCCTCACCGTGCAAGGTAAGGGCCGCCATTTTCGCCTTAATTTCTTTGACAGCTATTCTCCACTCTCCTGTGCGCGTCGGAGCCCGATAACTCATGTACCTCCTTTCATGTTTCGTGCAGAACTTAAGCGCCCCTTCACAGCCCGAACACCATCCACGTAGTGACACCGAGGAGCACCGCCACTCCAACCTAAAGATGGCAATGGAGTCAAACCTCATCGCTGGCAGCTCCTCATCCCTGCCATTCGCCCTCTCCGACTCTCTGTTGCAGTGAGAATCTCTGCACCTTCCCATCTTTTTTCCACTACCTCCCACACCCGCCGCCGCACAGGATGGTCATCGCAGATCGAGACGCGCCACCGCTTGCTGCCTAGCGACACACTCTCCTGTTGCTGG
The DNA here is from genome assembly GCA_000325765.3 of Leersia perrieri. Lineage (NCBI taxonomy): Eukaryota > Viridiplantae > Streptophyta > Magnoliopsida > Poales > Poaceae > Leersia > Leersia perrieri. Next base: position 13,897,933 of record CM002476.1, on the reverse strand, counting down.
CCGATCCCGGCCATCCCAGACAAGAATACCCGTCTATAAAGACTGTGATGTCCTTGCAGCAACTTCTAAGAACACATGTGAGACATTCTCTAGGCTACTACAGTAGTAGACTAGATAGTGCAATTATAGTGTTCCAAACAACGGTGCTCCCAATGAATAAAAGTTCACCCAAATTATTACTGTTCAACATGATAATGACTACAACTATGCAGAATTCCTTCTTAAATTATGTCCAATAAATAGTGTTAAAAAAGCATTCATGTGTTCAAAAATACCCTTTTTCTTGATAAATTTTGAGGAAAAAATCGCCATAATTGTGAAAACAATCATTTCACACATACTAGATTTTTTCCCAACAAAAGTGACAAGTTTAACTCACTTTTGGGCTAGGTAACCATTGGCCAATTAACTGTCCACGGAAAGACATGAAGTTAAAAGAAGAACAAATATTTACCGTTTTGGAGAACGACAATATCTCTTATGGAACATTAAACACGCCCTTCTGTTCTGATTTATAGAACAGAATACAACAAAATCATCATATCAACACTTATCAGATTGCCTTTCTTTTCATGATATCCACGGATAGCAGAAATTTCCCGAGAAGCTTGCCATTGGAGAAACAACCCTAAATATTATTTTCATGCAAAACTAGAGCTAGTAAACTCAAATATAAGTTACTTGTTTTACATCCGATCTGAACTTTAAAAAGAAATGTCTAAAAAGTTCTAGAACCCTTTGGATATCAAAAGATTAGTTATGATAGGCCTAAATAAGCTCTAAAATATACAACAAAACAAAATCTAGCGGTAACAAACTAATTCTGTACAAGCATCTGGTTAAAACTATAACAGAGGATGGCTTGCAACTCCTAAAAAGCACCTTTAACCATCAGATGACTCTTCATCATCACTAGGCTGTTCATAAATTTCAAACTCTCCATCACTTGCTTCAGCGGTGTTAGGGGTATCACCTAGTTTATTTCGGCCATCTTCATCCAGTGGAAAGCTGCGCAACATCTCTTCGAGGTATCCATTGGAGAAGCCTTCTGCAGATGTATCTGATATACATGTCATAGGAAAACTGTCCAGGACCTCGCCCACAAGAAGGTTGTATTGGGGCAAATAGAACTATGTTCAGTAAAATTGAAACATACAACTCAGCCACTCGCCCACTCCAATAATGCAAGAGAAAACAACTTTAGAACTAAATGCAGAAGGTTCTTTTAGGTTTTAGAATTACAAAAGCAGAATCGACGTTGCCTTCGTATCATACCCAAAGCAAAGAACAACCTTTACAGATTAAAGACAAAAGGAGTATTGTGTTGTATTGTATCAGAAATCTACCACTCCCAAGTTCTTAAATTAACTTTTCAAATTACCTACTAACTACACCATAAATGAAACATTAAGCTGTTATAGACATCCGTTGGCTTCAATGTATAAGAATCAATTGCTGCAAAATAAGAGAACAACAGAAGAAAATGTTGTCTTCGTTTACTTCATTTACCAACATAGTAATGGCTCTGACTTAAAAGGCTACTTAACATAGTAAAAACTAGACTGAATTGCCTATTGAGTTACCTTTTTCTACCACCATTGCAGCTTGGACTTAAGAGGAGACATTCTTTTCGCTTTGGATTAGAAATTTTTATAAAGTGTTTCACTGTGGACCTATTCTTCTTCCTCTAACCCTCCTCTTTCTCTTACTGAACTCGCTGCTCCAGACTCCAGTGAACAGGCACCTGCCCTCCACATGAATGCAGCTATTCTTTAGTTGATGCCTCTGGCTTGCTGCAGCTCCACCTGATCAAGTTTTCAGCAGCTAGTCCTTTTTATCCCCTATAGAGTATAACAAGAAGGTACCCTCCTTCAACATGTCATTCCTCAGGCAACAAGAAGGCTTGCTCACTGGCTCAGTGAGCTGAGGGGAGAGGCTGAAGAACTGGCCTAAAAAGGTAAGAACTAGTCCAAAGTGGACTACAATATCTAGTCAAAAGGGAAAAGAGTTGTTTACCCCTGGTCATCCAGAGAAAAAAAAAAGATTCCCCAGTGTGCAATTTACAAAACTAAACTAAAAGGTGATAGATCAGTTTGAGATAAATGGAGAAGATCCTAAGTAGAAAGGGACCATTGTAGGTGGACAAATATAGTAAACCCCTATGATTGGTCAAGATCGACCAAGATTCATGTCAAGGATACAGGGATCATCCAAGGTGAAATCAGGGACATCATCGGCCTTCAAGAGATACAGAAAAGTATTAGTTTCTGTAAAATCATCGGAAGTTGGTACAACCGTAAAAATAGTGGCATACCATAGGTGGAGATTCGTAACCATCTGAATCTTTATCTTCTTCATCATCATCCACATCCTCACTATCAGAGTTACCACCAGCTTGATCTTCAGTTCCATTGTGTCTGTCAGATGCTTCTGGATAAAAGAATTTGACAACCAGGTCACTTGTACATAAGTGTCTCTTAAAAATAACAAATATTTATACTCGTCCATATAAACAGGAAGCCAACTACACTGAGTTTCTAGCATGTCCATCAGAACAGAATAGTAAACAGTAGCATACTTTACATACATAACTAATAGTTGTGCAATCTGAAGCAAAAATACCCATTGTTCTCTGAAATTTAAAAATACTAGTAAATATGTTAGGCCATCCAATATTTTCATACTGTTTTATCTCGGAGCATGTCCTCAAAATGTTAATGTAAATCAACTTATGTTTTGAGTACCCTATGGTCATATATCAAACAAAACACAATTTGATAGTATTGACAAGATAAAATTAAATAAACTTAAGAATACCCTTATTTTCCTTTAGTTGCTCAGATCTGCAAAGTGCTTCCTGCTTCTTGGACCTTTCAATAAGTTCATGAGCATTCCTCAAAAAGTTTTTGGCATCTTCATTAGGGCATAATGAGAATAACCGTATGCTCAGTTGTAATCTCAAGGTTTTAATCATTGGCTTACAAAACCAACCTGTCAAATGCTACACAGGAATCAGATATTTTTTTATTATATAATACAGCACAAAAAAGTATTCATATATCCTAATAAAGTACTCTCTCCATTCCAAAATATAAGGCACAACCACCTTATACATAAAGACCAAGAAACATTTAATTATGTATTTACTTGATACAAACCAACCAATGCATGCTACTATATCTGTTTGTCTTTATATAGTTTTTGCCAATACATGTCGTAATATAATTAATGTGCGCCTTATATTTTGGGACATAGAGAAAAAGTGGTGTGCCTTATATTTTGAAACGGTGGGAGTATTATTCATAAGTCTTTTAATGAAAGATCTACTAATATAGTTTCCGATACACATTCAATCAATCTTCAGAAAATCTGATGATACAGATTTATAAACATAAAAAGCAAATGAAGGAATTAACAGTTAAAATATTCTCTGTGTGCAGTTTTAGGTACTGCAGAAAACCTCAGACACAAATGGAACTGCAGCTTTTTATCTAGTTAAGGTATTCTCTGTGTGCAGTTTGACGCAGAAAACCTGAACATGGCTATTTTGTTACTCACTGAGCAAGTTGATTGATGCGAAGGTTTTCGAATTTCAGCTTGAATAAAGTCATCCTTCAGTTCAAATAATTGCAGGAAGATGAAACTCTTTGATGGCATCACTTCAAGCTTGCACATCTCTGCCCACTTTTCAGGTCTACAAGTGCCAAAATAACAAAAATTAACATGCAAAAGATGCCCAAAGCTAAAAGCAACAATGGAAATGGCCTTTTACGTAAAGAGAAAAAGGATATGAACGAAGTTATCCAGAACCTAAATTACAATGGGCAATGCAATTGTCTACACAAATCAAATAATACACTGGAGATTTTTTTGTGGACATGTGTATATATTTAGCATGATAAAAAATTGTCTTTATTAAAATTACAAAGTACAAACAATGTTATTATAAACACAAAACTGAGCAGAGAACTCATTTGTCAATGACACCAATTGTACACATCAATAGGGAAAACTAAAAATGATAGTGTGACAGCTGTTATAGTGATTAATAAGAACATCATATAGCATAATGCTGGCCGTATTGTATATAAACTATAAAAACAGGGAAATAAAGATTGGTCTCTAACTTTCATGAATTTCTGAAAACAAAATTGACAATACAATGCAAGGCACTTTAAAGAGGAAAGATGGAGCAATCGAGAGATGATAAACTATAGATCTTTAAAACAATATACTGATAGGACATTGTGTCAAGCCAAAAGAAAAGAGATGTTACTCGCAGAAAGAAATATTACTGACCTACGCTCCTTCCTTGGAAGATTCCTTAGCTCAGGAGGCATGCGAAAATCAATTCTCTGAAACCTACCCAAAAAAACAACATTTTAAACAACTTTCAAAACGGCAGAAGAAAAAATCTCACCTTAAAGAAATGTAAGACGAGAGAATGACAAATTATAATCATTATAAAGCCTCAAATTTCAGATGCATTGGATTTACCCTCTAAACTGCCACATAAAACAAAAGCATACCTAAAGAACATAACAGTTTATGGAAACTTCAAGTGCTACATGGTCCCAAAAAAATCAACATCAGAATTTGGGAGACAAATCAAACTTTTGTCTATTAGATATCACATGCAAGAAGATATTCTTTGTTTGACAAGGTAATCTAATAACTTTTCTGCATCAATAACAAGCTGCATTAACTACAGGTACCTTCATAAACACTAGTAAACCAATTATTTCTGCATAATTGGTGAACAATGAGCAGAATAATAAAAATCACGTAAAGCATCATCTTATTTCTAGTTGATTTTGTAATTCACAGTTAAAAAGGTCGGTATTACCAGAACATCTACTGAAAAGAACAGAGCATGGTAATGGATCATGGATGAAAGAAAACTACAGGAATGAAATGCCAGAGAATCTATGGCAGAGATCTCTCTTCTTTTATTTTTCCTTTTGTTCCTATTTGGAAAATAATATGCAAAGGTAAACAACCAAAAGCTTCGAAAAGAAACTTCAGTAACCATATCCCACTAGTAATCATGTCTACCAAATCAATCGTTTCTGTTTTTTCAGTAAACAGATGGAATGTTGAGATCATGATAATGGCTATCAACTAGGACTACAGGCTTAGCGCTGCTATTACCTGCATAGTGAGCACTTGTACAGTACCAACCGTCATTGGATTAAACCAGCTGTTTGAAAAATTAGCAGGAACTCTTACGCTGATACAAATCATCTAAAATTATTGATGGTACCCATGATCCAGAATTCCAGATCCAATAACTGCAGTCCAGATCCAATTAATTGGCCTGCCGGTTTTCTGGTAACCTGGTTAACCCGGTCAATATAAAAAACTCATCTACCAATCTAGAAATCAGTGTTTCACTTGGAGAGTGATCTAGTACTACAATAAATTTTCTTGTCACTTGCGCCTTGTACTTAATTGTATTAATACCAATCAATGGAAACTTTTATGGTTCCATCTGAAGAGGGTGAGACGAGAAGCATTCCATACAAAATAGGAATTTCTGTTATCAAAAATAGTGAAATGGAAAAATGTGACAAATAAATAATAATTCAAATACATTATAAAATAAGGTTGATGCTTACATTCTCGACTCTGGGTCTTTTCGAGGATCATATCCTCTTCTGATCCAGAATTTGCCAAAAGGACCAGTGGAAAAGTAATATCCAGCTCTAAAGAGAAGCCTGAGCAAATAAACAAAACATACCCAAGAGAAAGAATGAATGAAGAACATAGTAGTTGAAAGGACATATCAAAATAATGAGGCAATTCTACAAGAGTGAGAGGAATAATGAGACCTTTTGAACTGGCTTTGTGAGATCTGCAAACCATCATCAATCAAACGCTCATAAAGTGACTGTCTTGGCCACACAGGACGCTCATCAAACATTTTGCACACAGCCATCTGCCAACCCCACTCTGCTGAATTTTTCAAAATGTGGTCTTCCCAGTTAATCTTTCCGGGAACAGGTAAGTCTCAATTGAGGTAACAAAGAACACAGAACAATATTGCAAATTATATCATAACAAAGATGCAAGGACTTGAAATTCTGCACAAGTTAAAAAAGGGAACAAGATTTGGTTTCTAACAAGAAAATCTAGGCTGTCCATTTTACAAGAATGTGCTTTGAACAGAATATCTTATAAGGAACAATCACATCCAACCATGTCAGAACACAAGAGTATTGTTATCACAAAAAAGTTACCAAAATAAAGAATATTGCTCGCTTTTATCCATTTTCCTACATGTTTCCAGTTTTTGTCCTTGGCAATATTAGTGTCAGTCTTGTTAGTTCTCTGTGTATTGCTTTCTTGCTTGCATGGTGTACAAGTAAAAAATTGTAGTGATGAAGCATAATTTCGAGAAAAAAAACTGCACCAAATTATTTCGGCAATTTAGTGTGGATAGGTTTTCCAAGGACCCAAAAAAATAATGTCCACCCCTTTTCAGAGTTACACCTCAGCTCGATGACTTAAGCACATCATTAAAATATAGTTGTTGAATATGTTGGAATTATCCGGGTAGTATATGTCAGTTTGTGGTGACTATGATGTGCTTATTCCAAATCATCTTTGAAAATCGGCTGCAAATAATTTAGTAAAAATTGTTTTAACTTATTAACCTCTGATGTTTCCCCTCACTGAGTTTTTCTTTAACAAATCATGTATCCTATATGAGTAAAAACACAACAATATCTTCAGTTGTGACTTGGTTTAGAAAAGAAAAATGTACTCCCTCCTTTTAGAAACATAAGGTGTATTTTCACTGTTAAAAACAAGCTTTGACCGTAAATTTCTCTTGCACTATCAAACGTGAATCCAACATTTGAGAATTGAATGATACGGAAAGGATGGTAGAGGACAAAGTGGGAAATAGATGGATAGATGGCAGCGAAGTTGGCGATGGAGCAGATTCCACCCATAACAGAGCAGCACTGCAGCCTTCCCCCACAAGCGTGCACGCACGCAAGTTGACACGTGCTAGAGCTGAAACAATCAGCGGACGGAATCACAGTCGGACGTTGCATCTACAAAGGAGACGAAGGCGCTGTTGAACACAGTAGAGCTCAATCCACAAGAACAGGAGCCACTTTAGTCGTTGGTGCAGGAGGTGGCGTGCTCGTCCAAGTGGTAGCACATGGCTGTCCCTAGGCCGGCAAGCCTACAGCGCCTACCAGGAAGTGGCCGAAGATGGTGGAGAGGCCGACGCTGGTGGCGATGTGGATGATGCACATGATGAGGAAGGTATGTCCTGTGTCGACGGTCACACCACTGCAGACCTGTGTGAGGAAGACGTCGAGGCTCAAGTGATATCGCCTACAGTAGTGTGGTTGACGGCTGCAAAGCAGCTTGGTGTATGCTCCTAGCATCGCGCTGCGCCATGTTTTTCATAGGACAATGCCATTTACAAATCTAGGGCTTTCAGGGAAGAGTCAGTGATCAACTAATTCGTTTTGTCCTCCAAAACAACCAAAATGAGAAGGTCTTAGAACCAACATATTCCTAGTATGAAAGAGACAAAGACATGTCTCGACTAAGCTTACATAAAAGAATATCCTTCCCAAGCAAGATTATATATGTGTACCCGTTTTTGCTTTATTTCGTATTTTCATTCTTGGGGCATATTTTTGTTTAACTCCAGATTAGTATTCTCCCTCCTCTTTTGCCTTATTTTTAAATCTTTTCCTTCTTCCCAACAACATATGACAACTTTTAAGATCAGAAACATAATATTCTTTCAAGGGAAAAAGGCATAATTGACAAAACAACACTAGAAAAGGATATCTTGAACATTGAAAGGAAGTGCAAGGGTTGGTCCAATATCCATCTGTTAATAAAGAAAAAAAAGACATAATTAATTCAGTCAACAAGCCAATTTGAATTGCCAACATCTCTAATGAAACAAGAGACAAAATAAATAAGCATAAGAACAGCCATTTTGTATTACTTCATAGCTCATAGGCCAATTTGGTATGGATACTCTATCAGTTGTCAATAACCAGCTGAGAACACGCAATTTACCAACTTTTTATCCCTTAAACCACTGTATACTGCTTAAAACATTTCAATTGGTTGAGGTGGTTTGCACCCAGGTCCCTTGATCTGCCTAGCATGAACAAAGTCACAAACCCAAATCCCCCATATCACATGGGACCATATCATGACAACTCACACACCTCTGACATGACCCTGTATACTTTATATTTAAAGAAGTGTAGAGAAGGCTAAAACCTATTTATATTTTGGACCAGATAAAATAGTATGCTTCAGCATAGAGAGAATCAATTGAATCCACTGTATTTCAAATGGAGACAACAGTGTGATCCGCTCACGCCATAATTCTAGGCTTCTAGCAATGTATTACAAAGGATATTAGAAAACTAGGATCTTACAATACAGTTAAATAACAAAAGAATGAAAGTTGTGCATCCATCCATTTCTTTTATAACATGTATTTTCGTCAAGCTCATCATCAAACCAAGAAAGAGGTATAGCGAAATGACCATGCTAACCATAGCATTAATGCCTCAGGAATAGTAAACAGAAAATTATTTTAATAATTAGGGTAGAAAAGAGAGAGGGATGATAAAAAAGGCAAAAAAGAGAGAAGTGCATGAAATTCATATGCAATATTTTGGAATGAGCTCGAAAAGTTGGATCTTATATTTTGAAATGGAAGTAGTAGAAATCAAGATAGGCTAAGCAATACAAAGCCAATCAGTCAAGTAAAAAGTTTACCCGCAAGATAAGAACAGGAGAATTTTACAATTATATGCAACAGTGGGCATTCATGTGCCCCTTGAATCACTGCAACAGCTACTAACTCCATCTCAACATATTTTGAGACAAAGTGAGTAAATAACTAAACTAGTGCATGCAACGATGACACACACCTCCCAACGATGTTGTACAACTGCCCTTTGCATGCTTTTGGACAATGCACTGGATGATGGGAGAAGCCTGAAAAAATTATGTCAAACATCATTAGGCAATGACACAAACAGATTATTTTTGATTTATCAATATAAAATGCTACAGATACAGCAAAATAGATGTCTATGCATGCTTGCACTTGTGTTACTAAAGGTCCCTTGAACTACTTCTGCTTTCAGTTCCGCAAAGTGGTTCTCTCAGATTTTTTTTTTAACCACAAATGCCACCATTAGTGTGGAGAAAGATCATAGATATGCATATCCAACAAACTTTTTAGTGCGTTATCAGCATTGAAGATGCTTATACATGGAGGCATATTTCCACACAGTGCATCAGATAACGCACAAATCCCATTCACTGTTCCATGATGTGTACTTTCAAGAGGGAATTCCATTCACATTCATATTGAAGGACTATTCTTACCTTGTTTAAAAGCAAAAAAGAGGAATGCCAATATAAGAAGAGTTGAATAAAACAATGTTCTATTCCCTTTTCTATCTTTAGCTTCTGGGCAGTTAGCATTACTTACGCTATCTTTGTTGGTTTATCCTTTATTGAGAAGAGTGGTGGTACCAACATCATGACATCTTCATTATCTGTCATCCAGAAGAGGAAATAAACAATAAGATATATTACTATCAAGCACTGCATCTTAAAGTACATGATCAGAAGGTAAGCTACCTGTGCGTAAATCTTCATTATTAGTTGGACACTCTGAATGTTTTCTTTTTCTCATCGCAGCAGCATGCACTGGAACGACATGCTGAAAATCTGACATACCTGCATAAGCATGTATATGAGCTCATTTTCACGTAGAATAGCCATTGTTTGAGAGTGACTCTACAAGAGGAATAAGTTCGGGTGATTTTAGCATTGATGAATTCATTAGTTTAGTTTTATAACAATAAGAGTTGATGAGTGATGCAGTAAAATAAGACAAGTTTTATACGATGTCACAAACATGGAGTATTTTAACTTAATTCTGCTTTCAGAAGATAGCAGAAGTTCTTGAAGCAATAAGAAACTACTCAGGCCGCATTAGAAGGGGATCATTTTGATGTCTTTCGGAGGGATGCTTTATAGACCATGCTAAGAATTTAGTCCTTTCATAGGGTCCTCTGTGCAATACCCATGTCCTGTATATGTCCCTATTTGGACTCAATGCAGTACAATCTTACACATTTGACACCTGTATATCATATAAACCTAGGGAAAATTTTGCTCTTGCCACTAAAGAATGCCTCGTTCTCATACAAGTCCCTAATTCTTGCATCTTTGAACTTATGATGTTGTGCAGTTGGCTTCTCAAAGATGCCATTCAATGAGGTTTGATTGTTAGAAAATTGACTGGGAAAATTATAAAAGAGAAAAAGAACTCAGAAGACATTCAAAAAGATTACTTCTCAAATAAAACAATTCAGCAATCAAATTCAAACAAACTACTTACTTTGAAAAATAATACACTAGGAAATTTTCAAGAAAAAATACATTGTGAAGAACTTTTCAGTTCTGCTTTGTTTTTATGTATTATTAAAATTCAACTCGCTTAAAGATTTTTGTGAGTTTTTTTAACTCTTCTCAAAAGTAATCCCTACCTTTTCCCCCATATGTTTGGAATGTTTCCATGACTTTTCTGCATATTCCTTTGGGGGGGGGGGGTTCATTTTTCAAGAAATATTGTCAATTTCCCTACAGAAAAAGACCAGCTGGTGGAGAATTGTTTTCTTTGATGTTTTAAGAATGTGGTTTCGCATATTTGAGAAGGCCATTATGAGTAAGGAATACTGGGACACAGAAAATCTGCTGAATAACCGACGGGCAAGCTTTGCTTACATCTTCCATGAAGTACTAGCATACTACCCGTGCGTTGCAATGGGGTTGTAGTCAAAAAAATTGTAGCATGTTATTACCATTACTTTGTAATATATTTGTTACTGGCATGTGGACCCTCTAGCCCCACATTATCATTTTTCCTTAAAAACATAGAAATTTGGTGGTGAGTGATTGACATGTACACCCGCTGATACCACATGGTTCTTTTTTCTTCACAAAAAGAAAATAGGGAGTTGGTGTTGCCACAACTACTCTCTTTTTAGTATTCTCTTTTATAGGAATAAGTATAGAAATCCATGCCACATTGCCACATCTTCTATCTAACTAGGCGCGCACCCAACACAAGACAACAAACAGCCAGGCACTCAACAAGTGAAAAGAAAGACGAGGCATTTCATCAAGCAGATGACGGGCGTAGCGCACCGACCGAGTACCTTCGAAGTGGTAGGCGTTCCGGACGCGCGCGACCACCTGAGCACGCGGCGGCGCATCGCCACCGCCCTTGGGCCTGGAGAGGCGGAGCACGAGGCCGGTGGACACCCGCGGCTCGCCCAGGGCCGGGTGGCAGTAGGGATCCTCGGGGCGGAACCGCAGCTCGAGGCGGGCGCCCGGTGGGTCGGAGCCCCTGACCTACGAGAGAGAGAGAGAGAGAGAGAGAGAGGACAGCGTCGCAATCAGCCTCGCGGCGGCGCAAGCCGGAATGAATCGAGAGAGTTCGATCGAACCTTGGCGATGGCGGAGAGGCCGCCGAGGGTTTGGGCGGCGCGGGCCGGGGAGGAAGGGTAGCCCGGGTAGTGGACGGCGAAGGCCTCGGTGGAGGGGATTGTGCCGGAGACGGCGCCGTCGGTTATGGTTGACGGCGAGGGCGGAGGCGGCGCCGAGGCGGTGAGGGAGGAGGATGGCGGTGAGGCCATCCGGCGATGGGGGCGGAGTTGAGAGCGCGCCCGCGCGTGGTGGAGCTCACTGGACGGTGGACGCCGCTGAAGGGCGGCGGCGGCTACTGCGGATGGGGGTGGCGGACTGCCGAGGGGAGGTATATGGGGATAATCGTAGTGCACGAGGAGATCCCTTGTCCCTTGGATCCAAGATCCTACGGCCAAAATTTTGTCAGTAACTTCTTGAAAAAAAAATGTACAATGAGACAGCCTATAAAACACCCAATGTTTTTTTTTCTCAATGATAAATATCAAATGTTCAAACAAGTTAAAATAGGGTTTTTCCGGGGAACTTGTAAATGATAAAGATATCATCTTATATTATATTATGATCCATATGTTACTGGTAAATCCTCGATTTTACTTGAAATAGAGGTATATGATCCAATAATCTCCTGTCAGCTACCACCAAATCATTAGTTTACATAGCTCAAACTCGTCATGTCCACATCGAGCCCATGCATACACCCATCCCTACATCTCTCTGGCATTTTATCACCTCTCACTATCGTCTCCCACTTACCAAACTATGTGCCTTTGTCTTCGCCCAAAACTAGTTGCTGCAAGCTCGTTTGTGCGAGATAAAAAAGTTGAATTGTATGTACCCACCTTTACAACTTCTAGTCCCAATACAGCCTTGCACACCCCCCCCCCCAAAAAAAAACCTCTTTTCTATGTCATCCGCCTGCATCCTCAAGAACCTAATAGGTTTCGTGTATTTTCTAAGCATGTGTTTAGTATGTCAACAAGGTGGGATGGTTAGACACACCCCTGATCTTAGGGATAATATATATGATCATAATATCAACTTAGCATGAGAACAATGGGCCCACATGCTTGCAGGGAGAGCAAAAGTGAGATGGATGGTTCCGTCACTTTTTAGTTATAAGCATGTCTTAGATCTTAGGAATATCCCCTTAAAGGAATGACCCTGTTCATTTGCCCTTGAACTACAGCCTCAAATTAGGTTCATCCTATCTCACCCTGTACTCTCCCATTCACATCAGTTTCCTCTTTGAAAAAGAAATAGAAAAAAAATACATGATGCTTTTAATAAACATATCTTCGCTAAGGGACAACATAAAAAACGCAAACTCACTGGTAGTCAATCTAGCTTCTTAGTCTTTGCCACTAGATATTGCCTATTTTTTTTACAATTTCATACCAATTAGTTAGATAATAAAGTGAGACAGATGCCCTTACAAAAGGGATAGCATAATGGTCGTGAGATGGAGTTATCTCTAGTCGAGGCAAAAAGGAACCAAGGGTGTGATTGATTGCAAGAATAGCATGCAGCCTGGCTCATATGACCAAGCCTAGCTCATCTAATCCTGCATAATACGTGAAATGTTGTTGTGTTTGGCATTTGGATATGTTGGGCCATGTTCAGTAGAGAAACTGTTTGGTTTATGACTCGCTTACTCTCTATTACCTCCGTCTTAAAATATAAAAACATAGTGTTGATTAGACATATTTTAGTGCTACGAGTCTGGACATGAATCGTGTCTATATTTATAATACTAGGACAAGTCACATCCAGTACTAGGGTTTTTTATTATTATTTTGAGATGAAGTAGCCTGCATACACAAGCATAAAAGCAATAAACCTAATGAAAGGAAGATTTTTTTTCTCACACGAATCAGGCCCAAGGGAAACACCTGTGATATCGGTTTTTTCTAGGGACCTGGCTCACCCTTAGGGCATCCTCAATTTTTGTTGCTCATGTGGGTATTAAGGTGGACCCAACAGTCAGAAGGTGATAGTATACATGTGCAATTGTGCACCACAATGTATATGTATAGGATGAGTGAGTAAGGTGGGACCCGTTGTAAAACAAAGTCCACAAGCAAACTCTCCATCAGCCATATGTGAGCTCTCTCATGGGATTAAAAAAAAAAGAGAGACCCACTATAATATACTTTGTTTCCTTGTTGTTGGTAGTAGCGTTACAACCAGGTCTTAAGTTATTCACCATCACACAATATATCATATCTGCTTGAAGTATTGGTTCCATGATTTGTTACTTGTTTCATTGAGGATGCCCTTACTTTTCACATCATCGAAGCCAAGCCCACCTTCATCAAACATCAACTGCGTGCATGCGTTTAGCTTGGGTGAGGTTTACCAAATACCCCCAAGGGAGCTGTAAAATCAAGGTTTTGATTAATATTTTGTGATGAACAATTGGCTTTATAAATAATATATTTAAATGAAATTGGTTTGGAATATTCGTGGATGTGGTGTAAGTGCGTGTGACTGATGTGGGTCAGGTTGCGAATCTGTGCTCGGAAACGGTTGTTTTGTCTATTGTGTGTAGGTGACTTGAGGTCAAGGCTTGGTCAATGGCGAGGACCGGGACTAAGTTCAGGGAGGAACTGAGGTCTGGAGCAGTCGGGAGGCCATGTGACAAGATGGACTAGAGTCAGATGTCTTGAGGTTAATTTCGGTCAATGGTGGGATCGGGAGTAGACTCAGGTGGAGTCTATGTCCGGAGCAATCAAGGATGCCGGGTGACGAGGTTGACGAAAGATGACACACGGTGGAGGGACACTGTGTGGGTGTTGTTCGTGACGGGCTTTCACAAGGTTGGTGCAAGGCGCTGGTGTTCACGAAGAAATTGAAAAGGAGAATACAGGTGCATGTGTCGTTGCACTTGGTCATGGAGATTGAATCGATGGTGTACTGTAGCGTGCATAACAGCATGTGTACGTGCATTACGTACGTGTGCATGTGTGTGATTGGGCTTGGTCAACGTGTGCATGGGTTTACACGTTGATCAGCTTTGGTGGCAAGAAGCAGCTAGCGGCTCGGCGGGAGTCCATATGGCATGCAAGATGCTTGCGCATAGAGAGAGATTGATCGGGATGCGTGATGATTTTGATAGGCAGGAGATCGAGGTCGTGTCCGGATGAAATCCGACTGGGATTCGTTTGTAATCGGTTGTGCTTGCCGACTGCGGTTTTGAATAAAAAGAAAAGGAATTTTTCTTTTTAGGAAATTGTAATAGAGTCCTATTAGGAATTGAGTCCCACTAGGAAAGATATTTGGTATAAATAGAGAGAGGCTTAGCCTAGAGTGTAAGCCACAATTGAGAGATTTGAGTGCTCTTTGTTTTAAGGTTTTTGTAGGGGTGCTTTGGCTGCACCTTGTGACAATATATTTCAGCAATAAATATCATATTCAATCATCAAGGCGTTTCTAATTACGTAAGTTGATTGAATTGATTTTGTTCGTTTTGCTGAAATTTTGAGATAGCTAGATTGCGAGGGTTATAACTTTTTAACCGTACATTATTTTGTAAATCCGTTCGGTGAGTTGTTCCTTGTATCTTCTAGTTTATTCTTACCAAATTTAGGACAGATCCAACGGTTGGTTTTTACGCAATCTATTTTTTACTGATACTCTATTAATCTGTTTTTGGATTCGAAAATTAAACTTCCGCTGTCATTACCTACTATTCACCCCCTCTAGTAGGTTTACTTATTGTATTCGATCCTGCAGGAGCTACATGGTAGCATGTGTTTGGTTTGAGGGATTTCGTGGGTCGGGTTGGGTCGAACCCATTTTTATGATTGTTTGGTTGAGGAATCAAGTGGGATGGGTTGGTTCCAGAAGGGGATATTCCACTGATATGCAAGTTAATTTGGCTTGGTAAAAAAGAGTGAGACCAACTCAACCCAGCTGAACAGTGTCAACGCCCTGTCGTCCCACGTGCACATGCCTTGACTGCCGCCACGCGCGCACCGCCACCGGCCGAGCTCCTCCCCTGCATGCACCTGCCGCCGCCGTTGAGCACCTCCCGCGCACGCCCGCCACTGCCCATGCGCTCCTCCTGCATGCGTGTGCCGCCGTGAGCCAAGCTCCTCCTGCGCTCGTCGACCGATGCTGTCTGCGCCATGAGACGAGGAGATAACGGTTATAAATGGAGTCCATTCCAACCCACCCCTAATCTCTTCTTAAAAAACATAAAATTAGGACCAATCGATCCTATAAACCAAACAAATAACTAGGATCAACCCCCTCATCTTCAAACCAAACGCATGGTAAAGGACGACGAGTAATACTGAGCTGAATAAGGTACACTATACATGGGATTTTAGTTATTTAGCACAATTTCTCTCTCCAAAATGGTAAAAAAAAACAACATGCTCGATGTAAAACCGCCTTTTTTACAGTGTATTTAAAGAAAACCAGGTTTTTTTTTTGTCTTGTAGAAAAGATTTCAGACACAAGTAGATTTTTAAAAGATTACTCCATGTCGAAATGTCCAAAAACGTAATTTGTGCTCCATGAAACTAGCACAACAGGGTGATGCTGATGCATGCCAGCCAACTAACCCCTCTGCAACAAAAATACCAAATAGAGGCTTCCAAATCGATTAAACTTTGACAAGTTGAATCAGGCCTACGAAGGTTGGTCTACGGGCCCGGCCCATGTCATCCCAAAAAGTCCACTCCTCCCCTCCCATTCCTCGACCTTCCTCCCCTTCTCCACCCTTCTGCCTCACCAGATCCTTCCGCCGCCGCCGCCGTTGTCGCCGCCATGTGGAGGGGCGGCGCGACCGCCGCCTCCGCTGCGAGGGCTCTCCGATCGCGCATGTTCCCCGACGCGGCCCACCACCCCGCCACGGCTCTCGCTCCCATCGCATCGGGGCGCTCCTCCTCTTCTGCCCCCGCCGCCGCCGCCGCCGCCGCAGCCGGGCCCGCCGTCGCGGAGGCTACGGCGGCCGCTGCTGCTGTTTCGCAACGAGCTGGATCCGTCTCCGACGCGCTGAGGCACTACGGGAGGTGCTACTTCGAGCTCTCCAAAGCCCGCCTTAGGTGTGCGACCCTCTTCCATTATTTATTCTAGTCATAACAATAATCTAGATGGATGGAAAGATATACACTCTTCTCCCCAGTTCACGCCTATGAATTTCTTGGAAATAGCACTGTCTCTTTGATTCTGCCCTCAACGCTTCTTTGTTGTTGTTGGTTGTGATGGAAATGGGATTACCTCCTTTCTTTCATGAAACGAATACTTTTAATTCCTGTAATTAAATTGGAGCATAGGAATAGAATTTTTGTAGCTTTGTGACAACTTATGATTGCGTTCTAGCTTCTAGGCTTAGTAAAACTTTTAGTGCGGTCTTTCATCAGAGTACAAGTTGAGCCTTAGGATATGTACTGAAGTTTGTTTATAAAGGAGTAAAAGTTCATTATTACTCATCTGTATGTATGCCATGTAAGATCATTTCATTTAAATTGGTATAATGCGAATCATGACTTCCCGAGGACTCTGCCAAATTGACCTTTCTTTTGCTGTCCTCAGCCAACATATGGTGCTCCATTAAGCAAATTAGATTATTGTAGCCTTGTTGTTATATGATAGCAACGGGATTGAATAAGTATATAGTTTTTTTTTTCTCTCAAAAATTCAGATGTCCTCTTATTGAGGATACACAACCAAATTTCATGATGAAAATGTGTCATTTCAGTGTTAGCATTATAAAGATGCACACACAAATTTTATGATTACAAAAGTGGCACCTAAGCACTTGAGTTTTGTTATACTGTAAGAATGGTAGGTTTTGACCCTGTCAGCATATTATACGAGAATTCTGCTCGTAGGTGCCTTCATATGTTGAGGACGTATGCTCAACGAATAGTTTTATTGTAAAATATCTGCAAAACACATTAAAATTATAGTAGTATGAAAGTATTTTTAATTTCTTTAAACAAATCTACATGTATGATTTTTATGTATACAACTCAAATCCTATATACATTAAAAATACTGATACCCAAAATTTCAAAAGTTTGACAAGATGCTTGTCCGAAACAAGTATTTGTGACCGGAGGGAGAAAAAAAAGAGTAAAGAGACATATACAACAAATTGAGCAACTTGTATGAAAGTCATTCTCTGGATTGAACACTAAGCAGCTGATGCTTGTCCATCCATTTTCTTGCTTGTAAAAAATGACTGTCTGAATTGTATGCTAAATTTGATACCTAGGCATATGTGAGCTTGCTGTATCAGGCTACTTACCATGGGTAACCTCCATTATGCTACTTTTAGATGCACACTTGACTTCCTAAGCTCCCTGATGCTGCTGTGTCTGCTGTTTGAAACTTAGGACATGTGCATTGGATTGATACTAAATTCAATTTCTAACAATGCGCATTGGCTGTAGCCTTCTGCCATTATCTCTTGCCAAGAAAGATTGTGATATTCTCTGCTGTCTCTTTATTTTGCTAGTATTAGAACTGATTGTGAGTGGCCAGTTGTTTCTTTGTTTTGATAGTTTATTAATACTATTGTTATGGTATGCAGTGCTCTTGTTGTGGCAACATCCGGGGCTGGTTATGTGCTTGGAAGTGGCAACGTGGTAGACATAGCTGGACTTTGTTACACTTGTGCCGGTACCATGATGGTTGCAGCATCTGCAAATACACTCAATCAGGTATGTGATTATTTTCTGAAAGCTTTACCTACCAGCATGTTGCACTAAATCAATATTAATTATATATGTGTGTGTTGCGCATCATGTGTTCTATATTTACTCACATTATCATAAAAAAATCAGACGCACCTTCGTTGCTTCCAGAATATTTGCATCATATGAGGATCTGGAGCTATGAAGAATTTAGAACAGATCTGGTTAATTATAGTCGTCGTTGTTCAGAGAGAATGAATATGCTGTACTTGCTTTAAGCATTTGTATCTGAATATACAGTTTGAAATAACTTTGTTTTTAGGTGTTTGAGATAAAGAATGATGCTAAGATGAAAAGGACCATGCGACGGCCCCTACCATCAGGGCGCATTAGTCCTGCACATGCTGCCATGTGGGCTACTACTGTTGGAGCTGCTGGGACAGCTTTGTTGGCTTGGAAGGTTTGTACAAGCTCTTCTCTATTTACCTACACATGTTAAACTTTGTCTTAAAATGTGTTCTGTTGCAGTAGGTGCTATAATACTTTTATTTGAACTGAACATTGTAAAAGTTTGGCAAGGTTTCTGCAGGCTAATGGCATGGCAGCTGGGCTTGCGGCTTCTAATCTTATCCTGTATGCATTTGTATACACTCCATTGAAGCAAATACACCCTGTAAATACATGGGTTGGAGCAGTTGTCGGTGCCATACCTCCACTTCTAGGGTATTCAACTTGCTGATCCCACTTTGCTAGCTTGCTAAAATGCATATTGAAGTAGTAAAATTTCTATCTATGGTTATGGTGTCATATGTTCTAAGTACTTCGTTTCTAGTTTTAGTGCTACATAGTGTCAGAGAGTAGTTCAAGAAAAGCTCTCTCTCCTTGTCTTGAATGAGTGGTAGAATTTTGGTCGTGAAGAACAATGGAATATATATATCATATAGCCTTTTTGCAGTTTTGCACAACGAAAATGTAAATAACAAGCCATAGCTTACTACTCCTGCTACCTGAACTATTCTTTTGTATAATGTTTGGACTAATGGAGGCCTTGGGCTGATGCACTGGGTACAGTGAAAGTCAGAGGTGTTCTAGATATCCCCCCCCCTCCCCCCAAATGAAGTTACCTCTTGTATGTCATGATTGTATCAAATTGTATAACTTGAAACCGTTTAATGTGTATGCACTAATGTTTATCAGAAAATCAGAGTCACCCTCAGTTATTTATATCTATCCTTAACCTGTGATTTCTGCACCCTCCACTTATAATTTGTTATTTTGGTAAAAACTTTTTAGTATTTGTAGCATTTATCAACTAGAATGCCTCGATAAGGTTTAAAGTGTCAAGCTTAGTTCCTGATGGACTCAAATATGTGTCAATGCCATATTCTATCAATGAGGCTATTTTTCCTTTGTTACAAGACCTACTTTTCCATTGTCACTAGACTGCAGTCCTTATTTCATCTTCTTCTGTACAGGTGGGCAGCAGCTTCATCTGAATTGTCACTGAATGCTATGATTCTCCCTGCTGCATTGTACTATTGGCAACTACCACATTTCATGGCCCTTGCATACTTATGTCGGAATGATTACCTTGCTGGAGGGTAAATTCTCTTATCTGAATAGATTATTAGCATACTTACGGTAGAAGTTACATCAGAATAATTCGAGTGCAAAACCTGAACCTGACTTGTTTTTGCATGCGACTGGCTGCATGGTTCAGGTACCGGATGCTTTCTTTTGCTGATCCTACTGGTAAAAGAACTGCATGGGTATCACTTAGAAATTGTCTGTACATGCTGCCCTTAGGATTTTTTGCATACAACTGTAAGTACTAATCTTATATACTTTTGCCTCCCTTATTTTTCTTTTTTCTTAAAAAAAAAAACTAATGAAACTTGCATACATCTTAGGGGGTCTCACATCTGAGTGGTTCAACCTTGAAGCATCACTTCTAACATTGGGCCTTACAATTGGAGCTTTGTCGTTTGTTCTGGAACCAACCCCTAAAAGTGCAAGGAGAATGTTCTATGGTAGCCTTTTATATCTTCCTGCTTTTATGGCTGGACTTCTATTACATCGGCTGCCTAATGAACAAAAGGAGCATAATAATGTCACTCAGACGAGTGAAATTACTGGAGTTCTTTATGGCGCTGAGCAGCAGGATGAAGAAAGAGCAAGGCAGAAGCGTGAGGACCGTAAACTTTCTCGTGTTCACTCACGCCCTCCAGTTGCCTATGCTTCAGTGGCCCCTTTTCCTTTCTTACCGGTACCTGTATATGTCTCTCCCCAAGCTTATGAGTTATAAAAGACAGCACTTGGGCTAAATGGGCTTGTGGACGCAATGTTCATCCATATCTTTTTGCTTCTCAAGGAAATTTTCCCGGATCAAGGTACTTCCACTGTCCTTGATGTTGATATGATTTTAGAATAATGAACAAGAAAATTAACTCTTCACCTGATTGTAAAATTGATTTGATGTGTTGTGTGACATGAATACATGAATTTCCAGAAAATATGCTAATTTTCAAAACCTGGTTGCTAGCACTGCATATTGAACCTAGCTGTGGTATGTGGTATATGCTATCTGTTTAGGTGGTCATATATTCATTATTGTAAACCCTCTTTTTTCTTAGTACTTCCCAAATTCCTACGTTTCACAAGCAATAGCGTGATGCAGTTTTTACATATGAGTATCTAGTCGATCTGTTCTCATGTTGAGATTTATAATTACATCAATTGAAGGGCAAAGCATTTTCCATATCTGAACCATTTACATTTATCAAGCAATCAAGGAAGTGAAACTTGCTCACATGAGGGAAAGATGACACTGGCATCACCCGTTGCAAGAGAGGAATTACAATGGAAAATATAATTCACTGAAACATAAACAAAATTTATAGGGAATTATTGTAGATTTGTTGGAGGCGATCTGTGTTACCAATATCTACAAAGCAAGCAGCTGCTACAATGAAGTAATTACCATGCTTTCCTATTTGCAAAGTTGTTTATTTGTAAGTAGTTCCACGCATTGCCATGTGAGTATGTCATGCTCAACAGACATTTTTCCAAACTTCACGCTCACTGTAACACAAAGCTAACAGGAAAAAGTATATCCCTTTGCTTGTCACTGGAGAGGAAAGTGTTTCCCTTTTTTTGTCACTAGAGAGGCGAGACCCACACCCAAAGGATACTTCAGAGCTGTAAAGGCCACAATGATTTGTACCCTAAGTGGGGTCCATAATAACCTAAAAAAATCTTGGAAGAGAATCAATCATTTCTTTGATGTATTTTACCTTTTCCTCAGTGGTAATATCCTCAAACTACTAGCCCCTCAGTCCAAAAATATAAGAACCTCTGAATTTCTTCCTGTGAACTGGTTCTTATATTGTATTTTGTATTTGGGTCACAGAGAGTACAACTAGATTTGACGAGAGGAGCCAAATTTATTCTATGCTGCCTCTAATACATTTAATCTATCCGCAACTATAGTGCATGGTTCTTAAGGCGACAAGGCGAATCTATCCGTAACTATAGTGCATGGTTCTTAAGGCGACAAGGCGAGACAAGTTAACCCGCCACTGCTCAATTGCCTAGGCGACGGCTTAAACGTTTAAGGCGAGGTAAGGTGACGTCTTACACATGAGCACAAGAGGCATTCTAGAGATCTATAAGGCAGAAAAGAGGGGAAGAACATGAAGGGACGAGAAAGAGTAGAGAGAGATCCATTGGAGAAGAAGGGAGCAACAGAAGGGAGGCAACAATCTTCTCTTTCCATCTTTTCCCCTCCAATCTCTTCTTCTTTTTCCAGTTCCCCCCTCCAATCTCCTCTCCTCTTTCCATCTTTCGCTGCTGCTATGTTCCCAATCTCTGCCCGCCTATTCTCTTTCCAATTTTTCACCCTTCCCCCTTCCTAAATTGCCGCAGTTTTCATCCTATCTTCACGTGATTACCTTCCCAGCATGCGTAATTCCCTTTGGCACATGCGCCCTTGGCCCCACCTTGCCCATGTCTACCCGATTTCATGAGATAATAGGATCTAAGGCGTGTAGAAGGGTAGACGGTGGGGACACTCTGCTCCCTGATGGCGCTCAGGCGCCTAGCGTAGCTAGGCTACACTTTGGTTGTGTTTAGTTTTTTTAAAAAATTGGCCAAAAACATCACATCAATGTTTGAACATACATTTAAAGTATTAAACGTAGACTAATAACAAAACAAATTATATATTTTGACTATGCACATATTGGTTATTGTAGACTGTGCACATACTGCGAGACGAATCTTTTGAGACCAATTAATCCGGCATTAGCAGATATTGGTTATTATAGCATTTATGGCTAATTATGATGTAATTAGGCTCAAAAGATTCGTCTCGCAGTGTACAGTCGGAATATATAATTTGTTTTGTTATTAGTTTATGTTTCATACTTCAAATGTGTGTCCAAACATTGATGTGATATTTTTGGTCAAAATTCCTTTTAATCTAAACACGACCTTTTAAAACAATGCTATAGTGTCCTCAAGGTTGACAAGTTTTTTTTTTCCTTTTATTTGTTGGGGCACCAGTTGCCAACACTACATTTGCTAATTTCTAAGGCACCATTCAATACTCCATGTTCTCAGTTTGGTTGTTTTGGCATGTGTTGAATATTACCTATTTTAAATTTAAAAATGTATTAATTTGATTTGTTAAACAACTTTCGTGTAGATCGTATTTTGGCAAAAAAAACACGTTTAGGAAGCATGCCAAGGGAAAAACGTTGTTGCAAACATGCAACCTGCTAGCCAAATTGCGGTTCCGACTGGGGGTGGGGCCTAAGTTAAATGAACGTTCTCTCTCACTCTCCATCTCTCTCCCTCTCCCTTAGAATAAATTTAAATGTGCATAAAATTTTCAATATATAATAAAAAAGGGATAATCCCATATTACAATCTTGAACCATCAGATTTGTCCAAAAACTAACATTCAACTATAAAATAAGATTTACTTCTCTCAACTATATTAAAATCAAACAAATACCCCCCAATGCAATAACCCAGTTTTGATATTAGTTTTTATTAGTTAGATATACAAATATATTTTTAGTTGTTACGTAAAACTATTATAAATCTCTTACAAATTAGGTACCACATAAGTATTTTTTTACTATTTGAAATTTAAAATCATGAAACCACCATTAAAATCCGGTATTGCCTATTGGGGGTATTTTGTGCGGTTTTGATAGTTGAGCGTATAAAATATGCGTCTCCATAGTTTAATGGTATGTCTGAGATAAATTCAATTGTTGATGGTGTAATATACTTAGAAAAAGTTCATTGAAACAGGCAATATAATTATATTTTCTTAGTGTCATATTTTTCTGAATCCCCACTTGGGTCTAGCACTCTAGCTATCAATTGAAGTATTTCCGGGGAGAACATGCAGTTAGGCAAGAGTCACGTTTAGCACGTTGCGTTGTGCAAACCTAATAGATTCTGTCAAGCAGGGGGTGAACAATGGCATGATAACGATTAATTGGAAATGTACTGCTAGTATGAAATATCCATATGGCAATAGGAGAATATATTAATGCAGCACCACCCCTATCCATATGTTTGATGCCGTTGACTTTTTAAGATTCGTCTTATTTAATTTTTTTAAATATGTAAAATCATGTGCTATACTTAAATTACATTTAATAATGAACCAAATGATAGCAAAATAATTTATAATCACATAATTTTTTGAATAAGACGAATGATCAAACATATGCTTAAAAAGTCAACAAAAATATTTTTGGATGAGGGGAGTAATATGCTAGCGGCAACAGGTAAAATTGCAATATCTATATATATGGCATAACTTGATCAAATAGGCTGGTGTGGTGGAGTCATGGTTGCGAGTCATGATCAAATAGGGATTTTCTGCTTTTCGGTCTATTGCAGACATCACATTTTGGGATCATAATCTAAAAGGAAAATCACATTTTGGGATGCGCGTATAGTGGTAGTACTCTCTCCATTTATCTTTGATCTTCGTATAATAATTTTTTTCGCATGGTAAATGACCCCTGCAAACCAAGCATCCCTTAACTCTCCAATTATTTCAATTGACTGCTTCAAGATTGCAATCAAGCGTCTGATCTCTGTACTTCCTCATCATTTTCTGCTCCCTGCATTCACTCACCCCTCATCATTCAACTAAACAATTGAATTCCCAATGTTTTTTTTTCCAACACAAGAACAGGTAAAATTTTAATTAAAATCGCAAACGAAAATAAAGGAACCCTCTCAGTTCTCACTCTCCATTCACTTCATCACATGTCACATAAAAAAAGAAAAACCATTCCAACACACACTTCGCACCCCTTCCTTGGTGTCCCTCGCTAAACCTCTCTCTCCCCGAAATTAACTCCTCAATTAGCAACCGAATCCGACTGATCTCCTCCGCTTTCCCAGTGGATTCCCCACCCAACCATCCCATCCAAAGCCCAGCCATGCGATCGCCGGCGCGGCGGCGGCGCGGCGGCGAGGCGGCGGCGGCGGCCGACCTGGTGACGACGCAGGTGGGCCTAGGCGGGTTCGACGCCGGGGTCACGGCGGCGAAGCTCGCCGACTTCCTGGAGCACGAGGCCGGCCAGGTGTGGCGGTGCCGCGTCAAGACCTCCTGGACGCCGCCGGACTCCTACCCGGACTTCTCCCTCCCCGTCGCCGCCTCCGCCTTGCCGCCGCCGCCGCGGTTCGACCGGGTGCCGCCCCACGCGTTCGTCCACTTCGCGCGCCCGGAGGGTGCGCGGCGCGCGGCCGACGCGGCGGGGAGGTGCGAGCTCATCCTCGGCGGGAAGTCCCTGATCGTCTCCTCCGCGCCGGAGAGCACCCTCCGCGTGTCCCGCCGCCGCAGCACGGAGCCGTTCCGCTTCCCCGGCGTGCGCCTCGAGGCCGGCTCGCTCCCTTCCCACGACGCGTTCCTCGCCGCGTGGCGCGGGCCCACGGGGGAGGGCGACGTGGCGTTCTCCGTCGACCCGTTCGACGGCAGCTGCCGCTTCGTGTTCGCCCGCGACACGGCCTTCGCGTTCCCGGGGTTCCGCGAGACCGCCGTCGTCCGGTGCGACGTCAAGCTCGAGTTCCCCGTGCGCGACGTCGCCGAGGTCCGCATCTACCGCCTCGACTGCTCCCTCCTCCTCCGCCTCGCCGCCGCGCCGCTCGTCTACTACCGCACGGCCGACGACGACTTCCACGAGTCCGTTCCCTTCGACCTCCTCGACGACGACGACCCATGGATTCGCACCACCGACTTCACCCCGAGCGGCGCCATCGGCCGGTCCGGCGTGTACAGGATCTCCTTCTCCGCGAGGTTCTGGCCCAAGATGGACCGCGCGCTGGACTACATGAGGGAGCGGAGGGTGCCGATCGTCGATTGCGGCGGCGATTGGGGCCCGAGGCGGGGGCTCGCCGTGCTCGACGAGCCCGATTTCGGGGAGCCAATGCAGGATGTGTTCTTCTGCTTGCAGCATGTGGAGGGGCTCGGGTTTCCGGTTTTGTTCCTTGTGAATGCGTTGGTGCACAAGGGGATCATCAATCAGCACCAGCTCACGCCTGAATTCTTCGGTTTGCTGAGGAGAAGGGAGGAGAATGTCAATGTGGCTGCATTGAGGGATTTTTGGGGGGATAAGTTCCCGGTGTTTGATGCGTGTGGGAGGCTGAAGAAGGCGTTGGGTAGGGTGGCCAGGAACCCCAAGCTTCTTTGCAGCAAGATTGGGGATGACAATGCAGAGGTGCGGAGGCTGGTGATCACACCCACCAGGGCGTATTGTCTGCCACCAGAAGTGGAGCGCTCGAACCGTGTTCTTCGGCATTATCATGAGGTGGCTGACAGGTTTTTGAGAGTGACTTTTATGGATGAGGGTATGGAGCTGCTAAATACCCATGTGCTGAACTCCTTCACTGCGCCAATTGTCAAAGACTTGATGTCAAATTTTTTCCAGCAGAAGACTACTGTGTACAAGCGTGTCAGGATGTTGTTAGCAGAGGGTTTCCACATGTGTGGAAGGAAGTACTCATTTCTCGCATTCTCATCGAACCAGTTGAGGGACAGGTCGGCTTGGTTCTTTGCTGAGGACAGAAAGACAACTGTGGAAGGAATTAGGAAGTGGATGGGACGGTTCACAAGTAAGAATGTTGCGAAGCACGCTGCTCGAATGGGGCAGTGCTTCTCTTCTACATTTGCAACGGTGACGGTGCAGCCGGATGAGGTTGATGAGACTTTTGAAGATGTTGTACATAATAAGTACGTTTTCTCTGATGGAATTGGCAAAATTACCCCAGACCTTGCATTGGAAGTTGCTGAGAGGCTGCAGCTGACAGATAATCCACCATCTGCTTATCAGATCAGGTATGCAGGCTTCAAGGGTGTTATAGCTGTCTGGGAAGGACGTGGTGATGGGATACGGCTTTCCTTGAGGCCAAGCATGAGGAAGTTCGAGTCTAAACATTCTGTGTTAGAGGTGGTCTCCTGGACAAAGTTCCAGCCAGGATTCTTAAACCGCCAGATTATAACATTGCTATCCTCACTAAATGTCCCAGATGCTATCTTTTCTCAAATGCAAGAGACCATGCTTTCTAACCTCAACAATATTCTATCAGACAGAGATGTTGCTTTTGAGGTCGTAACATCTTCATGTGTTGAGAATGAAAACACTGCAGCACTGATGCTGAGTGCTGGCTTCGAACCTGGAACAGAACCACACTTAAAAGGGATGCTCCTGGCTATAAGGTCTGCACAGTTGCAGGATCTTTTGACGAAAGCAAGGATATTTGTGCCGAAGGGAAGGTGGTTGATGGGCTGCTTTGATGAGCTTGGGGTTCTTGAGCAAGGGCAGTGCTTTATTCGGGCGTCAACTCCATCGCTGAAAAGTTATTTTGTGAAGCATGGATCAAGATTTTCATCAACAGACAGAAACACACAGGTTATTGTGGGCACGGTGGTAATGGCCAAGAATCCTTGTCTTCATCCTGGGGATATCCGCATCCTTGAAGCAGTTGATGTGCTTGAACTGCATCACCTGGTTGATTGTTTGGTATTCCCCCAGAAAGGTGAGAGGCCACATGCTAATGAGGCATCTGGGAGCGATCTTGATGGGGATCTCTACTTCGTGACGTGGGATGAGAAACTTGTACCTCCAGGTAAGAAGAGCTGGAACCCTATGGATTACTCCCCACCTGAAGCAAAACAGCTACCACGCCAAGTATCTCCACATGTAAGTTCAATAGTTCTTGAAATATGAGAATTTTATCCCATACATTTTTTGTTCCATCTGTACTTGTCTTTTCTGTACGAAGAATATCCCTTCTTTCATTAGTAGCATTATAGAAAAACAAATAGCTTGACAATCTGGGACACATTATAGCAACCAAAAGTAAGTCCAAACCAGAGAGGTCCTAGCGGCACCCAGTTCATAAGCATCATCGCTCCCTAGTGAACTCCTGAAGCCATTTCTTCACATTTGTGACCTCCTTGATCTTGTTTCCTTCTTGCGTAGCATTATCTTCCATTCTAGATCAACAGTTGTTGAAGGAAGACATGCCTAATTACCAACTGTAGTTCTAGTTGTCCAGATCACCCACTGCAAAAAATAAAATAAACACCGAACAGACATGTTCAACCCATAATGAAATGTGCATGTTTAGTATAGTCAAACCGACAGTTTGGAGGGATATTGTTCACTTGATATGACACCCCAATATCGAAGCAATGTTTGACTATTTGTAAGTCTTTCCAAACATTGTGAACTTTTTAACTTATGAATCAAGAATGACGTTCCATTCAAAACATTTTTTGTCAGTAATTTTAAAACAAATGCACAAGTACCTGATATAGTTCTCTAGATGAATCTATTCACAAGACAAGCATTCATGATTTTAGTTGCCACCTCCAAAAGAATAATATCCTTGTGCTGTCCATCGCCTGATGCATGTCAGCATGAGAATATGGACAGCGTAAGAAGCCCTCCCTTGTCCCCAAATACAAGGTCTATTATATTTGGGACAGAGGTAGTAATGTTTTTCAGTCAGCTTGTTATTGAACGGTCGTACTATTTGTGGTTTCTAGCTGTCAACAAGCCTTTGTGTAGTTGGGCTAGTTGCCTCCACGAGAAGAATGGATGTGGTTTGATGACCATTATCACAGGTTTAGAATTGACGTCATATCAAGTGAATAATATCACTCCAATGATTTGCTGCAGAACTAATGATCAAATCAATAATATCCCTCCAACTCAGTAAAAATAATCAACTGGCAGTTTCTGCAAATTATTAGTTCTTTGATTGGTGGTAAGTTTATTGTTACAATGTGTTGTATTGACAGATCTTGTGTTTATAACAGGATATTGTTGATTTCTTCTTGAAGAACATGATAAGTGAAAATCTTGGTAAGATCTGTAATGCTCATGTTGTTCATGCTGACCTTAGTGAGTATGGTGCAATGGATGAGAAGTGTATAAACTTAGCTGAGCTAGCAGCAACTGCCGTGGACTTCCCAAAGACCGGTAAACTTGCGATAATGCCGCAGCACCTTAAACCAAAAGTTTACCCTGACTTCATGGGAAAGGAAGATGTCATTTCTTATAAATCAGAAAAGATTCTTGGAAGGCTTTATCGGTCGATCCAAGAAGCCTCCAATGGTGATGTGTTGTCAGAAGAGGTTTGCACTCCAAATGATCTGCCTTATGACATAGATCTGGAAGTCCCCGGTGCATCAGATTTCCTTGCAAGTGCTTGGCAATGCAAGTGTTCATATGAAGCACAGCTGAGTGCGCTGCTTAATCAGTACAAGGTGCGCACTGAAGCTGAACTTGTGACAGGGCACATAACTTCCGTTACTAAGTACAACAGCAAGAAGCAAGGGGATATAAAAGAGAGGCTGAAGAACGGTTACTCTGCGCTACGCAAGGAGTTCAGAAGTACCTTTGAGAGCATATCATCGGACCAGTGCGAGTTTTCAGAAGACGAGAAGAATCATCTGTACGAGATGAAGGCCTCGGCGTGGTACCAGGTAACCTATCACCCCAAATGGATCGAGAAGTCAAGGGATATGGTGGGTCCAGATGGCGAAGAAATGCCATCAAGGCTTAGCTTTGCATGGATTGCAGTAGATTACTTGGCGCGGATAAAGCTAAGGTGCCATGGAAAAGTGAGAGTTGAAGGCCAAAGGCCAGTTGAAAGGCTTGCAGCATACATCTCTGAGAGGATATGATGACTTGCCTATCAGCAAGACGGTTCCCAGCAACACAGGGTCGCAGTAAGACCACTCTGCCATCGGTAATGCCTCAGGGCATCCGTACAAAATCTTTCACTTTATTCATTTTTGTTCCCTTCCGTTTATTCTGCTGAATTTGATCTCCCCGAATGTTCTGAAGTGTGCTTTTGTTATATACTCCCTTAAAGCCTTAAAAACGGTGTTTCAGTTGATTGCTGTTTATCATGAAATTCACCA
This sequence comes from Leersia perrieri, assembly GCA_000325765.3. Lineage (NCBI taxonomy): Eukaryota > Viridiplantae > Streptophyta > Magnoliopsida > Poales > Poaceae > Leersia > Leersia perrieri. Next base: position 13,868,314 of record CM002476.1, on the reverse strand, counting down.
ATGCTGCTTGCATTTTTTGGTAGTAATTTTTATTAAAGTTGAGGTTTAGTCGTCTCATTTGTTGATGGCTATGCAGCTGCTTGTAAGAGCACACAGAGATGTAAGAGGAAAACATATCGTGTGCATCGAGACTTCCAAGATGTATTCCTCTGCCATGGTACACACACCAACCAACAAATTTCTCAAATGAACTCAAGAAATAAAAAACTAGGTATACCCCTCTATAATCCTCCAACTATGTATAAAATTTCAACTTCAGATTCACCAGCCACCATGCACAAAGGAGCAGCAAACAAAAAGAATCTAACAGACCCTGTTCAGCTCTTTGTGACTTTAAGTAGTTCTAGGCATGTTTAGAGGAATTTATTCCATAATTTAGGGTGCCATTTTAGTTTTTTTCAATGGAAACACCACACGAATTAAACACATTAGCTAGTTTAGCATCCTCTAACAAACTAGATAAAATAAAATCCGGAGCTGTGGATCTCCATGTTGTAAAAGCTTGTGAGACCATCCCCTCCTGCGCCAGGATACGTGCCATCCTGTTCGCCGAGCGCCTCACCCACTGAATCTTAACCTCTTGGAATAGCTCAAGTTTTTTTTCCTCAAGTCTTGAATCAGCATGCCATAGACTGATCTATAAATCCCTGAGCTCTGGATCATACAAGTCACCTCCAGCGAGTCTGACTCTAAGATCACCTTTCCTGCTCCCAACTCCCGTGCAAGTTTGGCTGCCCGAACACATGCTTTGATTTTTGATGAAACTGCATCTTCCATCATCGAGTAGAACTGGGACGCCCCTGTCACAATGTTACCTTCATGATCTCTTACAACCACTCCTACTACCCCAGTTTTATGCAACTCACGAAACGCCCCATCCGCATTTAGCTTTAACCAACCCTGAATTGGTTTCTTCCACTGGGTTTTCGGATTGTGAACTGTGCACTGGTTTTGTGTCTTCAGATTCTCCCATTCTTCCAATTGGATTAGAGTCTTCTCCACCACTGCACCTGGATTCCCAGTATCCGGGACCTTCCTTGCCTCATTTCTAGCAAACCATATATTGTATATGGTCACAAGCATACCCGCAACCACCTGATCACATTGATCAACCGATCTGTCCAGCATCCAAAAAGATAAAGTTTTTAGGTTTCTGCATACCATCCCTGGCAAAGGAAACTGAATGCTGCATCTTTCCTTCAGCTTGTCCCATACCCATTTGGAAAACAGGCATTCCCAGAATCTGTGCAATGCATTTTCCTCTCTTGAACAGAATATACATTTTACTCCTTTTCTGATGTTCCTTCTTTCCAGTTCTGTACCCAAAGCTAGGCCATTCTGTAACAGCCTCTATGCATGGACTTTAATTTTGTTATGAACTTCAGCCTTCCACAGATTAGACCATCCTTTATGGTGTTGATTACTCAATGTTGAACCTGCAGAATTAGTCAAGAAGGCTTCCCTCTGTACATGATAAGCAGATCAGACTGAAAATATGCCTGATTTTGTAAACTTCCAGGCAACGAAATCCTCCCCTTCCCAGCTAGGAATTTGCATATGCAGGACATCTCGAGTATCATCTTCAAACAAAACATCATTGATTTTATTGACATCCCATATTTTCGTGCCTGCAATAAATAGATCATTAACTGTCCTTGCATCAGTTGGAGATTTAAAGCCTAGTGGCCAACTCATTCCATCTCTGGGGATCCAATTGTCCTTCAAAATGTTCACTGAATTCCCATCCACTATTCTCCAAATCAGACCTTTTTTCAAGAGCTCCCTGCCAAAGGATGCTACGCCATGTATATGAAGCTCTCCTAGGGCACCTTGCCTCCAAAAAAGTAGAGTTCTTAAAATATTTTGCTTTAAGAACCTGCGAACATAAAGCATCAGGATATGTGAGGAGCCGCCACCCCTGTCTGGCCAGCAAGGCTTGGTTAAAAAGTTCTAAATTCCTGAATCCAATTCCTCCTTCCTTCTTTGTCTTACAAAGCCGCAACCAACTAATCCAGTGAGCTTTCCTCTCTTCCCCTTTAGTTCCCCACTAGAATTTTGAAATCAAGGAGGTTAGGGTTGTACAAAGGCCTTTGGGCAATCTAAACACACTCATAGAATAAGTAGGGATAGCCAGCAAAACTGATTTTATTAGAACATCTTTGCCAGCTTTGGAAAGTCCCTGTCAGTTGAATCCTGAAATCCTTTGCACATTCTCTCCTTGCAGTTCACAAATGCCCCTTGCTTGGATCTACCCACCTGTGTGGGTAACCCTAAATATTTCTCACCCAAAGCTTCATGGTTAATCCCAATGATCTGCTTCAACTCCTCTTTAATAGCCTGCTCACACCCTTTTCCAAAGAAAATAGAGGATTTCAATAAATTAATCTTTTGCCATGAACTTTCCTCATAAACCTGCAACAAGTTTTTTAGGTACAACATCCATTGAGGTTTAGCTTCCATGAAAATTACACTATCACCCGCAAAGAGCAAATGTGAAATATGTGGGCCAGTGCCCCCAAATTTAATTCCTATCAGCTCCTTCCTTTGCTTAGCTTTATTTTAATAAACCTGGAAAAACCTTCAACCATAGAATGAATAAGTAAGGAGAGAATGGATCTCCTTACCTAATCCCTCTGGATGGAACAAAACCTTGTGATCTTGCACCATTTAATTTGACTGAGTAAGACACTGTTGTCACACATCTCATAACCATATCAATCCACTTCTCTGCAAAACCAAATTGTCTAAGAGTTTGCTCCAAAAAATTCCACTCGACTTTATCATAAGCCTTCATCATATCCAATTTAACCGCACAAAACGGTGATTTCCTATTCCTGCCATGCATAGAATGAATACATTCATAGTCTCCCAGGAACAAAAACACTTTGCTCTTCGGACACCAAGGAAGGAAGGTATAACTTCAGTCTATTTGCGAAGACTTTAGAGAATAGACCACATTACAAAGACTGATTGGCCTAAAAGACTCTCTGGACTTTAAACTTTTGGAATCAGCACTAAGGTTGTCTCATTAAAATCAGCCGCCATCTCACCTCCAGCTAGGAAGTGTTTAACAGCCTCACACACTCTGTGCTACCAAAGACCAGTGTCTTTGATAAAAGATAGCCGGCAGTCCATCGGGTCCAGGAGCTTTTGTTTGTCCCATTTGTTTTGTTTGTCCCATTTGGAATAAAGCCGTCCTAATTTCCTCATCAGACACAACCCTTGTCAATTCCCTGTTCATCTCATCATCCACTTTTGCCGGAATTGCATTCAACACTTCCTGGCTATTTTGTGCCATTTTAGTTGATGTGAACCTCAAGTATATGACCACATAAGCGAACAGAAAATGTTTTACGTCTCTTTGGCACGTCCCGAATAACTTATTTACTTGGGTTTGACATGGCCCCAACCGATGCCTATCTCGTTTCTGTAAAACGAAAAAACAGCTCTCGCTTGGACAGTTTAAGTTAAACAAACACAGAACCAGTAACGGGGAAAGTAGCCTGAAAATCTCCCTCGAAACCGACATGGAGTACGTCTACATCCACAATACTTGGAATACGTTGACAGTAATAAACTAGTTAAACATAGGATTATTGGCCGAGAGGATGCCAAAAGTAGAGTTTTTCCTCTGCCTCTTACCAGTAGCAGCAAGAGTTAATCCTCAGATGGGAGTATTTGCCTACAAGTCAACAACAGTGCATTGGATATATGGTATTACACGTTACATACTGCTCTGTACAGCTAATCTCTTAAACTTCCTAATGACCCATCACTGATGATGCTAAACGTACCGGTGCGTATGATCTAATCGTGGCTACCTGCTGGTGCCGACGAGGGCTCGCCTGACTTCTTGCTGAACGATTTCTGTTTCTCCATCGTAGGCATGTACGCTGCCGTGCTCTTGTGGAGAGCATCAGTCACCGATGGCTTCTCCGGCTGATCCCGCGGGCTGGTGAGCTGCTTCTCCAGGACATCGAACTTCGCCGTTGCCCATGGGGCAGTGCCAACGTTCCCAACAGTGCTTGGAGCATCATCTGTCAGGGATGAGATGGCATCTCTGGACGAAAACCACATGTGCCCGCAGGCGTTACATTCAAGCTGAAATCAAAGACGAGTTTTGTAAGAAAGCAGAAGCAAAAAAGAAAAAGAAAGGGCAGTTTTATTCTTATGTGTACCACACAGATATCTTGAGGTCAGTTCACTAGCGTTCACCCTTCTGAAATCAGATCAGAACTGAAGTTGTAACACTAAAATTTACAGATTCAAGTACAAGGACTGGTTTCCACCTAGCAAGCGCGCGTGCCACAGAAGGAGCCGAATCCAAATTCAATCAGCACTTCAGACAAATAGCATGTACATTAAAATAAAATTATACCACTGTTGCCATTTGCCAGTGTCTCTTAACATTAAATATCCACTCAAAATTTATTGCAAATTCATAGGTCTTAATATAAGATGCTTTGACCTTTTCTTATAATTTTGACCATTTGTCTTATTCAAAAATTTGGTGCAAATAAAAAAAATAATAAGTCATGCTTAAAGTATTTTTGATAATAAAGTAAGTCACAAACGAAACAAATGATACTTCCGTAGTTTTTTAAATAAGACAAATTGTCAAACGTTACAAGTAAAAAGTCAAAACGTCTTATATTATGAAACAGAGGGAGTAAGTCAGTATCAGCTTGGATGAGAAGTACTAAATCGGAAGGCATTTCAGGTGCAAAGCAATGAAAACAACATATTTTTTTTTCAAAATATAATCACAATATTTGGATGTGTAAACAATCTAACTAATGATCTACTCCCTCTTTTGTCTCTATAGCCAGTGAAGAATAGATTCAAATAGAACAGATATAGAAGAAGACAAGACAAAGCACAAGGAGCAAGCGCACATGAGCTCCACCACAGCATGGCTATGGATGTGCGTGCCCAAAAGCTTTTGTTGTACTGGCACTATGCTAATAAGGAAGGGAGAATGTGAGAGGTTCATATTGGTGCTTGTTCTAGGGGGCGATAGTTGTTGCCAGCAGCTCACCAAGAGGCTAATACTTCAAATCAGAGGCGGCAAACCCTATAGATACTACACTCCAACACAAAGGACATAAGTTCAAGTGGTTCTCGATTTGAATACTAGGATCTGAGGAAGACAAATGGAGTGCAGATTAACAAAATATGGGGGATGTACTACATCTTAGCTTGTGGCTCAACTACTTTAGACAGGACAATCCAGCACAGAAATCACAAAAGAGCTGCAACACGCAGCAACCAAATTCTGGTGTCACAGCCTCACAGGAGGAACACATCAAGAAAATAGCAACGAGAAGATGAAACCGATCAAGCCATGGTTCAGTGCTCACATTTCATCATGTCATTTTCCATTGGTCCCATTGGGAGATGCAAATGCTAAGGTAACATAACAATCATCGGGCAAGTAATGGTCTAATATGCAACTTGCTGCTGGCATGGCTAGAGGTAGTCAAAATTGGGGGTATAAAACACAAGCCTCAGTTCTGGTTCAATTGACAAAGCTTACAATAAAAGTTGCATTCAAATGTCAAATAGTAGATGTTGGGACACACCAAGAGGTCCCACCTAAAAGCAAGACTGGCCATCTAATCTTCAGAGGATCTCCAACAGGTATGTATGGCTAACGAGCGAACTCTTCTTAACAAGCGACTCAGCTCGACTTATTGACATTGCAAGTTAAAAAGAGAACTTGACTTGAGTCATTGAGAAACTTGAGTTAACTCTTACAACATTGTAATGGATGGTGCATTGAACCCATTAAAATAACTAGAAAGGGGAATGCAAATTAGCAAGTAATTGACCCAAAAAAAAGCATATAGTTTTCTTCTTTGATAGCTATCAGTGCTCTTAAAGAATCATCGTTATTAGAAAAATCTAAAATCAGAAAGCTTATCGATTAAGTTGATTTAAAGGTGGGTTCAGAAGTTTCAAATGATGGCTCAAAAAACTACTAATAGCTGTATACGAAACATGCAATATTGAAAAGATCAATATGTACGACCAGAAATAAAATGAAGTAAATGTATTTTATGCATAAAATATAGAACCAAGGATTAAATAAAGAGAGAACATTTAAATACCTGATAGCGATCTCCATGGCCAGCATGAATAATATCTGATACGCCTACTTTCTTTTCTGCACATCTCACACATCGTGCATCAGTCATCTAGATGAAAGAAACACCAAAATCAGAGAATTGCAAAGTATATAAACCCATGTGAAAATTCAGTTATCTTTATGAACATTCTTCTGTCTTATCATGGGTAATTACTGAAATGTACAATACCTGCAGCTGCCTTGATTCTTCAGGCTCAGATGTTTTCTCTGCTGCAGTCAAGCCAGCCTAAAATGCTCAAATAACAAGAAATATAATTTAGATAAGAAAGGAACTAAAAGATATTTAGGTTAAATGAGGAATAAATCAAAATTATACAAGATATTTTAATGATAAAGTTCATTGAAACAACTAGTGGTTATTCCAAAAGGAGACATCTATCTAGTCAACGTGCACAACCCACAAAAAGCGAAATCTTCTGGAAAATCTGACTTTTTTGCACCAGAGGCATTCTTCCTATTTAAAATTATTGTAGAAATACATTGTTTTACCTGCAACCATAACCAATTATTCCTAAGCTACTTACCAAGATACACAAACAGAGCAAAAAAAAAAAAAAAATCGAAGACTAGACCACAAAGGCCTACAGGCTTTGTTTTCTAGTTTGATTTTTGTTTTGATGCAGTTCAGTCTTCAGCTTGTACTTTGTTTATTACATAATGTTTGCAAATTCACCAAGAAAACCCATCTGGACCAAGGCCCAACGATCTAGCGAAGTGCACCTTACAGCAGTGCAGCATGCTCAACCTCGCACAACCAGGCCACAGGGAGCACAATCTATGGACGACCTCCAACACAGGTGTATCATGCTCAGCCTTGAGTGTCCAGGTCGGAGTGGACAGATTAACACGGGAGAACGACTTGGGTCAGGACCTGGTGTAAATGGCAAGGGAGGCCCTACAGCAGCATATAGATCTCGTCAACACCAGGAAGCCAGTGGTGGAGCAGTGGAGGAAGGTGGATTAGGGCCTGGGAAAGCAACAGGGGAAAGGCAGGGGCATAATAGGCTTGTGCAGGCATAAGGCACTCAGCCGATGTGCAGGTGCAGATCTAATCATTGGTGCAGAACGATTCTTTGGTAAAACCCAAAACCCCAAAAAACTGAACCAATTTTGTTTGGCATTCAGTTTTGGTTTTCACAGTTCAAATTCTTCTTTTCAGTTAACATATGGATAAAACAGAAGTGTGAAGAAACTGAATAAACCGAATCGATTAAACCCAAAAAAATTCACTGCCCACCCCTAATAGACACTATGCTATAGAGGGCATGAGAAAAGTGGTCCATACAAGAAACAAGCTGCAAAAGTACGCTTTGAAGTGAAAGAATGAAAAATACTTGAAAAGATTATTAGACGACCTTTAGTTCATCAGGAGACATTGTTAACAGAACTGGAGGATCAAGCTCCTTATCCATCAGTCGCTTCCGTAGCATAGGGCTGTTCTGCAAATGAAAAATAACAACAATATGTCAGGTCATCAAATAATACCTGAGAATGTGTGATAATGATTTATATAACTGTAAAAATGCATGAGCTAAAAACCTTTATATGGTTAAGGCTTAAGTGCACGATATTACAAACTATTATTGGATGCTATATTATCTGGACAAACAAAGTTTCAGACTAAAGAAAGATTTGAGAATGTAGTCTGGAGGAGACTACAATAAGAAAACCACCCATATTATTCTAAGGAAACAAGAGTGGTAACCAAAAAGCCTAATAATGAATGCAAGAGCATTATCTCATGACTTAAACAATAAGAAAATTTCCTACTATTATCCACATGAAACATGGCTAAATGATAGACCAAGGAGATAAAAAAAAGTGTTGCTTAAAGAATATTATGTGAACCTTGCAATTTCTACATAGTGGCAAGCATTATATTTTTGGTGAATATCAAAGCTGGTAAAATCTCATATTCACAGTCGAGACATTAGGAACAACAATGATATTCTATTAATAGTATGGTACAACAGTTAATGTCAATATGCCAATTATTTAGGACGTATAGTTGCACCACGCTTACATGAGAATATCTTTAGCACTTATCACATATGCAACTAAAAAGTGTACATAGCTCTATACATTGGGTAAGAGTTGAACTGGTGATTTCCAGAACTTGTAAGTTGTAACAAGTGAACTATCCAGTTGCCAGCAGAATACTGTTTGTTGAAATGTGCTTGTATGTACCTTGATGTTGAACAATAGTTGTCTCAATTTCTGGTTATACTTCTGGAAGTCAGAACCAAGAGCTTCATAAGTAGATCTTTCTAAGGAGGCCATTATCGAAACTACCAAATTAGGTGCATAAGATTTTTCATTGGCCTGCAAAAACATCATCAGAAACCATCTAAGACGGGACAGAAAATGAAGAACAAACTAACAAAAGCATAGGGAACAAACTAACAAAAGCATAGGGAACCAACGACACAAATATAAGACTTTAGAACAAATATACTTTTTACAAATCCCAACAATAAAAGAACAGTAAACTAAGAAAATAAAATAAAAAAGGAAATAACAAAACATGTGCCCATCCAAAAATGAAAGAGGTATAACAAATGATAATAGATAAATGGTGGTACTTTCTCAATGAGGAATGTAAATTTGGATGAAAAGAAATGGCATAAATTACATAGCAAAATTGTCCAAAATAAAAAGCAGGTTACTCGGTCTACTAACAAAAATGATTAACTTTGATGCTTAGTACATGAGGTGTAAGATTCATTCAGTTACCCTTCTTCCAATTTTTTAACCCTTATGCGGATGAAAGACCATGTAACTGTGATCATGCTGCTTTAAGGTCCTTGTTTTGTCATGTTCTATTAAAATTTAACATTCTCGAGCAGAGGCTTTGTACCAGTACTAATAAATGACACTGCCTGTTATTAGCCACTATGCTGTGCGTCAGTGCTTAGAAGAAATCAAAAGGATGAACTGTTAGTCAAATTTTTGAAAGTGTAAGCATGGTCATATTAGTGTGCAGTAGTGTGCAAGTTTAAGCATCTATGATACACAAGCATCCCTATAATATGACTAAGCAAGATAAATTCAACATTGAGGAACATTCCAATGACAAGGAAAGAAACAACTTAAACCAAAACTCACTTCCTTTGCAGATGAACCGTTAGTCGAACTTTTGGTAGCACCACCAGGATCAGCATGAGAAGCCCCGGCACTTTCCTTTGATGTTAGTGGAATAGTATCTACTAATTTATCAAGCCATCTATCACGATATTGATCACCAGTAACAGCTTTATATTTTACAAGGGTGGCATAATTCTTTATCTTATCACTTCCAGGTGTCTCTGCTTTTCCAAATTGCTCAGATTTGCCTGCTGAAGCATCATCCCTTGAAACATCTATAGCGTGCACAGGTCTCTTCCGTAGACCTCGCTTGTTTGCGAGTTGAAGCTGATCATTGTTGTCAACAGGTGCATCAGAAGGTTCAAGATCAGCAAGCTGCCCAATACGGTCTATTGTTTTCTTAACAAGAAGATCAATCTCATGTTGCTTGTTATCCTCATAGTCTTTGTCTGTTAGGTTCCAGAGTTTCTTCGCAACTGTGTCGTACACCTTTTGGACGATGAATCCAGGGTGTTCCTTCCGACCGGGTATCTTCTTGTGTTGAGGAATGAAATGGACAACACACTTGTGCATAACTGACTCTGCTGGCACATCATCAAAATGAAAACTATAAAATAGCTCCCTTGTGTCACTTGCTTTCCAGCTTCCCCCACCCTTTTTCTCAGCCTCTTCTGGTCTATAAAACCACTGGCCAGTTACTGATAAGCTTCCCTCATTTTCTGTTATATCCTGATAAAGTTTAGAGCTATTTGCATTAGTACATCTAAGTACAGTTCCATACTTAAATCATTGAAACAGTATCAAAAGGTAAAAGGTGCATCCAAAACCATATCTAAGTTTCTAGTTAACATTCATGTCAAAACTGGTGTATGCTTATATATTTTTGGACTGAAGTTCGTTTAGAAGATTGACACCAATATGTCAGACAGATCAGAAAGAAACGATAGTTTGCTAACTATTATGCCAAAGAAAACTAGCTGCCGATTGAAGCATAACAGAAGTGAAAAATCTAATACAATTTCTGTGCGTCAAATTAACACAAGATGTGAAAGTATAAACTATTGCTGATCATGTAACTAAGAGAGATATACATGCTAAATCCACAATAAAACATTCATCACATATCCTAAAATATATTCATCAGAATTCCTAATGCTAGTGTACTAATATTCACCACAGAACTCGATGATGGCGACAAAATGACACCTAATTGGAACGCCTAAAACATTTCCTTAATCATGTATATAAGAGAGATACATTTCTATGTACTATTTTTTATCCAAATCGTCAATAGGGGTAATTCGTCACAGACAGACCTTGAGGATGGCGACATAGGGTTTCTCCTTGCTATCCTCAGGCGTAAGCAGCACCGGATCCTCCTGCAAATCAACAACAATCACCCACCCGAAACAATCAGAAATCGGGAACCCCTCAAAACCCTAAAACCCTAGCGAAAAGAAAAATGGGGAAAGGGGGCGCATACGAGCTCGAAGGTGTTGCCCTCGTACTCGAAGGAGGTGTAGTGCTTGCGCTGCTTCTTCCCTCTCCCGGTGACCTTGACGGGCTCCCCGATTGGAACCGCCTCGGTGTTCTCCTCCTCCCGGACCTCCTCCGCCTCTTTCGCCTCCTCATCCTCCTCCTCCTCCTCCTCGTCGCTCTCCTCCGCGGGGCGCTTGGGCTTGCGGCCCCGGCGGCGGCGGCGGCGGCGGCGGCGGG
>CM002476.1:13831467-13843404 GCA_000325765.3 Leersia perrieri | reverse complement strand
GTAGTCGGGTCGCCAACTTCCTTTCCACCCAAATCGTAGTTATCTTTACTCACCGAAAGATCGGGCCACCCCCGTTCACATCAGGGGCCATTTAGAAATAGTAACATAGCACATATGGAGTCTCATCTATAAGTCACATATATACTTAATTATCAATAGCAGGTTATCTATCTCAAGGAACAGAATAGCCCTTTATTCATACGGAAATGCTACCACTCGGTCGTCCGATCGGAGCAAAAATATCGGACGTCTTCTGCATCAGCCTAGTGCCTGCTGCATGCTACACGGCCCCTCTGTTGCATGATGTACTTGATGAGCATAGCAGTGATAGGAGTATTAGACCTTCGCATTATCTTTTCTTGTAAATTACATGTCCGATCTGTGATCCGACTAAACCATATTATTCGTTACAATTAAATCTTTACGACAAGATCTCACATGATTATATTTCTTGAAAAAATAAATATATGTTTCAACTACCGATATTTAGATGTTTCACGTATGAGAAACAAATGTTTCAACTTAAAGTCATCTCAGTTGCACATTGTTAGTTTTTATAGTTGCAATGGATATTTATAGAATTACACATAGTCTTAGTTTGATGATTCATAAATATTTTTATTATGTTTCACTGCTTTATCTGCAAATGTTGCACATGGTATATCTTGGATGTTTCAACACGTAAGTTCAGTTGCAATACACAATAGCATGCAGCACCACGCGGGGAGCAACAACATGCAGGCGCACAGGGGGCAGGGTGTCTGATTTTTCTCTAAAAATTGGGCATCCGACGCCTAGTCTTGTGCTCTTATTCATATTCTCTAAAACATAGAACATAGTAAGTGATGCAATCATCTCTATGATTGTCTCTATGGTATATTACTAACACTACAATAGTCTGAAGTCTATATCAAGTATATTGTTGGCGCTCGATTTTGAAGGTTCGCTTATTTTCATTTCAACCTTTGATTTTGATGATTTCTTCCTATTTGAAAGTTTCCTTTCTTTATATTCTTAAAAGTTCAGTTCCTTTTTCTATTTGAAAGTTGCTTTACTCTACTCGCCATTTCCCTTTCTCTTATATATTTGAAACTGATCGCTAGATCTGTTCCTGATGATCAATCGTGAACGAGCTAGCCTCAAATTTAAATCCTTTCACGCATCATTATTTCTTAGTTATGAACTAATTAATAAACTGTACTTAATTGTGACTTATATACTGTAACATTATGATACTGTCCACTCGTTGTTCAGATGCTTATATTGTATATAGTAGTAATATATGTACATATCATTTCCACACTCCCAACTATATATTAAAAAAACTTATGGTTCTTACAAACAGGTTAATACACGGTGTATTGAATTCAAGCTAATAAGATGTAGATGAAAACAATGTTGAGATCAACGAAGTTAATAAATTAACTAAATGTTAATTCATAGCATCAATAACAATACTATATTAATTAATCTATACTATATATGGGATCATCCAACAATACGTTGGGATCACACAATGCATTGTTCCCCACCACACGTTGCCTTGCAAGCGGCCATCGTGCCCTCCCGTTGCCCTGTCGCCACTACACCGCCGCCCGTTCTTCCTTCGATTAGTGACGCGGAATAGTCCCAGTTATCCCCTTGAAGACAACCATCACATTGCCGGCATCGTTCACTGTTGACGGTCGTTATAGCAACATTTCGACCGTCAATTTAACTAAAATAATGGAGAGTAGGATATGCTTGCAATTCATATTTATTTTAGAATAATATAGTTCCACTTGTACTTGGAGAATATTTGCTTATAGGGAAATTACACAAATGGAGAAGAAAAGTGGGAGAAAACCTCACTCCTAAGCAAGCTTGTGGATGAGAGGGACAGCTGGTGGTTAAGATAACTGTCTTCGCAACCGCCATAAGGACCCACATGTCAGAGGCTAGAGAAGGCTGAGGTTGGTGGGCGACCAGCCTGCCGCCTCTCCCACCGACCTTCCATGTGGCGACTCATGGTTGGATGCTGATGGCGGTTAGCAGGGGCATTCTGGTCATTTCCTCTTCCAAGCTGCCGCCATGGAGAGCCTATAAAAGGAGCACCTCACTTACTCTCCAACACACACCAAAGCAAGGAATAGCTTCTCTACTTGTAGTAGTAGTAGTCCAAGCATTAGTACAATTAGTATAGTTCTAGTTCATGGAAGCCTTCAGAGGATTTTCGGTAAAGTTCTACTTTGCTCTTTAGTTCCATTTGTAAGACTTTCACCATGTCAATACAATTATTCTTTCTTTATATACTTGCGATTCTTTAGTCTAAGTCATTAGAGTATGGATGCCATGCTTAGTTTATATCTGACTAGAGTCCTTAGTATAGTTACATTATCCGGGATTTGCATTGGTGCGGGTATAATGTTTAGGAACTGGGTTAATAATCTGCTTAGGTTGAACCAAGAGTTATTAATCTGGAACTTAGGTACTCTACTTCAATCGCGAGGCTGTAGAGTAGGGAGTGATAGCATAGACATAGTGTCTAGGCAGGATCTTACCATTATTTAGGCGTATATACTCTAGAGGGAACGCGGGCCGCTGATGGTGACAGCTCAGTACGGGTGTCGCCCCTGCAGTATATGTTCCTACGACAATTTCCTAGGGTTAGATGCACCTTCGCATTTAACTCTAGTTGGGTGGTTAGGATGGACTGTCGTAAGTAACTCGATAGTCTGGAATAACTTCGCAAAGCACCGGGAGGCCTTGACTAGGTTAAGGCTTAGTTAAAGCTGCATTATAAGGAGGGTACACTATACTGTTGTATACTAGTTAGTATATGCTAGGTTGTTATATAATGGAAGTACAGAAATAGGACTTAGCTATGACTACTCTTGCTAGGACTAGATTAGGATTAATGATAGAGTTAGCATAATCCTTTGCTTGTGTCACTCGATCATGCTATGCCTATGATTCTTCGAGACATAATATTGTGCTGCCTCGTGTCTCATGTGTCGAGTTTTATACACAGTTGTCCTCTATCTGGAGTCAGCTTGATTCTTCGAGACATAATATTTGGCATACTTGTCAGTGTTGTCAATGACACCGTTCTCACATGGATCTTTGTCGCATCTTTGACTTTCTCACACGTCTTCGATCCGAGTATGAGTTAATTCTCACATAATTACTTGCTTGACACCGCCGTGTTACTATAATGGAGGCTTTCACGGATATTCGTTCTGAGGAGATTCATCTTCTAGAAGCGGGTATTCTACCGCTTCCTTCTTTGGTGTTAGCTTTTCGTACGATGACTTCGGCCTCTTCGTCATCAGCATCTTCTTTCATTATTGCGCCAACACATACTTCTACTCTAGTTGTGCCATCTACTAGCATTCATCTTCACTGCTCATATTGTGATAAAAATGCACATGTGGGTCGTTTTGCTTTTGGAAAAAGAAGGATTTACGACGTGGTCATTCTTCTCAAGCTGCTATGGGTTTCTCTCAGAAGAGTACCAGAAGTTCTTCTTAGAAAAGTATTAACAGTTCAGATACACAAGAGATCCTTAAGTTACTATGTTGCCTGACAGCTTCTGCTTCGACATTTTCAGCTAGTTCGGTTGCTTTGCCCTCTAGACAGTGTGGTTCTCACTCTTCCAATAACGGATCATCATCTGCTTTAGGTAATCTTTCATGGATTCTTGATTTTGGTGCTTCCTTCCATATGAAACCTGATAGCTCCAGTCTTGCATCCTTTGGTTCTCCTTTAGTTCCAATCATCCAAACCACATGTGGCACACCTCTGTTAGTTGTTGGTCATGGTAATCTTTCGTCTTGTTCTTTTAATTATCTTGTTGTTTCCTATGTTCCAAAACTGACAATGCAGCTCTTGTCTACTAGACATTTTGTTGATCATGATTATTGTGTTATTCTTGATTCTAACTCTTGGTGTGTTCAGGATCGTTGCACGGATCTCCTCGTTGGTGCTAGCCTTACCGTCGTGATTCTCAGTGCCTTTCACAGCTTGACTAGCTTTGTCTGCCTTCCATTGTGCCCGCCAGTATGCTTGCTTCCACTGCTTCCTCTACGACGTCCTTCACTCAATGCCATCATCGTTTGGGACATCTTTGTGGTTTTCATCTGTCGGCTTTAGTCAATCGTGGTCGTTTAAGGTTTGTGTCAGGAGATGTCTCTTTAGATCAATGTCAAGGTTGTAAGCTTGGAAAACAAATACAACTTTCCTGCCATTCTACTACCTCCGTTTCAGATTGTAAGGCATTTTGACTTTTGCTTTCAACGTTTGACCATTCGTCTTATTCAAAAATTTTGTGCAAATGTAAAAACTAATAAGCCATGCTTAAAGTAGTTTTGATAATAAAGCAAATCACAAAATGAATAAATAATATTTTCATAATTTTTTGAATAAGACGAATAGTCAAACTTTATAAGCACAAAGTCAAAACACCTTACATTCTGAAACGGAGGGAGTACCATTCTAGTGAGTCTATTTCTAAGCAACCTTTTGATCTTGTTCATTCTGATATCTGGGGCCCAACACCCTTTGTTTCTAAAGAAGGTCATTGCTATTATATCATATTTATAAATGACTTTTCTCATCATACTTGGATTTATTTCATGACATCGCACCGAGGTGTTTGATATTTATAAATCTTTTGCTCGCATGATTCGTACTCACTTTGATTCTTCCATCCGAGTGTTTCATGCTGATTCCACTGGCAAGTACCTTTCTAGAGAGCTGCATGATTTTCTTTCTGAGTAGGGCACTCTTTCGCAATTTTCCTGTCCATGTGCTCATGCACCAAATGGTGTCACGAAACGTAAGCATCGTCATCTTCTTGACACTGCTCCAACTCTTATGATTGCTTCTTCTATTCCACCTCATTTTTGGGTTGAGGCAGTTTCTACCGCTACTTGACCAACTCCAACCTTTTTCTGCATTGAAGGGTAGGATTCCTTTTGAGCATCTTTGTGGTCAACCTCCTAATTATTCTAATCTGCACCTTTTTGTTGTACTTGCTATGTGCTTCTTGCACCACATGAGCGTGCAAAGTTGATGGGGTGTTCTGTTGAGTGTGTTTCTAGGATATAGTGCCGAATATAAGGGTTATCATTGTTGGGATACTATTGGTCATTGGATGAGGATTTCTCAGGATGTTACTTTTATGAGTCTCTCCTTTCTTTTCGCATCCCAGCTCCATATCCCCTCATGATGAATCTCTTTTGTTTGTCATTTTTCTTGATGCTTCTGTCCGTGCTAGCATCCCTCTTCCTATATCATCCACTCAACTGGAGCCTTCTTATGATGACTCTACATCTTCTTATGTGCCCCCTCTTGCCTAGTTTTATAGTTGTAGACCTCGTGTTATGGAGCCTTCTGAAGATACTTCTACTGTTGCTTCTCCTAGATATAATCTCTGTGATTGTAATTTAGTTATGATTCATCTAGAGGATCACTATGGTTATGTTGTTGATGTTCTTGTTGAACCCAGTTCTTATCGTGATGTTGTTGTCCATGAGGAATGCCAACATGAAATGGTAGAGCTTGTTCCACTTGAGCATTTTGGTACTTGGGATCTTGTTCCTTTGCCGACTCATGCTCGTCCCATCACATTTAAGACTTGTTCTGATGGAACTCTTGAATGCTATAATGCTCATCTTGTAGCTCATGGTTTCCAACAAGAGCATGGCCGTAACTATGATGAGACCTTTGCTCCAATGGCTCACACGACCACTGTTCGAATATTTCTAGTAGTGGCTTCTCTTCGCCGTTGGAATATCTCGCAACTTGATCTGAAGAATGCTTTTCTCAATGGGGAATTGCATGAAGAGGTTAATTTACATGCGGCCACCTCAAGGCTATTTAGTTCCTGAGAGACCGGTTTGTCGTCTTTGATGCTCTATTTATGGGCTCAAGCAGGCTCCTCGTGCTTGGTTCTAGCATTTTTTCTCCGTGGTCACATCAACTAGTTTCTTAGCTAGTGCTCATGATCCTACATTCTTTGTTCATACTTTGCCTCATGGTCACACAATTCTACTTCTCTATGTGGATGATATGATAATCACGGGTGATAATGCTAAGTTTATTGCTTTTGTTAAAGCGCATCTCAGTGAGCAATTTCTCATGTCTGATCTTGGTTCTCCTCGTTATTTTCTTCACATTGAGATTTTCTCTACTCCTGAGGGATTTTATCTTTCTCAAGCCAAGTATATTCGAGACCTTTTGGATAGGGCTTCTCTCACTGATCAGCGCACAGTAGAAACTTCCATAGAACTTAATCTTCTTCTTTCTACCACCAATGGTGAACAGACAGTGGAACCCACTCGACTTTGTCAAATTGTAGGAAGTCTTGTTTATCTTTTGTCACTCGCCCTGATATTTTATATTATGTGCATATTCTAAGCCAATTTGTTTTTGCTCCTACACAACTTCAATATAGTCATTCTCTTCGTGTTTTTCGTTATCTTCGTGGGACTATCTCTCATTGTTTTTTCTTTACTCGCTCCACACTTTACATCTTCAGGGTTACTCTGATGCTACTTAGGCTAGTGATTCCTCTTATCGTAAATCTCTTTCTGCTTTTTGTGTTTTTCTTGATGGTTCTCTTATTACTTGGAAGACTATGAAACAAACAATAATTTCTCATTCTAGTGCAGAGGTTGAGTTACGAGCTATGGCCATTTTGACAGCAAAGGTTACTTGGTTACGTTGGTTACTTGAGGATTTTGATGTTTCTGTGACTTCACCGACTTGTGTACCGTTGAATAGTATAGGTGTTGTTAAACATGAACTCACTAAGCATATTGGTGTGGATGCCTCTTATACTTACACATGTATAGGATTAGGTGATTGCTCTTCAGTATGTGTCCTCAGAGATGCAGCTAGTTGATTGTTTACAAAGACACAAACTAGAGCTCAACGCAGGTTCTATCTCTTCCAAACTCAGTGTTGTTGATCCACCCTAAGTTTGAAGGGGGTGTTAGATGTATCAATATCTTTTTGTCTTTTGGTTTTCCACCATTTGGTATTCACTTGTACTTGTATATATTTGGGCCTATTGCCCTCAAATAAATACAGGTGGTATTCATAACACTTTTGTCCCTAGTGGGTTTTGGTAAAGATTGACAAGATAAATTAAGGGACTAACCTCGTTCGATGAGTTGTATGAGAAAGCAATAAGACAATTGGACCCCTTATAAAGCATTGGAGCACATGAACGCTCAAGTACATAGTCATAGGATGCATTTTCTTTTTGAGTCGTAAGTATACTACACTATTAAGGGGGATTCACATGTCAAGGCTTTTCTTAGTCTCTAAATACTCAAAAGGAATCCATATTTGTTTAGGAGAGAGACACTACACTCACAAGGGAAAATAAGAAGTGTGTTTATCTGCTAGTCGGAAGCTCTAGCTCCAAGAACTGGAAGTTTCGGTCCTTGCGTCACTCCTATCGAATGGCTACTAAACGGAAGTTTAAGGTCATCACATCAGCGCCTAACGGCTAGTTGACCGAAAGTTCCGGCCATTGCGATCAAATGTTCTGGTCCCACAGTTTGATCCTAACAGCTAATTCATAGTATGTGGAATATTTAACTCTATCTTTCCCCTCTTGCTAGAATTGGCTGCCATATCACTCCAACACTCTTCGTACACCTACACCTCCTAAATCACTCAAACACTATATTTGTCTTAAAAATTTTCTTGGGACTTGTGAGAGTTGATGGGATTTGTGAAGTGAGTTACAATGGATTCTTCTTAAAAGCATTTAGGGATCGACGCAAAGCTCTATCACATGAGTTTATTACTCCTGAAGGCTTGCCTCCTAGCCGGCACGCCCATGAGCTCCTTTATCATTTTGATAAGCCTAAAAAGGTTTGTAAAGGTTTATCCTCACCTCTAAAAAGAAAGAGATAAGTGAGTGAAATCTAGTTAACTCCTAGAAAATCACTTATTATAGCAAGACTCAACTATGAAATAGGGCTCTTCTTGAAGGCTTGATTCTTGAGGATCGCTTGGAGACTTGCCAGTGAAGTGTTAGCTTGGAAACTGAGGTGGTGACTTGCTAGTGAAGTGTTAGCTTGGAAACTGAGGTGGTCTTGTGGTTGTTACTTTGTTAGCATGATAAGACAAGGGATTGAGTGAGATTAAGCTCTAAGAAACACCTCAACATAAAGTAAAATCTTTGGATCCGAAAAGTAAAAAATCTTATGCCTCGTACTCTCTTGTATGCCGTGCTTGTATCTTCGGGATTGAGTGATTGTATTTTTCTCCTTCGACAGAAAACGGTCCCACCAGAAGTTCCGACGCCAAGCGTCAACGGCTCAAAGGTTGCAAACGAGTAAGGAAGAATTTTGCCTACCTCATGAGACGTGGGAGCTTTCCCCGAGTAGCCATGTGGATTGGGCGAGGATTTTTCCCTCTCGTGGGCTTCAAATGTACATGTACCCAACCAGGGCAAGAATCCTGCGCGAGGATTTTTCCTGTGAATGGGCCGAGATCCAGGTAGGATCCCAGTCTGCCAAGCCCTGACAGTCCGAAGTCCGAACCCAAACGCAGTTCCCAGTCCAACACAGAATACTCGAATCAGTATGTTCACCGATGTCCATGCGTTTCTTCAAAATTTGATAGCAACATCAATACATATAAAGTTTTACAAGACAAGAAAAGGTTATACGTCCTAATGTCAACATTAAATTACTACATCAGGCATTCATGCTGTGGTCGACTTTTGGTTTCCCATCCCAAACAAATTCTCGAACAATTTTGAAGCCATTGGAGGAACAACCATCGGTACTGGGGCCATGAAATTTGCAATCTTCTCGTGAACATGGTATCTGAGAAAAAAAAAACATATGACGGCAAACATGTTAACACAAATAGATATTGACGGTCAGAACAAGGGAAACCTATAAGGTACCTTATTTTTCTGCTCTTTGAAGCACGACGATCAACAGGTTTTCTCTTTTTATGCTGCTGCTTCTTTAGAGCATAAAATGCTGACTCTGCAAATTTAGAAGCACAATTTGATAGATGCTCCAATATTGAAAGAAAAAGGATACTAGATACTAAGAATGATTCGTCAAATATCGTGCACTCTGTAGAAAGCCACAAGCGGCAGCCCAATTCAACACCGTCACCTCACTCAGGTTCTGAGCGTGGGACAGCATGTGGAGTTGTCCAAAGAAATGAGTTGCAACATTAAGTGCAGCAGATAAGATTTAAACTAACCAGATGCTCCTACATCACATGACTCAAGAAACTCCTTGAGAAGTTGCTGATAAAATTCAGAATCGTCAATAAGTTCAGGATCACCTTCAGTGCTGTGCACCTAGCATCAAGAAGAACCCATCAGGGTATCAGACCAGGAAAAGCAATAAAAATCACTGTTACTTAGTCATTATGATCAATGACTAAAGCTAAAAGGTAGAGGGCCTGTTCGGCAGCCAAACAAACTGCTGTGGCTGCACTGCCGGAACAGTGATTTACAATATGGTTGTAAGGTTGCAGCTTGCAGCTGCAGCTGCAGCGCTTTTTCTTGTGTGGCTTCCGAACAGGGCCAGAATTTTATCTCAGGGGGCAAAGGAGCTACTGTAAAAAGCTAGAACTAGCTTTAAGTGAAAATGCAAATTATTGTACAAACCTCCTTGCCATTTCCATGCTCTCCCACTTCCTGCACGCAAAGGGCAATAATTATATACTTATCATTAGGTCACGGCAATATGACTGGTGACCACTTATAGCATTAGGTGCATCATAAGTTACCTCCCCAAATACACCGAGGGTAGATTTTCTCAAGTACATTCTGTTAATCATCCTGCTTGGGTCTCTCATATAACTAGTAACTTGGTCACTTATATTCTGTTACCACACAATGGAGAAGAAGACAAGATTTAGTCATATGTTCACCAGACGTTAATTACAAATAGTTAGATAGGCATTCAGGCAACCTGATTAAATGCATGAAATTTTCCTTTCAATGCAGCAGCACCAGTTGTCACTTGAGTTTTCCTCTGCCATTTATCTATCTCACTATTTCTGAACAGAGTTATCCTGTAAGTTTGACGTCAAATAGTTAATTCTCCCCCCAAGATAGTGTACAAAACAACGCGACTGACAGACTAACCCAAGATAGGTACAAATGTAAGCTGAGAAGTAATCAGCGTTTAAAAATGGTAGTGGTCCAACATGTCAAGAAGATGAAGTGTATGAATGAAAACAAAAAATGCTACAGGGAAAAGTTTCTAGCCTTTGCTCCTGGACACCTTAAAAATATGGCACGGCTCGAGGACGCCCTAAAACTGGCAATTTGCTGGAGGATACCCCATCATTTATTTTATTATTTTCAGAACAAATAGAGAGAAGAGGCAAAGATTGTAAGCACAGAACACTAACTAAATGTAAGATTGCAAGAACCTTGGATGAGATAACCAATTAAATCACACTGGCTTAGAGCAGAATTTTTCTGATCAACTTAAAGCATAAGAAAAATACTACCATCATCTAGCAAACAGACAGGTGTAGAACACGACAGTTTCAATAAATAAAGTTTTAACACCATGCAATATGGCACAACAAACTTAAGGCATAACATCTCACAATACTCTTCATTATGGTCACAGAAAAAACAAGGACGCAAAACAGACCTTTTCTGCAATTTCTGAACTCCTGACCACTCGTCATCCTCTCCATTCAACTCTGAAGAATTTTCTGTCATTTAGTCATAGGTTAATTAGCATATATAGGGTACAAAGGTACTTCAAACAACTGCCAGAACCAGAAAGAATATGGATAGTACCAGTATTAATCACATCCTTTGCTGCATGATTCCTCTCCAGCAAGGCCTGCAGGTTGTTTTCTTAGTATTATTGAACATTAGGAAAACCGGAGTAACTATTACTCCCTCCGTTTAATAATGTAAAATGTTTTGACTTTTTGCTTGCAATGTTTGAACATTCGTCTTATTTAAAAAATTATGGAAGTATCATTTATTTTGTTTGTAACTTGCTTTATTATCAAAAGTACTTTAAGCATGACTTATCATTTATTTTATTTGCACTAAATTTTTTATTATGACCAATGGTCAAACATTGTAAGCAAAAAGTCAAAACATCTTACATTATGAAACGTAGTACAATACAGCAACATTGCATTACATAGCAAAAGTAAAAGCAATCGCTCAAACCTCCTGAAGCTCCATCATGCAACCAAGTGTCTGCTTTGATGAATTCAACAAATCATGATACGCTTGCTCAATCTCCTGACTTTCACCACAGAACTTCGACCTGATGGGTTCCTGCAAGAACACACGAAATGATAAATTTGGAATGTGGTCTACTGACCCGCATTCTTCCGAACAAAAAGCAGCAAAGATAAAGCAAGGAAGAAGCTTGCCATGACAGACAAAGAGATAAACCTTGGGCAGCCTGTTTGACGTGGAAAATGCCTTTTGCAGCAAGAATCTCATTTCAAGGGCCTTGTCCCACAACACCTTGTAGAAAAGATTGATGAGACTACGGAATATGTAAGGAAATTGAAAGGAGAGCACATAAACAGCAATGGTGTTAGCAATGGGGGAGAATTGATACCTTTTGATTTTTGACGGCCTGGCCTCTCGAAACATCGTCATCTCTGTGCTTTTTCAATGTATCCAAGATATTTCTACATATACAAGAATTTATATCGTTTCATTATCTTTCTTTCAGTTCGAACACGCCGAACAGCAGAAGAGTAGAAGGGGAAAGGGGGTAATTACTGTTGATTGTTCTGGAGGGTTTGATACTCCTTCTCGAGTGCACTCATCTCCTCCCCGCCATCGTCGTCGTCATCGTCGTCGTCCTCTATCTCCTCCGGCTCCTCGTCGTCGTCGTCGTTCTGATAACCGAGGAGATTGCAGCTCAAAAGGATGAAGTAGACAAGAAGAGCAATAGGAAAAAAAGAAGG
>CM002476.1:13779898-13828842 GCA_000325765.3 Leersia perrieri | reverse complement strand
GTCTCCGGTGACTTCCCCGTCGCCGGAGACGAGGAAGAAGATGGGCCGAGGGAGGTGTAGGGGCGGGGAGGTGGAGGCGACGGGGGAAGAAGAAGAGTGCGGCAGCGGCAGGAGGAGGAGAGGGGTGCAGCTAGGGTTAAAAGATCTTGCATGAATCCTAAAGCAGATCGAACGGCTGAAAATCGCGTGTTGGATAAGAAAAAAACACTCGAGAGTTATATAGGCAGTCCCTATTTCAAATGCCTGAACTATTGCCGTCAAGTGAATGTTACATTTAATTGTGTTCTACGTTGTCCTCCAATGCGATGTTTCTAACAAATTTTTGGTATGACAGATTTTTGGATGTAACTGTTCATATGTCGAATGGGTTGATATGGCAAACACGAATCAAAATAGTAGCATTGTGTTGTTTGCGTCCGAAACTGACGAGGAATACGAGTCAAGGATGGCTAAATATGAAGCAATGCGTCATGAGGCACATTATGTGAACTGGAGTTGTTTGGCCCATGGACTACCACCATGGGACGAACGTCCGAAGTGTGAATGTGGTGACCGTTCGATGGTGCAGAGTTCTGAAAGAGAAATGACTCGGGGTAGAAGGTATTTTGTATGTCCGAATATTCTTGATGATGACTTTGTTGTAAGTTGACTAAAACACCTGTCTACAGCACGTATTATGTTAAAGGTAGTTGTTAGGAATTAAAGTGTTAAAATTTTGTGACAGGAACCTCGAAGACGATGCAACTTTATGCAATGGATAGACATGAATACATGGTCATACGGCCTCCACTGGGTCACACAACCTAAAAGTAAAGAGTTGTACAACAGAGCAAAGCGTTATGAGGAGGGAAGACTTGGTTCATCTCACATTGGTTACATTCGTTAAATCATTATGTATTGCAGAGATGTATTATGTTGCTTTATATGTATCGTCGCACGTATTTCTCATAGTATCGAGGTGCACGTATTTTTGACAGTCGCAAGGTACACATGCATCAAAAGTACAAGTCATAAGTATATAAATAAGTACGACAGTAAATACATAGTTCAGGATATTGTAAAGAACAACAAGTACCACAAAACAATAATCACAGTTCGGAGTACTATTGCCCACCCGCTCTACCCCTCTTCGCTTGCCTCTTCCTAGCCTGTGCCCGCACGTGCCCCTGCGAGTACGCCAGTCGGTCTGGAGCCTGGCCACGACCGTAACGCCATGGACATCCATATTTCTCTTTCTCACACCTAACTTCATACACCAATTTGCTAGACTTGTGAAGATAAAACTCCCTCATAAGTGACACGGCGAACCGTTTCACTGCATCCTTCAAATCTTCAATATAAGCATACCTACCTCAATAACTTCATTCTCCTTGTACTTCCATTCCACTTTTTGTCCGTCAGAGATAATAAGACTCGAGAAGTCATCATTTGTCATTTCCGACGGCATTACATCCTCCTTCTCATCTGAAGATCCTTCATCTTCAGCATGTTCATTGTCTAAATCATCTCTTTCCATTTCATCGACGAGGTCAGTGAATCTCTCTGCCTCTTCTGCAACACCACTTGGTTGCTCATTTACTGCTATGTTCTCCACAACTTCATTATTTACTACCTGTGAAGGTTCACTCGTACCTTTCCCATTATTAAAACCCGTTGACACAGTATTACCCTTCGCTTGCTTCGAAACTACAATCCCTAAGTACCACTGCCGCTCAAATGCCATCTCCAAATAACGTTTCCATGTTTCAGTGCTATCCACAACCATCAGATCCCAGAAACAACCTTCGGTTGAAGTATTCACTATGATTTTCATAGTTATTTCATATACTTGTGGGTCAATTCTGAAACCTTTCATTAGCCAGTTAATTACCGATGCAAAACTTCTCTCTAAAGGCCTATCAATATCCTTTGTAGTTGAACTAAACTCGGACAGATCAACCCCATTTGCGTCATATCTTTCATTGCCCAAACCAGAAAATAGAGCATATTGGACCTTAGTTGACATTACCCCTGAAGACAAAATAAATATTTCAACTTAAGTTATATAACTATACTTCTCAGATCTAACAATAATTTATACATACAAAAATTATTTAGGTTATATAACTATACTACTCAGATCTAAATTCAAACTATATCCATCGTGTAAAAAACTACAGATCTTTAAGCCTGACTATATTCCTCATCTACAAATACTACCCTTTTTTCTTATCTAGTAAAAATCCTGGTGATACATTCTAAAGTACGCTCAAAATATTCCTAATGTACAAAATAAGATTAAAGATTAGTGGAAAATACGAATGTGCAGTTGAGTCCTCAGCCCGACAGGGCTTCGCCTCTATTCTCCTCCTCCCTCCCTCTCCTCTCTTCTCTCTTTTTCTGGATTTTCTGAAGATTGAAATGAATTTCGCAGCTCAGGGCAAGGCCTTTATAGGGGGGCTTATAAAACGCCCTCCCCCAGCGTTAAGGGAGCCGCCTGCAAAATCCCCCCACCCCCCGCGGGCGGCCACTGCGCAATTTTGCAGGTGGCCCTCACCGCACAGTATTAAAACGCTCGCCCCCTGGGCGTTAAGGGGACCTCCTGCAAAATTACACCTCTCGCCAAGACACTTGCAGCCCCTCCCCCCAAGACAGTAATAAAACGCCCGGACACCGGGCGTTAATGGGGCCGCCTGCAAAATGACAAACGCCGGCTAGGCGATCCGTGAACGGCGTCCAACCATCGTTTGCCACGTTGGATTTTTAGCCCTCTGTCCGGGCGTTTCATATAAAATGTCCGCGCAAAGGGCGTTAGGCGTCTAGATCTGTCAATTTCGAAGTCAAAAATACATATTTGTAAAACTTAAAAAATATAAAAATAAAAAATTCTAAGGTACACACGGCATCAAGGAAAAAGAGACTTGGAGCCCATTTGGTAGAGCTTAGAGCTGTTATACTATATATATTTCCGATATCCTCAATGATATAAAATGGAACTGTAGCTCTTGCTCCTAAAAATCATCCTCTGGTATTACACAAGAAAAATAGGGTGGCATTCCCATCACTCAGCTCCACTACACCCTCGAAGTAAAAGCGATACAAAGCGATACCAAAGAAGGCTTAGGACCATCTCCTACTCGAAGAGTAGAGCGAAGCTAACTACTACCGTAGTATAGGGCAACTTTTAGAAGCAAATCGGCAAGTCTAGTCCATATTATCTTATGATGAGCTATACCAGGTTCTTGCACATACAGCACAAAGATTAGAAGGGGTGACACGTTTGGCTACCTCTAACAAGCACAATGAACAGATAAAAACATATAAAAATTACAATGGACCTTGTGTCCTTGATGCATGCTCTACACCGTCTAGTTCCTGCATGGCAATGCAACAACTCCGTAATAATACTCGAGCAAAAAAACACTTCATATTAGTCCAGCGTAACATTACATCAACATTTGCTTTCAGCTGCATACGATAACAGTCTAGTCAAAGCCTGCTACTTCACCTGGCATGGGGGCAAGCTGGTTCATCCCAAACCTCTCCTCATCAAAGAAAGTGGCACGCACCACCCGCCCACCAAAGAAGCGCCCTTCCAGATCAATCATTGCTTTGGTTGCTTCTTCAGCCCTCTCAAACTGTATGAAGATCCTGACAGCCTCTTCTGCTGGGAAGTCCGCTTGAGTGATCTCAAATATCAGCACGCGCGAAACTGTCCCGTACTTGCTACACTCTGAGGCCACTTCTTCCTCCAGCTCATCATCGACTTCACCCGGACCAACCTGCACGTGTTTAACAGTCATGCACTGCAGCATTTTGCTATTTCTTCTACTACTAATGTTCCATTCTTTCTAACATTAGGATGCAATTCCTCCATTGTAGACATAGACACATAGTGAGCTTAGGTAGTGTCAGGGTTAGTGGAGGGTACGAAATAAAAAACATGCCAGGCTGTTTAGAGTTCAACAAGATTACAGGATCAAATATATCGAATTTGTTTGATCAGTTTTATTTATCACAATATATGTGCACATCAGGTCAAGATTAGCAAAATCAGAGTACTACCAACTTCGATCATGTTGAAAATGTTTAATGGCAGTCACATACTACACAAATTCACAGATCACATGTTGGAGTGCTCCTAGAAAAAGAACTAGGTTTACAATTAGTTTAGCCAGACAGACTTAATTGGATTTAGAAAATAAATGAGCCCGAAAACAAACTATGCAGTTAAAGTTATTCTGCGTTGTTTTCCTTATCCTATATGATCAAATATTTTAAATTACAGTAACACACTTCGACCTAGTTGATATTACTTTGATGCATTCCTGACAAATTAATCATTTTACCCTCATGCGTTCAATAGTCAGAAAGTAGCAGGCTGCTCAATCAACCAAACAGGCGTCAAAACCCCCATGATACAGTATAACATATATACGCACTAGCTAAACATTTTGATATAAAAGAATGCACAAAAAAGTCAATCAGCTAAGCAGTACTGACACTTCAAAAAGTTGTGTATCTGTTTACAATGACGTCTCCGATACCAGAACGTACCGGACAGTTCAATTAAACAACACACTTAATTAGTTTTATCATCGATACTCGGTCTGACTCAGCTCAAACAGACATGAGACATGGTGTCTTGCCCACATAGCCATATCCTAAACCCTAAACCCATTCTCACGACATCCCTAACTACATGAACCAACTGCTGGCCGGCCCGGTGATGAGCTAGCGCTCAGCAAACACCTTCTCTTTTGGGGATTTTCCTCTGGTTTTTTGTTCTATTCTAATTTCTAAGTTCACTGTGTATGATTTAGTAGCTAGTATATATTGAAGGCAACTTGCACTACAATATTTCAGAGACACAATTGAGGATATGAAAATGATGCTATATACTATTATCTATTTGTTTTTACTAAGTTATGTAGTGGTCTTGCACTCCTGCCATATCAATATTTGATGAAAAATGATTAATCCATGTACCGGTGTCGTGTCAACATATCCGTGTCCGTGCATCATTAAAAATCAGCCTTAAGCCAATTACGACACCTCTGCAACTGGTACCAACACATCACAATATTGTTATGGAAACAATATATATGCAGAAAAAATGAAGATATCCTCCCAGACTACCAGCTGGCTACACAGTAGGGAACCTATGTGTAGTATCACACAGGTGGAGCAAACTTACAGCCAAAGAACCAAATCTGGTAAGTCTATTTAGACGAGCATATAAACAAGCTACACGTTCTGCAACCCAAATTGCTGTAAAAGATTACTCATGCAATGCAAGTTCATTACACATAGAAAACTACCACTAATCAAATGCAGCCATTGATAGGTGCAGCGCACTTATAACATAAAGAAATCATGTAGAAGTATTTACCATGTTACGGAGGAGCAACACTCGTGTCGGAGGGCCATCAAAGCTGACAGATTTTGGCTTCTTTTCTTGCTTGGAACTGTTTTCATCCACAATAACCCCTCCCCTCCTATCAGTCTTTCTGGCGACCAGAGGCGCGGTGATTCCCTGTTCTTGCTTGCCAAGTCCCTGGCCTTCCTTCCACCCCATCTTGGCCATCATTCTCTGCGCAGCAGTCATCTGCCCGCCGGCACCAAGGCCCAACCCAGAGGAAGACGAGTTCCCTATTGCAAAGCCATCTCCATGGGGCGGAGAGGTTGCCGCCCTCTGCGCGGCGGCAGAGCCACTCATCGCGGCCCTCCTCTTCCACGCTTCCTCACCGGATACATTCAGCGCATCACGGCCCTCCCTTTCTCTGAGTTCGCTCTCACGCTCCCGCTCCCGCTCCTCCTCCTCGCGCCGCCTCCGCTCGAGCTCCTTTCTCACCTCGGCCTCTTTGGCCCTCTTGAGCTTATCCTTCCTGTAATCCTCGTAGTCGTTGGGCCTTGCCGGGTCATACTCCTCCATCACGGTGGACTGGACGGCAACGAGGGCAGGCTGGAACGAGGAGGTGGAGACAGTGGTATCCACGGGAAGGGTCACCGGCGGCGGTTGGGGTTGGGCAGCGGGGACCTTGGGAGGCGCGGGGCGGGAGTTCCTGAGGACGGAAGGGGGCGGGGCGAAGGTGGTGGACGGCTTGCGGAGGGTGGGCGGCGCCATCTTGGCGGCGCTGGACCAGCCGGTGGCGGAGGGCTTGTCGTCGTCGCCGGAGGAGGCCGGCGGCGGGAGGTCGCCGTACAATCCGCCCAGCATCTTCGCCGATTACTATTGTCGCCTGCAAGGGGGGAAGGAAAGAAACCCTAATTCATGAAATCGGGCCGATGAATTCGAAGAAACCCTAGGGATTCACAAGGGGGGAGAAGAAGAGAACCCTACCGAATCGAGCAAGATGTAGGGTTCTACTGCTCGAAGGAAGACGGAGAGGAGATGATTCGACGAGGCGAGGCGGTGGCCGCAGGGCGGCGCCGTCGACGCGGGAGACACCGGCGGAGGATATGAGCTGGCGAGGGCGAGGGCAGCCGCGCGTTCTCGGCGGAGGGCGGCGGCAGGGATGGGAAGGGGATGGAAGCTGGATGAATGGTATTTTTACGTTTTACCCCTTTTACGATACTAATTTTACAAGTCAATACAGTACGGTAGGAGCGAGTATCTTAGAAGAGATTTTTTAAAAAAAAATAATCTTACAAGAGATTTTGATTCTCTGAGGTTGTGTTTGGTTCACGGAGGAGCCAATCCATTCTTGGATTCTTGGGTCTGTTTGGTTGAGGGAAGGATGAAGTGGATTGGACCCGGGAGAGGAATATTCCTTTCAGATTCGGGTCCAGCTCGTTCGGCAAAATCTGGCGGACCGAGCGAACCCAAGGCATGCGCGTAACGGCATTACCTCGCGTGGATCTTTGCCTGTCGCCGCTCGCAGCCGAACCCGACGCCATCGCCTGGATCTCCTCCGCACGGAGCTCGCCGAACCCGCGTTGTCGCATGGATCTCCTCCGCTTGGAGCTCGCCGAACCCGCGCCTCCAGCAGCCAACCTTGCGCGGAGCTCCAACCTCGTCGCCGCCCGACCTTGCCGCCACCTTCAATCGAGCCTGCGCGCGGTGGAGCTCCGACCTCGCCGCCGCCGTCAGTCGAGCCTGTGCACGGCGGAGCTCCGACCTCGCGCCGCCTGCAGTGGAGCCCGCCGTCGCTCCGTCGACCTCGTGCCGAAGCTCCGACCTCGTCGCCTGGATCTCCTCCGCCCAAAGCCCGCCGATGCCGCCGTCGCTCTGTCCGAGCTCAGATCTGCTCAAGCTCGAACCGCCGCCCGGGGGGATGCAGTGGGCGGCGATGGCAGCGCTGTCGAGAGGAGCGGATGAGGACGGGACGACGCAAACGACGTTTAGACGGATTAAATTCCGATCCAACTCATCCCTCCTACCAAACAAAAAAATAGGTTCATTCCATCCCTTCAAACCAAACACATAACTGGAACCGCTCCATCCTTAAAAATCGGAATAGGTCCAACCCATCCTACCTCATTCTCAAACCAAACACACCCTAAGAAAGAAGAGGAGGAGGAGGAGGAGGAGATTACCCACCGCAACTTATGAGAAAAAAAATTTTGTAAATTAAAATTTGTTGTGACAAATTTTCTCCTTACAATTTTCTCTTAACTTGGTTTCTACAAAGTTAGCATTTTCTTTTCATGAAATCTAATGCGAGCGCGGGCGCTGGTTAGTCGGAGGCAGCGACCCACGCTACGCGTCCGCCACGTGTCTCCTCACGCGTCCACCCTTCCCCACGCTAGTTAGGTTGTGTATATTTTTTTCTTTCTTATAAAATTTTCTCTTAAATTACTTATCCGATCTATAATCTGATTACACCATTGTGTTCGTAACAATTAAATCTTTACAACAAGATCTCACATGATTATATTTTGATGAAAAATCACAAATTAGTTCTGAGGATGTAACTTTTAATTTTAGAGATGTAACTTTAATTCTGAAGATGTAACTTTAGTTCCGAGGGATGTAACTTCTATAGAATGTAACTTTTATTCTAGAGGATGTAACTATTAATTTTGAAGGATGTAACTTTCTATAGGATGTAGATGTAACTTTTCTATAACTTTTTAGTTCTGGGGATGTAACTTTTTATAGGATGTATCTTTAATTCTAGAGGATGTAACTTCTATAGGATGTGGATGTAACTTTTTAATTCTAAGGATGTAACTTTTAATTCTAGGGACGTAACTTTTAATTTTGGGGATGTAAATTTAATTCTGAGGGATGTAACTTTTGTTCTAGAGGATATAACTATTAATTTTAATGGATGTAACTTCTATAGGATGTAGATGTAACTTTTCATTCTGAGGGATGTAACTTCTAGTTCTGGGAATGTAATCTATAGGATGTATCTTTAATTCTAGATAATGTAACTTTTATTTGTGAAGGATGTAACTTCTATAGGATGTGGATGTAGCTTCTTAGTTCTGAGAGATGTAACTTTTTTATAGGATGTAACTTTTGTATGTGTAATAAGTAGCTTAGTGAAATTTAAAAGTAATTTAGACATATCATAAAAGTAATTTATGATTTTTCATTAAAATATAATCATGTGAGATCTTGTTGTAAAAATTTAATTGTTATGAACACAATGGTGTAATCGGATCGTAGGTTGGATGATTAGTTTAAGAGAAAATTGTATTTGAAGTATAGATGTATTTTTTAGATGGAGTAGATTTTTCTTTTTTAGGGGTCGTGCGCTAAGGCTAACGGGCGTTCAGTCTCCTGTCTAGTCAGGTCCTTTTCTTTTGCTAGGAGAAAATTTTATACTGGCTTATTATGCGAAGTGAAATTTAGTATATTACATGAAATTTATTTTAATTTGTGGCTCATTAGCTTATACTCCCTTTATTTATTTATTTACTTATTTATTTATAGCTTAAATACATTGGTGGAAGGAGGAACTAACACGTAACTAGGATTTGGTTTTCGAAATTAATTTTAAAGTTTATTTTTAGGTTTTATTGTTTTGTATTTTTTTAACCTTGACTCTTTGAAGAATGGAAAAAAAACGTATTGATCTATTTTGGTTGCTTCAATTATTTTAGATGCATCTTGACCATTACCATTAAAAATCAAATATGTAATTTACTTATAACTAATCAACAAGCTTTGTTGGACTGATAGTACAGAAATATGATCGGTCGTTTACGAACTTACTCCCTCCATCCTAATATAGAACTTACTCCACTAGATTGGTCCGCACCCATTTTGGGCCTTTCTTAAGCCAAGGTACCGAGGTACCATACAAATTAATTTACAGGCTCATAGGCCCGTTATAGGTGACAACATTTTATTTCTTTAATTTCTGATGAGTCTGGTCGAATTTTACAATAAGGTTGGTAACGTTAGAAAGAGGACAAGAAGTTCTCCATCAAGTACTCATAGACTCGAACGGAGATCGCATGCCAGTTTGGTAAGATTAATATTGTATTATAATTGGCGATGTGAGGAGGGGTCGACAAAACTATAATCGTACGAGACATTGTTATGTTGTGTCTTAGCAACTAATACACCTCTCTTGTGATTGTTGATGTTGCCAATGACAATCGAGAACAAGACAAAAACAATCTGAATTGTGAATAGAAATTAAGGCTCACGATAAATGATCTTGATCAACCAGTGTCATGGTCTTGATCAACCTCTATCAAGACTTCATTCTCATCATGACATTAATTTCATCATTGTCAATACGATGATGTCTTTGACCTAATAGCCACCAACTCATAATTTCATCCAATACTCTCATCCAGTAGGATCTATTTCTTTGCATCAACTTGAAAAAAATTCATTAATCCTAATAATCGGTTGTCATCCTCCACTTGATGACCAAACAGTTGCATATAAAAAATGTGAATGAATTATTGAGTAATAATCAACACCACAAGTGTTATATATTTGTATGTGTGCTTAAATGCAATGATCCTAAAATAAATGTAGGTGAACAATATGGATCAAGGACATACACAACAAATGTATATAGAATTTGCTCCCGCTAAACATATGCGTGGTATGTGGAATCCTATATTATAACTATATAGTTGATCCCATTAAGTGCAATTAGTGCTAATTCTCTCTTCCCACAGCATGCCACATCACTCTAAATTAATCTAGCCATTGGATCTACAGTGGTCGTCCAAGATCCTCGCGTTACTACCATGCCACAAAAATGTCCATTTACACTTTTTCTTTGCCAATGGCACCCAACCGATTCATGTTTTCATGCATGATCTGCTATTCGATCTGTACTAACTATACCATTACCATTAGTACAAGCACACCATCTTCCAGAAACAATCCTCCAATTTTTTCTCCAGCTCATGCATTTCTTTCCATAGGTTCGGTTCTGTCCTACAACCATTGTCTCTTCTCTTATCCTCTAGAGTTGCTCTAATGAGTGTCATCTAATATTGGTATCATGACATAGGTTTTCTTTCTTTTCGGTTGTTGCAAGCTTTGTTTCGATTTAGTGTCAATCCAATTTATCTTATTATTAAGTTTGCTTTTTAATTTGGTGATTCAGATAATATTTCTACATGTGGTAAATATTTATCTTACCATTTTATTGATGCACAATTTCAACAGTGACATTTCATTGGTTGTCAAATAGACTACCACCCATACAGAACGGCAAAAGGTAAAAAGATGATTAACTGCTTCAACCATTTTCACTGTGCATTGAAAATTGTTTCTCCAAAAATTGAGTGGCTAATCTCTTCCTTTGCAGAATACTTATATATTTATATATACGGAAGCACTATTCTGTGCATGGATGCATTCGGCGTGGAGACTACACCCACCCGTGCGGAAGCAACACGTGTCAGGCAGATTTAAATTGTGGTTGGATTAGCGTAAATCAAGGTCAATCAATGTGAACGTATTAAAGAATATGCAATCTGCCACGTCGTTGTTTTGCATGCATGCCTGTAGTTGCGATTTTCGCTTTGCATGTGTCATTATTTAAAATACAAAATAACATAAATTGTGGCTCGTAGTTGTGCTTTACGATCGTAACAATTAAAATGAAAACAGTATTAAAAATTAATCATGTGTCGTAATGTGAGCAATATGTTCATAAATTTACTATTGTTCGTAAAAATTAAATGTATATCGTTCGTAAAAATTAGAATTAACTATCATTTGTAAAAATTTTAATGATGAAATGGCGGTCGTTCAATTTTTACTATTAAAAATTAATCATGCGTCATAATGTGAGCAACATGTTCGTAAATTTAATATCGTCCGTAAAAATAAAATGAACTATCGTAGAGATAACATATGTAAAATAGGATTGGACGTAATTTTATCACGTCAAATATTGTGAGCGTAAAACTCACTGCTGTAATGGAGTAGTTTGTAATTTTACAATATTGCCGGCCGCGTCAAACAATACAAACTAAAAGTTCAATGTTTGTAAATTTATAAATTTTCTGACCTCTACAGTTGTAAAAATTAAATTCCCGGTTAATTTTGAAATGGCTATTTGCAATTGTAATTTTCTGAATTTTGCAACGTAAAACTTGCTGTCGTAATTATAAGTTTGCAAACAAGAAATATGGACAATGGAAACTTCGTCCATCCAGGAAGGCAAAGCAAAAGTCCAAAACTGCAAAAACAAATGCACCGCAACATTTCTAATTTTCTATGATACCAAAATATTATCTTATTAATATGTTGCTCATGATCATAAGCTCATACCCGATAACCAAGCAAATCCAACTTTCAGTATGTCACTAGACATGCAATTTTAAACGAGCAATTTTATAAAGGCATGTTATAGTTTAAACGAGCACATACAGATCAGATGACAAGAAAAATGGTAGCATGAACCTGATGATGTCGTACCAAAATTAGTGGTATGGCAGGAGAGTACTATTGTGATAACGGGCATGCAGTCTAATCCACCTGCCACTAATTACGTGAATCATTAATTATGTTGGTTTTCAAATGAGAGCAACATATGTGTGCGGTTGCTGCAGCCCACGCTCCTGGGTCCTGGCTCGATCAATAGACCCGGGTGTAGTGCCCGTGGAGGCTACACCCGGGTATAGGATAGATATACTGTATATATATATATATATTGAACATGTATATATACACATGTATATATACCGAGTAATATTGTATACACACGTTAAAACTTCAATTCCAAATCATGTTTGCCTTTTGTTCGGATATCTTCTCTCTGTGCATGTGTATATAGTTGGTAGCTATTTAGCGCACAAATATGTTGCAGCAACGCACGGGCATCATCTAGTTATCCTATACATATGTGGAAGATACGTAGCAATAATATAGACAAACATAATGCATAACTTCTCCATGTTCTCAATGTGAAGGAGAGTAAATATGATAAGAATATAGACAAACATAATGCATACCTTCATGATCTCTATGTTCTCAGTGTGAAGGAGAGTAAATATGATAAGGCTCAAATAAATAGTAGTCTTACACACATATACATATCAATAACATGAAAATCATATATATATGTATATATCAAATAAAATATGGAGAAAAGAAATGATACAACTTTGAGCTCCATGCTTTTTATTTTTATTTTTTATTTTTTATCGTGCGAATGACCCATCAGCAATGTGCCATCGCATCTCATTGTTAGGAATTATCCATATGACACTCGAAATTTCTACCTTCATTACTAGATTTGTTATTAATCATCAAAATCGAAGTAATGACACTTGAACTTAAACCATCCTGACATCCAACCTCAACGACTGCAATTATCAGTGGCCACTGCTCCGTGACCATGCATCCATGGCTACCTGGCTTGCTCGGAGAGACAGAGGGAGAAAGGGGATGGGATGACAGGGAGGGCCACAAGGTACATTTCATAGGGAGGGCCACAAGGTACATTTCATAGGGGCATAGGGGCACAGGGCCAAAATATCAATAACAAAGCCCAAAAAAATTAAGATTCAAAATGACACATTATAAAAATAACAAATAGTTAAATTCCGGTGCCATGGTGCTTACGGACGAACCCAAATTTTTAGTGCCATTGTTTTGGCACTGCCGGTCTGCAGCGATGAAAGAGGGAGTTATTGGCTTGTCAATGGCTAAGAGCATAAGAGTAGTAAGGCCTTGTTTAGTTGGTAAAATTTTTTGTTCAAAAACATCACATTGAATCTTTCGACACATACATAAAACATTAAATATTGATTAAAATAAAAACTAATTGTACAGTTTGCATGAAAATCGCGAGATGAATCTTTTGAGCTTAATTAGTCTATGATTAGCTATAGGTGATACAGAAACCCTAGATGTGCTAATGATGATTTAATTAGGCTTGATAGATTCATCATCTCACGGTTTACAGGCAAGTTATGAAATTAGTTTTTTCATTCATGTCCAAAAACCCTTTCCAACATCAATCAAACGTCTGATATGACACCCAAAAATTTTCTTTTCACGAACTAGGGCATAAATGTTACTAAAGAAGTTGACTTCCTGTTCTACTACACCCGAGTCTAATAGACGCTAGTGAGACAAAGTTCTGCTTCATTACCATGCCTTGCCTCGTAAAACCAACTTAAAACTATAGTAGAGGCCTCTTCTGCCGTCATTTGTATAAAAACCAACTTAAAACCATCCGTCCATTCTAATTCATCCTTATGCGTTATTTATGTCACACTTTCACCCCAAATTCACACGAATCATGCTATCCATGTACACGGTATAAAGAATCCTTATGGGCCTGTTTGTTTGTAGAAAAAAAAAAGTAACAACAACTTCATGCAATGGGTCTGTTCGACAGCAATTATTTGCAGCGTTTTGGGCTGTGCTGTGCAGCACTGGTGTTCGATTGCAATGTTTGAATACTGTGCTAGATAAGCAAGCTGCTTTACTTGAGCTTTTTTCACTGTGGTATGCAAACAAGCGGCTACCGATGAACTTGTTAGAGCTGCAAGCAACTTTAGGACATCACTAATGTTTATTGCCACATTAGATAAGAGTCGGTCTCATACCAATATGAATCTGTTGATAAACAAGCCTACAATGGTGAAGCAACAAAAGTGAGTAGTAAGATGGCCCTCACTGCACACTAGTCATGAGAGATGGAGGAGAGAAAATATTTGTTTACTTCTTATTACTAGGTAATAGCACTACTGCCTGGTATCTACTACTTCCTTTTTTCACAATGCTTACTATCCACTTATAAGATTATTTTATTGCTTACTACGCACTCTTATATCACATTGTGGATGCCGAAGTGTTGTCGAACACAACCAATATTTTTCCTCTTAATATGTGCCCATGTTTCCTGAACTAATAAACGGTGTATTTTTTTAAAAAAAATTCTACATGAAAGTTGTTTAAAAAATTAAATTAATTTATTTTTCAAATTTAAAATATCTAATGCTCATTTAATCACATGCTAATAATATTTTTAGTTTTGTGTACGCTGCTATTTTAATTTGCCAAATAACCCAAGAGACATAAACGAACACACCCTGTATGCCTATTATTCAAACAATCTTTTATTTCGAAGAAGGATTTTGTTGTAAATAGAGAAGAGTAAATGCGCGGAAAATACATAGATGCATAGCCCATATCAGCATCTTACTGGATCCTAAACCGGGGGGATGAGCGGATCATACCCATTGGGCCTTACCCTAATAATGCTCTAAAAAGATTGGGCTTTCTCATTATTGGTCTGACAATATTAGCCCTCCAGTATGTTCTTTCTTCAAAGTCGAGACTCGTTAGCTGAAGCTCTGAGTTGAGTCGTTGCTATCACCATGGGTACCCGAGAAAGTTCTACTGGTATACACGCACATTTACTGTGTGTATGTATGTATGTATATATATAGAGAGAGTAGTGTTGGGCCCTGTATACATATAGAGCTTAATCTTTTCTTTAAAAAAAACGAACCAGCTTTAATGGATTTTAGACTTCAACTGATTGATGTTGAGTTCTTTTTTGAAACCCTTGCGGTTTCTTTCGCACCGTATCTCTATCTCCCTAGAGATTATCACGAACATGAATCTCATGCCGTTCTTTTGTGGTCTTGCACCCTTCTCGGTCTCACTAAGACATAAACTTAGCAATGGGTCGTCCAGTGAGTAATCATCATGCACTCTACTATAGCCAAACCTAGACGCCAAAGCTTTTCCAAGTTGCTAGGTTAAAGGGCAATCTTTGAAGAGATGTTGTTAGGTTTCTAAAGTAAAGTTGATAAAATTAGTTGTTCGGCCAATGTCTAACTCTAACATGTAGTCGATCTGAGGTCTACAACTTATTTTACAGTAAAAGCCAAGTGAAATCTTTGCATCTGAACGGAGCCCAAAGATCCCAAGTGAGCGATGTTGTGGCCGACCCAACTTGGCCTATAAACTGGGCTTGGTAAGCTGACTTGCAGTATACTCCCCTGAGCTCGACCACTGCCAAACTATAGAGTCAGAAACCCCTTTAATTTATGGGAGTTACATTCTCCTCATCTACATTGTGCCAAACTTGGATGAATTCTAATTAGGTCCACAATTTAGGTTATGATAAATGTCATCGACCCTGCACTTCTCTTGCAAAGCATCACGTACGGAACGATTCTTCCTCTTAGAATGAGCATAGAGATTTGATGCAAGTTTCCAGAGAGACTCATTTCCCACCAATTGAAATCCCAGAACAACGCCTTCTCACCATTGCCACTGGTGACCTTTGTTACCGTTGCAACCTTTTGTCCTTGTCATCACAGGGCATATAGAGCTTACTCGGTTTGGAGAAACTTTAACCCATAGAGATGAGAAAAATGAAGGAATATAAGTGCAAGCACACACCAATTCATAAGAATTTTCTATTGAGGTTGGATTAGGTAGTAAAATTTCTATGTTTTCTCTCTGCAACACATAGTAACAAAAAAAAATTCCTTTCGTTTTTACTACAATTCAATCGTACAAACAAATACCACTTTTAGACATTGATCCTTAATTAAGAATCCGAATACTTTGTTTTGGAATCCAAACACTCTTAGAATTGATCCTTAGGACAAAGCGAATAAACCCCTAGCAAGAAAAGGGAATCCTCTCTCTCAAAAAATTAAAGAAAAAACAAGAAAAGGAAAAACAAAGAAACCAACTCGGCAAGCTAAAGGTATAACAAAAATACTCCTGAGAGAATGAGATCAACTGATCAAGCACAATTAACAACCTGGAAATTTGTTTGTAGCGTGTAAATTTCTCTTGCATTCCCACTTCAGATCATACAAGGCAAAACTTGTCCTAGATAGAGGACAACCCCCAATTCTTCAACCCCACCAACTAACTAATTACCTATCATAGTCTAACTAATACTACACTAGTGATCGATCGTGTATGTACAAATTGGAGAAGTAGATCAATAGATCAACCCAAAAAAACCGACAGCTAGCACCCACCACCACAGATCGATCGATGGTGGTGAGAAAAACTGCGATAGTCCATCGCTAAGAAGAGAAGAAGACCGATGCATGCCATCGATCTTCAGCAGCGGAGGAGCATGACGACGCATCGGCGGATGATGTAGAGCCTCGCCTTGTGCTCCTTGAGAGCCCTCGCGATTCCTCCTCTCCTCTGACCGCTGTTGCCGCCACCAATAAGCTTCATCTTCAACGCTACTTGAAGAGATCTAGCCAGCTGCTAGTGTGTGTACTGGTGATTTGTGAGAGGCCGTACGCTGAATTGGAGTAGGATGTGTGGATGATTGGGTGAGGAGACGAGTGAGGAGGTGCGGCTGCTTATATAGGCGAGAAGCGAAGATATCAGGAGGGGGTAAGACGCGGCTCGGAGGCTCGCGTCGCGTCGCGCGCGTGTTGTGGACTTTCCACCGCTGCGCCGCAAGCAAGCAAGCGGCCGCACGCGCGCGCGAACGGCTGCACGCAGTGACAGTGCATGGCGTGTGTATATGGAGAGCGTGAGCCAAGGCACAACTTGTGTGTAGTTTTACCGGGGGACACCGGCCTCGGTCACCAGCCAATCCTTGGACTCTTTAACCCCGCCTCGCTTTCCTCGCCCTCCTGTCTCCCACGGTCACATGTGACCTGCACTGTGGTGGAGTAGTATTATTAGCATTAGTTAATTTTAACCCAACCGATGGATGGCTTGTATCATTCGTGCAACAATACAATACTGTATTCTGGGGTCGGGGAGAGCGAGAAAAAAATAGTATGGCCCGTAGCGAGGGCCGTGGCGGCATAGGGGTATGGGAATGGGAGGGACGATGGCCCAGCCCGTGCGCACGGGCGAGCCATCGAGCAAGCGAAGCGGTGGTCCGCGTGCCGGACGGGGGACCACCGGCGTTGAGATCTGGACGGTGTGTAGCACAAGTCACCGCTAGCTGAAAGCTGATTCAGCTCCATCTGTGGCCTGTGGGTGGGTGACTCTGATTCCTAGCTGGTTTTTTGGCTGCTGCTCAAGTGGAATTTTTAGTTTCTTCCGATCGAGATCGATATGCGTCCGTCGTACTGTTGATACTGTTTGGGTGTACGAACACCAGCTGTTCTTTCTTTCTTTCTCCTTGGCGTGCGTGAGGATTCATCGGGTAATTCGGGCCCCGATTAAATTCTGGTTTGGAAAAACAAAAAGTAACAAAAGGGAAGGTTGGATCACATCTGAATTATCAGGGTGGTGATCAGGTGATGTGATATGCTGAGGGTGCACCAGTGCACGAGTGACTCATCGCGTGTCGGCTCTGTCTCCCTGCTCTGCTCTCTCTGCTTGCTTATTCAGCCCTTACTACTCCTAATTTTAGGGGAAACTTTTATATGCCTTTTTTTTTGCCGATGTGATCCACCAAAATATTCGCTTTATGTATAATCAGGGACAAATGACGTTTCCGTCACACGCACTCACGCTTGCTTCCTTGTTTCTGCTTTGAAATACTTCGTCTCAATAGTTGTTTTATTTGAGTTTTTTTAATGTTTTGATCCCTTGTCTTATTTAAAAAATTATTAAATTATTATTTGTTTTGTTTATAATTTGCTTCATTGTCAAAAAGTATTTTAGATGAGACTTATCCATTTTTATTGATCAAATATTACAGAACAAAAACTCAAAACGACAACTATTTTGGGACGGAATTAGTATAATCCAAAGATACTTCAATTCTATATATTCACAAGATTAATTTTAGGTACGAGTATATACATTTTTATTCTAATACTACATCTTGTAAATCTAACGTCTTTCAGGCATAGGCCAACTGATGTGCTAAACTGAGAAGTGTTTAAATGTTTTGCATAGGCCAACTGATGTGCTAAACTGAGAAGTGAGAACTAGTTCAGGCGATAAACTGTTGAGTGAGATTGACAATGCCTTTCGGCAAAGAATTATGCACATCAAATTCATTGCAAGGCACGAACAAAATGACAAACAGATTTTTTGAATTATCATTGACACACAGCTGCTACAAGGATCTGTATGACTGTATCTATACAATGTCCCCCACCATTCTGGTAACGGAAAAACAAACAGAAGAACTAAAGAAGAAGAATATCTAGGGCTAGCAAAATTTGTTTCTTGTCAATCATGCCACCGGAGCAGCATAACAACGCATCGCGAAATGATGTAAAGCCTTGATCTTTGCTCCTTCAGGGACTTGCTGAATCCTCCTCTCCTTCTTTGGCTCCCAAGCTTCATCCTGAGAATTGTATGAAATGCTCACTTCTTGAACTCTGAACTTTTGTCTGGCTAATGTGGAAATAGCTAGTAGAGCTGAAAACACAAACAACTCTATGAAGTTGCTGTTGGTGTGCTTGGCTCAGCAGACTGCAAGGGATTTATATAGGCAGAGGATCAGGTAGATGGAAATGATCAGCAAGAGGCCCAAAAGAATATGTATGAACCCACTCGCATCATGGCATAACTGGCAAGCCACACCTGCATGTACTTTCACCATCAGACATGGGAGTGAAAATTTATTAGCCACTGCCCATCTGATCATGTGATCCTGCCTGCTCTCATCATACAATAATCAAAATCTCAAGGCTCTTCCAGCTTTGGAACACTTAGTTTACTTCAAGGGTCAAGCTTGATCTCTGAAAAAACAAATTGTGGCTTGCCGGACAGCCCGGAATGGCCCTCCCGTGCGCCTGACCGCCACGACCCCCGAACGGTCGCTGCTTCAGGTTTGCATGTGTTGAGATCTGATTACAGCTAAATATTTGCCTGCTTCTCCTCGCCCTTGGTTTGGTGCCTGATCAAGAACATGAACAGCTGTGTATCTCTGTCCCCATGGTTGGTATAGGTATATAGAAATAGAATAGCAATAGCACATAGTTTGGCAGATCAAGTAGACAAATTTGCCTAGCTTTCCACTTTGCTTGCCATGAAGATTTTGGAATTGTGAGTGGCAGAGCTGAACAAGTTGATAGATTATGTCGTGTTTTGCTTCCCTAGGATTGAAGTGGCCGACATTCCTACATTTTGTATCGCCTTCTTGAGCATAGTAGTTCACAAAGTTAATTAGAATATTTTCTGGACATTATATTCAGTGACTAGTTGCTATTCTTTGCCTCCATTATATTTGCTTTTGCTAACTTATTTGCATACATATCAGAATATACAAATGTAAATGTGTACTTTTTTTAGTCTCTT
Source organism: Leersia perrieri (assembly GCA_000325765.3). NCBI lineage: Eukaryota > Viridiplantae > Streptophyta > Magnoliopsida > Poales > Poaceae > Leersia > Leersia perrieri. The sequence continues at coordinate 13,809,266 of CM002476.1, read as the reverse complement.
ACAATGCTTCAAAGATTACTGAAAAAAAAGTGATGATCATAAACCAGACAAATCAACATCTCAATCATGCTGTTGTAATAGAAGATCAATTTGACAGGTGAGGTGCTCACAAAGTCAAGATTTCAAGATTTATTTTCCTGATTGGACATTCCAATTAGACTTAGCATTTATCGTTTGAACTATTTTATTTGAGGAGGCAGCTCGGGAACATATCCTCAGCAAGTTTTCCTTCTGGTGTAATGAAATCAATTTGATTCCAACATCAAGTCAACACAAATAATTGTCTGTACATAAAACAAAGATATCCATGATAATGCTGATTCATTATTCAAAACTTTAATTCGTAGTTTCCATGAGCAGAACAATTGATTCAAAAAATATATTTGTTTTAATGTGAAAACAATAAAAAAGGCTAGTGGACACTCTCAGATATTGTAGCGGCCATTAAGATTGATAAGCCTAATTAAGCTTCAAAAGGATTGTTTTGCTGGAGATAAAATGGTTTTAACATTGACAAGTCAAAAGGTAACTGCCACATTCATTACCACCAACACAGTATGGTGGGGGATGCTGCAGGAATGCAGGATGACAGTAGACCAGGAAGACAGTGGCATCTAGTATTCACAATCCAATACGAATTACCATTACAGCACATCTATTTACAAATTTACAAGAAAGGCCTGAAGATGGCAGAGACAATCATCAAAGTTGAAAGCATTTCTTGATGATCTTCGCAGATGGCCTGTTTAATTTCTTCAGATGTAGGAGTAGCTGATAAAATGCCTACAAAAGACCTTCAGAATGGAAGAACTGTCCAATCTTGTGAATTAACGCAGCAATTGCGGAAAAGAGAAACCTCTTGACCCAGAATCTTGTGTCCTGCAAAAGAATCAATGGATTTTGCCACAAAGAACTTGCAGCTGAACAATTAAATCGGCAGATTAACATCTGCAGCAACAAAAAGGAGAAGCTTGTACACAGGCAAGTAAGCAGGTGATGGAATCATCTACATGTTTTCACTTGGGATTGTATTGCATTCGACAGCAGTGACATGGTGAAATTGTACAATGCACACACTCGCGAACACCTGAACAACTAATATCCTACTTCTGCTAGTTCTACTACTTGTCTGTGGCCTCTATGTACAACGGCCGACACCATTCTGGCACAGCACACAAGCACGCCCAAAAAACCAAAACTTTCTTTCCCAACCGATCAACCAACCGACCGAGGAGGCAGCAGAGGATCAAGAGATCGATCCAGGGACCGGTCGGCGGTCGGGCGGGCGGGCGATCAGTCTTGCCAGCGGAGGAGCATGACGACGCAGCGGTGGATGATGTAGAGCCTTGCCCTCTGCTGCTTGATTGCCCTCCCGAAGCTTCCTCCCCTCTGCCTCCTCTCGCTCCCCACAAGCTTCATCTTCTCTATGTGTGAGAATTGTGTGTGTGTGTGGTGTTGAGACGGTTTGGTTGTGGACTTGTAAGCTGAAGCTGAGTCGATTGCGTCTGGTCCAAATGAGGGAAGGGGATGGATATATAGGGAGGAACCGAGCAGGCAGAGGAGGAGGGAGAGCGGTCAGTGAAGATGAAGGCGTGAAGTAGAATGGTGGTGGTGGAGGGCCAGATGGGAGCGCATGCAGCGGCAGGCAGGCAGCGGCGCGGGATTCCGCCTGCCTCGGGGGACCGCACAGTGGTGGCCCTGGTGGTTCGCGCGTCGTTCGTTCGTCCCAACCATGAGTGCGTGCGTGCGCGCGCGCGCGGGGGCCGCGGCCTCTGCGCAATGGAAAATGTGTCGGGGGCCAGGCCGTGCGCGCGCGCAGTGGTGGTGGTGGACCGCAGCGCGTGGTGGTGAAGCGTCGCTGCCGCGGACTCTCGTGCGGTCTGCGCAACGCACGTTTGCGTCTGGCCGCGTGTGGGGCCGTGCAGTGTAGTAGGGTCGCTTCTACCGCGGCGGCACGCTTTGGCTGGCGTTTGTAGGCAGGAATCAATAGGGTCTTTTCGGCTGGCTGCCTGTTCCAGCCAGTATAGCAGCCAGTTTTAAGAAAATTTGATTGAGCGTAGTCACTTATTATAGAAAAGATTATTTAGTCTAGTTAATTTTAGCTAGCTGAATATGACGTATAGATAGAGATAGACTCTCTCGCTCGGTCGTCCGCCCCTGAATTGAATTGCTCCGTGTTTTCGTCTTCCTTTTGTTGTTCGGTGTGTGAATGGGGATACAGGTTACGGCTTTACGGGTTTATCTGCTTGTTTTGAGGGGAGAAGAAAAGGATGGTCCTTGCTATCGATAATAGGGCACGTGTGCAACGGCGGTACACTAGACTTCTAGCATGTTTATCCATCCACAGCCCCTACTCCCACCCAATGTGCTTCACCATCTCTCTCCCATAAGCGTTAGTATAAATCAGATTATTAAGCGATTTCTTACCCAGAAAAGATGCATATTATGCAATACTTGATGGGTTTTAACTTCCTATAGTAGGGTTTTGCTGGTTTGGAAATGATGTAGGGGGAAGGTGACTATAAAAGATGATAGTTCCCCGGGCTAATTAACAAATACTACTGGCACCGCATCACCAAAATTACAAAGAATACATGCATATAAGTGACGGGCAGATGCCACATATCTATGATGAGAATGTGTGGTATTGAGATGGTAGTATATGGATCGAGTCAAGGCCAAAAAAGGAGAAAAAGTGGAAGCGCATGGATCTTAGGAACAGAAGGTGTCAGTGGTGTATTCAGTCAATATAGAGTAAGGTGGATACAACATTCAATAAAAACCATTGTAGACTCCTAGCAAACCATATAATTGCATATGCACAACAATGTTAGAAACTACATATACTACATTGTTATGTAGAAAAGGTTTAGACATGGAGAACTGAACATGACCATAGTAAAGGTTACAAAACTGACATTGATGATCCTCGCATCAATGTCGGATAATCACATACAAATCATTGTTGATGACGTGTCCCAGGTTATTGAAAGGCTGAAATCCTGGTCAATCTGACCACGAATACTTGATGCCATGTAATTTTAAATACTAAAATTACATTTCTATACAGACATATAGATGACCATCAGTATTATATTTTGGTCTGTTTTATCACTCTAAATGTGTCAATAAAAGGAAAGAAATTAAGGATTATCAAAGTCACCAACGTCTTGTTGAAACTTCATTGACAGCTATCTAGCGACCTAAATAAAGCCAGTTGGTAGTGTGTAGGTGACTTGACAATGCCGGCTCCTGTGAAGCTAGACAGTGTGATTAAAGACGGGCCACTGTGTGTCTTGGGATGCTAATGACCCCTGTCCGTTTTGTCTCTCTCGCATCCCAATGAAGCACTGTTCTCCTCTCCTCTAATCATAATCATAATCAACAGGAGGTTTTGCTAGCTAGCTAGCTAGCGATCAATTGGGCGCGCAGCACACTACACTGTGACCAGACGTTAACAAACTAACCAACTTGGGGTTAAGGCTTAAGCTTTTGTACAAGACTTACAGGTGAGCGCATGTGCGCGTGTCGGGTTCGTGTCTGCCGGTGCGTGGCCGCGTGCAGCGATTGATCGGTCATGTTGTTGGTCAGCTACCCGGCTAGTTTTAAGCGTGATTAATCTAGTCAAGGGGGAAGTACAGTGGTGCAGACGCATGTGAGCACGACGTGCATTATGGATCGAGATTCTCTCTTTCTCACACACGGTTAATTAATTAACTTTTGATTGATCAAGATGTATAACTGTCATTACCAGTGGGCCCGTAATTGCATTTGGAGAATAGAGTAGATTGATGGACGTTCGTTGTTGTTTAGTTCCAGCGAACGTCCATCGGTTACTCTTTGTTTTGGGGGTTAAGTAACAGATAATGCACTGACATGACAAAGATATGATGCACCAATAAGATCCTGATGGCAATGTATACTAGTTAGTCGACGGCCTGTCGGAAGCAAGGCCCAAATGTGTCATGCCGACAAGGAGATCTCCATACAATCGTGTGGATTGATCGAGCTAGCTAGACATTCCAGAGGAAAATGATCAGGATCGGACCACTTTGTAGGATACACCGCACTTAGGTTCGGTGTGCACTGTGCAGTCTGTGCTATGATGCAATTCGAGTGCTACGTAGCTTTCTGCCACATTGCCACATCCTTTGATAGGAAGCTAGGGAGCATGAAACGATGTGTGTATATTGACTGGTGGTACTGTGGCGAGGTTGCAACAATCATTTTGCTCTTAACAACAACAATCAACAAAAGTTTCAAACAACCAAGATGATGCATGGAAACATAAAAGAGAAAGTACAAAAGGATAACGCAATTGGAATTAAGATAAATAACGATTGAGAGAAGTGTTAAAGAAGGGGTACAAGATAATAATTTTAGGTCAATAAAAAAAACAACCCTGAGCTATTTTTTTTTTGGCATTGCGGCATATGTTGGGCGGATTGGTATATAAAAACAATGTGGTCTTTAATGGCTTGAAAACTATTTTTTTACATGTAACCTTCATATGGATGTATTGGGCGTGCCAATAGTCTCATTTGCTTGAGGAAGATTATGGCCAAAAGTTGCTAGAGGCAAGAGTTTTTTTTTAGGTTTTTTTTTCTAAGTATGCTTGGACTTTAGGAAAAAAATTTGGAAGCTTGTTTTTGTTTTTGTTCAGTTTGTATACCTACGTGTTGTGTTATTTTGTTGGAACTTGTAAGTGTCACACGTAAGAGTACTTATGTATCAAATTTAGGCCGTGTACATCTAGTTTTGGATGGATGTAGAGCCCGTGTTTTAATCCATTATCAAAAAGAAATCACAACCCTAGTTTTAGTTAGGTATATGAGTTATTCATTTGTGCAGCTAATATGAGTTGCACGGTTCATAAGCACCTTGTCTCTCTACCATTACACTTGAACCTGTTTGTGCAGCTAATATATAATCTAATGCTTTCCTATCGAGTTCCCAAATATTCAACTTGATTTTCAATTCTAAATATATTATCTAATTTAAGATGCCAATTTTTTCCTACATGATATTGTGCTTCATTTCATCAAGAATAAGAAATGTTTACACCAAAGGGGTCTCAAACCCACCCTCCATCAACAAACCAAAGCCTTCCCCTAGGCATGTTCAAGTTGGGCCTAGCCGGGTCAGCCCAACCTGACCTGACCCAAAAAAACCCGAGCCTAGTCGGCCCAATCATGAGTCGAGTTAGGCTCGAGCCTAGTTATTCTAGCATGTACCCCAAAGTTCGTAAAGAGCCCAAGAAATAAAAAAAAACAAGAAAACCCCACCTAGCCTGAGAAAGCCTAGGGTTTGGTCAAGCTAGGCTTGTTTTTTTTTTCAGTGTCGTGGCGGGTTAGGCTCGGGCCTAGATTTTTGGCTAGGCTTTTTCTAGGTCCGGACCTAAGCCCATCGCCGGAGGTTTGAACTAGCTTACTCTCCTCTAGGAGAAACTCCACCACCGCTCGACACACTTAAGATACCTTATTATAAAACCATTATTCTCAACGTGACTAACATCATATCTTTGATGGCATATCTTAACCCCCAACATGTCTAGACAGTGGTATATTGTGCAAGCAGTAAGAAAGAGAAGCGATGATGGTAAAGGTTAAATGAGAGTTGAATGTTGCGCCATGGATTAAATAGGAGTGATATGAGTGTTAGAAATATGTTTAGGTTAGATATAATCTATAATACCTAAGAATTGTCTTTAGATGTTGGTTCTACAGTAGTATGTAATGAAAACTTACAAACATGTTCCATAATTCACCATACACAGATTTTTTTTATTTTTAACCTTTGTAATAAATAATTTTATTAATATAACCTAGATATGAGCCTTTTCGTCATACCAGTCTAATTAGTATGGACAAAATGCACTGCCATGCTACAAAAATCTAGCATGGTTGCCAATTCTTGCCACGCCAAGCGTAATAAGACAACACTACCACTCGAACTATTTGTGGCCTACCAATGTTCTCTTGTCATGCTAGTCTGATTGGCGTGGCTAAAAGATTTGGATCTGAAAATATTTTTTGGTGGGGTCTATTAATAAAAAATATTTATTAATGAGTTTCAAAAAAATTTCATAAATATAGCACACTTTTGCATGATTTTAGTACAATACCTAAACAATGTTGCAATATGTGACCCTTCGACAAACATCTCATTCATCAACCATATGTGAAGGTAACAACATAAATTAATTAGAAGTACCTGAATTAGTAATGATACAATACTCCATGTCAATCTTTTTCCATCACTGTTTAGGTTGATAAAACCTTATCTCCTTTAAACTTGGATAGTTACATCTTGTCACTTCATCATCACGCTTAATTTTCAAATGTTCTCATCCACCCTTGATAGAGCCATATGTAAAGATTACTGAAAACATAGCGATGATGCATACAATGTGCCTTCCACTGCGTTGCAATTGAAACAGATATGTCACTCCAGAACACATCGTTTAGTTTATTAGTAAGACTTTGACATATACTTTCTTCGTTGAATCATCCTTTGTTACCAAGTACTTCACCTCAGTCAAGAAACTAGGATAATTTATTAATGACTTTTCTGCTCCACCACAGTTACGTCCAAGCCAAAAAGCAAGCTTATAAACACAACTAGGAACACAAAAAGACTAGACCCTAGAAATTCTTAACACAAGGGTTGTGGCTATGAACGACTGGCAATTACATTGGTTCTTTTAGGAGATTGCGGTTATAAGAATTTGTAAGTACCTTCGTCAAGTGTCTTCTGTCGTGGATTGCCTCATCCTCATTCTTGTTTTGGTTCCCTAAGACGTCTACCCCAATCTATATTATATTTGTTGTGTCATATCTTAAATACTTGACCAATCTATTGGGTTAGTATAAGAAGTGGTATCGCCGGCCTTATCTAGTTTTCTCACCTTCTAGAGTGTCAATCAACACTCGCTGGATAAGAACATCCTTTGCCACCCTAATATTGCAACACGACGGAGTTTCTTTTCCATGAAATTTCTCTTCTTGATTTCACAATAAAGATATCATCTGGTTTATTGGGTTCCTAATGTTGCGCCGACCTTCTCACAAAGATCAGTCTAGCCTTGTCTTTAACCTCCAACAATGGTACCTCCAAGGTACAGTACCTCGAAATATCAAAACACAATCTAACCGTTCATTTCAAGGTGATATAATGAATGAATGGCTAGATTTTATTTTGGTGCCATGAGTACTATTTGTTGGATGTAAAAAAAAACAGCTGAGGTGTATTTTTACCTTTGTGTGAGTTCTCAACTTAGTAGATTTTAAAAAAATTCTAATCGTAACAGCTGATAGGTTACTACATAGACATCATTGTAGCACTCTAATCCTATGTGCCCTTCGCAATAGAAAGTCATAGGTTATTTGATTTAACGAATGAACAATTAGTTAGTATTATCTTAGATCAGATCTAATTGGTGCGCTTGATTGTTGTAACTTTTAACTCTAGATAGGGGCACCTGTAGTATTTTATACTCGCTTTTGGAAATCACGACTAGTTAAATCTGATGGATAGACTTCAGTTTACTGATTTAGCGTGGCAGTTTTGGCTTACTATCATCAATCCGTTTTGCAGGATTTTTTGAAGAAGTGATCACACTACATATGTTGATGATTGAGCTGTGGGACATAATGCTGACTGTATACTACGTAGATCATGGTATTTATTAATTGTAAATAACAATAAAAAGGGAATTGTTCAATATTATATGTATAGTACTGTTGATATTGTTGAATATGCCAACTGTCATGCATATTATCTTAATTTGGTTCATCAGAATTATAAATCAAACTGAACCCAAATAGAAAGGAAGATTAGCACAGAAAGAACCATATAATTATGGATGAGGTATCTGAACCTAAGTTGAGTCCAGTTTAGTTCAATCATGAGGTATATGTCTTTCTTTTTAGATCTAATCATCAGTGAGTATTTGAGCTAATCAAATTCCTTAATTAAAGGAACGAAATTAGAAAAGTTCGCTTTCCAGTTGATTATCACATGATGTAGCAAACCAACTAGAGATTAGCTCAATGATGTAATGAGAAAAGTGGCAGAAAGATCAAAGGATGCATAATTAACAACCATGAACTTAACTAATAATTAAACAGATTGATACAAACTCAAATAGCGGCATACAGTTGCATGAATAAGATAAACCAATGCGCGCGATATATAAATCATAAGACTCTATTTTCGTAGAGAGGAAAGAAAATTCATAACCTGTTAGTTTCAAGTGTTTAGCCATGCCCATCCAGCTCTTCCACTGATGCCCCCCAAAAAACTTGGCCCTTTTGGCTTCATGCATGCTCCAAACGTTCTAGCTCCCATCACCAACATATTTAACCTCCTCATCTCCAGGGCTCTTCCATCACCAACTGATCGATCGATCACTACCTCGTAAAGACCAGGAGAATATTTTGCCAAGTTGCAACTGAGACCCAGCAAGATGTGTAGCTCCATGGGGAAACACGTGCTTGCAGATGTGTACCAGTGCTCCATTTCCTGTTCCTCTTGTGCTACTTATCATGCATGCATAGAGCATATTGCATATTCAGGCCATCCAGCTCTTGAATGAATCTTGGTAATATACATTTACATGTTGTAACCTGTAACTGTGAACTGAAGCAAGTGTAGCCACTTGTGCTGAACTGGACACAGTAGTAAATGTCTGAAAATTGCAGCAGCATACAAACATGCTGGGTGTGCGAGCAACATCTAGTGGTGCTTCTGAATTTCGGATGAGACCAGCTGGGTGGCCGACAGGACAGCGATTTCAGCGCTTACATAACGGAAGTACAGATTACACGGAAGAAGGCAACACGATTAGATTAGCAGACAGGTATCTTGGAGTAGTGGCAATGGCAGCATCAGTATTGATCTACTTGCTTGATTACAGCCGTTGAAATCCATATGCTTGACTGGTCTTTTGTTCGTCTAGGCCCTATGTTTGTCTGTCGACCAGGTAACTAACAAAGTGATTTGAGAATTTAGCTGCTCATTTTCAGTTGCCAAAATATTAGAGGACATATATACCAGTTGAGAGTTTTATGCGATATAAATAGGGTAAAACAATGATATTTGTTAATGTTAGTGTCAGTTATTCCTTTCCTGACCTTGGCTGCTCTGTTATTCCATTTTGGCCTATTTTCCTGTTAAATCGATTTCTGGTAATTAAGCATCTCATTTGTTGGTGACTCAAGGATGAGCTGTTATGTATAAAAAGCAATCAAAAAAATATTGGCACTATACCTGGCTATAGTACATGCTTATCAATACAATATACTATAGTACTAGCTTATCAATACAATATAGGTCACATGAAGCATGCAACTGGTCACTCACAAGCTTATAGTTAACTCATCATGTGTACAGACATGTAGCTGTTCTTGTATCAGCAGACATTGAATGATTTATAAACAGTAAACAAATGGCTGCTTACTTCATGGTGTCCCTCAGATCATGTACTACTACAGGTAATATATGTATTTTGGTCTTTGTTGAATTTTTCAATTGATAAGAACCACTTGCAGTTGCAGTACTCCAATTAATATCAAGCTGACTTGTAGTGAAGAAAACCACAGAGGCCCCGGGCATATGGCCTCCGACAGATTGGAGTGGCCAAATGACTCCTGGTTAGACTCCACGAGACATGTCCATTGCACAATTTGGGACCTCGCCTTTTGGAAGACATGATAAACTTTAGAGTAAATCCTACGAAAAGTGTACGAAATTTCCTAACGAGTGTATTAGTGGGGATAAAATAATATGACCGATCCTAAATTTTGATCATAAATATTTCTTGATATTTTCTTGTAAAATTATTTTTAGATAAAAATTTAAACTTTGTGATTTTCCTTTATTAAAAGGAATCAATAAAGAAAGTATAGAAATAAAAGTATCTAACGTGCTCAGAAAAAAATGTTTTAGCGAATATGAAAAATCTCAAAATTATATGAGTCTAATATATTTTACTTTTTATTTATAGAGTATAAGTGGTCGATATCAATCTTAGCTCTAAATCATCTCTAAAATTTTCTAAATTGTACAATCCTATAAAGTCCACGAAATTAATGGGCCAAATTCCATCCCATTCCAGGTCTTCTTGGGCCAAATCTTTGGTGACTCTATCCATTAGATTTGAGTACTTTGTGGACTTGGTGCGCTTCTTCTTCGGTATTTGTCCCAGTTCCACTATCCATTTCCAAGCACCAATCTGTCAGCATGGATGTGATAAGTGGGTGCAGTCGGAGCTCATAGAGGTGAAAATATCTGGAAGATTGTCATACTGTATATGGTGTCCATAATAACGTCTATTTTCGACCAGGTCAAATATTCCAACCCCAACCTATCACCTACCTCAACTATCAGATAAAAAACAACTAAAGAGAGTTTTTGTTGGTTTTTATGAAAACAACTGAAAATTTTCAAATAAATTTAGAAAAACATTGAAAGTCAGTATGATTTTTTAAAAAATATTTATCAGTTTCCGATAGTTTATCAGCGAGCCAACTCAAAAACAGCTACATCAACCACAAGAGTAGGTATAAGTCTAATACCTTCCTCAATTATCTGACGGAAACCAAATATTTATAGAGGCGTATCAACTCGAGTCGACTAAAAAACCACACAACTTTTTTAGAAACAATTGTTTTATGAACCTGGAGACATACGACATCAGAAAAGACTACGGAACAAGATCCGTTTGGATGGACCCCATCATCTTCTTCCGCCCATCACCCCCCTCAAGTCAGTTGCGCCGCCGTTTTTCCAAGATGATGCTGGCAGCTTCGACATCCTTTGGAAACAGATGCGGATATTGTGGATGCAGGTTAGGATTAGGATTATTCAAATGTTGGATGTGGTGCGGAGCCGGTGTGGAGTTGGCTCAGGAGCGGATTAAGATGATCGGATACGACATGTATATGGAATCAATATAATATGAATTCACTAATACAATCGTGATCTTTGACGACTTAGTTTCCATAGGTCATCCACCCGGGGCGGAAGATATAGTAACAATGTCACAAAGCCCATATAATAGCAATATCCTACGCCATCAATTTGCAGTCAAGATTTATAAGTAGAAGAGTCAGGTGGACACCTTAGACAAGTGAGATGAGCCTTAGAAATGTTAATGCACAGATTGATTTTTGATGAGTTGATGAGATTTCAGTTAGATTGTCTATAAGTTGAAGATATCGGATTATCCACCATTTGCAAATAATCAGATAAAAAAGTCAGATTATTCACATCCGACGCTAGATATTGGTGGTACCATATCCGACTCCACATCTACATCCCACTGTCCGCATCTGATACCGTATCCGTTATATTTCAATAAGTCGCTACCATATCCTCGCTTCCGACAGATTCAGATAGGATTGGAGCGGATATTATCCCCTCCATTTACACCCCTACTAAAATAATATGTAGTTTGCAAAAGTTTTGCCGACATGTCTGTAGTTTTGTAAAATATGTGGTGTTTGAACTGAATTTGAGTCGATATTCATAGAAAATGCCTTTGCTAAACAAAATTATATTTATTTATAAAGGATAAGTCCATATTACAATCCTCATCTATTAGGTTGGTCTAAAAAGGACCCCTCAACTACAAACCGGATAATCTACACCCCTCAACTATCAAAACCAAACAAGATATCCCTTAAGGGCAATACAACCCGGTTTCAATGGTGGTTTTGATGATTTTAAAATCTAAAAACAGTATAGTTTTTTTACTCATGTGATACCCAATTAGCAAGAGATGCAAAATAGCTTGATGTAATTAAACCAACATATTATTGGATATTAAACTAATGAAAACCACCATCAATACCTGGTTGTATTGCTCTTATAGGGTTATTGTCCAGTTTTAATAGTTGAGGGGTGTAAAATGTCCGATTTTATAGTTGAGGGGTCTTTTTTAGACCAACCTAGCTAATAGTTAAGGGTTGTAATATGGACTTATCCATATTTATAATGTATTGTCAAAAAAAAATGGCGTCATGTAGGTGTGATGGGGATTCATATGATGCAAGCAATCTTACAGTTTTCAGAATTATTGGAAGAAAATTAATAGTAAAAGCTATATGTACTAGAGACCACATCAAAAACTTACATGCATCATATTTTTGCACAGAGGGAGTACTTTCCATGAATTATTCAATATTTGATAAATTCATATCTAGGTGATCTATAAATTGCTCATGCATATATGAAAGTGATTTCTGCCATCCGTAGTTGGGCCAAAAACACATGGGCCTTATGATGTTCCCGAGTGGAAAGATTGGCAAGCACTAGGTACTTTACTGGTCCTCGTGGCAAACAAAAATAACAGCGCACTATATGGTTCGCGCCAACAGAAACCTAGTCCTGCCATCCTAACGTTGTTTGGATTTAGTGACTTTCTTTAAGTTTCTCATATCGGATGTTTGGATGTCAATTAGAGTATTAAATATAAACTGATAATAAAACTAATTGCATAAATAAAGACTAATTCGCGAGACAATTTTTTTAAGCCTAATTAATCCACAATTAGCAAATGTTTACTGTAGCATCACATTCGCTAATCATGAACTAATTAGGCTCAATAGATTCGTCTCATGAAATAGTTCAAAGTATGGGGTGGGTTTTATTAATAGTCTATATTTAATACTTCTAATTAGTGTTCAAATATACGATATAACAGGGACTAAAAGAGAATTGGAGGATCCAAACAGCCTCTAGATATTCCGCCCTAGCAATGGAGGAAACGGTGGAGTACAGGTATACCGAGTGTATCAGGTTTGAAACACGGTAATTTTACGTTGTTCTCAAGTGTTGAAGAAACACACGGTATGCTTCATGGTTGCCGCGTGTGGTAGGTGAAGGTCACGGTAAATTACCGAGTGCATAAAAAAACTCTCGGGAGATGAGCACAGAGTAGATTACCATTCTCGGGAGACCCTCTTCCCCTGTCGCAAGCCCCAGGAAGTGTCAAGCTAGTGTGTAAATACTTAGCACACATGTGTCGCTTAAGCCATGCGGGCCATTTTATCAGCAAATACTTAGCTATATGCAATTAAGGACCTATAGGTAGAACTAGCACATAATTAATGTATTAGGGTCTGTTAGTTAGAAAAACAACATATTATTGGACACGAAAATTTGAGATATAGTATATAGGAAGATTATATTTTATGGATACAGGAAATAATACTTGGGAAACTATATCTTAATTTATGCTTGAAAAGTATATGATACCTAACTAATTAAATAATTTTGAAAACAGTGACATATTGGACTAGGAAAATACTAGGAGCAGCAGTTTGTTTGCCCTCAGACTGAGAATGAGAATGGCCCACCGGACAAGGCATCCGATATTATTTAGCTCCAGTAGCATAAAATTAATCTATCCGCTAGTATGAGCTGTCTAGTATGTGGATAGGTTAATTAATTGGGATTAATTTCATGTACTTGCGTAATGCCCTGTACACATGATAAGACAATTGTACATTATGTTTAGTGGAGCACTGTTTATGTCCATCCAATTAATACCTATATATGTACGAGGTACTAATACGCAGATGCTTTATATAATTTGTACGCTCACCAAATAAAACATTTATGTGGAAGCTATCCTTTGTGTTAAAATTTGGTGATTTCGTTAAGCAAATAAAATCACCCGCGCACAGCTTCTGCATAATTAAGGTGCACTCCAGCAAAAAGTGCTTTATCCTAAAAATGCAAGAAACACTTCCTAACTAGATGCATGTTAAGATCATGTAACTAGGGTAGTTTTAAAGATGGCCATATGCTAGCTAAACATCGATGCTTTATGAACTTTAAATTACTTGATTAAAATTTCTCTCATCTAATAGCCACGAAGATAAACCGTTCTCTCTTTTAATTATAACTTATGTAAGAACCTAAATTAAAGTTAGCCAAGTGCCAACACATATGGCGCCAACACACACCATCATATCTGTAGAATCGATCGATAGATCACCAGCCGCGGTCCACCCGTGAGAAGTGAATTAATTGGTTCCGATGCGTGAAATTATTCAATATTGGAAACTAGCTAGGTGATGGATAGCATTTTAAAAAATTAGGCCTGACCTGTCGTGCTCATCATATATACAGTTTGAGGTTATCATATCAGGCATGCTAATTAGGTGGTCAGTTGTGCTCTGTAGCTTCACAGCGTACAATGCCGTTTTTGTTTCTCTTTGCATTTCTCTCCACGGTGCTTACAAAATCTACAAGTCGATTTTTCTCAATCCCTTCCGCGTCATTGAAATTTGCCTACTCCTTACACACCACTGAATTTTTATCACATTCACCTCTATACCCATTCCATTAGTTGACTATTAGATTTTTGTCAAAATGTCTATAGTGCTCTTATCTTATCTAGTACCTATGCTAATTACTCAATAAACATAAATCTCAATATGGAAAAATAATTAAATTCATAATAAAATCAAATGGGACACAATTATTTCTTAAAATTTATATAATAATTTTAATTTTTAAAATAGATTTAAAAATATTATGAAATGGACACAATATTTTCAAGAAATTTAAAAACAAAATTATTTATTTAGGTTTAAATTTCAATACAAATATGTACATAATTTGAAATTTATTTTAAAAATAAAAAAATTAGTTGGTGGGTCAAACAATTACGTGCTGTTTTGTTTGCTAAAATAAATATTTTTTTACCTTTTAGAATTGTATTTTTTTGAACAAGAAAGCAAACAATTAGTATGTGATAGAACGGAGAGGTAATATTGTCATTTTGAAAAAACTAACAGTCAACTAACGGAATGAGGATGAAAGGGATAAAAATGAAAACTCAAAAAAATGTAAGAAAATAGACAAATTCCAAGGCATAGAAGAGATAGAGAGAAAATTCATGGGCATGTACATAATTTTCTCCCTGTATATTTAACCGTGGGGGCCTCCCCCACAGTTTTTCCCTGAAAAAAAAAATCTCCCTGTATATATTCTCTTCCAAGAAAGAATATATGAGTACATTTTAATCAGATTAATCAAATAATCGGCATATATGATCTGGTAATATCGAAATGCAATGTGAATTGTATGAAAGAGAGGAATTTAGTCTATACACACTATCCACCACAGGGTCCAAATGAAGTAGATTAAATTATAATTGGAACGAAGGAAAAAAACAGATAAAGAGCTAGCAGAGAATCTAGCTAAGCTAGAGGCTATATATTAATTAAGCTATGGTACTATAATATCATTGGTTAGACTACATACATACAAGCTTACTACTAACTAATTAGGAAGAAGAAGAAGAAGAAGAAGAAGAAGAAGAAGAAGTAGTAGTAGTGACAAATGATGAACACTGATGAAGAACTAAAGTCGACACTGCAGATCGAGCTAGCTAGCTAGCTGCATATGGACGCCCTGGTGTAGTTGAGATCAGTCATGCCAGCAGAGGAGCATGACGACGCAGCGGCGGATGATGTACAGCCTCGCCTTCTGCTCCCTCACCATCTTGCTTATTCCTCCTCCCTTCTGCTGCTTCTTCATCTCGATCTCCTCCGGTCCTCTCTCTATAATCATCCAATTAACGATCAATGCTGAATTAAGGAGATGGAACTAGCTAATAGCCGCTGAGAAAGAAACAGTTGAGGGATCGAGCGAGTAGCTAAGAGGAAGAAGGTGATGAAGAGAGGGAGAGGTAGAGGTAGCTCAAGAGTCAAGAGCTTGTTAACTCCATCATCCCAAGCAAACTAGGCCTCCATTTATACACTGCTGAGGAGGAGTAGAGTAGTAGTAGAAGGCTGGACACAACAGCAACAAGCTCCCGTGCATGGAAGGAGACTTTGGACTTAGCAGAGAGAGAGAGAGAGAGAGAGAGAGAGAGAGTAGTGAGATGATAATAAAAGAAAGAGTCTGAAATTAATCAAAGGGGAGGGCAGGCAGAGGCAGACCAGGCCAGGCCAGGTACGTACGCGCGTGGTCCAGACACGAACGTGGGGGTGGGCCCACCACCACACGTGCAAATGTGGGACCCACCACCATGGCCGCTCACCTCAGCTTCTACCCCATCGTGCACGCGCGCGCGGCATCGAATCATCATCCAGCATCGTCGCATGATTGAATAGATGCATATACACCGGACACGTATACGTGCGTTCAGCTATACGACCGGGTCCAGTCCAACCCTGCTCCCCATCGCTCGCATACCTACGATGCATCAATAGCGTCTCCAATAGATATACTTCAACAAACACAAAACCTTCATTTCAACCATCAAACCAATAAAACATTACAAAGCCTTCATTTCAACCATGAAACCAACAGAAATTTAACTCCCCGAGCGGCCCTCTAACTGCACTTAGAAAGATAAATTTTGGTAAGTGCCAGTTCAACTCAAAAAAGAATATATTTTTTGTTGCCTCTCCGAAGATCAAAGGCTGGTCTAAGGATCACATTGTTCAGCTATAAAAAAATCATTTGAAGTGATGGATTCCACTCAATTACACTCTCATTTCCAGTGGTTTGAAACCCATATAAATCTAGCAAACAGGGTCAGACCTATCTCTAATCTGTAAGCCTGGTGGATGAGTAGAGTCAACCAAACAAAACAATGGCTCATATCCAAAACAAAGCATCCTATATAGACAAGGCTGGACTCTATATAGAAAACCAAACACACCCTCAATATGCAGATGAGGCCTTTTCGTAGGCTGGGGCACATCAAATAGGTTGGCGTGCAATAATTAATTATATTGGATGACGGCAATGAGTTTACGGTGGACTCTACAATAACAAAGGAGCAATGACCTCTAGTAATGTCGTCTAAAAGCATTATTTGAGGCAACATGGCAACTATGCTAAAAGCTAGGCTCTTCGTCCTTTGGTGTTCTTTTAGTTTGAGCGCTAGTTACACCGTCGGTGATAGTACTATTTTATTTTTGTGTTGACATTCAACTAGAGGCAAAATGATGTGTTAGTTTTAAACCATCGGTAAAGTTCTTTTTCTGCAGTAGTGATTGGCTATACCAAGCAAAAAGTATAATAAAGACCCTTCTTAGTCATTTTCAACATTCCAACAAGAACCACCTTTGAAACAATGAAAAACCATATGATTAATTCTTCTATCCCGTGAGAAATAATTCTCAAAATAAAGGATCGATTTATGCCGTTTTCTTTGAAATTTCCTCCGAAAGGCTATTCTAGCCAGAAGAATTTTAGAGAAATATAAACATAGGGTCTTTTCTCCTGTTCTCTTGTTCCCTGGTCTTAGTTTTTTTTGTGTGTTTTTCTATGGGCCAGACTGCCAATTAAATGAAAACTTTGATTTTCAGTTTGTTGAAATCAAATAAGAAAATTTTTGGGTGTCACATCGGACGTTTGACCGGATGTCAGAAGGTGTTTTTGGACATAAATAAAAAAAATTAATTTTATAACTTGTCTGGAAACCATGGGACAAATTTGTTAAGCCTAATTAATCCATCATTAGCACATGTGATTACTGTAGCACTTATGGCTAATCATGGACTAATTAGGATTAAATGATTTGTCTCGCGATTTTCATGTAAATTGCGCAATTAGTTTTCTAATATATAATTAATGCTTTATTTATGTGTCAAAAGATTTGATGTGATATGTTAGACAAAATTTTTTGGAAACTAAACAAGGCCATAAATATTTTTCTCTAGGGTTAATTAGTTCAATGCCATCGCAACTTTGGTGAATTTGAAAAATAACATTACAATTCATAAAATCGGGCGTATGCCACTGCAATTATACTAAAATTGGAAGGGTGCCACTGTCGCCACCTTTTCAGTCAAATTTCACGTTTCATTCCCTTTTCCGTCTTCTCCCCGTTTCTCTTCGGTCTCCCGGTCTCCGTCTCCCCGCGCACGCTCCATGCCGGCTCCCCGCACTCTTCGCCGGTCACCCGCCGCCGCCGGCCTCCCCGCACTCCTCGCCGGCCTCCCGTCGTCGTCGGCCTCTCCGCGCTCCTCACTGCCGCCGCTCGTTGGGAGGAGCTCGGGGTGGGCAGAGCCAGAAACCACCGCCGCCACCAATCGTTGATTCCCTCCCCTCCCCCTCCCCGTCCTCGATCTCGCCAGCGTTCTGGTCATCGGGAGGAGCTCGGGGCGGGCGGATCTAGAAACCGACGCCGCTGCCACTGTCTTCCTTCCCCTCCCTCGTCGACCGCAAACGCGAGCTTAGGGCCGCTGCAGTTCGTGGGGGGCTCCATCCTCCACTGCGGCGTCTCGACATGGTCGTCGCCGGAGACGACCTGGATCTGGTGAGCCCACCCTCTTACGCGCCGTTGAGAGGAGCTCAATGAGCGGCAGCTGTTGGGATCTAGGCGAGGCCGGGAGGACACCAGGACGCGCGGCGGCGAGCTTGAGCAGGCCTCGCCGGCGCCGCTGCTCCCCCTAGGTCAAGCAGCCTCCCCGCTACCCCCGCAGCTCGAGCAACCTCGCCGCTCCCCCCGCAGCTCGAGTAGCCTCGCCGGCGCTGCTGCTCGAGTTGCCTCGCTGGTGGCCGCAGCCGAATCTCGCAAGGTTCTTGACATCGGCGAAGGCGGGGGGTCGAATCCGACGGAGGCGGTGAAGGCGGGGAGTCGAATCCGGCAGAGGCAGGGGTCGAATCAGCGAATCCGCACGGAGGCAGCGGTCGTCGGCGTTGCGCCTCCCAGGACCCCGGTGGTTTTTCTCCGGTGTGCGGCGTCGCTCACCCCCCAGGACCAGCGCCTCTTAGGTTGGGGGAGACGGAGAGGGAAACAGAGGAGAGGTGAAAAGCGACGGAAGAGATGGACTATAACAGAAAAGCTGACGGTAGTGGCATGGATCGAATTTATTAAAAATAGTAGTGGCATACACCCAATTTTATAAATTATAATGATATTTTTCTAATTTAGCAAAGTTACAATTACATAGAACTAATTAACCCTTTTCTCTAATACTTTGCCTCCTCTGTTCCCGACTGTGCTAGAAGAAGTCAAAAAAATGAGTTACAAGTTAATATTGCATCTAGCTCACCAAACGTCTTCCTGACCACTAGGGCATTAGCAATGGAGGATACTCCCCAACATGCCATCTAGGATAGAGCCACACCGTTAACAATCTCTTCTCCCACGATATATGTGGTTTCATGGGCCGTTTCTATACATTTTCATGTCAACCCATTTTCTATTTTAGTTCTCATGTTATTTTGAATTTTTATATTATTATAAACTTTTACACTGCCCCCTACAATTTAGATAGAAAATATTAAAAGCCCATGTCTGATCCCTTCGATCCTCTCTTCGGTGCCGCCATTCCACCTGCCTCTGGCGCACCTCCCTTTCACCTTCTTGTTGCTGCTTTTGAGCCTTCACCGACATACCACCCCTCCTTTCCTGCCGCCAGCTTGGCAGTGGGTAGGAAGATGAGCTTCAGATCCAGCACAAGATGACATCATTGCCGCGACTCCTCTCCTTCGTGTCCTCGCCACCTTCAATCTAGCAAAGAAGCTAAAGGTGAGTAGGGAGCTCCATAGCAGCGTGGGCCTATCCCCCTTTGGCCCTATGGTAGCAAGCTCCCCAGTCACTCAAGCCACAGAAGCACTCAGTTGTCCATGCAAACTCCTACTTGTCCTCAATTCCTCATTGCGGATCTGGGCAATGCTGCTCGAAGCAGCTCTGCGTCAGCATACTGCCTCTCCTCCTCTCTCCAAGTAGTGCTTCTTGTTCTTGTCCTCCTCCTCGCCACCATGGATCTGGCAGGTGCTCCTTCTCACATGAATACAGTAGACTGGATGACAACAACGTGTGGCATTGGATTTCTACTAATCAGGGTGGTGGCCAACGGCATTGACTTCTTGTTTTCCAGGGCCTCTCCGGTGTCAATGTATCGCACCTTTGTATATATAGGGGTAGGCATTCGGTTGGACCGAACAATTCAGTTTTGGTTATTCGGCTTTTGACAAAATTTGGTAAGTCCAAACTCATGACCGATCGGTCTTGAGGAATTGAAGATCAAACAATTCGGTTTTGGTCTTCGGCCATGACTGAATTTCTCGGTAGTTTCAGAAAATGAAGATTATATTAAAAGAGAAAACTAGGGAGTTGCAAACACAAGACAGAAAAAAATCTCATTATACATCTACAGTCACATATACTCGCCACATAAGAGCACTATGAAGGGCCTTATCACTGACCGTGGATTTGGCTCTTGGTGATGTCATTGCCATTGGTTTGGAAACAATGTCTTAATTGCCAAATCTATTACTGTCCCATCTTCATGACCAGGTAAACATAGCTTTTCACCTTTCACTTTTTGTACCACAACTCTACTAGTACCACTGCCACCACCTTTTATCTTGTGTAGCATCCTAACCGCATCAAAAAGGTTTGATTTACCCTATCATTTCTTAGTCTGATTTGACTCCTCAACTCCAATACATGTCATGATTGGAACACCAGAATACTTCAAACGGACAAATCAGGCCTTGAGCCGAATCCAAAGGTGGTCTGACCTACATGACGTATACATAGGGCGTGGCTAATGCGCGCGCGTGCGCCCGTGCATGCACGCAGCGAACGGAACAGGCCCACCATCGTGGAAACGGCCCATGTCCTAGATTTGAGTAGCAAGAAGAAAAAGAAGCGAAACTTTATACATTTAAATAAAGGGAAAACTTTATACATGCATATAATTAAATTAAAAAAGAAAACTTTTATACACAAATATTTGGCAAAAAAAAATTTATACACAAAGATAAACACGTCACCTAGTTAAGAGCAGAAGGAAAAACTTTGTATACTGAGTTTTATACACAAAAATACTTTGTATGTAGAAAACTTATTTATAAGTGGGAACTTTATACATGGAAAAACTTCGTATATGGAATTTTATACGTATAAACATTTCGTATAATACTTTATACATAGAAAGCTTTATATTGCATTCCATACATATACTTTGTACATAGAGAAATGTGTCCAAAAGACTTTATATACAAACATTTGAATTAATAAAAACATAAAGCGAAACTTTATAAATTTAAATGGAAAACTTTATACATGCATATAACTGAACTAAAAAGAAAAACTTTATACACAAATATTTAACAAAAATCTTTATACACAAAGATAAACACGTCACCTAGCTAACAGCAGAAGGAAGGCCAAAGCCCATAGGAAAAAGAATGCCCCGCTTTTTCTTCTCTCTCGGCAAATTTGAGTAGGTTCGGCCTATTTAGCTAGAAAGGAAGGCCAAGTCCATAGGAAGGGAGGCCCATCCGTTCGCTGATGGAAAGGACGCGCGGCCGTGTGCGAATCAGCCGTTTCGTAATATTTTTGTTAGATGGCCATGACGCGGTAAATTGATTAACAAATTATGTAAAACAACGGGCTGCATATATGTTATATTCCTATGTCCCTAAATATAAGAATTTTTCTCTATGTATTTTACATAAAAAAATCCGTTACATTCAGAGATAGAGGGAGTTATGTTCCCTTCTTCCTCCTTTGTATGCCTTCTCTCTTATCTTCCCTCCATACTTAAATTTTACGTAATATCGTCTGATATGTGATCTGGTCCCTTGACTTCCTTTCAAGCTAGTTTGAACAGACTGGAGGAGAAGGGTATTGGGTGGTAACATAGAACAAGGATGAGGAGCTTAATTGGGCTTTCTCACCTGAGTAGATTCGGTGTAATATTACTTCGTTGTCAGAACTAGATGACTGTCAGCCGGCCGGTCAGGTTATGGGGGTTCCAGATGACGACCAAACATCTCCCCACATGTTCCACTGACAAATGGGGCCCACTGTGAATCCTCTTTTCCTCACCTTGACATGATTAGCGGTCGAGTTGGCATGAGAGGGAGGAGGAAGAGACCGGAGGAGACACTAGGCCGAAATGATTTTAGCGGGCGATTGAAAAATATTTTTGCAGGCACCCTAACATCAGAGCCGCTTGTAAATATGGAGGATGGGCCGGCGCCGAACTTAGCCGCTTGATTTTTGCAGGCGGCTCACCTAGTGTGCCACCTATAAAAATCACTCTATTTTTATAAGCGTCTGCAAAAATCAGATTTTGGCAGGCAGGGAAGAAGGAGCACCATCTGTAAAAATAAAAAAAATTAAAAAAAAGTGAAGGGAAAGGGAGAAAAGAAAGAAAGAGAGAGACAGAGGGGACCGGCCGGGCTCTCTTATCCTCTCCTCTCTCTTATCCACTCCTCTCTTCCTTATCCTCCACCCTCTCTCTATCCACGTGCTCTCTCTGGCACAGCGGTGGCTCGGGCTGCGCGGCACCTGGTTGGCGGAAGCCCGGGGTCGCCGGATCTAGAGGCGGCGGCCCTGGCGAGGCCGGCGACGGCAGGTGGCGCGCAAAGGCCCCGAGGCGACCGGGGGCGGAGACAACGATGGCGGCGGCGACGTCGATGATGGCGGGTGACGACGATGACGTGATGATGACGATGATGGGCTGCGATGAGGCGGTATCGACGTCGACGACGGGCGTCGGTGTACGGCACGTTGGCGCGGTGGTGCTGCGGCCTGCCTTTTTTGTGGGATTTTCCGCCCTGAAAAATCTTGTCCGCATGCGAAAATGTATTTTTTGTGGGAGAGCGGGTGCTGGACCGCCTGGAAAAATAGTGAATTGCTTTAGACGATTCTGATCGGGCGATGGCCTAACCCTAACCCGCCCGCATAAACCGTTTTGGCCCGACTGGAAAAACGTTTTTTTGGCCGATGACGACCCTGCGCACACGCTTGTGCTGGCTGTGGCTGCAGTTGCTGCAAGTCTGCAACTTCAATAACCCAACGACAACAATTTGCTGTGTTGCTACTGCTCGTACAAATGATCAAGCCTGACATCTGAAGCCACTATATCTGTACTGTAATTAGTGGTTAAAATCAACTATGATCAAATGTTTATGACTAGGATTACTATCTTTTGATGTTTATATGTTTTTTTTTCCATCCTGGGTTACAAAAGAGCCCTAAAAGCTGTTGAGCTGTCTAGAGATGGATAACCAGCCAACTCAACTTGTTTGGGCTTGTTCTATTAGCGAGCCAGCTCATGAGCTCGCTTGTTAACGAACTAAAAGCCTTGCTCGGCTCGGGTCACGAGCTAGCTTGTCAGACTTGTTAATGAGTTATATCTTGTTTATAGAATATTTATAATTTTAAATTTAACATTTAGCTATTAATCTAATAATTAAACACTAACTAATAAACTCATTAAATAGAAATTTTGTTAATGCAATTGAATAGCTAATCATTGGTTAAGAAGCCTTAAATGTATGAAAATAAGGTGATCTTTTATACAAGAGAGAGGCAAATAAGGAGCTCGCGAGTTGGGTCATTAAGATAACGAGCGAAAAAGTCAAGTCCAGTAGCTCGACTCATTAGGACTACGAGTTCAAGTCAACTTGAGCCAAATTCGATACAAGACGATCCAAGTTATAAGCTCCGAGCTTTTTTTTTTTTACCCTCAGTTGAGCATAACGATGAAAATCTTGTCCATGAGGTGCTAAATTGCACTCTTTACGACTCCAAACGTAGGAATTTAGTTGTAGTGCGAATGCGAATACGTATGAAAGGTAGAATTTTCTAAAAGCAATAATTCCTATTCAACTATTAATTAATGGAAGATGAACTTGCACGCACAGTCACACACGTCTTGCATCGATATGATAGCCATGCATGTGACTTAAGAGCTGTATAAAAAATTAAAAAAATGTTAGAGAGATTTTTGTTGTCCCTGAATTTCTGCGAACATCATATTTATGTGCGTGCTACATGTATGGTGGATACGAATATTTAACCCGTGGGAACATCGCCAAACCGAAGTTGCCTCCCGGGAAACTTTTTTTTTTTTGGTTGAAATGCACCGTACCAACTTTAGTTAATTAATATGACTATTTTCATTGCCCACACTTCGATACAATCACGAGAAAACTAACAACGAGACATGCACGTACGTTGCAGCTAGCATACAGCACGGATCGGTGAGGTGACTAGGCGAGAGCACGTAAATATATGTGCGATCCCGATGGGACAGCGCAAGCTGGCAGCTGGTTATGATGAGGACGACGATGAGTTGTGAGACTGAACTGACTCGTCGATGTATATAGTAGTACTACGTACCATAGGCTACTATATATTGCTTGCATGATTTACATACAACTAGGATCTGTCGAAGGTTGCAGCACTCGTCGAGATCTAGTAGGACCAAGTTTCATGGAAGGTGCATTTTATGCAATGCGACAACGTTGGAACCAAAACGATTTTCTTGCAAACGGGCCATAAAACTGTTTGATTATTATAGCTTACATAATGATGGGATATTCTCTTAGTTTGGTATAAGACCTCATGCAGAACTCTATTTTAAGAGAGATACATGTGAAAATATGACTATTTTGACGTATAAATCTCTTAAGGAATTGCATGTGAAATCATGATTTCCAAAGACTGTTCTATCGAGAAACTGCCTTTACAATAATAAAGAGAGCCTTATTTTATAAGAAAAGTTACATTGCCTTCGTTTCAAATTATTTGTCATTTTGGATTTGTTCTAGTCAAGCATGTTAATCTTTGACCATTAATTTTTAGAATTCCGTGCAGTCCAGTACCATTTTAATTATATATTGTGAAAACATTTCTTACGGTAAATCTAAAAATGTCAACAATAGGATATCAAGTTATATGAACTGTTATTGTTATAAATTAATGGTCAAAGATTAAAATGTTTGACTTAGGACAAACCTAAAACGACAAGTAATTTGAAACGAAGGGAGTAATGTTTTCATATGAATTTAGCCCAAGGGCAACTTTAAATGAAAAATATAGAACTCGATGAGATATCTGAACATGCATTTAGAAGTTATTAGATATATTTGGATAGAAGGATTTTTAACATTTTAAGTGACTTCACAGTTTGTAAGGAGATAAACACTATATGAGAAAGCTGTAGAGCTTACAAGATCTACACTAAAAACTTTTTCGATCAAACCATCTAGGGTGTAAAATAAGTTTCGCACAGGAGTAATAAAAAAATAACACATGTACATATATAGGTCAGAAGTTGATAGGTGAGATGGTAATTTAGTAGGCTATGCTATGCATGAAGGGAGGTCCCGGTTTCTCAAATACTTATATGCATGCATGTGAAAAAAATTGAATAACAGATGACATGTTCCCTCAGTTTTAAAATGTAAGTTTTTCTTAAGTTCTTCATGGGAATTAAGTTTTTCTCCATTATTTTGCTACTTTTCTTCTCACTTGCTCAAACTTGTACATTTGAATTAGTTTATGTTCTCTAATAGTATAGTTTATTAACCTATATTTCTAGATTTATAGGCCCGCCTTTGTTTTTATTTTAGATTTGCCACCGATCCCTATTCCTTCTTAAAAAAATGACAACCTTTTCATGTGGGGTTAGACGAAGACAATTCTTTTTACCAAATCTGTAAAACTTACGCCAAGACCAATTTTATAGTTGACAACTTCATAATTTGAGGTTTATTTACATGTCTTAATATGCATTATAAATCCTAGATCTGATTGGATAGACCTGCTTTTAAAAATTTTAGATGACATATTATTATTGTGAAGATAAAAATTATAGGGCTCGACAACATTTAAATTGGAGATCATTTACATGTCTGAATAGGCTTTGCAATTTTTCAGATTTATTCAGATAAACCTATAATTAAAATTTTACTCCGAGTTTCTTAGTCTTAAATATCCTCATCCTCCATTGGGCGAGCCATTACAAATAGAAACGAGTGTGAAACAAACAAAACAATATCGTGAACAATTGTGTGCGCGTCTTTCAAAAGCAAAGAAAAATGCGTGTTCTGAAATCTGAATATCTGACATCTGGATTGCCGACATAGCCCGTTGATCAGAGATGGCAGTAAGACCATAGACCGGCAACGGCGAAATTTCTTGCACGGATCTTCATGCTGTCAGAGCCAAAAAGATCGACTGACGAATGCCAGTAACAACTTAAAAATGCCTGCTTGGTACTTGTTCTTTTGTTCTTTAGAGTCAAGTATTCCAGAACACGAGTAGCTTTTATATAGCAAAATGGAAATGATCAAAGTAATCCCTCCCTTTTTAAAAGTCCTACACTAGCTTGTTTCTTATTACCAACGACAGTAGTTATCAAGATAATCACATCTTGGCTCTGACAGGTTGAAGTACAAAGCACATACCTGTCAGCAACGCACGCAGTAGTTTCCTGGTACGTCCCCTGGTGGCTGCTTGCTGCATAGGCAGACGTATGGAAAGAACTACTAGGACTACTCATAATCATAATGGTGGATATGTGTGTTAAGGATATGCCCTAAAGACAATCATAGAGATTATTGTATTACATACTATATTATTTTTATAGATATTATGAATAAAGACTTATTCCATTCTTTGAAATAGTTAATTTATTGTTGATCAATGAATATGTAATTCATTCATAGGACTCTCTGTGTGTGTTATGTTACTCTTTTTAGATGGTCCTTAATCATGTCATATGTGAAACGAATATGATTCTAAGATTCGTGTATGTATTAACTGATGATCATATCTCATAGATCATGATATGGAGATACCAAATCAATAGGGTGGACATATGTTAGAATATGTTGTTGTGTGGACATATGTTAGAAAATATGTTGTTGGACAGACTCACATTAGATACTGCAAGGATTACTTGTGTCATCGGTTGGTCTTAAGTAGTGGTGATGTTAATTTCTTAGACCTGAGATCCTTTATGGTTCTTAACATGCATAGTAACTTATTTAGGGACTATAAAACGCTGCACCGGGTAGTTATTGTTGGAATTTTGGTCATATTTTGGTATATTTTAATCTAGAAAATTAAATAGAACATTACAAATATATATGTATGAATTTGGAATGCATTCTTATTTGATATAAATTCAGAATGTAGAAAGATTACAAACATGAACAAATCAACAACAAGAATGCTCGTATACCCAGTGAACGATCCAGAGCCGGAGGCATTGTTTGTGATATTGCCTCTGTTGCCATTGCCGTTGCCGTTGCCGTTCCCACTGTCGACATTCACATTGTTGCTGCTGTCTCCCGTCATGACAAATAACTCGATGCGATGCAGCAAGTAGTCAAAGAAGAGTTGGAGCAGTCGCGCCGAGACGCTCCGCAAAAACTTGATTGCCCACCTACCCGTATAGGTTCATGGGCAGAGTTTGGGAGGCCTGCTCTTCCTGTCAATTTGTGCGCGCAAACATTGTGCGCGCAAACAAACAGGAACGGAGTTGCAGTAGCTAGCTCCAGGAACAAAAAAAATTAAGGAAGATGAACCAACCGAAGAAGCAGAGGAGTCAGAACAAAAGCTCTGTCTCTATCTTTCCCGTGGATGGTGTTTTATGGACATGTAAGGAAGGCCAAAAGATGCATGCGAGGAAGACCAAAAGTTGTAACGTCCAGGAGTTCAATAATGCAGTTTAACAGTGGTTAAATACAGTGTTTAATTCTTGGCTGTTACAAAACTTAAGGGAGAATGCCAACAGTCTCCTGCCCCTTCGCCTCCCTTGGCCCTGGCCCGCGCGCGTGCAGCAGCAGCCGCCGGCCGGCACGCGCGCGCGTGGCAATCTCACCACCTCCTCAACTTCTCAACAAGTGCCATATAATGGTCACCTATTTAAGTTAAGGTGATTCCATTTAAACTTCCAGTGTGGTATTAATCCCCATAGCACTAATTGTGGGCCAATGAGATTTATTAGATTTAACCGGGCCTAGCCCATTTAATCCAACAGATATAGTAATGATAGTTTCTAGGTTTGATATGAAACATGTAGCAAGATGTGGTCGATCAAGATGGGATTCGCCCCTCCTTGTTTATGGGAGAGATATCTCATGGGCCCCTCGATGTAATGGATTATGGAAGTCTATGGACATGTTGAGTGATTGAGGAGTCAATCACGAGATGAGTAATCTATTACAAGATCGAGTGAATGATTGAGCTATTGAAAGGATGGCATGTGCTTCACATAGATACACTACAGGTTTAACCGATATAACCTTTGTGTATACTTGGCGCGTCAATATGTCTTGCTATATCACCGCTATTGACACGTGGACCGAAAATGTGTTTTCGGGTTGCAACCGAGTATACATGAACCTTCTGAGTCTAACATTTAATGGGTTGGAACGAAGAGTTGGAAGGACATCCGACAGGTGCTCAGTTTGGATAAGGAGCCGAGTAGAGTCCTAATGGGCCTGCGAATCCCAACCAGAATCCCTGAAACTCTATATATTCAGAGGCGAGCGGCTGAGGGAAACACATATGAAACACCTAAAACCCTAGCCACATCTTCCCACGAGCAAAACCCTAGTCGTATGCGGACAGTAGCACAACAGTGCATGGCGTTCCATCCCCTAGACGTGTCGATACTGACAGACGGACTGTTGTGTTGCGGCGTTTGATCGTCATGGGATCATGAGGAGATACCCACGCGTGGAGGAGATGATCGGATCGACTACTTCTACATCGACGTACGCTTTGTCGGGTTTGCACTCACGGTAAGCACATTTTTATCGGGATTTTTTTCAGAAATTTCGAACGAAATTATTTAAATTTTGAAAAAAAATTGATTAAATTTATACAAAATTTGACTAAATCACCGAAATTCCCGAAAATTTTCGAAATATAGGGAGGTGTCGAAATTCCTGAAATTTTGAAACAAAATTTCAAACATTGGTTTGGCTACCCCGACAGTCATGCATGAGCCAACGTCCAACCAAAATGAAGGTTGAGTCCAACCCAGCCCCTAGGCTTTCTAAGGCTTTTCCTTCCTGCAAAACCTAGGCCCAAGATCGACCCGTTGCACTGTCAGGCTAGGCTTGAGCTTTTTGGTGTCGGGTTGGCTCGGACGAACTATGAGTAGGCGTAAAAGCTCGACGCTGAAGAAAACATACATTTTTGGGGTATCTAACCTCCTTTCAAAAACTATCTATCTAAGTACTATAGGAGTGTATCCTCCCAAAAATATATTTTTGTCCGATTTCGTCACTTCTTTTCAATAATATATAAAACAGATAGTAATATAATAACATAAATGAAAACGGAAAATCTATCTGGAGAATAGTCGTTCGCTAGCGCTACTCAGCGACGCGTGTCCCACACGAACGGAGATTCCGCGTCCTCTTCTTCACCACGTCTCCCCAGCGCTCGAGAGAGAGCGCTCGCTCTCTCCTCCCGTTCCCCATTCTTCTCCCCCTCACTGACAATTTCATCAGCGATTCCGCGGCGTCGGCGATGGCGACAGTTGCCCCCGCAAATCTGGTGCTCCCCCCCCTCCGCATCCTCAGTGTCCACACCGTCCCCGCGCCTCAACAAGCTCCA